>CM019694.1:22155682-22753182 GCA_009760885.1 Achatina immaculata
TCTCTCCAGTCGTATCCTTTCCTCACTCAGCTGCATCAGTTCTTGGTCACAGGCGGCCAGGATCTCTCCAGTCGTATCCTTTCCTCATTCAGCTGCATCAGTTCTTGGTCACAGGTGGCCAGGATCTCTCCAGTCGTATCCTTTCCTCATTCAGCTGCATCAGTTCTTGGTCACAGGCGGCCAGGATCTCTCCAGTCGTATCCTTTCCTCATTCAGCTGCATCAGTTCTTGGTCACAGGCGGCCAGGATCTCTCCAGTCGTATCCTTTCCTCATTCAGCTGCATCAGTTCTTGGTCACAGGCGGCCAGGATCTCTCCAGTCGTATCCTTTCCTCACTCGGTTGCATCAGTTCTTGGTCACAGGCGGCCAGGATCTCTCCAGTCGTATCCTTTCCTCACTCGGTTGCATCAGTTCTTGGTCACAGGCGGCCAGGACCTTCCACAAATCCAGCCTCTTTAGCCAAACTCACTGTCGCCGTATTTGTTACTGTTTGCTCCAAGAACTTTAAAATCGTTCACTGTTTTGGGACGCAGTCTCCATGGGACGCAGTCTCGCAGTCTCCATGGGACGCAGTCTCGCAGTCTCCATGGGACGCAGTCTCGCAGTCTCCATGGGATACAGACTCCATGGGACGCACTGCCTCTATAACGCTAACAAAAAAAAAAAAACTGAATGCTATTTTCGCTTGTCGTTTGTTTTTTTTCCGATTTATTTCGTTGTGAGAAAACAGCTACGTACAAAATTCTTTCGTGAAAAGCGAACGTTTGGAAAGTGGGGGCTTCCTGTATATGTTTTTTTTATAATTTAACAATATTTTGTTTATTTCCTAATTACAGTTTATTATCTTTCTCGGTGAAAATATTGCTACAACATTTTCCTGATCTCCGGAGTTTCTCTGCGGGTGCTGATGTTTTTAGGAAAATGGATTTACAGGATTAAATCTGCAAGCGCAGAATATTTCACTTCGAAATTTTTGCTCTATGTGACATTACCATCACTTCTCTCTCTCTCTCTCTCATACACACACACATACACACACACACTCTCCCCCCCCCCCCCCCCCATCTCCCTCCTCTCTTACTCCAAGATTATAATGCTTATTACTGCAAACAGACTGTTTCCGCTTATCTCATTTCCTAGAGCTCTCTCTCTCTCTCTCTCTCTCCCTCTCTCTCTCTCTTCATGCGTTTACTCCACGAGCTCTTCCATGTTGCCATCTGTGCCTAAGTCGTGACCTTTCTTGCCCTGCTGCTCATCAGCTGTAACTATTATCCCTGTCTCGAAAATGTGCTATAAATAACTGTAGTTTAATATGCAAATACTAAAATTATATAACTATTACATGTGTAGGCGAACAGTCCAAAATAATATATTTGTGGGTAAAAATAAAGGATGCTATATTTTAATCAGCAAGGATATCTAAATATATTTTAAATTCTTAAATATAATCTAACTGTACTCTGAAAACGTGAAATATTGCGGATTTTTCCGCTGTGATAAATATAGTACTTTTCTTGGCCGTCCTAGATAGCCTTGCTTGTGTCACACAACGGCACGCAATGCTTCATAAACTTCAACGAATATAACTCGAAGCGTGCAGGCTTCAGCGATCTTGGAAGCTAATTTTAAAGCAAGGACTTCTTTTTCCGAAATGTAAAGCTTGATACCCAGTTTACAAAATAATGTGCGTGGGTGTTTGCGTGGGAGCTAGTTTGTGGTTGTCGACTTTAGTTTTTAATGGGTTCAGAAATAGTGTATGCATGTTTTCACAAAACTTTTAAAATCCAGATATACCTTTAAATATATATCATTTCCTGTGTAAAACCTTTGCGCTTCCTAATTTGTTACGTGAAGGTAACGAAGTAACAGACAGAAAGGAATTTACAAAAGGAATACTTGCTGACTCGCTGATTAAAAAAAAAAAAACATCGCGAAATCGGACTTCATGATGGAATTCTTTAAAATAAATGTTAATTGCAATTATTTTCAAGGGAAAAAAAGGTACTTTAAAGACGAAACTATGACATATAGACTGTATGTTTACGCAAAAAGGTGTAAACATGTACTTCGAATACTCGTGGTCCACCAAGTTTGTTGTAGAAGTAGTTGTGATAACAAAAAATAGTTTACAAAATAATAACAGAAATATAATAGAAAACTAAAATTTAGATAGGGACAAATAACATCTAGAAGATGTAACTTACAAAATAACTTTTCTATAAGATTTTCTTGTACTTGTCTTCTCGATCTGAAGCTCTTGTGTATTCTGCTCAGTGTGTATGTGACCGTCACAGATTGAAATAAATATAAATCTGCTCAGTTTGTTTTGTTTTGTTTTTGTTCTGTTTTGTTTTACAGTACATCTAAATAAATTACTCATTTTCATTTCTTGTTGTGTTCCTGATTTTACAAGACAGAGGAAAATAATTTGGTTGAGCCTGACAATAAAAAGTTCAACCTCCTGGTTGAAAAAAAAAAAAAAGCTGGATCCTGATGGTTAATTAACATCTCTCGCCTTCACGGTTCAGATTTTACAGTGACCAAACAGGCAAGTGATATCCTGTCAAGTTCTCAAAGGACGGAGAGACTGGTTAGGGAGGGGGAGGGGGGGGGGAACTGGAATGTTAAGGTGATTACAGTAAATTATTTACAGTTGAGACAAATGCCCTTTATCAGGCTGTCCTAGTACTGCATATAGTGTTTCATCAGGCCAGGATGTTGTAGAGTATCGTCAGGTTCTGGTTACTGCAGAATGACGCTTCTTTTGGTCTCTAGTTCCCCGTCCAACCATCTCGACACGTGCTATGTGACAATCTCTGTCTTCTGCCTCGAGATAAAGGCATTCTGTGTCCCTGGCTATCTACTGTCATCTTCAGTGTCCATTTGCATTTTGTTTTTCTCATATTTTTGACAAGTTGTCATCATCATCATCATAAGACGGACCTGCGTGCCCAATTCTTTACCCTTTAAAAATAAAGATTATTCATTTATTCATTCTTTCATTCATTCGTCATCATCATCATCATCATCATCATCATCATCAATCTTCTCACGTCTAGAGTCAAATACAGATTCACATTTATGTACATTCATATATATTTTTTTCGTCGGAGAAGACAGTTTTGGAGCAGGCGGATGTCTGCTAATGTTTGCTCTTGCCGAGCACCATTTTGTTCAGCAGCTGTTGTCATGGTAACTCTACTAATGCCGATTTGCCACTTCCAGACGGCGTGGGCAACAATATAATTTTTAGTTCTTTTATAAAACAATGGATGAAAACAGACAGTTAATTAAAGATATGTATGTGAACTTGATGCGACATAACGATGACTGAGTACTAGCGATGAGATACTGGTATTTGATCTGGGATTATGGAAGGAAACACTTTCTCACTGTTTGAGAGTAAAACTTGATCTTTAGATCAGGAGATCAGGCGTTACTCTCAAACAGTGAGGAAAATACTAGTTTGTTTTTTTTCTGCAAATTTTTTTTCAGGCATTTTCCTTCATTTTTCTACATCAGTTTAGGTAATTCATTCTTCATTTACAAAAATGGCTTACTGCTGCCCCTGTCACAGTGCTCTGTTACATACATTCATGACAACTTTTTTTAAAGGAAGTTCTAAATACAAATTTTTACTATTTATCTTCTGCACTTACTGTTCCCGTCTCAGTTCTATTTTGTATATAAATTCATCAAAATTTTTTTTCCCTTAAAATCCTTCATAGAAATTTATGTAATTTATTTTCTGCATTATCTCCCGTGCGCTTAAATACATTGCGTACATAATGCCTGAAGTTTGTTTCTTACATTCTTGGCTTTCATTTCTTAAACAACTTTTACTGGTCATATTTTGTTTACAAAAGTTGTTTTTTTCCTTTGTGAGAAGGTTTAGATTTTCGTGTGTGCTATTTTCAAGATTTCTTTACATCCTATTATAAAAGACTATTTGATAAAAGCAAAAAAAAAAAACGAACAAGAAAAACATGTTTGTGTTTGTAACGCTCAAGGAAAACTTCAAAGAAAATAGCATAAATTACATTTACATTACACACACACAAAGAGATATTTAATGGCCCAGTTGTAAGAGTGTTGCCTTCGCCAGACCTAATGTTTCCTAGTACTATAGTATTCCGAGAACAGATTCCCGGTTATGGTTGAGATTTTTTTCTCCTTCCCCGTTTTTGTTGTGTCTTCCTTTTTCATTGTTTCCCTACTTCATTTATTTGCATGCTAGCCGCTACTTAAGCGCCTCTGTAGTCCCGCCTACTTAAGTCAAAACCATAATGAGAAATTCGTTAGCTATTTTCTAAAGAACTGTTACTCCTGCTCATTGATATATTTCATATCTCAAGCAATAACTTCTATAAAGAAATATCTAACCGCTAAGAACGTCAGAAGGGGGTGAGAGCATGGTTAAAACATACATGTCCTTCAGTTCTGAAGTAGAGAGTGTAGTTTACGTTAAGTTAGCTCCAGATATTAATTAAGTTAATAAGCCATAAATCTAACTTAAATATATAAGTAGTGAATGTGATGCGCACAGTGTTCCAAGAGTTTCCTTACACTTTGCGGAGCTCACCGTAAGAAGACAAATGCAGCCACATGGAGAAAGTGTAATGATTTTGTCGAGAAATTCTCGAAATTTTAGACATACTTTACCGGGACTCTGCATGAACGCCAACCCCCCCCCCCCAACTCCCACCCCACCCGATGACACACCACAGTGTCGTGTACCTCCCAGGTTTTATGTAGCACATTTAGAGTAACAAATTCTATGACGAGTCTGATTCGTTGCTCCAGAATGTTTAGATCTTGTGAAAGTAGTTTTTCGTAAACTTTGTTTCTAACAAAAGGTCGGGAGATTTGAGACAGGGTGGTGGAGGGGGATGGGGTGGGGGTGGGATCACGGCAACAACTGGGCAGACTAGCGGTTAAAAACGTGCACATGTCTCGGTGTCTGTAAGGAGAAGACCCGTCTTGCTGAAAAAATGAAGTTTTGGCCGTTTTCCGGAAGCTGATGCATCAAGCAATCCGTTAACATGCTGAGCAGAAAAATGGCGGAAAAGACGGTTCACTTTACTAAATCCCTCTGATGTTCGATGACCTGATGGGGATTTTCCGTAGCCCCAGATACCTGTTCATTATGCCTGTTCACTTTGCCACTTAAATGGAGCATTGATTTGTCGGTGAGAAGTTCCCTCTCGGCAAACGAGGTATCCTCCTTGTTCTTACTTTGAAAGTCGATTCAGAACTGATGTCTGACGACCTTGTTACTGTTTGTTAAAAGCAAGCAGTAGCTATACTTTGTATAGGGGTGTGCAAAGGCGCTAGATAACTAACACTTAATACATCTTCGGTACCTGCAACTCACGTGACATGGACACCAACTGTGTTTCCCGTGACAAACCGCTTCTCCAAAGCAGCGATACCATTGATATTTCATGGGTCTAGAAAACTTATTTTCTGAAACGTGTACGGAAACTCTTCTGTCTTCATCGGTTTGAACATACAAAATGATTTTTATGCTCCTGATTCTGCTATCCTGCATACAGAGCTCTCGGGTGTGTCCAGATTAACGTGTGGCGTGCAGTTTAAAACTTGGAAAGTTTCTCTATAAAGTTATCTTCCTACAGCAAACAAACACTTTCTTTATGTGGCTGCATTTATCTTCTTACAGTGCCTCTACAAAGTGTAAAGGAGCTGTTGAAATACTCTGTATAAGTGGTTGATGTAATATAAATATATAATTGGTAGGTGAAGTTTAAATTATTACATTCTTAATGACCTTGGCATCTTGTGATTCTGGAAAAGATCATCTGTAGGACTTAGAGAAGACCGTATTGGAAGGATACATAATGGGAAAAAGAAAAAGAGGAAGACCGAAACGAAGATGGCTGCAAGACATCGTTGATGATCTGGAAATGGATGCAGCAGCAGCAGGCCATCTTGCTCACAACCGAGAGGCCTACAGGAGTGCTGTTTGGGAGGCAAAATTCCGCAAGGGACATGCAAAGGAATGAATGAATGAAAGGACTTACAATGGAAATTATTTCATGCTTTTTAAAATGCTGGCAAAAGTTACTGTTTGCTTTGTATTTGTTTTCATATTATTATAACATTTACATGTTGTACCCACGAATAATCTCGTAAAATATTCCTAAAGGAAAGTAGAAAAGTGGGTTAAAACGACATGAAACTTAAGAGAGCAAACAGTAATTTGACCTGAAAAGAGGTTTTAAAAATAAGAGACTATGCAAGTTTGTTGCGGTTAACAGCGATCGTCAAGGATCCGCGATTTTGTGAAGTGCTGCAGCGCATATCCTTTTTATCGATAAAACTCTTTGCTTGGCACACAGACTAGAATATGTAAGCCACATTTAAAAGAAATTAAAGGAAACTAAAGTTGGCAGACCACTACAGCAAAAAATAGTTAATAGTGGGACAGAAAATTTCACAAAAAAGGAATACCAGACAAACTTTATATGAGAGAATAGTTTTACTCCAAATACCCATCATTCTATGGTCAGAAACGAATTAGGCTGCTGTAACTACCATAACTGCAGCTGCTGCATCAGCTGCTACTACTTCTACTACTGCTCCAACATCTACCTCTTTAACTACTGCCACTAATTCTACTACAACTACAGCCAATTCTACTAACTGAAACAATGAACTCTTAGTGAAGCCATTTTATGACTCAGAGCAAAGCAATTTTGTTGGTAAAAAAAAAATTAGTTAAAATAATATGATTTCAAGAACGTAGTTTTAACTATGACGAGTAGAGTACTTGTATTTCTCCAGTTTTAATTTTCAGCATAACAATATTAGCACACACATTTCCTTCTAGATAGGAGGTTTGTAACCAACATATTGGGTTCTTGCAAGACCGCGGTGAGCTGATGTCATAACTAGCGGGCAATTTGATCCCCGAGAGTTTCACTGACTGTTCTAAAGTCCATGGAAGGATATCTGTCACTTTCATTTCGTCACACGTGTTCGCAATACGTATTTCAGTTTGACGTAGGATAAAAGTTTGTGAACCCTGTTTTAAGAAAAAAAAAATAGTGATTACACAGCTCAACAATTTTTTTCCCTTGGTGCCTTGGTTCATAGTCCTGTTCTGGAGGGGAGGGGGGTGGGGGGTATTTGGGGCGCTGTTTCAGAACATTGCTTCGGATATGGACCGCATCAGCTCTAGTTTCTTAGATATGGTCGAATTTATGAAATTTTACTTCGCTCTTCTGCAGAATTGGGATGTCATAGCAAGCTGTCGTATTTGAATGGGAAATTTATGTGTTTAATTTACCCACATTTGTGTGTGTGTGCAGTGATTTTTTTCACAACTATTCGTCTACTTCCTTTCCTATAACGCACTCTGGCATAAAAATGTACAGCTCAAATTACAAAATCGCTTTTGTTCTGTTTTATTACACAATTATGCGCACAAAATTATGATGGTAAATCATAGTTTTTGTAGACCGCATACATTTTTATTTCAAAGATTTCTCAACTTGTTCTGTTTAAAACAGTTGCACTGTATAACAGTTATGATCGTGTAGGAGGTGTGTATATATTCCCATTCATATCATTTCATTTGTGCAAATCGAACATCGTAGAGGTTATGGCTACTTCAACACGAAGCTGTTTGAATCATCCCGACGTATTTTGCTATATTTGTGGGGAGTACATACTGAAAGCAAGTAGGAAACCTATTTCTGAGTTTGTAAAAAGAGCATATGTAGGTTACTGATATCAAGCTTGGAGATTAAGATAAGCCACGAGCTCCTCATTTTGTATGCAAAACTTGTACACAGCATTTGCGCCAGTGGATAAATGGAAAGAGAAGCTGCCTGAAATTTGGAGTACCATGGTATGGAGGGAACCGAAAAACCACTTCGATGACTGTTATTTTTTATTTTATTAATATCATAGGCATCAATCAAAATAATCGTGACAAGTTGTCTTACCCTGATCTACCTTCAGCCAGGAGACCTGTTCCGCACTCTGATCTTGTACCCGTTCCACCTTTCCCTGAACTACCAGAGCTCTCAGAGGATGAGTCTTGTATGTCTGATATCGCACGAGGTAAAGAAAGTGGGGGCAGTGACAGTGAATTCCAAACAGCTTCACGTAGTGATCGACTGATCATACTGAACTGAATGATCTGATCAGGGACTTAAATCTTTCCAAGGAGACTTCTGAATTGCTTGCCTCCAGACTAAAGGAAAAGAATATACTTCAGCCTGGAACGAAAATTACATTTTATCGAAGAAGAGAAAAGGATTTGCTGCCATTCTTTACCGAAGACAACAACTTAGTATTCTGCAGTGACATCGAAAACCTTGTAAAGAAAACTGGTCTTTCAAAATATAACCCAAGCGAGTGGCGTCTTTTCGTAGACAGTTCAAAACGTAGTTTGAAATGTGTTCTTTTAAATAACAGCAACAAATATGGTTCTCTTCCAATCGGACATTCCACCAGGATAAAAGAAGAGTACAAGGCCATCTCTTTAGTCTTGGAAAAGATAAATTACCAAAACATCAAATGGTGATTTTTGTAGACTTGAGTATGGTTAATTTTCTTCATGGTCAACAAAATGGCTACCCTTGTTTTCGTGCCTTTGGAATAGTAGACCCAAACATGAACATTGGGCAAGAAAAGATTTGTTGGCCTCCGAGGGAATATATGGCGGTTGGAGGACAAAATGTAATCAATGAGCCCTTGGTAGCACAAGATAGAATCATACTGCCACCACTACATATAAAGCTAGATCTGATGAAATAATTTATAAAGGCTTTGAATAAAGACGGTGCGTGTATTGAATACATAGTGCATAGGTTACCTAGATTTACCATGAAAAAAACTGAAGGCAGGAATTTTCGATGGCCACAGATAAGACAATTTATAAATGATCCACATTTCATATCATCAATGAATGAAATCGAATCATTTGTCTGATCTTCGTTTGTTCTTGTTGTGAAAACCTTTCTTAGCAACAAGAAGGCAGACAACTACGCACAATTAGTAGAGGATACGCTCTTTCATTTCAACAGGCTTGGCTGTAACATTAGTGTTAAAATCCATTATCTGCCCAGTCACTTATATCGCTTTCCGTAGAACCTTTGTGGCTTAAATAAAGAGCAAGGTGACAGATTTCACCAAGACATTTAAAAAATGGAAGTCGGATATCAAAGAAGGTGGCATGCACACGTGATGGCAGACTATTGCTTGAATCTTATGCGGTGTTGTCCTGGCAGATCTCACTCTCGGAAGTCTTACACAAGGAGTTTCTTGTGTGTCGAATGAGTGGAAAGTTTGTTTCATACCCGTGTGCTTTTGGTATGAAAAAGTAGATTTTCATGTAGTACACTTTTCTTTTAATTTTTAATGTTTCCTTCATGTTCAAAGGATATTAATTTAAACAATACATTAAAATATGCTGATTTGTTATAGCCAAGCAGATCGAAGATATGGCATATGTTCTATATCTTAAAAACTAGAGCTGATATGGGAAAACGTGCCATTTTTTGGAATCAGCAGGTCAAATATACCCATAAACAGGTCTAATATTTAAGGCATCAAAATGTGTGTTGGGCAGCGTAATTTTAAAAAGTAGATTAAATACAGCATAGCACTGCAGTCTAGTAATGTGTCACGACAGACTTAGAACACATCACGAGGATGGGGAAGTTTGGCGGAGAAGGCGAATACTTCAAGAAGTTCAAGTTAAATTTGGATAGGTTTGTGTTGTATTGAGCAGGCGATATTCAGATTTGCAGTAGACAGACAGATAACTGTTGCAAAATTATTAAGTCTACACAGATAATATGATGATGCGAATTAACAAAGAGACAATGTCAAACAATTATCATGCTGATCAGCTAATTCCAAATAATCACTCTTGCACAAACACACACACACACAGGCAATCGTACGGGCGCATACTTACACTCGCATATATGAGTTTTCTTCGACTTTCTGACTTGTCTTGCTTCTCTTTTATCTCGTACCTTATGTGATAATTGAAAAGTGTTTCTCCCATGGAACTCATTTTGGAACTCATCAAGAAGCGATAAGTGAAGCTAGATGATGAGTTCCAAAATGTATTTTGGGTTTCTTTAGATGATTGCTCTTGGTAACTCCACTTCTTTGCCTCACCCTCTACACAACATTCCACCAAGCCCCCACTTTTAAGTTGTGTTCACTTAAATATCAAATGAAGATCTGGTCATTTGTTTTTCTTAATCTTTCAAGATGAAATTACAATTTACACTGTTATGTCCCCTGCATTTTTTTTCCTCCGTATACATTCATAGCAAATAGAAAAGTCATAATTCAATCCATTTTATATGGTTATGTCCATTGATTAGTACCATGGTCCTTTAAGCTTACGGGTTATGCACAAGGTAGACAATCATGTCATTTCTTTTAAAAATTGCAGAATATCTTGTAACATGTTAAAAATATCTAGACAATCCTATGTTATGTTTAAAAATACTGTGAACTATTATAAAATGGAGACATCCTTGTCAAAGGTTAAAGCATGTAGGCAACTCTTGTCTTATGTTTAGAAAATGGATATATTACAGAAGCGATAATAAGATTTCTTCGCAGGGAGTAAAAACAACTATTAAAGTCAAGATGAACGCTGTACAGAGTTGCTGAGGAAACATTTAAAAAAAAAAAAAGATAAACGAGATGCCCGAGGCCTGCCCTGCACATTGAATGCCGGGGGTATGGTCCACATCTCGTTACGGGTGGACCCGGTTTGCAGTACCACCGGGTCACGGCCTGTTGTTTTCGTTGTCTAAAAAAAAAAAAAAGATTGACTGCAGCCTTGAAACACTGAGATTGTGGTGGTCCTTCTCGGCCTTTTGGCTAAGATCAAAGTGGCTGAGGTCGAAGTGTCCTCTTGGCAGGTAACCTGGTCAACATGCCCTTTGGTTAAAACAAAAGCGTCGTTATTTTTGAACAAAGTTGAGATGTTCGAGGCCTGCCCTGCACATGAATGCCGCGGGCAGGGTCCACGTCTCATTACGGGTGGACCCGGTTTGCAGTGCCACCGGGTCAAGGCCTGTTGTTTTTCGTCGTCTTAAAAAATTTGTTGTTGTTGTTGTGGTTCTTCTGCCCAGGCTAAGCTTTTAGTCTACAAACTCTCACCACCTCACCCGTGGTGCAGTTATCTAGCAGCACCACGCGGTGTTTACAAACAAAAAAAAAGGGATTTTCTTACTTACCTGGTAGGGAAGGTACCACCGTTTTTAATCTAGAAACTCACACCACCGTGAGGTGGTACATCTATCTAGCAAGCACCATTGTTAGGTGGTACATCTATCTAGCAAGCACCATTGTGAGGTGGTACATCTATCTAGCAAGCACCATTGTTAGGTGGTACATCTATCTAGCAAGCACCATTGTGAGGTGGTACATCTATCTAACAAGCACCATTGTGAGGTGGTACATCTATCTAGCAAGCACCATTGTTAAGTGGTACATCTACCTAGCACTCACCATTGTTAGGTGGTACATCTATCTAGCAAGCACCATTGTTAGGTGGTACATCTACCTAGCACTCACCATTGTTAGGTGGTACATCTACCTAGCACTCACCAGTGTGGTGTATATTAAAAACAATTGAGATTTTGTTGCTACCCTGAGAAACGTCATTGTTCGCTGTACGGTGTTTGTATAGCCAGTTGGAGCCCAAAGACGTATATATATATATATATATATATATGATTTGTCAGGTATCCTGCGCAGTCAAAACGTTGATAATGTTGCTTATTGCAATCTCTGTTTCATTTAATATTTCTATCGTATATTTTTTTTCTGTTTAATTCATGTATTAGGTGATAAACTTTGACGTACAGAGTATAATCTGAAAACATATACTCCGTTCAAAAATCCTATATTATTTCACCATTGCTAATGGAAGCCAGTATGATGTATTGCCAATGTCGTTGCCAGCTGACATACGCTAAAAATAATGAAATGAGGAAAGGTTATTGTATGCTAACACGTGACAGAGATTCCTGTTTCTTCTGATCACTCGTAGACCCTGAAACACATGTAGTACATTTGCCAGACAGTCTGCTTTCAGCGATTACAGGTGGCTTACAGAAAGGAATTTCTTCAAGTGGGATGAGCAGGCCAAAGTGGAGATTAGCCACTTGTTACGTCAAGCTGTGAATAGATAATTAACAATCTCTCCTTGTAGTCGTCGCCCTTTCGCGATAAGTTCCAATACGTTAGTTCGGTAACCCCGTTTTGAATACGTAGAAGCAAAGACACCACTTCAGTAGTGTTTGCATGAATTTTCACTTCAGTTACTGCTCAGGTTACTATCATTACATGGCTGACAGTCTCTAACACATTAAACAACTGCGCTAATCTTGCGACACAGACCACGTACCATTTCAGCCTATGATTCTCCTAACACTGTCAGCGTTTGAAGAGTGCACTCTTTCATTGTTTTATCACATTGGTCGACCTATTTAAAACACTAAGTGTTCGTTACAGTTTCGAACTGGTTCTAATGTTATCTTATCGTAGTCCATAACAAAACTGTGAGGCTAGGCTGCATTTACTGGCGTGTTACTGAAAGCATTAGTATTGACGATGTTCACATTGGACTGAGTTAGAAAACTGTGGCAAAGTAAGAAAAATAAATCAGGGAAAGCTCCATTTACCTATTCTGCTACACTATTTTAGGCCATCCTGCATATCTTACATGAAATTAAACTAGTTATGTGAATCTAGAGAGTAATAAAATAAGACACGTGGACAGAGAGAAAGAAAAACGCGCAAGATAATGAATGAGAACTGAGCCCGTATTTCGCAGAAAGACCAACAGACAACCCACACAGAGAAGCATCTGTTGATATGCAATCCACACCTGAGAGACCACATCTTTGAAACAAAGTTCGAAAGTACAACTGTCAACTCTCGTACACACTGCCTGCGTTTGTGGCATCATCAAAGTACAGTCTGTATCAACAGAGCGATACAAAAGGACAAGAATTGGAAAGCTTGGCATAACAAAAGGGACACGTTATCTGAATGAATTTATCATTTTACCAGACGGGGAAAAATCAATGTAAAGACAATTTGAATTAACTTCGCTCTAACGTTGACAAGTTTTGCTAAGTTCTGATTACTCACAGTGCTTACTTTTAATTTGCCTTCACTTGTGGAGAAAAGTTACTACAAGTTTC
Source organism: Achatina immaculata (assembly GCA_009760885.1). Lineage (NCBI taxonomy): Eukaryota > Metazoa > Mollusca > Gastropoda > Stylommatophora > Achatinidae > Lissachatina > Lissachatina immaculata. The sequence continues at coordinate 22,168,900 of CM019694.1, forward strand.
CCGCTTCCCTTTTCTAGATACAGTGCAATATTCAGTCTACATAACTCTGTGATTCTTATATAAACAGAAGGAAAGAAACGATTATTCATTTCTTTGTTCGCATACATCTGTAACAGCGAGATGACATAAACAAAGAGAGGGGCCGAAAGAAACGTTGCAAGCCAGTGCTAAACTTCCCCTTCCACTGCTTATCTGTCTTTATCCACTCTGGCCGGTGCAAAACTTCCCCTTCCATTCCTTGTCTGTCTTTATCCACTACTGGCCGGTGCAAAACTTCCCCTTCCACTGCTTGTCTGTCTTTATCCACTACTGGCCGGTGCAAAACCTCCACTTCCACTGCTTGTCTGTCTTTATCCACTACTGGCCGGTCCAAAACTTCCACTGCTTGTCTGTCTTTATCCACAACTGACCCGAAGACGCTGCCGAAGCTGTAGCGAACCATAGCTGACCAAGACCCTGTTCCACATCTTCGTTGCTATTCCCAGTAATAGGTTAGCCTGACTACCGGGTAGGGGTCGTCGTAGTCCCCGTGGCAGTGAAGTTTTCTAAAGAAGCGCTGCCCGTCCCCTGCCTGTCCCCTGCACGTCCCCTGCACTAGTATCTCCATTCAGGGACCGATAAAAATAACCCGCTATCACTCCCGTGCGATGCTGTCCACTGCATCAGCTGCATAAAACACTAGTTCGCAGTTTCAGGGAAGAAGAAGAAGAAGAAGTTCTTCCAATTCGCCACCATTAAGTCTATTCCCCCACATTGTTTTTCTGTTGGTGGACTAATGTTTAATTTTAGATGGCGCCTTGCTCCAGCCAATCAGACAGCAGTATAAAAATAACGAGGTCAACCATTTGAAACACAAGGCCATGGTATGCATTCATTAGTAACCATTTTAAAGGAGGAAGGTTTCTTTTTTTTTTAATACCTGAAAGAAAAAAAAATCGAAAATGAGTTGAAAATCCTCGAAATAGTTGGGTACTTAGAGCTAGAAGTAATTAATTTATTTTGTCTGACTATTTCTCTCTCAGGAAATTGAGGTTAAAAGAAAAGAAAAACAGTGTCTCAATTTACAAGAGTTCGAGGAGAAAATGACTGAATCAAAATATGACTATGAGTAAGCTCGAAGTAATGTTTTATGGTGAGAAGAAAAGACGAATGGATTGGAAAAAAATAAATAATGGGGGGAAGTTTTCTACAAACAAGAAATGAACATAATACTTGAGTTTTATGTTTAAAACTGTGTGTGTGCGCGCATGTGTGTATTTCCGATGTGTATTCTTGCAGCATGCTTTCTACTTTGGGCCTACCTTCAGTGATACTCTTGTCTTTTTTTCCCTTTATTCGAGGCAGAATACAGGCACTCAGTGTAGTGTGCTTCCTTTCAGGAGACGATTTCCTCAGCTTTTATTTGCCCGTAACCCATTTCAGAAACAGGCAGGACCGTAGGTCGTGGATGGGTCACTTACTCATAACTCTCAGGGGAGAAGACAAATTACTTTAGACTATCTTTCCTGTAGCCTTCAAAGAATAATGTAATATAAGTTTATTATACTCAAGGGCTTTATTATCAAAAGAACATATAATGTAATAATTCTATATCAGTATATGAGGCGGTATCGGAAAGTTCCCGGGCTGAACCTAAAAAGAGAAGAGCAGGCTTAACTTTTTAAATGTTGGCTACCATCTACTTCAGAATATTACTATGGGAAATATACACAGGTCAACACTAATTTTTTCGATCTTAATGATTTTGGGTGTGAAAGTTGTATGTCCGTTAACTATCTCATGATACTCAATGCACACGTCAAGACTCCGTTGTTTCTGATCGCTATGCATGTTCAGGTTTTCCATGAGGATCTCCTGGCAGACTCCATACTGATTCCAACCATTTGAGAATATCTCTCTCTCTCTCACGCTCTCTCTCTCTCTCTCTCTCTATATATATATATATATATATATATATGTGTGTGTGTGTGTGTGTATGTCTGAACCTCAAGTGCCCAAGGCACATTGGGCTTCTGCAAGAGTTTTCCACTAATCCTTGTCCTTTGCCTTTTTTCCGCTCTTACCCAAGTGAGCCTTCTATTGCTCAACATCCTCTCTGTTGTTCTTCTCCATGTCTCCTTTTGTCTACCCTTACTTCTGTTCCCTTGTGGTGTCCATCTTAGTGCTATTTTTGGTAATGAGTCGTCAGTCATCCGGAGCACATGTCCCAACTAACGCCAGCGTCATGTCAGAATGCTGATAGATTATTCGGGGACTGTCGTTATGAATGAGTTCGCCAATTTTTTTCCCCATATTTTCTGGCGTTTTACTGATCATTGGTCTCCCTTTAACGCTCGTCATCTTGAACAGATAGTCGACCGACTTTGAAGCGCTGGTGACACCCAAATACTTGTTTTCGACCTATTGTCAGCCATCGCAACGATCGTAGAGCAGTCCTATAACACAAGGTCACAAAACCCCGTGTGCATATTGAACACGTGAAAACAGTACAAGCAAGCGGCAGAGTGACTCAGCAAGTTCGAATCTTCAATATCCCTCTTGTATTTGTCATGTATAGTCCGGAAACTTTCCAATACCACCATATACTTGCAGACATACATTACTTTCTAATTTTAGATGACACTGGCGTATCCCACTTTTGATTCTTGTTCCAGTGATAAGACTTATGGTGTTGTCTTTCACATTTAGGAAAAATAAAAGAAAACATTGCTCTAAAAACTGGAGAACTAGTGTAGCTCATAAAAAAAAAACAAGCAGAAGTTTGTATAACACAAGAGCTCCTCTAAAATGGACCAAGTGCTCAGCAAGGAAAACAACAAAGGGCACATTTGTGAGATCTACAAAGTCGGTCGCCGATTAAATTACTAGAATAAGCAAATATAAAATGAAGTGGGTCTAAGTTCTCATAAACTAAATGGCATCTTTCTTCTTTTTTCTAAACTGACAAAACGCAGTTCGTGAAAAAAACATGAAAGCGAATGTAAACCTGGAATATGCGTAAAGATGATGAACGACCGACATTTTTAGAAAGTGTAAATACGCCATTAACAAATTAATAAGCGTGAACGAAGAAGAAGAAGAAGAAGAAGAAGAAGAAAAAGGAAGAAGAAGAAGAAGAAGAAGAAGAAGAAGAAAAAGAAGAAGAAAGTAATACGTTTTATGACAATTTCAGTCTTGACTCTTTTCTGTGCCAGCACTCTTAGAATAGCATTGGTTGGTTTACTTCTAAATTTGCCGAGATCTATTTCTTATATTTTTAACCGTTTAAGGAGAAACCTTAATTCGTAATCTAAGGAGAATGATTAATGAACGGATTAAAGAAACTGAAAGCAAGAGCATCAAACATTAGAGTTGTGAATAGTGCCGTGACTTTCTCACATGTCTCTCTGAAGCTTTGACACTTCTCTCTCACACACAATCACACTTGTACACACTTGTACACACTTGTACACACTTGTACACACTTGTACACACAAAGTGACACAGAAAGAAATATACACATGAAGAGACACACACACAGACACAGAGAGACACACATAGGGACACGAACAGAGAGACACATACAGGAACATACATACAACCATACGCAGGAATGCACATATACATATACATACATCTTACATCTTTCCCGTGGCGTTAAACGTCACATATGGCTCGCATAGTTGTTTGCCAAGTTTTCCTGTTCTCGGCGAGTCTTTCAACTTCATCAGGGGATGTTATGCCCACTAAACTGGCTTCTCTTAACAATAGCCTCTTTAGAGTTTCACGTGGTCAACCTCTTTTTCTATACATACACATAAAGCACCAAAAAAATGAAAACATTCATAAATGTAGTCTGGTTAACTTTTTAAAAATCTGTCAAGAAAGTGGTTTTTTTAAGTTAGGCCAATAGTTTACCCACGGTAAATACTGACAATCTCACTTCAGCTAAATCGTTCCGTTCTCGTGATCATGTCGGTGATTCGAGTCAATCCGAGGGCGCCAGGTCATCCAGGTGTAAAAGTTTGGATCTGGCTCCTTCCGGAGCTGAGGATGTAGGGTTAAACTAACCATTTCACTGTCTAGCGTGACTGATTTGTGAAGGAACCATTTCACTGTCTAGCGTGACTGACATGTGAAGGAACCATTTCACTGTCTAGCGTGACTGACATGTGAAGGAACCATTTCACTGTCTAGCGTGAATGATATGTGAAGGAACCATTTCACTGTCTAGCGTGACTGATATGTGAAGGAACCATTGCAATGTCTAGCGTGACTGATATGTGAAAGACCCATTTCACTGTCTAGTGTGACTGCCATGTGAAGGAACCATTTCACTATCTAGTGTGACTGACATGTGAAGGAGCCATTTCACTATCGAATGTGACTGACAAGAGAAAAAAAAAAACAATTTCACTAAGTTGCGTGACTGAAAAGTGAAGGAACCATTTCACTATCTAGTGTGACTGAAAAGTGAAGGAACCATTTCACAATCTACTATTACTGGCAAGTGAGTAACACTCAATGATTAGTGTATAAGTATACAACTGTAAAGCTGTGATACCAAAATGTATAAACTAGGAAAAAAAGTAGGAGCAGCTTTATTATTTAACGAGTACAAAGTTGTGACATTTCGGCGTGAGCCTTAATCATACAAAAACATACAGGACGAAGAAATAGAGAGAGAAGATAAAGTATATATTCACATGAATGCTACTAAAAAAAAAGTAATAATGAATAGAGCACTTAGCCGTAACTGTAAGATGTGGTTCTGTGTCAGAAATGAGCATTGTAGGGCGTAGAGACTGTTTAAATGGAGACCTGTGATGTGTGGTCGGTGGGTCGTAACTGGGTGTGGTGGGTGACGAAACCACGGAGGGGAGAGAGAGAGAGTTGTACAGTGTTAACCTAGCCAGGAGAATGTGAAGTAGATGATTATCGTTAGAGTAGAGGGGTTATAATATGATGCTGAGAGGAGGTTCTAAACTATATATAACAGGTGAGAAGGGAGTGGAGTTTAGTAGAGAGGGATTTAATTGTTGAAGAGGAGAATGTTAGGTGTAGCTGAATAGAGAGCTTAATCCGTGTGGTTCCATCGTCCCATAATCCTGAATGTAGCGGTTCTCAAGCGCTAGGCGGCTTATGTTATCTGTGTGACATTGTTTGATGACTGTTACCAGAAAATCAGATTTGCCTCTGTGGTTGGGACCATTGAAATGATTTGGGACTCTTTTCGAAGCATGCTGGGTGATATCGTACAGATGTTTCAGCATGCGGTCCCCTAATCTGAGGCCAGTCTCACCAATATACGTTATCCTGCATCTTTCGCATACGATGACATATATCACATTACGGAACTCGCATGTGAACCACTCATGGAGAGTGGGGATAGTTTTGGGAAAGGCGATCGTTTTCGTTTCCCAGACTACAGGGCTGGTATCGCAGAGGGAGCGGTTACATTTTCTGGTACCAACATATGTAAAGCTCTGCTTCAAGTGGCTGTGGACGAGGATGTCAATAAGTTTTGACTCATGTTTGTATGCCAACAAGGGTGGATCAGAGAAAATGTCGCGAGTGTTGGGGTCGAGTTGAATTATTGGCAGATGACGATAAAGAATTTTCTTAACCATCTGACCATGCGGGTGGAAAGGCAGTACTAACTTAACTCTGTCCGATGGAGTAACAGGCTTTTTTTCTGAATGATTCTTTGCGACCCACTATTTGGATACTAGTTGGATACAGTTCTATACCTGTTGGTTCTAGTATTTTTGTAAGATCAAAGCGGAATGGTCTTGATCCTGTAACTGTCTTTTTTATCTTTATCTTCATATCTGCTATTAATAACTCATGGTCCATGTCACACTCAGCACCTGGTAAAGTTTTTGCTGATGTTATACTTGATCTCCACCTTCTTTTACACTAAAATGTAATCTATTTCATTCTTGGTTTTTCCATCAGGTGTAAAGTCTTCTTGGACGTTTTTTTAAAACGTGTGTTAGCGACCATTAGCTCATTTTTCATGCAAAATGCCTTTAGATTGCCACCTGACTCATTTCTATGTCCTGTGCTAAATTTCCACACAACATATCATTCGTCTTCTACTCTTTCTGTACCAGTCTTTACATTAAAATCCCCCATTATTAAAACAGTATCATTTTTCCATACCTGGTCTATCGTCGTTTGCAGTGTGTTATAAAAGTCTTCTACTTCCTCTTCTTCTGCTGCTGATGTAGGTGCATATATATTGGGATGATTGTTACATTTCTAGGAGTGCCCTTAAGTCTGATAGTGAGGATTCTATCACTTACTGGATTGTAACCTAGTAATGCTTTTGATGTTGATTTGTCCAAATAAAAAGCCACTCCATTATTTCCTTCTAATTCTCCACCAGAGTATATAATATTATCATTCTTGCTCTTGAAGTATCCTGATCCTTTCCATCGATGTTCGCAGATTCCCAAAATATGTATCCCTGTTCTTTTCATATCCTTTCTTATTATTTGATACTTTCCCTCATACATACTTCTCACATTCCATGTTCCTACTCTTATTTTTTTCTTTTTAGTTTGATGCAGGAGTTTTCCTTGGTAACACCGTCAGAATTTTGTCCATCATCACAATTACTAGTACTGACCTCTGTCTCACACTCTTCCCCAGTGTTAAAATTAGATCTGGCCTGGGGGACTCTCCACCAGATCTTTTTCCTATCTGACCTTCCATGTTGCTGTTTTGGTTTCTTGGTATATTTTCAGAAGGTAGTTTAAAATATAATATAGGTGCAGAAATAAAAAAGGTCTTGGACAGGGAGGTAATTCATAAGGAGAAAATTATGCTGATTGGTTTCGTGCCATTAAAATAGATTACATAATACAACAATCTGGATGTATTGTATCTATCAGGACGTTATATTGAATTCCTTACAACGTTTTCTAAATAATAATAATAATAATAATAAATGCTTTATATAAGTAGTACTGATGAGTGTCATGCATGAAAGAGACCCAAAATCTGTGAAATTTGTGAACGTATTTGTGGAACTGTTGGTTGTTTTTGTCTTATCTTTTCTCTCTCACCTTCCCGCAACTTGTCTACATATCCCTACAACCTTTCTCTCTTTCTGTTCACATATGATTCAAAGAGGTTCGTATTTTTTCATTGGCCAGTTTATTCACCAACAGAAACTTTCGGTGGCGCACAATATTCACGTCATGGTAAACAACTCAATTTCATGAAATACAACGACACACTCTCAAAGATCTTTACTTTGTAATAACCACTACCTTTGTATATGACTACTCTAGATGTCGCATAATCAGATGGCTATGTTTCCCCTTTGCTGATCTACGTCTTGCCTTCACTCTTTTTCTAGGCATCTCTATATGCATCAAGAATACACGGTGCATCCCAAAAGTACGTGTATACTGATTTTCATATGTACGAACATGCAAAGCTGCATGTTCAGACTAATTTAAAACGGGTCGATCAAGTCATTCCAGTCAATTCGAGAGGTTTTAGTGAAGAAAAAAACATCCTTACAATTCCACAACCTCCCTACATTCCAGATCTAGCTCAGTCCTATTTCTGTCTCTTTCTTAAGTTGAAATCTAAGTTGAAGGGTCATCATTTCAGGACTGTAAAAAACATCCAGATAACTGTAACCGATTACCTAAGAACACATACGGAAAATGACTTCCAGTACTGCTACGATCGGTGGGAAAGCCTTGGAACTACTGCGTAAATTCTAAAGGGTCGTACTTTGCATGAAATATATTGCAATTTCATACGAATATTATATAAATATAAATAAAAAAAACCAGCACACTTACTTAAGTGTTCTCTAAACATTTTCTTGTTTCTGCTATCGAGACTATTTGTTTTTTGTGACGATCTCTGCTCCAATTATGTACATGTTCTCTTTCATATTTTGCCACAAAATTCTCTGAAGTCTTGTTTTTTTTTTTTAATAGATATATTTATTTTCTAGGATTTATGCTCCTTCAGCTTAACTTTGTTTTAACGGCATTTCCTTGGAGTAAATCTCCCCTCTGTAACTTTATTGTTTCATTCATTACTGTTTGTTGAATTAGTTCATTCTTATTTTCTCTTTTCATGAAATATAACGACAAACTATCAAAGATCCCTGCTCTGTAACGACCGCTACTTTAAATTACATTCAGTCAAGTGCCGTGCCGCGTGGCGTAGCGATCATTTCTCTCTACAATTCCCTGTCTTTAGACTTGATTATGACATCCGCCGGTAACTTTCTTCCTAAACACACTGACAGCCCATTCAGTAACTTCTCTCTCTGTCTTTCTCTGTCTCTTCTTCCCTCAATTTTTTTTTCCAATTGCCACAATGTGTTCCAATTTTCCTCTTCAGAAAATGTCCTACAAATCTCGTTTGTCTGCCTCTGATCTTTGCTGTAATTTGCCTTTTAACTCCAGCCTCTCTTAAGACTTATTCGTTTGTTTTCTTAGCTGTCCTTGGTACCTTCAACATCCTTCTTATGAACCACATTTTCATGGCCTTCATTTCTCGCTGTATGTAGCTCTGAATGACACTCAATATCAAATACAGTTGTTTAACGAGACGCAGTATTTAAATAGTGATATTATTTGATTCTGATCTCTATGTGCTCTAAACGAGCACTCGTCGTTAACTTGTGTGACCTGTCACACAACCGATGACTTCTTATCGCCACTGATGAGGCTCATTTGATTCGTGTTGCTGAATTTGTTGACAAGAATCGTCGTGTATCTCCACAAGAAGTTTCATACAGTTTCAGTGTTTCACAAGAGCGAGTGCAAGTAATATTTGGAGATCTTGCCTGTATACAGATATGTTTGCTATGAGTGCATCGATTTTCTCAATCCCCAGACGAAATAAAAAAAAACGAGTTGATGTTACTCAACAACTGTTATATTGTGCTCTGAACATCAAGGCGGTGCATTCATCATGAAAACAGTGACAGAAAATTTGCCATCATTTTGAGCGATAGAACAAGATAATACCAATGGAACTTTGTGACAAAGAATGTTCTGTTTAAAAACGAAACAAAACGAGAAAACATGGTTTAAACGAGCTTATTCTTTTTTTTAAAGCCCCTGCGTATTTGAGTTAATTCCTGGAAGCTTAACAATAACTTCTGAAACATACTTCATTATAACATCACTCACCAAAACAGTCGCGAAGAAAGTAACTTCAGACATTAGGTCTCCTCTCTGTTTGCTCATCCAGCCTTTAGACCCGAGCTGGCCCCATCCAATCACTGCGTCTGTTTCCTATGCTCAATATATCATCACTGTGGTTCCAAGATGTCGCCGAAGCGCAACCAAATTACCGGGCATTTATGGAGTGCTAGGTTAACTGTGTAGAGAAGTAATCGTATAAAAAGTGAAGAATGGAGATAATGAGAGCCTATCGTAATTTTTTTTATTTAACCACCTATTCTCGTTTTCATGCGTACAAGACATTTCATTTGTTCTTCTTTTTTTTTGCATTCACATATTTTGTTGTCCATTGTCTACATTTCACTTATAAATGAGATAATTATCTCTACTACTTACTTTTAATAAGCCTATTCTTTGTTTAAAAGGATAAACGCAGTTTCTGTGCTTATAGGATCTGTTTTATTTTTTTTCCTTGACTTGTTTGCTCAATATGGAAACCGGTTTTATACTGCTGGATTGCGGTATACATCTCCTAGCCCAATTTTCCAACGCTTTTAGAAATGTTCTTTACATTTTTGGAGAGTCCTAGTTTTTGTGGGGCTGTGTACTAGTCATATTGACGAATCATCACACTGACCAAACAAAATCACGTTACACATCATTACAGGTTGGCAATAAGATCTTCAACAAACTACGGCCCGAATTGAAACTGGAGATAACAAAATACCGTTATCTCAGAAACTGGAGCCATTTTGTTCAGACTGCACACACACTGAGTCGCAGTTTTTATTTTGTCAACTAATTTCCATTTACCATGAAACTAGACGTGAATCTTTAAAAACAAGAAAGCAAGAAAGAAATCGACTATTATATATATTATAGACCTATATACTGTCTTATTGCCTGGATGTTTTTATTAATCTGATATATTACAAGGATACAAATTTGGGTAAGTTACTGTTAACCGTACACAGCGCCCGTGAGAGAAGTTTGAGTCATTTCCTGGTTATAAAATTGTTCAGGGATGGAGGGATTTGTTGATTGATTGACTGATTGATTGATCTTTATTTCAAAAGGGTTAACTGTTCTACGTCTTTCTGTAGTGTACGTTCTGGAAACATTAGATTTTTGGCAAGGATGCTGGTATCAAGTTTTGATGTGTGCATGTGGTCCCTGTACATCCGTTTCTTCGGGGCACCAGAGGCTGAGATGAAGAACACAGTGTGGTCTATGAAGACAATGTTGTTAACACGACAGTATGACTGAAGTGCCTTGTTGTTGATGTCTACCAGGCGGCGTCCAGGACCGGAGCAGGGTGGAATGATGGAAGATAGGAAGATGGTTGCAGTCGGATACTTTTCCTTGATGGCGGAAGTCAAAGCCTGCATGTCGGAACTTCTGATGTTCTGGCTATTCATGCTGTCATTTATGCCAACATGTACGGAAAAACCATAAGGCCATCGTTACAACATACGATGGCGAGTTTTATACTCTATTTTATATAATTTTAACTATAAACTTACAACTCTATACCACCAACACTAACCTACAAACAACAAACAGAAATAAGAATTAGTTATTTAATAAAGTAAGGAAGATAAGTACAGGAGGATATATATATATATATCAACGTAATAGCAGTCATTTAAGAAATGTCATCGTTGTTAATTATGTTATGATTTCTGTATTTCTTAAGATGTGCATTGACACAGTGATGATGCTTCTACGATCTGGCTTCTGGTCTTGTATTACGGACTATACTTATGTCTCTGCGTTAAGAAAATAAGTTATTTCTATTTCTCTCACCCCCCCCCCTCCTTTTCTCCCCCTTGTCTGTCTTAACTGAGGTTATCCGCCTCATTATTTACGACGACGATAGTCAAGATTATTGTTAAAAAGTTCTCCTCGGACCTCAATTAAATCTTCCGTCATGGCTGTGCCTAAATTGGGGCCAGTTTGTGCTAAGGCGAGTAAGGCAACTGTACTTGAATATGATTGAATATGTAATCCTGACTCGATCGCTGAAGCATAACAGTGTGCTTATGTTTCGTTTCTTCGAAGTGTGCTCCTCTATATGTTAATGAATGGGGAAAAAAAATATGTTCAGCCTAGGTTACTTGTCGCAAAAAAAATTATTCATTCACTTCTCATTCTTTCTATTTCAATGTTACACCCTGTTACGCATACATGCTCGAAGTGAATTTTCAAGGTTGACGTAATGTCTTACGTAGCGTATTTACCTATTGACTGTGGGATGAATTATAATCTGCAAACATAATTGTTTAAAATAAAAAATAAAATAAACTCAGTATTGAAGAAGGCTGGCTAGTAAAGAGGATTAAATAGAGAAAACTTAAATATTTTGGACACATTAAACGTCATGATAATCTATAGAAAACCGTTTTGGAATGGTACATAATGGGAAAAAGAAAGAGAGGAAGACCAAGGCGAAAATGGCTGCAAGACATCGTTGGTGATCTGCAAATGGATGCATCAGATGCAGGCCATCTTGCTCACAACCGAGAGGCCTAGAGAAGAGCTGTTAGGGAGTCAAAGTTCCACAAGGGACATGCAAATGAATGAATGAAAACATAATTTTCTTTATTTGTCGTCCAGCACCTAAAATAAAATTCATAGCCTCTTATGAAATGTGTCTGTTTAACACTTTACCATGAGTAAATTGTTCAAAGCGCCAAACAAAATCATGCGTGCTTTTACGGCGGCCATTTCACACTGTTTCTTATTTGTAGTCTGCGTCTCTCCACGGGAGCTAACTCTACATTTTTCGTTTACCTTTACGATATTTATATGTTGTGTTGTTTTGTATGTGATTTCTGAAAAAGGAAAAAAGTTTTTTTTTTTGCAGAAATATTTGATTGCTCTGTATTCTTCATTTGTGTGTGCTTTCTGCCATTCTTGTTTCTGTCAACTTCCCTCATTCTTCCTGTCTTTTTGTAAAACTGAACCATACACTTCTATCTACTTTCACTACTAGAACCAATTTTACCGCATTTCCCTGATCTCTCGGTGAAAGTAGAAGATCAATAAGGATAGAATGTTTATAATTTATTTGTAGACTTAATTTGATGTTCCTATGTTTAAAAAATAGAAGTGATCCTATATGTCATTTTAATATAGTCGTTCATATATATATATTAAGTATCTGCATCGCTTAAAAAGCTGAAATGAATGAGTGGTAGATGGCATTATCAACAAGACTATCCAACCAAAGTGGTCAAGACCATGCTAAACTCTCATGAACAAAAGTATCCAAAGCCGTATTCTACTTTCATTAATCAAAGTGACCAAGACCATTTTTTTTTTGCTTTCATGAACCAAATTAGTCAAGACCATGTTTCAGTTTCATGAACCAGAGTTGCCACGGCTACTTTCTACATTCACCCCGTGCTACTGCTGCTCCGCTACACTACAGCGCTGGTCACTACGACTGAGGTCGACACCTTTCCTATGGGCCTCTCTTCTTCGTGGCATTTCTTTCGTAATGTGGTGGTCTGGGAGATCTCCGACAGATGGTGATTGATGATATAGAGAGAGATTTACTATAGAGCACGTTGTTGTCGTTGTGCCGATGAGTTGCTGTGGCTGTAGAGCTTTGTAGATAGGACAGATAGCAGGACAAGGACTGGGGACTATGGACTTCTAGAAGCTGAGGACTTTGACCAATCATCGTGTCCGTTGCCTAACCCTAATCAGGGAAACTCAGATGTGTAACATGTTGTTCCTACCCACATCATAGCCCAAAGCAGATTCATTTTCCATGTGAACCACTACAAAAATAACAAATAAGACAATAAAATGAAATAAAAAGGATCGTTGCCAGGGACAATAGGGTTTATTGTGATTTTACACAGACCTGACCCCAATTTAACTAGAACTCTCGATGTAATAAAGGAGAATAATCCATAACTCTGTATCATGCCCAAATGACATCTCCTAACAGTCCCTAAAGCATCTGCTTAATGGTCTCCCCCTTGAAAACATAATTGTCTACTCCTCGTACCAAAACATCATCTCCTCGTCAAGCATAATCTCCTCATAAAGCCAAACAAAACGCCCAGAACAGATAACTGCGAGCTACCTCAAGCAGGATATGTCCTGAAACTTAAAAATAAATAAGCAACTACCTTAGATTCGTTCAATAAATATTACAACTGATGTATGATCAGTACTATCCTAAGTTAGAAAGAGCTTACACACGATAAATTTAGTTTAGAGAGACAAATGCCTGAAGCACAGCAGAAAGTCCATAATTTCGACAACATGTGGTCCCTCTCCCCAATGTGGAAGAAACTACTTCGCAATATCTGATAAATGAAAATATCAGAATATTGGGTTCTATATCCCATTTAAATTACTAGATATTTTATATAAAGTGGAATTAAATATGAAATATAGTATTAACACGTCATAAAGGGTTAGATACTACGGCCCATGTAGCGTATCTTAACTTCAGATTAACATTGGGAAACTATTTCTACAAAAGATCTAGATCTTACATTACAATAGCACAAAATATCTAACAATATCATGATATTTTAAATACACAAGCTGAATAAAAAAGTATTGTAGGTATAAAGTTCTCACTCACGTTATCCTAGTGGAGTCTGGCTTCAAGCGTGCTCGCCGGGTTTAAAACAAGAAAAGTAATGCGATATTTTCGCTTCGAAAGCCGGCGACTGAATGACTCTTCTCATCGGGTTACCAATCGCGTGACCTTACATGCACGGAACGAACGGAAGTGGCGTCATGTCAAATCGCGAGCCAGCTTTCTAGTACTTTCCTAATTTCTTAAAATAACTTGAGACTGCCACGAACTGTCTCATTAGCAAGTGTGGTGGAGTGGAATGGATGAAGAGGGAGAAAATAATGATGGTTGGTAATAATATATATTGGAGACTCAGATAATGATATGCTACTGAGCGCGTTGGTGTATTCGTCGTGTGACCAATGAAGACGGCTGTGGCTTTGGGGACTTTGTAGATGGAAAAGACGGGTAGCAGGGCAAGAACTGACGACTTGTGACTTTTACTAGAACCGCAGGGGGGAGGGGGTGTTACCTATAAAGTCCAGTTCGTTGCCTAACCCTGACCAGGAGAACTCAGTTCTGTAACTTAATCGTTCCTACCCGTGTCATAGCCCAAAGTGATCTCATATTCTCCTTGCGCTCCACTACTACCACAAAAATAATAAATAATGCAAAGACTGCAGAGTAAAATGAATGAATCGCTGCCAGAGGCAACAGCTTTTATTGCAGTTCAACACAGACCTGCACCCTATTTAGCCCGAACTCTTAATGAAACAATAACTGTTTATAACTCTGAATCTTTCTAAATAATGACTGATCCTCACAAAGCCAGACATTATCTCCTCTCAAACAGGACATCTCCTCCTTTTAACTAAAACATAGTTCTTCGTGAAACTAAACAGGACGATCTTCTCCTGAAGCTTAACATAGTTTTCTCAGACTTAACACCCTGGACATAGCCAATCAGCTGGTTATATTTTGTAGGTTATGTTTTGAAAGTTCGAAACAAATAAACAAACAAACAAACAACTATCTTAGATTCCGTCCAATAAATCTTACAATTCAGTACATTAGTACTCTCCTAAACCAGCAAGGGTTTACATCCGATAAATTTAGTTAAAAGAAGCAAATGCCTGAAGTATACCAGAAAATCACCTAATTTCGATACCACGTGGTAGAAAAATCAATCTAATAAAATCCATTTCTCCATATTTGATAAATGAAGATATCAAAATACTGGGTTCTCCAAACTCCTTTAAATCACTGGATAATATATCATGTAGAATTAAATATTATATTTTAATACATAAGAAACCATTTGTAAACATATACTGGTATTACAGTGTAATAAATTAAGTATATTATTATGAACCTTACATTAGTTAATATTAGTTTTAGAATTAATCTGCAAGAACAAACAACAGCTGTTATTGTTATACAGTATGGATGCCTGTGCGCGTAGACATTATGGTCACCGAGTAGAATTATTCACCTTTAAGCTAGAGCTGGGCTTAGTTAAAAGACACAATCAGTTCAGACAGATATTACTGTCTCTTTTGCTTTTACCTCTCTTGAATCCGAGGCACATATTTATTTAAATAGGGAAGTAGAAACCAAATTCTATGCCATTGTTGGAAAATGGTATAATATACAGGCTAACCAACTTATGAACTTTACAAAAGCTTGGAAAGCTTTGCAAAAATTGGTAGATTTTGCGCTTTTTTTTTTTTTACCAACCTACAAATCCGGTTTTACATAGTATCCGTCGGACTATCGCTGATTTTATGTCGAGAGCTTTTGGTGGAGCCTTATAAAGTATTTAATTTTGAATTAATTTAATCGACAAATTTCGGACAACTGTGAATTTTCCAAATTTTTAGCCAGTGACACTTTTATTCCCAAATTGATAATATGTCCGCTGAAATGAGGATGTATGGGAACACTATCTTAGATCTATCACATGGGTTTTCTGTTGGTTTTTACTTCATAACTTCTTGGTTCTAAGAGTTTTTAACTTCATAACCTCACCTCTTGATTCTAAGAGTATTTACTGCATAACATCTTGATTCTAAGAGTATTTACTGCATAACCGCTTGTTTCTAGGAGCCAGCCACAAGGCTCAGAGTTTAACGGCCATGTTTTACTTTTGCCACGCGAGAGCAGGTTAACCTGACCTGACCATAAACAAATACATGAAGTGAAGGTAGTAATTTAATACCTTGAAAAGGGTGCGTTTATAGTACCAGGGCTTCTTGAAGAGGGAAATTTTTTTTCTTTTTTAAAATAATTCCTCCATTAGAGTGGTCAAAGAAGATTGATTTATCTCGGTACAAAAGATCTGTTTGCAAACTAGCTGCCATTGTATACACAGATTTTTCAAGCTTAGAAAAGCATGTGTGTGTGTATGTATGCTTGTGTGTGTGCAGGGTGTTCCATAAGTAGCTATGCACTAACTCAGTATCGATTCCGGTATCGTAGTGATATCTTAATGTCTGCGTGTCTAGCCACATCTACTTGCCGTGGCTGGAGTCGCCGATTAAGCTTGCTGATTAAAAACTGTTGCGTATTATAAGCTAATCATTCACGTAACTTATAACAAATGTTGAAAGTGATGTCCTTGTGCGTTTATGCAAGTTTGAAAACGTTTAATTTTATTCGCAAACACTTTTCTTAGACCTGCTTGTGAAATATTTCTTATGTAGGCAGTTACTGCAGTTTTTAATTCATCCTGGGTGCGTGGGGGATTTCGGTAAACTTCAGACTTAGCTGTTCCTCGCAGATAAAAATCTGGTGGATTTAGATCCGATGAGCAAGGAGACCATAAATTTTTAGAGATGATGCAATCTCCTAAAATCTCGTCCAGATGTTTCAAGGAATTTTCAGCGCCATCTTGCTGAAACCACGAGTATGTGATTTCGTCTTTCTCAAGCATGGCGATGAAATCGTGGAGTATTGAACAATAACGTTCACTGTTGACTGTTTCTTCAAAGAATATAGGGCCAACAATGCGCCGTCCAGATAGACACAGTCCAACTTTCTGTTCATGCAAGGGTGTTTCATGCACAGCATGAAGATTCTCTGACGACTACAGTCGTGTATTTTGTGAGTTAACATAACCCGAGAGCTGAAACCAGGCCTCATCTGTAAAAAAGATGACAAACAGAATATCTGCAGTTTTAATTTTAATGAAATTTGTAAACCATTCACATTAACGGAGTCATTTTTCATGATCCGCCTGCTGCAATTGTTGGACCGCTGTTGTTTTATATGGGACAAGTTTCAAATTTTCTCTGACCGCTCTATGCGCTGTTGAAAGACCGAAATCTCCCCGTTGTGTCAGCTTACGCAAAGCCTTTGATGGATTCCGAAGCATAGAGTCAGAAATGTCCGATAACTTCTCCTCGCTAAGTTTAAATGGTCTCCCATTATACACACACACAAAAATAATGAAAATTCCTCTCAATCAAAATGGAAAAATACACATAGAAGGGACAGATATTGAAGAAGTCAATCAATTTGCATACCTTGGCAGCTACATAGACCAGGATGGTGACACTAGAAAGGAAGTTAGGATCAGAATTGCAAAAGCAGCATCAATCTTCAAGAATATTGAGAACATATGGAATTCAAAAGTTATAAGCACAAAAACCAAGTTAAGACTATTCAATTCAAATGTAATACCCACCCTCATTTATGCATGCGAAAGCTGGAAAACAACTAAAGAAATAGAAAAGAAATTAGACTCTTTTGAAAACAAATGCATAAGGAAAATACTCGGCATCAAGTGGAATGAATTCAAGAACAATGCAGAGATAAGACAGATGACTGAACAACAACCAGTCTCATGGGTGATTAGGAAAAGGAGATGGACATATGTTGGTCACTTGATGAGAAGAAATGATCAGAGAATCCCAAAACAGGCTATCAAGTGGAACACAACAGGCCGAAGAAAAAGAGACAGACCGCGTGAAACTCTGAAGAGGACATTATTAAGAGAGGCTTTGATGAGGTTGAAAGACTCGCCGAAGACAGGAAAAATTGGCGAACTACTTTGCGAGCCCTATGTGACGTTTAACGGCACGGGAAGGATATAAGATATAAGAAGATTATGGTGTGCGTCTACCACTGAGCCTGTTTGTGAAAGTTACGCAGGTAAATTTGGGTAGATACGGTAGACATTAAGATACCGATACCGGAATCGATACTGGTTTAGTGCACAGTTACTTATGGAACACCCTATTATATATATATATATATATATATATATATATATATATATATATATGATTCTGCTTCTTAAACTGTTTTTATCTTTCTTTAAGTGGGGTGAAGGAGACAACTTAAAGATACATCTTCTTACACCCTTCCCGTGCCGTTAAATGTCATATAGGGCTCGCATAGTTGTTTGCCCAGTTTTCCCGTTTTGTTTGAGTTTTTCAACTTCATCAAGGGATGTTATGTTCATTAAAATGGCTTCTCTTAATAGTGTCCTCTTTAGAGTTTCACGCGATCGGCCTTTTTTCTTCGGCCTGTTGTGCTCCACTTGATAGCTTGTTTTGGTATTCTCTGATTATTTCTTCTCATCACGTGGCCTATATATGTCCATCTTCTTTTTCTGATCACCGATGAGACAGGCTGTTGTTTGCTCATCTGTCTTATCTCTGCGTTGTTCTTGAATTCGTTCCACTTTATACCAATATTTTCCTGAGGCATTTAATTTCTTGTCTATTTCTTTAGTTGATTTCCAGCTTTCGCATGCATAAATGAGGTTGGATATCACATTTGAATTGAATAATCTGAACTTGGTTTTTGTGCTTATAACTTTTGAATTCCACATGTTCTCAAGATTTTTGAAGGACAACTCTCCTTTTGCAATTCTAATTCAAACTTCCTTCCTGGTGTCACCATCCTGGTCTATGTAGCTGCCAAAGTATGCAAATTGGTTTACTTCATCACCAACTGTTTCTTCTACGTATATTTTTTTCCCTTGATTATTGGAAAGTTTCATTATTTTTTTGTTTTGTCTTTGTTAATTTCAATACCTATTTTGCTAGCCAAGGAAGATAGGGAATCTTTTTTTTTCCCTGCATCGACTTCACATTGTTAAAGATAAGTCTACCATAAATGGCGAATAATGGGGGCTAACAATAAGTGATTTAACATAAGCTGTATATGGAGAGAAAAAATATAAAGTGAGCTTGAAGGAGCGAAAATACGGAGATATGACTTCACAAATCCCAACACCTGCGTTAGAAAAGTGGAACAAATGAAACCTCGTAAAATATAGTTCTATTTCCCTTGTTTCAGTGTAGATCTGAAATACAGAATCCAGTCATCTTCCGCTGACACATTTTTGTGTCCTGCCCGCCGTTGTAAAACTGTGATGTGTATATGTAAATAATAAAGTTAACAAATTAATCTTTTTTTAACCATTCTTCTTGTAGTATTATATTTATAAATGTACTGAAAAATCATAAACAAATGCTTCGCAATACTACGCTGAATATTGAACAAATGCTATTCTGTGACGTGAAAATGAATCTTTGCTTCTTATATATTTTCACATCTAGGTTACAGTCATGTATATTCTCAGATGATTTTGCATTGCTGTCGATGAAATTCTAAAAAAAAAAAGTCCGTTTGTAAATGGGGTTTTTTCACTTAGAGAATTGTATAATTTAGTCTCTATAGCTTTCAGCGCAGATTATTTAGCATGAAATAGCAATTTGTTGAAGGAACAAACGATACGTAGCGATATACCAAGGAGAAAACACAACATGGTGCGATAGCCTATTTTTGTAATAGAACACTTAAATAAGACGGAATTCACACAGACGGGAAAGGTACAGATCATAAGCTGTAAATCTGTGTCTGGAGGATGTTTTCGCACCATTCATTCTCCATGTAAGCTGAAAATTTAATGAAAGCAATCAGCAATAAGCGAAGAGTAAAACGAGGAGAAAACCAAGGTGACCCGCCTGAAATATACAGACGATTCAGTACAGATAATCGAAAGTGAATCATCATCAGTGTTTTGTACTCCCCAAAGGAATATAAGTCATCAGCAAAAGCTCTTCAGCTAATGCTGTATTGAGGAAGTCAGGATACTCCAAACCACGGCTTTCCTACTTCTCCATGTCCCCAGTGGTTTGCCTGCCTCTCTCTCTCTCTCTCTCTCTCTCTCTCTCTCTCTCTTGTCCTCTAATATTCGCGTCATACAGTCGTGAAAGCGAGCAGAATATATCTTATATCTTATATCCTTCCCGTGCCGTTAGACGTCACATAGGGCTCGCAAAGTAGTTCGCCAATTTTTCCTGTCTTCGGCGAGTCTTTCAACCTCATCAAAGGATTTTATGCCTGTTAACTTGGCCTCTCTTAATAATGTTCTCTTCAGAGTTTCACGCGGTCTGCCCCTTTTTCTTCGGCCTGTTGTGTTCCACTTGATAGCTTGTTTTGGGATTCTCTGCTCATTTCTTCTCATCAAGTGGCCAACATATGTCCATCTCCTTTTCCTGATCACCCGTGAGACTGGTTGTTGTTCAGTCATCTGTCTTATCTCTGCATTGTTCTTGAATTCATTCCACTTGATGCCGAGTATTTTCCTTAGGCATTTGTTTTCAAAAGAGTCTAATTTCTTTTCTATTTCTTTAGTTGTTTTCCAGCTTTCGCATGCATAAATGAGGGTGGATATTACATTTGAATTGAATAGTCTTAACTTGGTTTTTGTGCTTATAACTTTTGAATTCCATATGTTCTCAAGATTCTTGAAGATTGATGCTGCTTTTGCAATTCTGATCCTAACTTCCTTTCTAGTGTCACCATCCTGGTCTATGTAGCTGCCAAGGTATGCAAATTGATTGACTTCTTCAATATCTGTCCCTTCTATGTGTATTTTTCCATTTTGATTGATGGGAATTTTCATTATTTTTGTTTTGTCCTTGTTAATTTCAAGTCCTATTTTGCTAGCCAGTGAAGACAGGCTATCTGTTTTTTCTTGCATGGAATTCACATTATTACTGATAAGAGTTATGTCATCAGCAAAATCAAGATCTTCTAGTTGGGTCCCATGTACCCAGTCAATACCTGTGTTACCTGTGCAGCATTTTTTCATTATGAAGTCTATTGTAATCCCAAAAAGTAAAGGAGACAGTATACATCCTTGTTTCACGCCTGTTTCAATCTGGAACCATTCACTCATCCCTTCTTCTGTCTTGACTGCACAACCATATCCATTGTATAAGTCCTTAATGATGTTGACAATTTTAGATGGTATTCCATATAGACATAAAATTCTCCATAATGAATCTCTGTGTATGCTATCAAATGCCTTCTTAAAATCTATGAAATTCAGTATTAATGGTTTCTGCTTTTCAATATGTTCTTCAAGTATTATTCTGAGAGTAAAGATCTGGTCGAGACAGCTTCTCCCTTTTCGAAATCCTGCTTGTTCTTCTCTCATTGCAGTATCCACTATATCTTTGAGTCTATTCAAAATGACCTTGCAAAATACTTTTGACACAACTGATATTAAGGTTACTCCTCTCCAGTTGTTACAGTCACTAAGGTTGCCCTTTTTTGGTATTTTCACAATGATTCCCTTCTTCCAATTAGAAGGGACCTTTTCTTCTTTCCAAATCTTGTTAAACATTCTCTGTAGTTGTCTCATGTTGTCACTATTGATAGCTTTTAGCATCTCGGCTGTTATTTCATCTTCACCTGCAGCTTTGTTGTTAGCCATTAAATTCACTGCTGTTTCAATTTCATGCAATTCAATTTCATCTAGATTGACATTTAGTTGTGGGGCTGGTAAGTCAGTTTCAAGGTTTAACAATTCTTTTGGGTGTGGTCGATTGAGTATTTCTTGGAAGTGTTCAGCCCATCTTTGCTTTTGGTCTTTATTTGATGTTAATAGTGTTCCAGTTTTGCTAAGGATTGGTCTTTCTTTAGATGTAATAGTACCTGTTAGCCTCTTTTGTATGTTATATAAAGTTTTGCTGTCTCCTGTTTTTGCTGCTTTTTCTGCCTCTTTCGCCATATTGTCTATGTATTCTCTTTTATCCCTTCTAGCTGAACTTTTTACTTTCTTGTCTATGTCTTTGTATTTTGCTTTTGCCGAATCTCTTTCAGAATATATGCATATATACATATCAATAAAACAGATACGTGAGTTACTAATACCATTAATTGTTAGTCCTTTGGCATCACCAGTCATGTGGTATCTAAAGTCAATGAATTCGAACTCGAATCCGACTCAGGGCAGCTTACTTGAAAGATTCAACTTGAACTGAACTGAAAGATTTGACTGGACACTTACACTCACAGACCTTACCACAGCGCTTTATTTGTAATGTATTTAAGACAACCAGGTCTCACTGACACCAACCCCCCCCCCCCCCACACACACACCCCACTCCGTGCTGGACATATTTGAATGTATAGCATGTTTAGTTTTTGTTTTGCTTTGTTTTGTTTTGTTTTGCCATGTGTTAAATAGATATTATGTATTAGTCAGCTGAGGTTAGGCAGTGTAAAGGGGTCAAGAGAAAGGAAGGCATGCAAGACACGTGACAGAAAGCAGACAGATGCCTTCAAACTGGTGGATTCAAACACACCTCCTTTACAAGCCACTAACATCCATTTTGTTATATCTGTCTTGTAATGGAGACAGAGAGAGATAGACAGACAGAGACAGACAGACAGAGAGCTTTGAACTAAAGCTATCACTGGGGATAGACAAAATAACAAAAGTCCTACACTGCATCTTACATAAACAAGGGGGTAACTGTAGCACAGGGTATTTGTAACATAGGGTAATTGTAATATAAGGTAATTGTAACACAAAATGTTTTTTACATTGTTAAAAACGTGCTTTACTTGGTATATGTGTTCTTTGTAAAAATCTAAACGAAATATTCAATTAATGAAACAACCGTTCTTAAAAATACTAGGAAGTCCTGAAAAAAAGCAAGAAACATAAAAACTCACTTTAATTGAACGGTTAAAAAGTGGACCAGAGATCAGTACCGTGCCACTAATGAGTTTTAATACTGTGTAAAATTTAGATGAATAACTGCCGAGATACTTGATGAAGTGGTGAGTAAATTATTTATTGTATGTTCTTTTAATGTTATTTTATTGTATTTTCACACTTCTAAGCTGTCATCATCATTATGTGCCAAGACTGGAGACGATAGCGAACATGTCGCCCCACAGTTTTCAATCCTTCATGTTTTCCATGAGTTCTGTTGTACTTCTCCTACGCCATTTTGTCAACCAATTTCAGATTTTCTCTCTTGCTCTACCTCTTCCTTCCCTGAATCTCTTTTTTTCCGTGCAGTCACGATATTTTCGATTCTCTTCTCTTTATATATTGTATGACCAATGTATTGTCTCCCCCATAATGTGTTCATTAAGATTCCATTCTCATTGGCTTTTCTTAAGCATTCTCCATTTGTTATATTAGCTCCCCATTGTATTCTTAACATTCTTCGTTAGAACCATACTTCAGATGCATCAACTGCTCTCATTGTTGCTTTTGTTAATGACTATGATTCGCTCTTATATAATAATATGATATAATATGTATAATCTTCTTCTGCTTCTTCTTCTTCGTTCGCACTGTCTGTCTATATCTGCAGTCCTGTCTCTTGGATAAATTTCACTGTTTTTTGTAATTCATGTATGATATGTATAATATATATATATAATATATATAATAATATATAATATATATATATATATATTAAGCTATAATAAATCATTTTGCTGATGTGGTTACAATATCCAACAGTGATGATTTTTTTTTGGGGGGGGGGGGGTGGGAGAGCGGGGTTATCATTTTGACTCATTGACTTCAACTTGACTTGACTTGAGACTGCTTGCAAGGAGTGGAGACATCACTTGAGACCTGAAAGTAGTGACCTGAGACTTGCCATGAAGACTGAAATGCAAAATTGGTGCGACATAACAACAGCGCAGTTGCTACAGGAAGCTTACACATTTTGTGGAATTAGCGATAATTTATATTTTGTTTTAAACTTTCCTGGTGACTACATTGAAAAGACTACACTGGCCTGACACGAAACAACTAGAACTAGATGTACGCCAGTTTCAACTATATTTCTGTGAGATCAATCTGACCGAGAGAGCATTGAAAACCGCTTTCCTGTCTGGGAAGGACGGTCCAAATCACAATTAAGTCCGGATGTTTTGCTTGTCAGGAGGAAAATTAACCCCCCTGCGTGCACTCCTTCGTTGCTGCTCTAAGTAGGCAGCCATTAATCTTTCAGTCTCATAGTATCATTGAACGGACACAGGAAAACCGGTAAACATTTTTTTTTCATTTACATTATAGCTGAATGTAACATGATTTCCAAGAACAACTGTTGCAACACGTAAAGTGAGAATGATTTTGAGTATTTCTTCTTATGTTCTGTCGTAAAAACGTACGAGGAGCATTATACCATTATTTCCGTTTATACGTGAGCGAGACGGTAACAAATTACGTGCAGATATCTGAGCCAGAGGAAAGACAATGTAAAAACACTAACGTGTATGTCATTTATTCCACATGTCTTTTTGAAAAATAACTCAGTATTACACATTCAATAAAATGAATGGCAGTTAAATAACTTTTAACTAAAAGAAAAATAATAATAAAATTAGGTGTCCATGGAACAAATCCATGGAATCGATCTCACAGGAAACTTGTATGATATTTCTGCTATCACAATTACAGTCATGCCCCAGCTTAGATCGCTTTAGGAACCTGCCATCATTCCATAAGTCAGTCTGGTCGTATGTCAGTCGTTTTAGGGGGAGGTCAGAAACATTTCACTGCATTTTACAAAATGAATAGACACATTTAGATTTACTTTTAAATACAAACAGAATACAAAGTATATCATCAACTGCGAGGAAATAAACCACAAAATATGCAAATAAAAATCATACTGTAATAACGTTTCCGTCGACACACACGAAAATATACGTGAACATCGACATGAACAAACATTCGGTACTAGATATCTACAATGTAACATTGTATGGCTGGTAGAAAAGCTAGTGGTTTGTAGCGGCCGGGTTAGGTCATATCTAGAATGTTTTTGGATATTTCTTATGGGACGTCGGCCGTAAATACAAACAAATGTAACTCGGTCGGCCATAAATCGGGGCATGAATATGTATTATTGTTAATGGTGATTCGCTATATCGGAATTCTTATTACATGAGCCACTAGTAAATCGGAGGTCCATTGCTTTTTGTTTCTTCTGGCATATTCCAATACCATACGGCCCAGGAGAGGTCTTTACTCTGAGTAAGACAGCTTGGTCAAGTGAAACAGGGAGAAAGAGAGAAAAAGACTGGATAACGAGGAAAAGAAAGAAAAAAATGAAAAAAAGAAACTATCAAAGTTGCATAACTGAGGAACATTAGTGAAAGATATTTGGAATGAACATAATATTCGCACAGCCAAATAGATAATTCGTGATGATGATGATGATGATGTTGATAACGATGGTGACGATGATGATGATGACTACTATGACGACGACAATGATGATGATGATGATGATGATGATGACGATGGCGACGGCGACGATGATGATGATGATGGATCATCATCATCATCATCGTCATTATCATCATCATCGTAAGAAGCATCGACGTCAATAATAATCTTCGGTGTCCTGCAGCACCACATAGCATATGTTTTTTTTAACCAAAGATTTCAGATAAAGGTCACATTATTTTCAAGATGTATAAACAAGGAAACAAGTAGGAAGAGCTTTATTGCTTAACGAGCACACAGTTGTGACATTTTGGCCTGAAACTTAATCATACAAAAAACACAGGACGAAGAAATAGATAGAGAAGATGAAATATAGATTCGCATGAATGTTATGTAAAAAATAGGAATTGAAAAAATAGAATAAAATAAAATGAATGGAGCACTTAGCTGTAACTTGTACGCAGCGTGACTTGTAAGAGGCTGTGTTCAGAACTGCGCATGGTGGAGTGTAGAGAATGTTTAAATGGGGTCTTGTGATATGTGATTGGTGGATCGTAAACAACGAAGGGGAGGGGGACTGTGGAAAGGTGAGAGAGTTATACAATGGTAATCTACCCAGGAGAAGGTGGAATAGGTGATTATAGTTAGGGTGGAGGGGTTGCAATCTGATGGTGTGATTAGGATCTGAACTATGTGTTACAAGGGAGAAAGGAGTGCAACTAGGTGCAGAGGGATTATGATTGTGGAGGAGGGGAATGTTATGTGTACCTGATTAGAGAGTTCGAACCATTTGTTCCCAGCGCCCCATATTCATGAATGTAGCGGTTCTCAAGCGCTAAGCGGCTTCTGTCATCGGCGTGACATTGTTTGATGGCTGTTACCAGAAAATCAGATTTGCCTCTGTGGTTGTAGGCATTTAAATGATTATGGAATAATAAGGCTGTTCCTACTTATTTCTTAGTTTATACATTTTGCTATCACAGCTTTACTGCAGTGGCCTCGTGTATTAAAAAAAAAACGTATATCTTTATTACTTATGCACTAAATATTCATGTGTTATTACATTATTTTCAAGTCTGCAGAAAAACACATCTTTCAGCTTTATATGCAGGCCTTGTCTTGTCTTCTGTTGTCTCCTTCGTCACGTCCCTTTCAAATAGGCTTCTTTACCAGACTGGATGATTCGCATCTTATATATATATATATAAATTTTATCTTTTTTTTCCTCTATCCACCTCCTAAGTGATCTCTCTTTTGTCTATTATTTTAGTACGAGTGTTTTCTGTGGTAATACTATCTGGCTGTAGCCATGTAACAAGTTAAACCATTTGGCTTGTTTCTGTATATAGCTTAACACTGGTGTTACCACATCCTGTGTCGTAATAGTGTCGTTTCTGAGTGTGTCTATTCTTGTCACATTTGGTATTCTCTTCAAACATTTCTTGCGGTGATGATTTACCTTTAACACATGCAAGTATGTTTTAGAATAATGACAGACAATTTTTAAGCGTATAACGTGTTTCCCTTCTATCCTCAACCCCCCCCCCCCCTTCCACCTCCCATAGATATTATACGGCGGGCTTGTAAGTGTAAATTTGAAAAGGTATAAAAATATTTTTTTTAAAACTCTCAAAATGCTCGGGTATTTTTGCGGGGTATTCACTGTCACGTTCAAAGCAGCAAGAAACTAACCTCATGAATATACAAGCACCCCTTTGGTGGCGCTTAACTTAGTGATTTTTTTTTTCCTCTGGAGTCATAACTTAAATGGACTTGCATAAGTCATCACTCGATGCCCTTTCCTATTTATTACCGTGTCCGGCGTTCTTCTGTCCACATTTGTGACCTATGAATGGAGGTCATTCATCAAGATAAGCAGTCTTAAATTTCTGTATTTCTGGAGTGTTTTGCTATTATCTGTTAGCTTCTGTTAGCTATTATCTGTCAGCTTTTTATATGTCATTATTCATCAATTAGTTTATTGAAAAAAAAGTCGTTTTAGTTCTTTGTTGTTCTTTTTTTGTTTATTTTGCTTCTTTTAAAGGTAAGTATGAGTTGTAAAATATTAACGTTTTGCATCATTCACATCAAAACTGCAGCAGATTAACAAATTCGTATGCATACATAACATTTAAAACATAAAACACCAAAACAACGTTACAAGCGCTAGGTTTTTGTTTTGTCAAGGAATATTTTTTTTAAAATTTTTATGCTTTCCCATAATTCCACCACATTAAACCTAGATTTATCTCTGAGAAGAGGGAAACCGCTACAAACATAACGCTGGTACTACTTCGTAACCAACATCAGCAGAGACCAGCCAGTAAAGACGACTTTAAGATGAAGCGATAAATCTTAGCTTAGGGAGTTAAAACTGCCCGTCTTCTGCGAGGAAATACCTTGATAACAGTCACCAGTCCACCGACGTCTGACTCAATGAAAATAGTTTATACACACTTGAAGACTGTAATGGATGAAATATTGATTCATTTAAATACAGATAAGCCTCCGTTTATGCGCTTCCATTCTACGCGAGGTTTTCATTAATACGGTCACAAACATTTACATGAGAGGAAGTCACTAAGTAACTCGCAAATTGAAATATTTTATCAATGGTAGTTATCAGGTAGCATATCATGCTTGGGTATTGTTTCTACTGTGGCTTGGAGGCTATTGTAAAAATCTTCTTTTAATTCCTCTTCGCTGCTTCTGTTGGTGCATAACAAACTATAATAGACAGCTTCGTGAATCTTGAGTTGAACCGTGCATATAATAATCTCTCATTTATTGGGGTCCATTTCAGCAATGCTCTTGGGGAACAGAAGTAAGGGTAGACCAAAAGAGACATGGAGAAGAACAACAGAGAAGATGTTGAGCAATAGAGGGCTCACTTAGGCAAGAGCAGAAAAAAAGGCAAAGGACAGGCATTTGTGGAAAACCCTTGCGGAAGCCCATGTGCCCTGGGCACTTAAGGTTCAGAGAGAGAGAGAGAGAGAGAGAGAGAGAGAGAGTTATCAGGTAGTATTTAAATATATCCTTAGATAGTACCATCATCCAACTTTATAACAGTTGTATGTATGGGGCTCTGGGAGTTACGTGCGCGTGCGCAAAGCAATAACAAAATGGCTACCCAACTGTTAGTGTGTGCCAAAGAAGAACAGAGAAGTGTAGTGCGATTTTTGTGGGCTAAAGGACATTCATTTAGATATTCATAAGGAAATGATTACAGTTTATGCTGAAAAGTGTTTATCACGTAAAGCGGTCTATAACATGTCTCACCACAGTTTTCAATCCTTCACGTTTTCCATCAGTTCTGTTGTACGCCATTTTGTCAGCCAATTTCAGATTAGGCCGTCCTGTTCAGATTGCAAACAGAAGCCACTATGCAGCGTGTGAATGAGATTATCAGAAGTGATAGAAGTTTCAGAAGTATGGTGACAGTGTGAATTCTGTATCGTACTGTGAAGTTCTGTCGATGCTACGGGATGCAATTCAAAGAAAACGTCCTGGTCTGCTTACTAGAGGTGTGGTTCTCCTTCTTGACAATACCATACCATATACGGTTCGGTTAACCCAAGAGAAAATTAGCCAGTTGGGTTAGGAAGTTCTTGAACATCCACCCTATAGTCCTGACTTAGCTCCAATTGATTTTCACCTGTTTGGTCCATTGAAAAACCACAATGGCGGGAGAAGATTGTTGAGTGACGAAGAGGTGGAAACAGAAAAAAAAAATGGTCCAGAAATCGATGCATTACACGATGGGACAAATGTATCAATGTTGGTGGCGATTACTTTGAGAAATAGGGGAATAATGTAGGTTCAAAAATTTTAAGTTTTCAAATTACTGTCGCATTTAGTTTTTTTTCTTTTTTTTTTTTTTTTGTAACAGGCATTTGCGAGTTACTTAGTGACTTCCCCTCGTAGTAATTTTCCATATGATTCCTCTAAAATTTTGAATAGTGCTGCCGGTTATGAAATAAAAAGTTTCAACAACGCAAAAAACAAATAAGAAAACACTGCTCTGCCTAACTGTGCTTTTACCGCACTGTTATGGTCCCTTAAGCTCAATATCTCTCTTTAGGCTATGGCGTATTCTTCCGTTTACTGTATTTCACACTGAGTACGGGTTCATATTTTGTTAAAGTTCACCAATCCCAAAAGGAAATCTGATCTGTCGTTGAGATCCAATAGGAAGAAAGTTATAGCTTCGGGTACGAAGCTTGACATCACCCAACGGTTTTATATGAAGTTTGTCTCAATGGAAATGTTTTTGAAGGAACTGGAGTAGACGTTTCCAAATCTTTAAAACTGTTAACAACAAATTGTTAACTTAGATCCGAATGTTAAAAGAGACATTCTAGTTCTCAAAAACTTAGACAATGGAAGTAGCTGCTATCGTAAACTTACTAAAAAAAGTTCAAACAACGACTGATAAATGCTTGTATAGAAAGTACCACATACAATATATTTTTCAGTCGTTTGTGGGTCATTTCTTTTACATAACTTTAAACAACAACAAAAACTATCTTGCTTTTCATTTTCTTCTTAAAATATTTCTATCGATTTACATAATTGAAATGCAAATTAAAGTCTTAAATTAAGTCTTCAAAGATATGTTCTGAAACATCACGGACGAATTAGACTTTTTCTCATTGCGTTTTAGTTCCGATATACGAAGTTTCGAGATGCTTACGGCAAGATTTAACTGCATACGTCGAGGTTTACCTGTAGAACCTAATCTTCAGATTTTCTTCCATTTTCTGGTTTACATGAACGGAAGACAAATATTTCAGTTATACGTTTCTAATGAAATACCCGATTTTTTTTTCGGGGGGGGGGGGGGGGGAGGGTTGTTATTTTGTTTTCGTAGCGACATTAGAGGCCTTCTGAGCATTCGTGATCACTTTTTTCATGAAGACTTGTTAAATGCTAAACTAACATAATTAGGATACTTTCCATGTTACCGCTGCCTATAATTCTCTTTGTTTCAATATATAATTTTAAAATTATATGTAATATGCCTTTCTGAGATTTTCTTGCATACGACTTATACACTTCCGTATTAAACATAATACCGTTTTTATTAACCATTGTGACACTTTCGGAGCTATATGTGGATTTGATTTTCCTTCATTACTTGATTTCCTGTTCAAGTGAATAATTTATTTTCAATCAGCCAAAACAGCGTTTTGTTATATTCCATATCACTTGCGCTGTAACAGAGTCTATTATGGAAATGCATACATTTCTTACTTTCAGTGTTAGATATGGGCGCTTTCTTGAGCACTATGAAAAATCTTCTTATCTTATATCTTATATCCTTCCCGTGCCGTTAAACGTCACTTAGGGCTCGCAAGGTAGTTCACCAATTTTTCCTGTTTTCAGCGTGCTTTTCAACTTCATTAAGGGATTTTATGCCTATTAATTTGGCCTCTCTTAACAATATCTTCTTTAGAGTTTCACAAGGTCTGCCTCTTTTTTCTTTGGCCTGTTGTGTTCCACTTGATAGCTTGTTTTGGGATTCTCTGATCGTTTCTTCTCATCACGTGACCAACATATGTCCATCTCCTTTTCCTGATCACCCATGAGACTGGTTGTTGTTCAGTCTTATCTCTGCATTGTTCTTGAATTCGTTCCACTTGATGTCGAGTATTTTCCTTATTCATTTGTTTTCAAAAGAGTCTAACTTCTTGCCTATTTCCTTAGTTGTTTTCCAGCTTTCGCATGCATAAATGATGGTGAATATTACATTTGAATTGAATAATCTTAAGTTGGTTTTTGTGCTTAAACTTTTGAATGTCATATGTTCTCAAGATCCTTGAAGATTGATACTGCTTTTACAATTCTAATTCTAACTTCCTTTCTGGTGCACCATTCTGGTCTATGTAGCTTCTGAGGTATGCAAATTGATTGACTTCTTCAACATCTGTCCCTTTTACGTGTATTTTTCCATTTTGATTAATGAGAAAATTCATTAGTTTTGTTTTGTCCTTGTTAATTTCAAGTCCTATTTTGCTAGCCAATGAAGACAGAATATCTGTTTTTTCTTGCATGCAATTTACATTATTACTGATAAGAGTTATGTCATTAGCAAAATCAAGATTTTCTAGCTGGGTCCCATGTACCAAATCAATACCTGTGTTATCTGGGCAGCATTTTTTTTATTATGAAGTTATAGCAATTCCAAAAAGCAAAGGAGACAGTATACATACTTTTTTTACGCCTGTTTCAATCTGGAACCATTCACTCATCCCGTCTTCTGTTTTGACTGCACAAACATATCCATTGCAGAAGTCCTTAATGGTGCTGACACTTTTAGATGGTATTTCATGTAGACGATAAGTTAATAATACATTCAGGGAGATACGACGGGAGACATCAACAGAGGGTAGGTATAATTATG
The DNA here is from genome assembly GCA_009760885.1 of Achatina immaculata. Lineage (NCBI taxonomy): Eukaryota > Metazoa > Mollusca > Gastropoda > Stylommatophora > Achatinidae > Lissachatina > Lissachatina immaculata. The sequence continues at coordinate 22,200,510 of CM019694.1, forward strand.
TCAAATGTAGCAGCAGAGAGCCTTGTAAAATAGGAACCAGTGAACAGTCGTATACTAAGAGCACGGTACAACCTAAGACACGGAAAAATGACAATAATACAGTGTTATGCACCCACGAACGATGCAGATAATGAGATGAAAGACGATTTCTATCACTAATTACAATAAATCATTAACAAAGTCCCTAAACACTACATTCTAATTGTTATGGGGGACTTCAATGCTAAGGTAGGGACAGATAACACCGACGTTGAAAAAGTAATGGGGAAAGGAGGAGTTGACATGGTTAATCAGAACGGAGAAGGATTAATTGAAATATGTCTAACAGAGGGCATGGTCATTGGAGGCACAGTATTTCCACACAAAGAGATACATAAAACAACGTGTATATCTCCAGATGATAGAACTAGAAACCAGATAGATCATTTTTGTATTAAAAAGCAATACACCACATCTCTGATAGATGTAAGGGCATACAGTACAGATGTCAACAGTGATCACAATCTGTGTATAGGGAAAATAAAACTAAAACTATGAAAAATAGAGATTTATTTAATAAGAAAAACAATGGATGGATGGATGGATGGATGGATGGATGGATGGATGGATGGATGGATGGATGGATGGATGAAAATTGCTAAGCTTTACAAAATATAAAAAACGGACAATCGTTTGAAATTGACAATACTAGACAATGTTCTAAATCCTTAGAAACATAAAGCACCAGCCATGGTGTCCATATATATATATGCAGAAATAAAAACAGTAAATTTGGTTTGTCCAGGGACTTAATGTGTAGAAACTCAGTGAAATTTTTAATTTATTCATCGCCATCGTCACTTTCATTCTGTAACTTGCCAGTTAATAGTAACTGTAATGGAGGCATGTAGTGGATACATCAGTAGCAGGGCATCTTGCTTCCAACCGAGAGGCCTACAGGAGAACTGTTATGGAGACAAAGTTCCGCAAGGGACATGCAAATGAGTGATTGAGTGGACGCATGTTTGTCTTGCCTTTTTCTTGATGAAGCACCTGGCCAACCATCTGTTTCATCAAGTTATCCGCTTACATTTAATGCTGTAGTCAGCTTCAGCTTGCCTTCTGCCTTCGACAACCCCAACAAAAACGGTTCTCAGAATCTGTTTACTGTGTCCTTTATATTTTAGTTGGTGGACCATTTTTTTCATTATTTCGTTTCTTTTTTTTTTTTTAGTCTTGAGTTCTTTCATATTTCTTTACACGTATTCTGTTCAGATCCAAAAATGCTCTTATTTCTTCCGTCAAAAGTTCACAGCATATTTCCATATTCCTTGAATTAGATTATGTGCCACGCAGTAGTATTTGTTATGGTTTTCTGTTCTTGCACAGTTTTACCTGAATTGGTCCACCTGCATTCGCTAACACCGAGAATATCGAGCCCGTATTCACACATGATTCTACACACTTGTGCTGTTTTCACAATTTAGCAAGTTAGAATGAAGCATCAGAACATTTAGAGCCTGAATTCCGTTTTTATAACAACGGATGCTTTACGATGGCGGCATGTTGAGACGTCGATCAACGTTTCCTAGCAAGCTGAAGACAAACATTCCTTCATCTTGAACCGGAAGCGGAACCATCCAAACGCGTTCACCACGCTAACTAACATCTGGAATCAAAACAACTCAGCAGACACACAAAACTCAAGATCTTCAACTCCTGTGTAGTGCCAGTACTATCCTATGGTGGCGAGAGTTGTAGAACATCCCCAGAAAATAGAAAAGAGACTAGATGCCTTTGAAAATAAGTGTCTTCGAAGACTACTAAATATCTGTCGGCACGATTTCAGATCGGTTACATCAATAAGACAAGAAGCTAAACAAGACTACATATCAAACTTTATCAGAAGACGTCGCTGGAACTACATCGGCCACGACTCCCACACCAAGCATTTACGTGGTCACCAGGGGGTACAAGAAAGCGGAGAAGACCCAAAGACACACTAAGAAGAGTTATCACCAATGAGTGTTCAGCAATGCTCATCTGAAACACTGAAGATCTAAAGCAAGTAGCAAGGAATCGCCAGACATGGACAGCCTTGTCCTCCGCCCTATGCGCCGCCTTTGACCCAAGAGGACCAACTAACTAAGTCGTATTTGTTGTGCACATTCTTTTCATTTTTTCTTGTTAAATTTCAACATTTTTTAAAATTTATTTTTTACTTCTGTTTGTTGATTTGTTTCGTTTACTACATATTATACCAATAATCATCTTATTTTCTAACATGTCACCAGGGACCACACGTTAATGGTGCCTCTGGCTGTTGCTGGTGGGCGTGTTCTCCATAGAGCGCATAATGCTGCGGTGGATGTTTTTGGTGGTACTTACGGTCAGGACGACCTGTCAGGATGTGGTGGACGGTGAGGGTTTTGCTTAGTCACATATTGATTTGTGTGGATGGATTGGATGGATGGATGGATGGATGGATGGATGGATTAATAGAAGAGCAGGTGGGTGAATGCTTCTGAACTGATTAATTAATAAATGGGTGGGTTGGCAGACAGACTAGCGGAATAAGAGAAAGGCGGATAGTAAAGGGATGGATGAATAGACGGAAGGATGAAATAATGTGTTTTCGGATCGTTGTGTTTAGAAATGAGTGAATGCGAATAGATGGATAAATGGTGGATGGATGGATGGATGGGTTGATGAATAGAGGTAAATAGCATATATGTGTATGATTAAGTGATACTCAGGCAACCTCTGGGTGAGGGAGCGAGGAAATCGATACATTGATATGTGAAAAATTGATGGAAAGATCGGCTGGCAAGGTGATTGGTGAGTAAATAAATGAATTCCTAGGAGTAAGACCCAGAGCACAGGATATTCTGAAGAACAGAAGTCCGGACTGATAAGTGACAAGCTTATAAAAAGCAGTGCCGCGATGGTGTAGTGGTTAGTGCACTGGCCTGCCGATCAGAGGATTCCTAGTTAGATTTCGCACGCGAGAGGATTTTTTGAGACCCGCCGGCGCCTGGGTTAACCCAGCCTCAAAACAGGGGTATCTGGGGTTTCCCCAGAGTAACAAAGGCGGCTGGGACAGGTGTGGCATCCCTGCCTTAAATGCTGTAATGGTTTAGAAATATGAAAGCACTAACACTTCATACCTCCTACGGCAGAACCTACGAGACACAATATTTTTTTTTAATAACAACCATAAGGAAAAAAAAATTAAGCTGTGCTCGGCGTCAAATTAAATGATTAAATCTTTGTATCGCTACAGACTGCCCTAATCCCTGGCTTCTAAATGGTGACAGTTGCTACAACTTTGTCAGCTCAAAACTAACTTTCCAAGAAGCAACCATCTTCTGTCTGCAGAGCTACTCATCCTTGGTCAGCGTCAATACCGACGCGGAGCACAAGTTTATACAAGACTGGCTCAGTAAGCTGGACACTGAGAGGTAGCGGCTGTGGGTTGTTTAGTTAAATCTTACTCATGACACGCTTATCTTTCAGACATTTTATTCTGAATTTTAAAAAAATAATAATAATAAACTATTTTTTTCTTTAGTTCACTATTTTTATCTTTCGCTCTAGAGTATTTCCAGTTTTGTTGTTGTTGTTGTTGTTCTTCTTCTTCTTCTTCGTTCGCTTCTACCACCAAAACAGCACTGTGGTCCTACTGAATTTACGCCTGTGGTCCTCGTTAGGTCCCGTGGTCTCCTGTATGGTCCCCGAAAGGACCACACGAGATCCCCGAGAGGACCACAAGGGGTTCAGAGTATCACAGGGTTTTAGCCTGTATTTTTGGTGGGTCTCGGAAGCGGGATTGCGTGACACCGTGGTTTTCATTGCACCAGTTTAGTCTAGGGTTGGACTTTCTCACCGGAAGACCTCGACGTGTTTAGGGTATCAGTGCATCCCCGCTGGGTGAGAGGCGGTAGCCCACCCAGGCCAGAGTTGGACCTTCTCACCGGAAAACCTCGATGTGTTTTGAGATACCCGTGTATCACCGCTGGGTGAGAGGTGGTTGCCTATCTAGACTGCCCTGGTCCAGTGTCTCCGACTTCAGCATTTTGCGGTCGTGGCCGCTACCCTTCCTAGTTGTGACCAGGATGGAGCTTTTGTCCAGGAGGACGAATCCTCGCCACTAGTGACTTCCACCCCTAGGTTGAGCCGGTTTAGGCATATTATCCTAGTATGGGCGTGTTTGGGACGTAACCGACCTCTAGAGCAGAGGTACTGTGACATGCATAGCCTTCAAGATTCACCCCTGGTGTGAGCCGGTTTAGGCAAAATTCACCAGTATGGGTGTATATCAGGCGTGACCGACCTCTAGAGCGGAGGTGGCATGACATGTCTAGCCATCAAGTTCCACACCTGGTGTGTGCCGGTTTAGGCATATTTCACCAGTGTAGGTGTATTTCGGACGTGGCCGGCCTCTAGAGCAGAGGTGCCGTGGTATGTATAGCTCTCGTAGCGATACTACTGGACATACCGATTAAACTTCACTTTATCCTTTCCATCACCTATCCCATCGGCACCGCACAGCAACCTTTATTTCTTTTCCGCATTTCTTCCTTGACCGGGAGGAGCTTCACTCCACGCGCGGCATTTGAAGAGTCTCTCCAGCAGTGTCTTAACCTCTGGTTAAGCCGGTTCATGCATTTCACCCAATATGACTGCACTCAGGACGTGGCCGACCTCCAGACCAGAGGTGCCGTGATTTGACTGTTTGCTTCGCTTTATCCTTTCTACCACCTTTTCCGCAGTGATGCTGCGCGGCAACCTCATTTGCACCTTTCTTCATTGGCCGGGAAGAGCACCGCTCCACGCACGGCAACTGAAAAATCTCGCCAACAGCGGCAGATGAGCTACCAAACGTGCCACTCATCTACCCTAAGTATCTGGTTTTCAGGCGCCAGATATTCGCCCTCGCCCCTTCTCCTGTCAGTTTAAACAGTTCTGCCACGGGAAGGCCAGGAGATGGACTTGACTGCTAGAGGCTATTTGAGACGCATTTACAGTCCTTAGAACCTCCAGTTTTGTTATATTTGCCACTCATAATTTTACTTTCCTGAAAAAATTATCATCATCATCATCATCATAATCATCATCATCATTATCATAATCATCATCATCATCATCATTATCATCATCGTCATCATCACAATTACTAAAATAAGAAAAAGTAAACTAATAGTAATAACAACAATAATAGAAGAAGAAGAAGAAGAAGAAGAAGAAGAAAAAGAAGAAGTAGAAGAGGAATTGTTATAAACCTACTATAAATGCATCATTATTTTTTTATAATTTTTCTAACTGCCATTGCATCAAATGGTGAAAGTAATATCTTCTTAAAAATTAAAAAAAAAAATTATCCATGAGGGTGAACTTGAGGTCAGGACACATAGGTCAAATAAGGTCAAGTAAAGAGAAATCCAGATGACATTGGAAATATGGTATACTGGAACATATCTAAGGGCAATTAGTAATAACCACGTCAAGCAGGGTATGTCGAATCAAAGGGCGTCAAATAGCTCATTGTGGTGTTATAGCAAATGCTAGATTCTTGCCATAAAGATACCAGATACATTATCTTGAAGTATTGATATATTTGTATCACAGCTTTTACATTTATGTATCGTATTTCTCAATATAATTCGGCCTTTAACTTATGTGTAATACACTGTGTATACAAAAGGGAGAAATAGCTGCATTACTTAATGCATTGCGTTATCCGTTCTGATAATGGAAGCGACTACATGCTATATATAAAGAAAACGAAACTGAGGGATATGTAATTTTTTTCCCAATGTGACGTGCTATCATTTCTATTAAAGAAACCATTGTTGTACCAAACTAAATCATTGTTGTATCAAACTAAATCATTGTTGTATCAAACTAAATCATTGTTGTATCAAACTAAACCATTGTTGTATCAAACTAAATCATTGTTGTATCAAACTACACCATTGTTGTATCAAACTAAATCATTGTTGTATCAAACTAAATCATTCTGACACTTTTTTGTAGCACAGGGAGATCAGTAGCAGGCTGATTATAGCACAAAGTTGTCTCAGCATAAGTAAACTGACTCTCTTGTGCTCCAATCAGCCCAGCTAAACATGAAGACCTGGAATTCGTGTTAGGCAATACTTATGGAATGAAAGCCGCGAAGTGAAGATCGGGCGCTTTGTGCCTTCAAGCTTAACTCTCGGAAAATGAAGCTTCCATTGCTCTACTATTTTATGGGGAAAAAACCCCAACATTCCTAGCTTTTTGTTGTGCACATCCTTGTTGTTTATTTTTCTTTTCACGTAATTAGCATAAATCCAATAATCCGTTTTTCAAAGAAAAAAAAAACATAACATACAGCAAACAAACGAGTGTAAACTTTCAAGAAATCGAGGCGGCCAGTACGAGAGAAATTCGAAGTTGTGATGTGAGACTCACCTCAACCCCACCCCATTCCCCCCGACCCTGTAGACTGAGAATATATACTGGGAAAAAGAAACACCACACTCACTGAAGCAGGCGTCCTGGTTAAACATTGAGATATTGTTCATCATCTGTCAAGACAACAACGCTCACCTAACGCTGTGGTCATGTACATGACATTTGTGGACATGTACATGACATTTGTGGACATGTGCATGACATTTGTGGATATGTACATGACATTTGTGGACATGGACATGAAAGAATTATACAAATTAAATTAATTCACACCAGAATGAGAAAGAACGGGCAGCTGAAGATTACACTACTGAACAAAAGAACCCAACATAAGAATATTACTTGTTATTATTCATCAATTCAACAAAAAATAGTTCTGAGCCTATTCTATTTTATTCTAAGTCCCATTTATGAAAAAAGAACCACATGACTTCAGATATTGTTTCCTTTTATTTCAATACCTGTTTAAACAGATCATGATAGTCCAAAAGTTAAATAGAAATAGAGAAGATTCAAAGTTCTTTGCATTTAAAGTTTCCAGATGTTGAATATATAACCTCAGATACTTCTGTTGATAAGTAATAGTTTCATTCTATGTTTCAGTTTACAGTCAGTGTCAGTCCTTGTCCCAAACTAACGTTCAGGAACATTAAGATCACAGTAAGCCAAAGAATGTGTATGAGAAAAAGCTACTAGCAGGCAAACTGGGATGACAATCTGGGCAGACAATCTTGATATCCTAATAAAACCACAGATTCATCACTTTCTTATGTTTTTTCTAAATTAGTGCATTACAATTAACTTAGAATTAAATGATAACAAGTCTAACAGTTTCCCATGGTCAATAGAACAGGACATGTAATATGTATTATGTCTGAGGAGGCAAAAGAAATCGGCATCTCTGTTTTATAATAAATGGTGACAATGCGGATTATATCATCTCTTTTTTATAATAAATAGTGACAATGCGGATTATATCATCTCTGTTTTATAGTTAATGGTGACAATGCTGATTATATCATCTCTGTTTATCAGGCAGGAATGGTTCACATCCGGGTATCGAGACATAAACGGAAAAATTCTGTGGGATGCAGATAATACAGAAATCACCACCGACTACTTCGTGACTACAGCGGATCGTGATGCAAAGCTACAAGACACTGTCACCAAGATAGACCTCAATCAAATTGTCTATCGGTATTTTGGAGGTGTGGCTTACGTTTCTGTCTTTGTAGTTTTTAGAATTGTTGTTCTAATATTTAACTATTTTAGATGTTCTTGAAGATTTCCTCTATATCGTTTTTCTTCTTTCTAGTTACTTCTAGTCTTCTGTAAATTGACCAACCGCCCCAGTTATATGGGACAGTCCTGCATTTAAGAATTTGTCACGGGGATTGTATTACTTCTGTCGGAACGCCTAAAAGCCCCTGTTTTAAAACATATGTCCTATCTTGTCCCGTATTCTCATCTTTGACCTTAATTATCTCAGTAGAAATCTTGCTATTTCGAAGAAAATTCTATCTGTAGATAAACACAAAAAGAGAGTCTGGCACATTTATAAGTAAATGATCATGTTATCTTCTATCTCTTTACCTTCCTCGGCTTGTCCATACAACACGATCCCATTACCACTGATACAGTAAGACACAAACCTGATTTATAGACTGTTTCATTTGCCTGTTGATTTATTCAATTTAGACGTCCATTCTACATTTGCTTGTAATCTTTCAGTGGCAACAGTTTATCCTTACAAATAAAACAATGTAATGTGTGAGAGGATAATTAACCAGAAAAATTCTTCTTCTGTATAATTAATTAATAATAACACTTTCTTATCGGAAACTTTCATTTCATTTGCAACTAAAACATTGCCAGCTGTTACTGCACTTGGTCATGCAGACTGTCGAATCCGTTACTGAAAGAAACATTTCAGTAAAATTATGTTCGCAAGTGTCGCAGACATAAATACTTGCTTGATTCAAATGCATTTTCTTAGACGGAAGAGTTGTTAAATCATACACAATCATCAAAATCTATATCACAATTAACCTCGCTTCATTCTCAAACAGGTACTGTTAACGAGTACAGATGGGCATGGAGTAGATTAATGAAAAGTGCCCCCTTCATTTGCGAGATCAGTAAACAGGACACGTGGAAAATCTATCAACAAAGGAGAGATTATTGTACGTACACAATCTATACTAACTGCGTACCTTGACGTTAGACGTTTACATATTTATCTTGTTAAAAGTGGGACCATGCAATAAGAAAATAGTGTGTGAGTTCCAAGCTGTGATGTGAAACCCACCTTTACCTTTACCACTCTATCCCATCTCCCTCCCCCGCGACCCTGTAGACTGAAAATATGTACTGGGAAAGAGAAACACCACACTCACTGAGGCAGGCGTCCTGGTTAAACACTGAGATAGTGTTCATCATCTGTCAAGACAACGACACTCACCAAACGCTGTGGACACGTACATCTTGCTATTTTGAAGAAAATATATGATTCCTGGAACATACAAAGTAAGCAGACCTGCAGCTGCAAGGCCTGGCTTTGGCGCTAGCTGTGGAAACGACTCCAGATACTAGGGGGAAAAAACTGTAGGCTTCAGTTTGGAGAGTGACCTCCGTATTTAACATGACCTAGCACTTAGCACAAGGGACCGGCTAGTGTAGTGGTTAGAGCACTCGTCTAGCAACCGAATGGTAGAGGGTTTGAATCCCCAGCTAAGCGGGATTTTTTTTTCCGACCAATACAGCCCCGAGGGCTCGACCCAGCCTCGTAAAATTGGTACCAGAGAAAATCTGGGAAGGAAACGCAGCGAGGAAAGGAACTGACCACCCTACCTCATACGCTGATGGCCCAGTATAATGAGGTCTCTAACGCTTCATCCCCTACGGCATTTGCTGTGGGACTATCTTTACCTTTTTAGTACTTAGCGCTTGGAAGAGGTGTATGTTACTCCCAGTTTAAGAAATCCAGTCTGAAATCTATGTAAAAGTTTTCTGTGATTTTATCAGAAATAGAATATCATAATTTCTGACAAGGTGAACATTTACAGAAAATGCTTCTTGACCTTTTTACTCCTTAATTAATGTCCGTGCTCTGTCAGAATAAACTCTGGTGAGAAATTTTGGCAGAAAGAAACTGGAAGGAGTTACTCTATACAAGTAATTTTAAAATGGGTATCTATCTATCTATCTATCTATCTATCTATCTATCTATCTATCTATCTATCTATCTATCTATCTATCTATCTGTCTGTCTATCTGTCTGTCTGTCTGTCTGTCTATCTATCTATCTATCTTCATTTTCTTTAAATATCGTTGTTAGCATAGGTATGCAATAATTACCAGCACTGACAATGTTGGTTTAGACTGGAAGAGTTAAATCTAACATTATTTTTATTTTAGCAAAACAGTGGGAATTCGTAGCAGAGTTATAAACTCAAATCGGTCGACTCGGACTCGAATGCAAATCGAGTCACTTTAAAGAGCTGACTTGAAGATATAACGACTGGAACTTGAATTATGACTTGACATTCTTAGTCAGCTGACTCGATGGGTTTACCTCAGTTCTGTTTTGATAAGACAACGCATGTTCCACTGGTGCCATTCTGCTCTGTGTTGTTTGGCATATTTAATTTGAATCTACGGTCTGCTTAATTTTACCAAGTGCGTAAACTTTTGTACATGGAGCTCAAATCAGTATTTGATTCGACTGTAAAAATAGTAAATTTTATCAAGTCCCGCCCACTGGATCCGCGACTATTTGAAATTTTGCGTGAAGAAATGCAAGCCAATCATACTCATCTGTTAATGGATAAACAAATTAATTAGCTGAGCCGTGGTAAGGTTTTGTTACGAGTGTACGAACTATGAGAACAGATGAAGTTATTTTTGGCTTCTGATGGCTGTGATTTGAACGTTTAGTCGGCAGTGACGTGTGCAGTGGCCACGAAGTGTGTGTCTAGCTTTCTACGACAACTGAATGAATTAAACACGAATATGCGGTATAGAAATAAATCACTGATGTCAGTTATTAATCTTTGTGGCTTCCAGCTGAAAACATCACTCTGGCAAGAAAAAGTTGTACAAGGAATATTTCAGTTGTTCCCCCTTGCAGCTTATGAGCAAGCAGGAGAGAAGATGTGATCATGAACAGTGGCTAACATCTGAACACTCGTCATCACAGGTTTGCGGCTTTCTTTCTTTACATTAATGTTGCCAGACCTGATTTGATGAGGAATCCTTTCGGTCAGTCCAGTGCAGTAGGTTCTATTGAAAAGTAGAGCATCTGAATGAACAAAGTATGGATCATACATTACTGCTGAAGTTCATCGAACCAGACTGGAAACATCTTGGCTTATCTTTAGCAAGGAAAATCCAGACATTTCTAGACATGTTTTTGTTCAGTTCTGTTGCCGTTTGCCACCATTTGCTTATGTGAGTCAAGATTTTCTAGCCTCATTATGACCCATGTCAGGTCGGAACTACATCGGTGAACATAAATATTCCTCCGCGAACAGAGATTTGTACCTCTAGCAGACTCACATTTAATATTTAAAACAATGAACTTGCAAAGTGAAATTTAAAAATCTCATAGTCAGAATAATGTCGACTGTCAAGTGACACAGATTTAATTAAAGGATAGTCGATCATTAAGAGCACATGTTCACAGCGACAGAAATTTGCATTGCCAAGTGTTTTGCCGTGTAGGTAAGTGAAAACCAGTCATATTTCTCCATTCATTAACTAATATCTGTACTTTAATGACTGCTTACAGCATACGGATCAGGCATCAAAGATCCAAATCAGTGGGAGATGGGTCCAAACATAACCTATCAGAGTCGGGACGTGATTTTCTTTGAATCCAGAAACAAGATGACAACGGTAGTGCTGGACTGTCAGGCTTCGGGCAACCCTAGGCCAGACTATCGCTGGTTTAGGCAATCGGCCAGTCAGTAAGCCCAGGTTTTAATTGTCTTCTCCGTTCCCTGACATTTCACTCAACCACTGTAGCTTTGGTCCGGCTAACTGTGTGCTTCTCTTGGGAGGGGAGAGGGTGGTTACTTTCACACACTCCTTTATCCATTGATTTCTTAACTTCACTTTCTCTCCTTGTATATTCTTCAATTAAAAGCTTTGTCTGGTGTTCTATCTTCATCAATTTCTGTTCTGCTTCATTCTACTGGCTGTTTTCGCCATTGAGCTTTGTCCTTGGTATATTTTGGTACCTGTAATTAGTTCATTTCTTCCACATTTGATCATCATGACGCTTGCTTGTTCCTCTTACATTTAGCCATGTCGCATTTGATTACTTACATTGCAACTAAGAATCTCCTTTTGTACAGTCAGCTAAAATTCTCTGCTTTCAACTGAATCTTTGTGAATCAATTAAATGTTTTGTTTTGTCATTTTGAATGTTTAGTTTCAAGAATGGATATTATCCACATTACAGTAAGAATATTGCTTATTTAATCATGATTGATCCACATCAAGTCTTCCCAGTCCTCTTGTTCCAAGCATTTTTCCAAATGAATGGGCCTTGTTAGGCTACTGGCCTTAGTGTGTATTGTAGACATGATGTTGGCACTGTACCTGACTTCTGTCAGGTAGGTTCTCTGACATCGTATGGCAATAAATGATACTGCTTATCAATACACTCACTGGTCTGTGGGTGGCACCGGAGAAAGTTATAGTCCACTGTAGTCTAGAGTACACAAACACAACAAATTCTGAGGGAAAGACTCTGAGGGAGGTAATGGCGAATGTTGTTTGTGTACCCATCTTCTGGCATCCACTGAAACTCTGCTTTATTTCAGAACGTATAGAATTGTTCTTCCTTTGGAGCTGATCGATGAAGTTGAGAAGGAAAGGGGTAGGGATGTGTAGTGGTCTTAATGCAAAGGTACTCAACACCAGATGTCCAGTTAAAGCACACAAAAAAAGCACTAAAAAGTTATGTTTGGCAACTTGTATAATTATTATTATAATATAATAGAGTTGGCAATCATGATTCTCCATCTTGTTCCGTCCTTGGTGCTTTCGGTTAGTTTAGTTGCTTTTCTTGTTCCCTTTCACTTGATCCGTTCAATGAGGCATTTTTCTCTTGGCCTTCCTCTCTTACTTTTTTCACTTAAATTTCCTGCCAGTACTAGACTTCTCATGACAGGACCAAGAAATTTCAATTGTCTCGTTCTTACCAGCTGACAAAACCAACGAAGAAGCCTTAAGAGAGGCTGGAGTTAAAAGGCAAATTACAGCAAAGATCAGAGGCAGACAAGCGAGATTTGTAGCAGATTTTCTGAGAATCTGAAAACTGGAACACGTTGTGGCAACTGGAAAAACTGAGGGAAAAGAGACAGAGGAAGACAGAGAGAGAAGTTATTGAATGGGCTGTCAGTGTGGCTAGAAAAAAAAGTCACCGGCGGATCTCATAATCAAGTCTAAAGAAGGGGGAATTGTGGAAAGAAATGATCGCCACGCGGCACGGCACTTGATTGATTGATTTTTCTTATCATTTAACTAGTTTTCGTTGTTTCTGAAGGTTCTATGGGGACAGCTTCGTTTGTTTGTTTGTCTTTTCAGGGAATTTGTTGCATCTTTCTCCAAAACCACATTTATATAGCTTCCAGTTTCTTTGTCATATTTTTGTTCACTGTCCACGCTTCACAAGTATATAGCAATATTGGCTCTATGTAGCACCGTAACACTCTTCCTCACTTTTAGGGACGTTTTCTTATTTGTTGGTATCTTCTTCGTGTCATAAAAAGGCTGTCTTTCCCTTACTTATTCGTGATTTTATTTCATTTGTTCACTGCCATCAGTTGTTATTGCCACTTGCAGCACTTAACGTGCAGTACTTTCTAAAGAGGGGCTAAGAGAAATTCAAATCTTTATAATACTGATTACTTTTTTTATGCGCTGTTAATAGAGACAGTCACAAAAATGATTTACTAAATCCAAGTCTAAATAGTAGCGAACTGAATAGATCACAACCAGATAAACAACAAAGTGAGGTAAGTTCAAGACGTTAATTAAATTTATCGTCGTCAGATAAACGTCAGTAAGTAAGTCTAACATCATCTGACAAACGTTCGTAAGGTAAGTCTATCATCATTATATAAAAGTCCATAGACGTTATTACGTAATTTATTCACGTTAACAGAGACCGTCATGTACACTTTTCTGGAGTTTCACAAAAAAAAAACAAAAACATAAAACCAGTACAATAGCGTTAATAAATTGTGTATGTTTACCATAATCAGCTAAACGTTAATTAACTAATGCGATATTCTCAGATAATCGACGGTGAAGTGAATTTATCGTGCATTCACTTATATGCCTGTTAAAGATGCGATGGAAGAAAAATAGTCCTACTGTGGAACGGCGCGGAGTATTTCTGTAGCAGTGTAGCCCATCCCTAGCAGAGTAGCTCATCCCTAGCAGTGTAGCTCATCCCTAGCAGTGTAGCTCATCCCTCTGAGTGTTGCTAGTTAAAATCTACAACGTATTCGTAATTTTATATGCAGTTCATAGTTGTGCTGCCATTATTGTCTAAAATTTAATTTACGGTGAAGTGCAACTTTTCAAGGGTCATTATTCACTAACGAAATGATTACACTGGAATATCTGCAAAACAAAGGTCTAATTCGTGTTGATTTTTTTAAAATGACACCTATAAAAAATATGAAGCCCAAATATATATTTTAATTAAGTAAATTAAGTTCTTCCACTTTAAGCCTCAAAAATGGTATTGTCACAAATTTGGCACACAAAGCACGTGTCACATTAGCCTCACCATAGTTACACATCTGATGCACAGAAAATATAAAATAAATTAAATGATAATTTGTTTGTCCCTGTAATCTAGATCCAATAAAGAGTGGATTACTTCTGAGCTGAATTCTCGCTTCACTGTCACCAATGGCCGGCTAACTATAAATAACGTAAGTATTGAAAACATAACGCAAGGACTGCCATGTGCGAAATAGATTAGGAAACCTTTTTGAATGTTTAGTCTGCAGTGACGTGTGCAGTGGCCACGAGGTGTGTATCTAGCTTTTTGCGACATCTGAATGAATTAAACACAAATATACGGTACAGAAATAAATCACTGATGTCAGTTATTAATCTTTGTGGCTTCCAGCTGAAAACATCACTCTGGCAAGAAAAAGTTGTACAAGGAATATTTCAGTTGTTCCCCCTTGCAGCTTATGTGCAAGTAGGAGAGAAGATGTGATCATGAACAGTGGCTAACATCTGAACATTCGTCGTCACAGGTTTGAGGCTTTCTTTCTTTACATTAATGTTGCCAGACCTGATCTGATGAGGAATCCTTTCGGTCAGTCCAGTGCAGTAGGTTCTACTGAAGAGTAGAGCACCTGAATGAACAAAGTATGGATCATACATTACCGCTGAAGTTCATCGAACTAGACTGGAAACATCTTGGCTTATCCTTAGCAAGGAAAATCCAGACATTTCTAGACTGTTTTTTTTTTGTGTTCAGTTTTGTTGCCGTTTGCCACTATTTGCTTATGTGAGTCAAGATTTTCTAGCCTAAGACCCATATCAGGTCCGAACTACAATCGGTGAACATAAATATTCCTCCGCGAACAGAGATTTGTACCTCTAAGCAGACTCACATTTAATATTTAAAACAATGAACTTGCAAAGTGAAATTTACAAATCTCATAGTCAGTGTAAATGAACCAGAAGTGAAACGTAGGATTGTGGTGAGTGTTTAAGAGAAATTAAGCTATACAAACTGCTCCCTTGATAATTACTGTGACCATATATTTTCAGATAAAAGGGATGGCGACTGCAGTAAAACTGGTTTAAATAAATAAGGTAGATAGAGGTGTATAGAGGTAAAACTGCAACATACACCTCTATCTACCATATATTTTCAGCCTTTGCATATGTACAATACGCCCATCCATACGGCTGTATAGTTAACTTTAATAATATGTGCTGTCAAGAAAATCTAATCTGAATCTATAGCCCTGTTCAAACTTACCTCGTGGACCTTCAGGCATTATGTAATAGTATAGGGACTTAGGAACAGCGCCAAGGACAAGAAAGGCGCCACTGCAAAGAACACAGTGGACGGCGTGATCAAGCCGATTGATTTATTTCACTAGCTACTGACACGTGACCACTAGACCCATACTGTCACACTCATCTTGTAGGTAACAGAAAGAAAACATAATTCTGGGTCAGTGCTACAAATTTCAAAACATAAAAGGGGTGCTTACGTGCACGTTCTTACAAATATAATGAACTGACGAAACAGAAATGAGGAAATTAACACTGAATGTAATGGACGCTTACCGTATACCAAAAATTAATATTATATTCCTAATAGGTTTTAATACGGTTTAATTTTTTTTATTTGGTACATTGCTGCTGGAATATCTGATGAAGTGATGAGAATAGTGTATGTTGTGTCACTTACATTTATTTTACATTACTTTCTACGTTTCACAACTTAGAAGCTCCATACATGCTTGAATAAATCACCGTTGGGTGCTATTGATCTTGTAACCAACGGTCACTCTTTTGACAAATTTGACTCATAGACTTTGGGGGAAAAAAAAGAAGAAAACTTGAAGCTGCTTCAGTGACTTGAAACGTGAAAGCGTGGGGCTGAAATCTGTTATAAAGGATTAAAATGCATCATGCTTACTGCTGTACTATATGCAGAAAACTCTCTACCGTAGAGAGCGGAACAACAACACAACTCCTTCAGATCGTCAGAGGAAGTACCCCCCCCCCCTCAGACAAGTGTTTCGGCCCTATTAAACTCCTCATACTATACCGGTATCTATTCCATTATCTCAACATCGACGACTGAAATCGCAAGCACGTCTCCTTTTTTTTATCCTATATTTAGCCAGATCCCGTCACAGATATCAGCATGTACACTTGTATAGCTAGCAACAAAATGGGTATTGTTCTCTCCAATCCAATAGAAGTGTCATATGGATGTAAGTATCCATTATGTTTATATACGTTTTGTCTGACCATTGTTATAGTACATATTTCTGTTAATGTCTATAAGTGATTTCACATCTTTGGCTGTCTTCTTTCCTCTTCTAGACCAGTGCCCGGTTTCTGAACATATTTTTTTAATTAAAGTTTGCAGCTGTTTCACAAAATATAATGAAAGTTACCATGTGAAATATAAAATAAATTAATACATGTGTTACTATGTAGATATTTAGAAATTCAGCTTTAAAAAGTCATGTTTTGTGTAATGATCTTGATAGGTAGGATACCACCCCATATAATATTCATAACAAAGGGTATAAATAAAAATGCTAGTGAATAGAAATATAGATTTTTTTTATCTAAGTGAGTAAATAAACAATCAAATTAGTCTACTTTTTGTTGTTACATTACAAGATATTGTTCAGAATATTTTTTAGGGGTGGGGGGAGGGGGGGCTCCACAAATGTTGGGGAAAAAACATAACCAAAGGTCCATAATGTGTACAGCAGGCTGGAATATGCTGATTTTTTCCACTCTCTGATATCAATGTCTCCTTTCTAATATGTCCCATAATGCTTCTACACTGTGTATTGTTTATCATGAATCCCATAACAATTTTATAACTGCTGTATTTGTTCTGATAAACAGTAGCTTAGAATCAGTATTGCTATATGTAATGCCTAAAGATGTTTTTTGGGGAGAAATTGTTGCCTTTAAACACAACATAATGCTTACAAACAAGAGTCTAAAATATGCTGTTTGTAAATAGCGGTCTGTAATTTTCATTGTGGCTAGAATATGTTCCTAGCAAGTAATGGTTTGTGATTTCCAAAAACAGATATTGATCAGTTCTCAAATGTACCACCCAGCTCTATTGTTGCTTCAATGTACTGGGGGATAGAAATTTCTTGCCAGGTACCTCAACACAATACAGGTAAGAAAGTCACCCCCCCTACCCTCCACTTACTCAACACCTAATCATGATTGCCTCCACTAAATAAATCATCATTTATAAGACATTTTTATTTTTTTAAAATAGAGATAATTTTAAAAGAAATAGAGATAACTTCCTCACAATAGTAATAATGACCATTCATTCATTCATTCATTTGCATGTCCCTTGTGGAACTTTGCCTCCAAAACAGCACTCCTGTAGGCCTCTCAGTTGTGAGCAAGATGGCCTGTAATAGAAGAAGATTTTTGTGGGTTGTTTCCCTTGTTGTTCGGATTTAAGGGGAGTTGATGGTGTGATCTCCCCTGTGTGGAGGTGCTTGTAGAAACTTCTAGTTATCACACTGTCCCTTGTTTTGTCTGCTTGTGTTAACTACGAATTAACGTAGAGCTAAAGGGAGACAAGACAATGTCTCCTGTTTTATGTATTTGTGTTGGAACACAGCCTAAGCTGTTGTTGTTACCAGTAATTTCTTTATGAAATCCTCATTCATTTCTACTTATTTTGATATATGATACATTTATGTTGAACCCTGAATTAGTTTGTTAAAATTAATTTTAGAGAGGGACCCAAAAATTATCGCAACACCCGCTCGATAATATAACGTCCGCCCGTACGACGGTAACGTCCGCCCGTACGCCGGTAACGTCCGCGTTTTTTTTTTCCCGGGTGGAAAGAGTTAAGGGATTTTATGCCTGCTAAATTGGCCTCTCTTAACAATGCCATGTGTTCCATTTGATAGCTTGATTTGGAATTCTCTGACTGTTTCTTTTCTTCATGTGACCAATAAATGTCCATCTCCTTTTCCTGATCACATGAGACAGGATGTTGTTCACTTATCTGTCTTATCTCTGCATTGTTCTTGAATTTGTTCCACTTTATACAGAGTATATTCCTTAGGCATTTGTTTTCAAGAGAGTCTAATTTCTTGTCTATTTCTTTAGTTGTTTTCCAGCTTTCACATGCATAAATGAGGGTGAATATTACATTTGAATTGAATAATCTTAACCTTGGTTTTGTGCTTATAACTTTTGAGTGTTATTTGTTCTCAAGATTCTTGATGGTTAATGCTGCTTTTACCATTTGAATTCCAATTTCCTTTCTGGTGTCATCATCCTGATCTATGTAGCTGCTGAGTAACGCAAATTGGTTTACTTCTGTTCCTTCTACGTATATTTTTTCCTTCTTGATTAAAGAGAAGTTTCATTATTTTTGCTTTTTCCTTGTTAATTTTAAGTCCTGTTTTGCTACCCAATGAAGGCAGGGTATCTGTTTTTCCTTGCATTGAATTCATATTGTCACTGATAAGAGTTATATCATCTGTAAAAATCAAGATCTTCTAGTTGGGTCCTATGATAAAATGGGCATTGAGTGGGTAATCAGTGCCCATTTTATATGTGCAACATTTATTCATTATGAAATCTGTGGCACTTCGAAAAAGCAAGGGAGATAGTATAAATCTTTGTTCCACACCTGTTTCAATCTGGAACCATTTCCTCATTCCTTCTTCTGTGTTGACTGCACAAACATATCCATTGTGGAGATCCTTAATGATGTTGACAGTTTTAGACTGTATTGCGTATAATTCTTAAAATTTTGCACAAAGAATCTCTGTATATGCTATTAAATGCCTTTTAAAGTCTATGAAGTTCAGAATTAATGGTTTTTGCTTTTCAATATGTTCTTCAAGTATTATTCTTAGAGTAAAGATCTGATCAAGACAGCTTCTCCCTTTTCAAAATCCTACCTGTTCTTCTCTCATTGCAGTATCCACTATATCTTGAATTCTATTCAGAATGACTTTGCAAAATACTTTTGACACAACTGATAGTAAGGTTACTCCTCTTCAATTAATGCTGTCACTAAGGTTGCTTTTTTTTTGGTATTTTAACAATGTTTCTTTTTTTCCACTTAAAAAAAAGGTAATCCTGTCATGCCTTAGACGCACATAATGATATGGTGTTAATGTCCATATTTTCCTTGACCTGTCAGCACACTAGAGGGTAATATGGTCAGAGTCATGCCTGGCTGCCTTTCCTTCCACAACTCCAGAAGAAGTCAGGTGCCCATTTCTACAGCTGGGTGACTGGGGTGCCACAGGCCGGATTTGAACACCTGACCTTTGCCATGAGAAACCAGTGCACTAAACACTTCGCCACTCAGACACCCTTTTTCCATTTAGAAGGGACCTTTTTTGTCTTTCCAAACTTTCTTTCACGTTATTCACAGTATTATTCAGATTCTTTTTAACTGTTCTGTACACAGCTTTAAAATAATCAGTACAAAAAAAAAACACACACACAAACCCCTCATCCATAAACACACACACACATACACACGCACCAAAAAAATAAAATCACTATCAAAAACTATAACCACATTTACTTTGATCATGTTTGTTTCCATTATTGTTAATTATCATAATTTATCACTCTCTGTAATTTCTGTCAGAGTTATCCTACAACTGGTTCAAGAAGACTGTGTTCAACTTCATTCGGCCAGCATTAAATCCTCAATACTTTCTGTCAAAAAATG
The DNA here is from genome assembly GCA_009760885.1 of Achatina immaculata. NCBI lineage: Eukaryota > Metazoa > Mollusca > Gastropoda > Stylommatophora > Achatinidae > Lissachatina > Lissachatina immaculata. Next base: position 22,220,434 of record CM019694.1, read on the forward strand.
GCCGACTGTACATCTCTGAAGTCCAGGCTGCAGATCAGTAAGTTTCGACAAAATGTGAAGACTTTTATATAGATCAGAAAGAGTAAATTTTGCATCAATACTTATTAATTATCCATGTTTAATTAGTAGAATGGTGACAAAAATAACAATTACATTGGTGACTAATCAAGTCAGAAGGTCTAATTTAAATACATTGCTCTAAACATGCTCCAGTCAACCATATATATCAAAATGGTTACCTGCCATTTGTGTGCACCAGAGCTAATTCCAGATGTCTTAGCTCTAAAGCTCACCCAGTGGAAGGTAACACTGTCACTTTATTATATTGTGACACTTACAAGCTTTGGCAGATACATAAATGCATAACATATATAGGGTCCAGCATAAAGCATAGCTGGATTTAACTAACGTGGTGCGCAGAAACTGAATTCATTCATTCATTTGCATGTCCCTTGAGGAACTTTGTCTCCCTAACAGGACTCCTGTAAGCCTCTCGGTTATGAGCACGATGGCCTGCTGCTGATGCATCCATTTGCAGATCATCAACGATTTCTTGGAGCCATCTTCATCTTGGTCTTCCTCTCTTTCTTTTTCGCATTATGTACCCTTCCAAATTGGTCTTATTTAAATTATCATGACGTTTAATGTGTCCAAAATATTTAAGTTTTCTTTGTTTAATCCTCTTTAGTAGCCAGCCTTCTTCAATATTAAGTTCCTGTAGTATGGATATATTTGTTATTTTTTTGTGCCCGTGATATTTGAAGAACTTTTTGTAGCATTTACATTCAAAGGCATTTATGTGTTTCTCAGCTGTTTTGTTAAATGTCCAGGTCTCACAAATGCATATGTTGCTATGGGAAAGATGCATGCCCTTAAAAATCTTATTTTTGTAGTTCTGTCTGTTCTTCTCCACAGATTCTTTAGTTGTTTTACTTTCTGAAGAGTGATAGATGTCCTCCTTTTAATTTCCCTCATTGTATGTCCATTATTAGTTAGCAGTGATCCAAGATATTCAAAACTCTCCAATTCTTCCAATTTTTCCTCATTGATACATATTTCAGCTGTCTTGTTTGTTTTTTCAGTTGTCATCATTTTAGTTTTCTTCGCCTTAAGATAGAGGTTTTGCCCTTTGCTGTTTTTACATACTGACATAATTAGTTTTTCCATTCCTTTTTGTGTGTTGTGGACAGTAATATTGAGAAACTGAATACATGTGGAAAAAAAACATGACGCCAGAGATGAAGCAGACAAACAGTCATTTTTAACAATGGTTTCTTGGCAAACACAACATCGTGCATTCACCATTAAAACTTATTTTAAAAGTGGAGAGTTGTCTATTATTGTACAATGAAAGTTTCATCGCCATTTTGAATTGCATACCCGTGATAATGTTCTTGATCAGTGGACAAAACAATTTTGATGTGGGTAAAAAATTTAAGGAAACCGCTAATTGCTTTAATAACAAGTCTACTGGTCGTCCAAGAACTCAACAGACACCTGAACGAATTCAGCAAGTCCACAATGCATTGCTGAGTAGTCCTCGGCGATCAGCTGTTAGGAACACTCTGGTACCTGGCATCCTCTTACTGTTAATAGTTATCTTTATGTGCAGATGCTAACTGAATACTTCATTCCAGACTTGGCCAATAGAAGTAAGAGACTAATATGGTTTCAACAAGATGGAGCAACTTCCCACACAGCCCGTCAGTCCATGGCCATGCTGCGACAAGCATTTCCCAATCGTCTTATTTCCAGATTTGGGGATATTCACTGGCCGGCAAGGTCACTGAATTTATTGATCGCAGACTTCTTTTTGTGCGGGTATCTCAAGAACATGGTTTATGCTAGTCGACCACAGTCAGTTGCAGACCTAAAAAGATCGAATCCGACACTGCATTCAAAATATCCCTTTGGACATGTTAAATGGTGTTATGCATGAATTTTCCAGACACCAGGCTGAATGAATCAAGTGTAATGGCGGTCATCTAACCGGCATAATTTTCAAAACCTAAATATGATTGTCAGTAATAATAAAAATACCCATTTTTCTGAGCTTCATTTCACTTTTTTTAACAAAAAACACATATAGCACTTATTTATTTTCCATTTTAAAAATCCAGCTATGCTTTATGCCGGACCCTATATATATATATATATATATGCATTTATAAAAAACCTTAACTTCATTTTTATTTATATACACTTCATGACTATCTCTATCTGCAAAATATATCTAGCCTCTATTATAAGTTTATTCTGTTAACCATTTTTTTCTTTCATTTTTTTATTGTTGTATAACTGTTGTTATTAATATTCTCAATATTATAACCATTTTCCTGGTGTAAATTTTATTTGCATTTTGATTGCTGTCACTGTCTTGCAGTATAAATGTTATAGCATTCTCAGTGTTGTCACCATTCTCCTGGTATAAATGTTCTTACTGTTATCATTATTATTGCAATTACCACTTTCCAGGTATAAGTGTTCATATTGTTATCATTATTATTGCTATTACCATTTTTCTGGTATAAATATTATTATCTCCTTTATTGATATTACTGTCTTCCTAATATAAATATTGTTACTATTATCTCTTTTGTTACCAAAGTCCTGACACACTGATAATAAATATACACTTAAAGCTCATAATACAATAGCATTTGTGATATGTACAGTATATATGATTATGTTTTCATATTATCAGTGAGTATTCTTTTCAGTGACATATATTACTGCGCTGTGTTTATGGCTCCCAAAAATGGACAAGTATTAGCCAGCCCTCAGCCACCTTCAAGAAATTCTCTGGGCATTGAACTTATTGTTCAAGGAGAAAGTAAGTATGTCTCTTTGCTTGGATGTCTGTTTTCATTCCCTTTCCCCTTTTCCCTCCCTCACGCATGCACATTATCATATCATCAGTGAGATCTTAACTGCAGCAACATATCTGTATTAAAAGCTATTACTATTATCTTTCAAACAACTTATTAAAAAAAAAACTACTAAACTATTTCTTATGTTATTTAATCTTGATATTTTTGTTATTGGCTATAGCTTGCTTAATTTTTAAAAAATTAATTATTAATCTTGATTTTATAGATAAATCTGTCTACTTGCATGTCATGACTATTATATATATATATATATATAATATAGAAGATCAAGAGGAAGACCAAGAGAAATGATACTGGACAGTGACGGGATGGTGTGAGAGGAGATCACCAACTGAACTGATGGCCTGCATGAAGGATCGTGTACTCTGGAGAAGCATAATAGCCAACGCCAGTCGGCACGGCACCTGATGATGATGATGATGATGATATATATATATATATGGTGTCTGAGTGGCAAAGTTGTTAATGCACTGGTCTCTCATTGCGAAGGTCAGGGGTTTGAATCTGGCCAGAAGCACCCCAGTCACCCAGCTGTAGAAATGGGTACCCAATTTCTTCTGGAGTTGAGGAAGGAAAGGTGGCCAGGTGTGATACTGGCCATACTCTAATGTGCTGACAGGTCAAGGAAAATATAGGCACTAACACCATATCCCTATGTGTCTCTAGGCATATAAGGATTACTATATATATATATACATATATGTATATATATCATAGACAGTGTTTTTCCCTACATTGTACACTTAATGATTCATCTAACTTCATACGTTATGTGTTTTAAATATTTTACTAAGTTGTTTTATAGCATACTATCAAAACACTATGTGAAAACTTCTAGATTGAAGATAAATTGCAATTCAAAGAAAAGAAAAGAAAAGAAAAATAGGGGAATCTTCATCATCAAAATTTGTGTTATCTTTTTTTATTTATTTCTGTCATTGCTTCAGCAATAATCATCAGTACTTTGTTATCAAGCTCATTTTTACTTGCACTATCCTTACTTCAGTCCTTGTAACCACAGTCTTTACTGTCATTTCATTACCATATCATTTTTTATTAAGTCTGTATTTTTTTGTCATTTTAAAATTAAAACCTTTATCACAAAGCACTATTGCCAGTTTCCATGGCATCTCATCTGTGCCACTGCTCTTGTAATCAGTGGTGCAACTAACATTATCATAATTATAATTCATATTAAAATCAACATTAACACTGTTACCACCAATAGGTTCAAACACCTATGGACCAGACATTCAACAACAATTTCCCCAGTTCTTTCCTACATCTCCTGTGGTAGGAGACAAGGTTGAAATTGAATGCTTGGCATATGGAAGGTAAGAAATGTTCTATTTTCCACTCTAGTAACAAAAGGTTCCTTAATAATCTCTCATTTTCCAGCTCGCTTGTTGTGACTTTTATGCCTAAAATATAAATTGTGTGCCTGATCATCTGTTGATGAATCATAATCAGTCTGAATGTATAAACTAGGAAAAAAGTAGGAGCAGCTTTATTACTTAACGATTACAAAGTTGTGATGTTTCGGCATGAGCCTTAATCACACAAAAACATACAGGACGAAGAAATAAGGAGAGAGGAGATAAAGTATAGATTCACATGAATGCTATTTTTAAAAAAATTAAATTAAAAAAAAACAAATTAATAAATACTTAGCAGTAGCTGTAAGATGTGGCTTGCTTGACTTAGCAGTAGCTGTAAGATGTGGCTTGCTTGACTTAACAGTAGCTGTAAGATGTGGCTTGCTTGACTTAGCAGTAGCTGTAAGATGTGGCTTGCATGATGCTGTGTAAGGCTGTGTTGTCTACTGCAATGGCACACTGGTTGCCAGTAAATCAGGAGTCTATGCAACCACCACTTTAAGCATGAGATTGGAGGTGCAGGCTGCATCTGAAGCAATTTCCTGGTTGGTGGAGCAGGATGACTTGCGTGGGGTCATTGTGACGGAATCCCAAAACATGTTGCAGATAATTGAGAGACATTTCTTCCATAGGGAGTGGGTCCAGCTTTTAATGCACTTATTTAATAATGGAGATACAATGAGAGAAATTAAAAGGAGGACATCTATCACTCTTCAGAAAGTAAAACAACTAAAGAATCTGTGGAGAGGAGCAGACAGAACCACAAAAATAAGATTTTTAAGGACATGCATCTTTCCCATAGCAACATAAGCATTTGTGAGACCTGGACACTTAACAAAACAGCTGAGAAACACATAAATGCTTTTGAATGTAAATGCTACAGAAGAGTTCTCCAAATATCGTGGACACAAAAAAGAACAAATATATCTATACTACAAGAGCTTAATATTGAAGAAGGCTGGTTAGTAAAGAGGATTAAAGAGAGAAAACTTAAATATTTTGGACACATTAAACGCCATGATAATTTAGAGAAGACCGTATTGGAAGGATACATAATGGGAAAAAGAAAGAGAGGAAGACCAAAACAAAGATGGCTGCAAGACATCATTGACAATCTGCAAATGGATGCAGCAGTGGCAGGCCATCTTGCTCACAACCGAGAGGCCTACAGGAGTGCTGTTTGGGAGGCAAAGTTCCGCAAGGGACATGCAAATGAATGAATGAATGAATGAATGAATGAATTTAATCTCAGCCAAATGAAATTCTAAGTGTGATATTTCATAAGTTTCTTACAGTTCTTGTGTGAAATAACATCTCTATTGCTCTCAGTAATTTTTATTACTAGCTTACTATTGTCTGTATATTATGTGTGTCTAGCTTGATAGTTTTGATGTAATGCTTGAAATGCTTGTATCTCCTCAGGCTACCAATGTATTATTCCTGGGTCAGAGAGGATGGGCCTTTACATCCTGAAGCATTCCTCAAGGACCACAACCGAGTGTTGGTAATCCCAAGTGCTAGACTTGAAGATACTGGGTCCTATAAATGTGTTGTGAAGGGAGACAAGTATACTGCAAATAGAACAGTACATCTAAGCTTGCAAGGTAAAAAGAGAGAGAAAGAACAATTTAGAAAATTGTGAAAATATAAAATTAAGGGAAAACATCATACAAATGGAACTGATGGAATAAATCAAAGAATTGATTTATGAAAGAAATGAAGAGATATATTAACAAATGAAAGGGAAAAAATGAGAAATAAAAACAAGGGAAGGGAAAGATTTGAGTGAGAAGAGACAAACTGATTGTGCCCACATTCCACATTATGTTTGCCACAAACAAAACATTTCCATGCATGGGATATCTTACTTCTCAGCTACACTACAGTAAAATAAAAAGCAAAAGAAGGAATACACATGATTCAAAATAATTAAGGCAAATTCTTGTTTTGCAATATTTTTATAAGAGATATTCCACAGAATCATCAGGCAGAATAGTTGAATCAATGGAATTAAAAAATATCTTTTGCATTCATCTATATATCATTGAGTTTTACATGAAGATATGTTTTCCTGAAAACAGTTGCACTAGTGTCTTTGTTTTTGCAGACAAACACCTCTGTTTTAAGAGATCATTGTGTGCTGTCTTTGGTATGAAGATAATTAATCTCCAGTTTCATTGTTCCTCACTTTGATGGTGCTCTCAGCCAGGCTGTATCCTATCCACTTTCATATATTATCTCTGTCTACATGTCACTCTTTTCCCTTCCACCCACCTTCTAATGCTTTATTCAGTACATTATTATGTCTTTTGATGTGGCCAAAGTGTTTTGTTTCCTTCATTATTATTTCCTTGAAAAGTCTGCATTGCTCATATAGTTGCTGTAGTACTTGCATTTGTTCTTTTCATTTTCCATGATATATGACTTACTTTCTTATTTCTAACTTTCTATTTTTTTTCCCATTATTTTTCAGCTCCTCCCAGCTTCCCATTTCCTCTTCAGAACCAACATGCTGATGTAGGCAGTAAACTCACTTGGATATGCAGTGCTATTGGCATTCCTAGGCCAACATATACCTGGTATAGAAATGGATTAATTCTAAAGTCTAACACAACTGAAGGATTAACAGTAAGGGAAGTTACTACTTTTATTATTTTATAATAATTATTTATTAACAAATGGAGGAGAAAAATGGAAGGAAAAATTTCATTTCCTGTAGATTTTACAAATACAAAAATATTTTTTAAATAATGTGTAAATATAAACAAAATTGTTTTTTTAAATAATGATGCATGCTTTTTTCCCAGTGCCTTCATCTTACAGAATTGAATTCTTTGTTGTTTTATCTCTCTGGTCTTGGCAGTCAATGCTATGAAAGACTGGAATACAAGTATTATACTGAAATGCCTTTTGGTTTTGGGACTAACTTGAAGATATGGAGTAATCAAAGTTCTCAGTACACCATGGAAAACTTTCACCTCTTAGCCAGGCTGAGCCTGTTAATAGAACCATCAACAGAGTAGCTGGACAAGGTCTCTACCAGCTCTAATTCCTGGTCTTAATAACCAGTGTGTCACTTTACTCCTGGTGGCCTAGTCTGATAAGAATTCTTCTTCCTTTGCTCCATAAAAATTTTTCAAGCTTTCATCAAAATCTAGTTTTACATACATTTCAGTATTCACAGAAATTTAGTTTTATGTTTAATATTCAAGGAAATCTTCAGAAATTGTCTTTTATTTCATAGTTTACTAAAAGACCTTGCATGTATTTGTATGAGACATGGAGAAGAACAACAGAAAGGATGTTGAGCAATAGAGGGCTCACTTGGGCAAGAGCAGAAAAAAAAGCGAAGGACAGGCATTTGTGGAAAACCCTTGCGGAAGCCCCATGTGCCCTGGGGACTTAAGGTTCAGAGAGAGAGAGAGAGAGATGTATTTGTATGTGAATGAATATGTCCACTTTTGACCAACAAATTATTTTCAGGTCAGCCGCAACATTTTGACCATAAACAAAATGGATGCTGCAATGCATAATGGAATGTATCAGTGTGAAGCTTCAAATGTGAAAGGTGTGGCCAGATCAAGTGGACAACTAAGAGTTCTTTGTAAGTCATTTGTCTGATGTGGTTAAATAATATAAGAAGCAGTCGGTTAAGTAACAAGTGTATGTGACTGGTTATGATCTTACATCCTTCCTGTGCCGCTAAACGTCACATAGGGCCCGCATGGTAGTTCGTCACGATTTCCTGTCTTCGGCGAGTTTTTCAATCTCATCAAGGGATGTTATGCCCACTGAACTGGCTTCTCTTAACAATGTCCTCTTTAGAGTTTCACATGGTCAACCTCTTTTTCTTCAGCCTGTTGTATTCCACTTGATAGCTTGTTTGGGGATCCTCTGTTTCTTCTCATCACGTGACTGACATATGTCCATCTTCTTTTCCTGGCTCTGATTCTGGTCTTAAAATAATTTTACAGTTTTTTGTTGTTTTTTTTTTGGGGGGGGGGGGTTGGTTCTGACACTGACATATAAAAAGGTAACAAAAAGGGAAAGGATGCAGGCCAGTGAGCAAATACACTAAGAGACTTAATGAGGCACATTTATTTAAATTATAATGCTCAGTAATTTAAGTTAATTTAGTTGAAAAAGAGGAGAAGACTTAATGAAACACATTATTTGAGAAAGTTTAATAAAGTACACTAAAATCATTGAGTAGGCTCAAATGGGATTTGTAGAAATGAAAAAAAGAAATGAAAATAGCACAGAAAATTATGAATCAAGAGAGTGATGGAAACCACAAGAGGATGATCTTTGGCCTTTACAGAAGAAGCTAAACACACAAAAAAAATAAAGATAACAGTAGCATTGTTTTGTGGAAGAAAATAATTAAGCAGATTATGTTTTTTCTGTGGACTATCATGGCATATGCAATTACACAAAAATAAAGAAATGTTGCAGAAGTTCATACTGATTCTACATACACAACAAAAAGATATTATTTTTGTGAATTTTGTTATTCACATCCCTCTTGTATGGCCTTGGGTATAGTCTGTGTATAGAATAAATTTTTACATTAATATGTTTTTGCTTAATACACTGACAGCTGTGTCACTGTTTTTGCTCTGAAGACAGATATCACTCCTTTCAGAGGGACTTATGATTTCATCATCCTGCGTGTTGAATGTAGATTATTAGTTAATTTTGCCAAAGAATATGACTGTCAGGTCTAATCTATGCAATTTTAATTTATTTCAGTGTTTTTATCACATGAGTAAGCGCATAAGACCTTCTGTTTCTTTTTAACTTACCCAAGGAAGTTAGGCATCCAGTCACACTACCAAAGACATCAAGAGATATAATGACAATGCTAATGGAAACAACCAAGTTAGATTCAAACCCACAACCTTTTGCTCCATAGGCTAATGCCTTACCACTGAGCTATTCAGATCTTATGTATTCCTCAGAATAAAATAAAACAGCATTTTGACTTACATACAGCAAAAGTTTATCAGAAACATGAGATAAAACTTTATATTTAATAAAATTATTTGTATGGATGATGAATGCAGAAAGTAAAAACTTCATGGCTCAGATGCTGTTTTGTGAAGCAGATGCAAAGAAAATTGTGAACTAAATGTAAAATACTCTGAGCTATCCAACATTTATTTTTAACCCATCAATATTCAGGTATCTTACTGGTATTTATATCCTCAGCCTTTAAGCCAACATTTCAGAATAGCCCTGTTGAAAGTTCAAAGCAAGCAGCTGAGAAGGGTAATGTCACCATTTCCTGCAGACCTGAAGCTGCTCCAAGGGCTGTGATCAAATGGATGAAGAATGGGTTGGAAACTGGCAAAGTTTTGCCTAATGGGGATCTTCAGCTTTCTTTTTTAACTAAGGCTGATTCTGGGATATACACATGTATAGCTGAAAATAGTTTTGGCACAGCCAATTCAAGTTGTGCATTGGTGGTGCAAGGTAAGAACAGAGCACTCTGAAATGTTAAATACCACCGTTAAATTATGTTAACACCAGAGTTATACATCATTGATAAATTATGTTAAACAGTCCTAAAAAATGTTATAAGTACCATTAGTAAGTTAGTTGAGTTCTTTCCAGACTAAATGTTTACGAAGAATTAGAAAAATATTTTGGCCAAACACCATAAGAAATAACATCTTGTTGGCAGAAATGCAGATGAAGCCACTGACAGCAATTATTGAGGAAAGACGCTGGTGATGGTTGGGACATGTGCTCCGAATGACTGACAACTCACTACCAAAAATAGCACTAAGATGGACACCACAGGGGAACAGAAGTAAAAGTAGACCAAAAGAGACATGGAGAAGAACAACAGAGAGGATGTTGACCTGGGCAAGAGCAGAAAAAAAGGCAAGGGACAGGCATTTGTGGAAAACCCTTGTGGAAGCCCCATGTGCCCTGGGAACTTAAGGTTCAGAGAGAGAGAGAGAGAGAGAGTAAATTACTAACCTACCTACAAATCATGTCTAGGAAATGGAGGTGGATTGGCCACACTCTGAGAAAACCCAACACCAGCATAGCAGGACAGGCACTGACATGGAATCCTCAAGGAAATAGAAAATGAGGAAAATCTAGACTTACTTGGAGAAGAGAAATTATGACAGCACTCAGAGACAAGGTATACACATGGAAGGAAACAGAGAATTTCCAAGAACTGGAAAGCCTTTATCTGTGGTCTATACTCTCAAGGGAGTGAAAGGCGATGATGATGATGATGATGATGATGATGATGAGTAAATTATGCAAAATACAACTGCCAAGCACCTCTGTTAAATATGTATACAATTTCTGTTAAATATTAATATTAGCATGTAAAATGCTACAATCAAATGGAGATAATGAATGTTCTTTTCATCTTAGAACGTGATTTTGAAGCAGTATATATATATATCCCCCGTGTGGTACCCTGGATCTGCAAAGAATAGGACCACTGTACCCTACCACGCATGATTGTAAAAGGTGACTAAGGAGGGTTCGGCATAGGGCCAGCAACCCTATCTGGTAAAAAAAACCTATCAGACTGCTACAGAAACAGAAGCAAGGGAAAAAACAAATGCAGGTGGAAGGAGAAATGCTTATCAGGAAACTGAGCCCATGAAGGTTGTGGATGAAAGCCAGCCACTGGAAGTCCCCAGCCTGACTGCAGACCTACTGGAACCTAAACACAAGATGCAAATAGGCAGTTGGAATGTAAGAACACTTAACCAGACTGGAAAACTAGCACAAACCATCAAGGAAATGCACAGATACAAACTAGACATACTAGGAATACAAGAAGCAAGATGGACAGGACAAGCCAGAAGGAAATTAACAACACAGCACACAGAAGATACAATAATATGGTCAGGTAAAGAAGATCTTCATGAAGGAGGAGTAGCATTGATTATAACAAAAGAAGCATCAAGAGCATTGCTGAAATGGACCCCAATAAATGAGAGATTATTATATGCACGGTTCAACTCAAGATTCACGAAGCTGTCTGTTATAGTTTGTTATGCACCAACAGAAGCAGCTGAAGAGGAATTAAAAGAAGATTTTTACAACAGCCTCCAAGCCTTAGTGGAAACAATACCCAAGCATGATATGCTACTCATCTTGGGCGACTTCAATGCAAAAGTAGGTGAAGGAAATGAAGATGGAAGAAGAATCATGGGAAGAGAAGGAATCGGAGAAATAAATGAAAATGGAGAAAGACTGTGCAGTTTCTGTGAAGAAAACATGATGACCATCGGAGGGACAATTTTCCAACATAAAAACATCCATAAAGTGACTTGGAGGTCACCAGATAAAACCACAGAAAACCAAACTGATCACATACTAATAAACAGCAAGTGGAAACAGTCACTACAAGATGTGCGAGCAAGGAAAGGAGCAGATGTAGGAAGTGATCACAACCTTCTGGTAGCAAAAATAAAACTAAAATTAAGGAAAGCCAAAATTGGAGAACACAGAAAGATACGTTTTGATATAAGAAAACAAGAAATGAATTCTCAATAGTACTTAAGAACCGCTTCAGTGTCCTACAAGACAAAGCAGAAATGTCCATACTAGAGTTCAATAAAACACTACAGGAAACAGCAAAAGAGGTGCTGGGATATCGGAAACGGAGAAAAGAGGAATGGATAAGCAAGACCACATGGGAAAAGATAGAGCAAAGGAAAGAAATCAAGAAAAAATTACTGAACACTAAATCACAACGGCTTAAAGAACAAATTTTAAGTAATTATGCACAAAAAGACAAAGAAGTGAAGGAATCATGCCGTCAAGATAAACGTCAATACTATGACAACTTAGCAGAAGCAGCAGAGAAAGCAGCATATACAAATGATATGAAAACCATATACAAAATCACAAAGCAGATGACAGGTATCTTCAACACAAGATGTGAAAGTGCAGTAAGGACACAAAATGGACAAATGGTCAGTGGAGAAAGAGAAAAAATTGAAAGATGGAGGGAACACTTTAACACCCTACTAAACAGAACACAAGCAGCACAAACAATAGACATACCTGAAGCAAAAACGGAACTAAACATCAATACAGGACCAATAACAATAAGTGAAGTAAAGGAGGCGATAAAGAAGCTAAAATCAGACAGGGCACCAGGTGAAGATGAAGTGACTGCTGAGATGTTGAAAGCAGAAGAAACAGAAACACCAAAACAACTTTGCCAGATATTACAAGAAATTTGGGATCTAGAAAAAGCCCCAGAGGAGTGGAAAACTGGTCTTATAGTAAAACTACCAAAGAAGGGTGACCTCAGAGATTGTGGGAACTGGAGAGGCATTACCCTATTGCCACTCACCAGTAAAGTATTTTGCAGAATAATCATCAACAGAATTGTACCAACACTTGAGGAAAAACTTCGGAAAGAGCAGGCAGGATTTAGGAAAGGAAGATCATGCATAGACCACATATTTGTACTTAGACAAATATTAGAACAGGCAAATGAGTGGCATAGCACAACATATGCATTGTTCATAGATTTTGAGAAAGCCTTTGACAGTGTCAACAGAGATGCACTGTGGAAAATCCTAAGATGGCATGGCCTCCCCCATAAGATAGTAAATGTAATCAAAGCCCTATATGAGGGTTTTCAGTGCAAAGTGATCTGTGGAGAACATACCTCCAGCAGCTTTAGGGTACAAACAGGAGTGAAACAGGGATGTGTACTATCACCAACATTATTTATCTTGGCAGTAGACTGGTTAATGAAGGAGGCAACATCAGACAAACGCAGAGGATTACAATGGACCCTTGACACAGTGCTGGAGGACCTTGACTTTGCAGATGACATTTGTCTATTATCAAGCAGTCACAAAGATATGCAAGATAAAATAAACAAGCTAACTCAGAATGCAAACAACATAGGACTAAAGATCAACATAGGAAAGACAATGTTAATGAAGCAAAATGTGAACAACAGAAATGTACTCAGAGTAGATAGCAAGTTAGTGGAGGAGGTCAACGGATTTGTATACCTTGGCAGCAGAGTAGTAGAAAATGGAGACAGCACAGAGGACATCAACAGCAGACTTACTAGAACAAAGCAGGCTTTTGCAGTGCTGCAGACTATTTGGAAATCAAATAAACTAAGCATAAATATGAAAATCAGGATATTTAAGAGTAATGTTCTAAGTGTACTACTCTATGGAAGTGAATGCTGGAAAATCACCAAAACCATAGAAAACAAGTTGAATTCTTTCCAGACTAAATGTTTACAAAGAATTAGAAAAATATTTTGGCCAAACACCATAAGAAATAACATCTTATTGGCAGAAATGCAGATGAAGCCACTGACAACAATTATTGAGGAAAGACGCTGGGGATGGTTGGGACATGTGCTCCGAATGACTGACAACTCACTACCAAAAATAGCACTAAGATGGACACCACAGGGGAACAGAAGTAAGGGTAGACCAAAAGAGACATGGAGAAGAACAACAGAAAGAATGTTGAGCAATAGAGGGCTCACCTGGGCAAGAGCAGAAAAAAAGGCGAAGGACAGGCATTTGTGGAAAACCCTTGCGGAAGCCCCATGTGCCCTGGGCACTTAAGGTTCAGAGAGAGATATATATATATATATATATATATATCATTGCTGTATTGTTTCTAAAGATTTAGAACATTGCCTAATGTTGTCAGTTCCAAACAATAGTCGATATTTAAATTTTATTTTTCTAAAAGCTTAGTAACTTATCCCATACCATCTATCTATCCATCCATCCATCCATCCATTATTTTTCTCATCTAGTAAACATCTCTACTATTTGTAGTGCTCAATGAAGTGCCATTCCATGTGGCGTAGGCGATCATTTCTCTCCACAATCCCCTGTCTTTAGACTTTGATTATGAGATCTGCCAGTGACTTTCTTCCTAGCCACACTGACAACCCATCCAGTAACTTCTTTCTCTGTCTTCCTCTGTCTCTTCTTCCCTCAATTTTTCCAGTTGCCATAATGTGTTCCAATGTTTTTCTTCTCAGAAAATGTCCCACAAATCTTGTTTGTTTGCCTCTGATCTTTGCTGTAATTTGCCTTTTAACTCCAGCCTCAGTTAAGACTTCTTCATTGGTTTTCCTAGCTGTCCATGGTACCTTCAAAATCCTTCCTATAAACCACATTTCCATGGCCTCCATTTCTCGCTGTACTCTCTTATTCATAGACCATCATGTAGTGCTCAAGAAAGTAATAATCTCTGATACTGAAAGCTAGAAATATTTGTTTTCTGCTCTCCGTAACAGATTCTAGTTTTATAATGCTGTGGATATCTTGTGATTTGGTGTATGTGAAAGAAACAGAAAGCTCTTTGGCTGATTGAAAAGAAGTTATTCACCTGAGTAGGGTAATAAAGAGAAATCAGATCTGTATAAAGCTCTGAAAGTGTCACAGCGGTTAATAAAAATAATGTATTGTGTTCACAAGAATCCTAGGAACATCTATTATCTATAATTTCTTAACAAATGTTAACAAAAAAAAAAAAAGGTTGAGAATTATAAGCAGAAAACACTGAAACTTATGTTAGTGTAGCATATCATCATGGAAACAATAATCGCCAATGCAACACTACTCTAGATGGTCTGTATTGATGCTATTATAATAAATAAAATTATTAAAGGAAAAAAAATCAAGTATTTTGAAAAAAAAAACTTTCCAGTAAACAGCACTACAGTATTTGATTTCCATTCATGTAAACTAGAAAATGAAAGAAAACTTGAAGATTAGATTCTACAGGTAAACCTCAAAGTATGCAATTAATTTGTGCATCAAAGGCGCCATACTTGAATATTAAGGTTGACTTACCTGTATGGACTGCGAGTCCTGGTCTCAGTATTATATCAGTATCTGTTTCCAGTTATGCGTATACAGATATGTGTATCAGGTATCTTGAAATGCTTTAATATTTGAGAAAATTTCCATAATATAAGAGTCATCTAAGTTACACTGCATCTATTAATCCTAAATATATATGTGTATGTATGTGTGCATGTGTGTGTGTATTTTAGATATTTGAAATGTTTTGAAAATTATACATTAGGTTTACAATTTGTCAGGAAATCTAGGATTTATAGAGCCGAGCAGAACATGAATTTATAAATAGTAACAGAAAATCTAAAAATTACAAAGCTTTTGAAGATTATTTTAATCTTTATTCTGTTATTTTCTTTTTAAGAAGCAGCAGTCTTCTCAGAAGTTCCAAAGGATACTTATGTAGTGCAGAATGAAACTGCAGTGCTTTCCTGTAAAGCATCTTACGATAAAACTAAAACGGACATAATTTACAGCTGGATGTTCAACTCTCATGTGATTGATTTCAGTGGAAGTAACAGTGATGATGCTAGACACTACTCTATGGTAATTTATGCTATTTTAAAATTACACTGTAATGTTAAGAAATGGGCAAACAAATTAGGTACTTGAAATTTGACAGTCTATAAAACTATAAAGAAAAAATGTCACCTGCAAAATGAGATGGTCAAGAAAGGCAGTGATTAAGGTGAGAAGAGACAAGGTGAAAAACAATAACATCTGAGTCATTATAGGAATAACAACTGTGCTATAGTACAAAGAATTAACTGGTTTGGCCAACTAAAGAGAATAAACCCAAGACAGTTACCAGCACAAGCATATTACCAAAAAAGCCAGGAACTAGACAAATGGATAACACAGAAGAATATGAAATGAGGGAGTAAGCAGTATCTTGAAGCAAAATAGTATGACAATGCACCATGCTACATCATGAACAATTTTTATAAATAAGAAACAATGAGGCTTTCATAGGGTAAGGTAAGAGAATACAGTTTTGTAGGATTAGACCTCGAAAAAATCATAGACAAAGCACTCTAGTGAGATGTGAGAGAAAGAAAAATCACAAGAGAATTACCTGGGATTCAAACATGGACTCCGGTAGAACGAGCAGCCGCCTAGCCACGAGAGAACAGCACATTAACTGACTGCACTACTAGCACCTCCAAAAAAAGGTGTTTTGTAAGCATAGTCATTAGTAACTGTTCAATAGACATGAGGGATCGTGACAAATGGAAAGAAACGAGGTCAAGGCACAGTAATTCCACAGCTTAGATTCAGTCTCTCTAGCAGGTACCAACTTTTAGACAAGCATACACACACTCTCCTGCCATGCCTAGTGCATACTTGGACAACAACAACAAAGAAACAAATACTTATTACATGAAGTTTGTTTCAGGTATAGTTTCAGAAACTGTGTTCTCTTACTTTACTATGCCACATCATGTACTTTAGACTGAACATCAGTGGTCAAACACAATAGTATACAGCAGAGATAAGGCAAAAGAAGAAGTAATTTTCTACAAAAAAAATGTTTAATCAAAATGAGCTAAAGTTCCACTGGTTTTGTTGTGATGTTCAGAGATGTAAATGTTTAAGACAATATTTAAGAAGAGCTCAGTTTTAAAATTATTGTAAGCAATTGTAAAACAATGAGAGCAACTGGATGGGTTCTGTGTGGTGTCTACAGCTTTTTTTTTTTTCTGCAAAGACTTTTAAAATACATTTAAGAGAAATTTGACTTCCTTTATATGTGCTTGTATAATTAAATAGGACAATGTTTCAAGAGCATAAAAACAGACAAAGAAATATGTCAGAACCTTGTAGAAGCAAATTACAAATCACAAAAGCTGTAAGGGTAGGTTTTCATATGCTTAGTTTCACACTTATACGTCTTTTATCAGCCTTATGCCCAGACCAAAGATTCAGGGATGCTGTATATAATAAGTGCCCAGTTCAGGCATGAGGGAATGTACACCTGTATGGTGTCTACAGTGACAGGATCAATCAGTTTCAGAGCTCTAGTCACAGTCAAAGGTAACAACTCATTATATTTGCATATTTTTTTTAAAAAGAATAATTTTGTTGAATGCTTGATTTTCATTACAAGCTGTAATTAAGACATTTCATTTTTATAATGTGAAACTCTGAAATGAGTATGTCCAATACATTTTTCTCAGTGATGATTTCTCAGTAAGAGATTCAAGGGTTTATTTGCACATAGTGAATATGATGTAAGCAATAGGCTTCATAATCTATATTATACTTGTACATATGCAACACAAGTTATTCATTCTTTCAGTCATTGTTATGCTTCTACCTTTCATAAAGGTCCCCCAGGTGAACCAGGAGGTGTACATATCCGCTCGAGTGCCAGTCAGGATCTGTCCTTTCAAAATGTTGAACTATGGTGGCAGGAAGGAGAAAAACATGGCTATCCTGTACACAAATATGCCATAGAATATCAGTCACGTTATAGTGAAAACGGTGAAGAAAAATGGAATGTGCTAAAGGATGGTATGTCTCTGACATAGTTTACTCTGTCTGATTAAAAACAACCTTGTTTACTCTTTAAGCCATGTTAGTGCAGTGAATTAGATACTTTCTTGCCAACCAAGTGACTCAGTTTCAGTTTCTACTCACCACAGGTTAAAAAAAAAACAAGGGGGGGGGGGCGGGGTATGAGACCATGGCTCTCAACAAACTCCTGGGGTTCATCTGGCCTCAAGAAAAAATGGGTGCCAGGGTTAACACTCTGGGAAGTAATAGGAATGATGCCACTAGCTACGGAGTTCATGCTGATGACAACATTAGTTGGCAGTTTCTAGTCAACTGCTCACTAGGGAGCAGAGCACTTATGGCTTGACTGTGTGCAGTGATTCTGGTTCACAGCTTTTGTTTACTTTCTTAATTTACTCTCAATCGACTATTTACAACATAGCTTACTCTCTTAGTTTACTCCCTATTGAAGATCAGTAACATGCATTACTCTCTTAGTTTATTTTCCTTTTAGATGTCTTCAGCTTAACTTACCCTCTTATTGAATACAACTCAGCATGTTCTCATGGTTTACTCTCTTTTGAATATCTGCAATTTAGCTTACTCTCTTAGTTTATTCTTTATTGATTATAGCTCTGCCCCTTTTTAGATGTTTACAATGATGAGAAAGAAAGTTTTGCAATGTGACAGACATCTGAAATGTAATCAGTTACTCTTCATTTTATGAATATGTTTTAGATGTGGAATACTAACAAGATTATGTGTTATAAATTTTAAAACTTCAGTAGTAGAGATTTTATTTAAAATTAATGACAATTTATTACTAGGAAAAAAAAAAGAAAATCAGACAAGTCCAATTTTTTAAATTACAATTTCACTAACATTACGTATCAAAAATAACTTATTAAGTTTGGTATGCTAGCCATACACTTTAATCTTGATGTATTACTGATTGATTTTAAAAAATGTCACTATATTTTGAGTATCATTTCTTACACTGAATCAACACAATAGGAGTAACAGCTCTTTTTATTTTGCTAAATGTATAAACTAGGAAAAAAATAGGAAGTTTTATTAATTAGTGAGCACACATTTGTGACGTTTTGATGGGAACCTTAATCATACAGAAACACACAGGATGAAGAAATGAAGAAAGGAGATAAAATATGAATTCACATGAATGCTATGTAAAAAGTAGGAATGGAAAAAAAATAGAATAAAATAAAATAAATGGAGCACTTAGCTGTGGCTTGTAAGAGGCTGTGTCCAGAAATGCACATAGTGGAGTGTTGAGAATGTTTATATGGAAACTTGTCATGTGTGATATGTAGGTCATAAGGTTGGTGGGGGGGGGGGGGGGGACTGCAGAAAGGGGAGAGAGTGATATAATGGTAATCTAGCCAGGAGAAGGTGGAATGGGTTATTGCAGTTGGAGTAGAGGAGTTGTAATCTGATGCCATGAGGAGATTTTGAAATATGTGTAGGACTCTAGCTACTGACCTTTCCTAATGGCAGTGTTTTTAGTCATGAGCTCAGGAAGACTGAACATAAACTCTTTCATGTGGCAAAGAAGAGGATCACATGAAAAAAAAAAAGAATAACAAGAAAGGTGTGTAGGAGAGGCAGATTTTTCTGCAAGGACACATTACTCTTTGGTCATGAGAGAATGGTTTTACTGTAGGGACACATCACCCCTTAGTTTGAAACGTGTGAGGAAGACTGGCAAAATAGTCACCAAACTTTCATTCAGTTTTTAAAAATAGTGTATAATATATAGATCTTTCAGTGTCCAAACAGATAGTTTTATATCTGATTACAGAAATTCCAGAATGGGATGTTCACATAGAAAGTTTTCCAGACTGGAGAGGATATCTCATAAAAGAGGGTCTGTCACCTGGAACTGAATATAGATTCAGAGTTCGAGCAGGAAACTCAGAAATTGGCTATGGCCCACCAAGCAGGATTCCTTCAAGTAAGTGTAATTTGTCTTGCCTTCTCTCCTTCTTCATATATCTTTCGGTGTTAAGGGACAAATAGACATCTTGATAGGGCTCAGTGATTTGCTTCATATAATGGGATATTTAATGCTTCTGTAATTTTCTCTCTCCATCTCCTGCATGGGCGGCCTCTTCCTCTGCTACCTACAAATTTTAGTGTGAATGTTTTCTGTGATATACTGTCTGGTGGTAACCATGTAACATGGCCAAACCATTTGACTTGTTTTTTCTAGATATAATGTAATACTGATGTTACTCCAACCTTTGGCCTGATGGTGTCATTTCTTATTTGGTCTCTTCCTCTCACATTTAGTATTCTCCTTAAACATCTCATTTCTGTCATGATGATTTTTCTTTTGTTCTTGGCTGTTAGTGTCCATGTTTGACATTGATAGCACAGAGTTGGAAGGAAAATTATGTTGTACAGTGCTCTTTCTGCTTCCGTTATGATATTTTTGTTTTTTGGTAAAGGAGTCATTTGTCCAATGACCTAATTTGCTTTAAACAGCACCTGTTCTCAATCTTAGCATCATTTGTCCCAGATGATGATATTATGCTACCTAGGTATTTTAAATGTTTCACTTGTTTCAAGGGCTGGTTGTCTTGGAAGATCTTTGTTTGGATTTCTTCTCTCCTTGTGGTCATGACTTCCATTTTTTCAGCACTGATCTTCATCTTGTGGCTTTTACATGCCCTTGCTAAATCATCTATGTTCTGCTGTAGGTCTTTTTCTGATGTGGCTTTAAGTGCTTGATTGTCAGCAAAAAGGAGTTTGTTTATGGTCCTATCACTACACTTCTGGAAAGTGTTGTGGATTTATTGGCAATCTTTCTGGGGTTAGGCTGTTGGGCAGCTTTGTGGTGGAGTTTTTACCATATATGTTAACTTCTTTGCAGATGTTGTCAATGTATGTCATGAACAATAAGGAAGATAGTACACAGCCTTGCCTCACTCTAGATTTTATAATGAATAGTTCAGAGTATTCTGCATTTGTTCTAACTGTTCACTGATTGTTTTCGTATAGGTTTATTCATAGATTGATCAGATGTGTACTAACTCCACAATGCTGTAAGATTTCCCACAGTTTATATCTATCTACTCTACCAAGGGCCTTTTTTTTTTATCTTCGTAAGCTATGTGCAGTATTTGATTGTGTTAAACTGATTTTTCTGTTAGTTATCTTAGGGAAAAGATAGCATCTGTACAGTTTCCATTTTTTCTAAATCCCATCTGAGTTTCATTTAATTCTGGTTCAATCACTGGTTGCAGTCTGTTCTCTAGGATCTTGAAGAACATCTTTTCTGTATGGCTTAGCAGTGAGAAGACTCTATATTGGTAGCAGTTCCTTTTACTGCTTTTTCCCTTCCATATTGGAATAATTACAGCATTTCTCAATTCCTGTGCTGTTTCTTGTTTTTCCCATACCAAGTTATAGTCTGTGAAGCCAAGCTATTCCAACCTCTGCACATTTGATTAACTCATCGGGTATTCCATCACATCCTGGGGCATCATTCACTGGGGCCTTTCTGATGACTTCTCTTATTTCAGCTTGGTTCCAGTTCTGTGGGTCCAGTTGTGTTGTTATCATGGATTGGCTTGCCTCGGATGATATATTGAGTAACTTGTCGAAGTACTGCATAAAAACATACATATATGCATACATGCATACAAACATACATACACACATAGACACACATGTACATTACATACATACATATACATATACATATACATACATACATGCACACATTACATGCATATATACTTATATACATACATACAAGGTGCATTCAACAAAAAAAGAAATAGTGTGCTAACTGGCACAAAAGGTGTGGTGTTGCTACTGAGTGCACCTTGTGGCAGGTCTTGACAACATACTGACATTTGCCTCATTCTGCTGTGGGCATTAGTCATTGAGCTACATGTGTGAGTATGTGCACAACTTGTTCATCAGATTAATGACAAAGTGACAGTGAAGGAGCTTGAAGAACAGGCATTTGTGGGAAACCCTTGCGGAAGCGCCATGTGCCCTGGCACTTAAGGTTCAGAGAGAGAGATAATTCATGGAGGCATGTCGTCGACATCAAATAGATATTGGGAAAGTTTGTAGTTGTGGGAAGGAGTACAATTTATATTTTTTATACAGGATGGGAGGATATTCCAAAGATGAGTAGCAAAATAACTAAAGCTTTTCTTGTAAAGATCAAGTCTAGGTTTTGGAAGACATATATTGTTCAAGCATTGGCTGCACTTTGGGCTAAATTTAAACAGGTTCCATAGATAAGGCAGGGCATGCCGTGAAAGAATTTGATGTACTAACTTGGCTTTGCTGAAGAGGAAACTATTCTTAAGAGGCAGTATTTTGATACGTTTGTGATGGATAGTTGTTTGTGCTTGATCTTTGTCACTAATAAGCTTTACTGCTCGCTTTTTGGAGTGAGCAAAGAGAGAGAGAGAGAGAGAAAAAAAAATTTTATTACAGACTTGCTAAAAAATTTTACAGAGACATAGCAATTACTTAACCAAGCATATGAGAAGACTGTATGAGCTGAAGATACTGCTATAAGTGGTTTCAGCATTTTAAAGAGGGCAGAACATCAAGAGATGAAGATCCCAAGCTCAGATAATCTTTCACATCAAAAGATGATGATCATATTGAGAAAGTTGTTTGTCCTGTGATTCATGGAAATCATTTAACTGTCAAAGAATTGCTAATGAAGAGGGCATCAGCATAAGATTTTGCCATCAAATTTTGACTGAAAAACTTCAGATGCATCGTGTCTATTCAAAATTTGTGCCACAGTTGCTGAATGACTATCAAAAAGAGAGCCATGTTGAAATCAATCAGGAACTGCTTGCCAATGCAAATGGTTACGGAAACTTTCTTAATAACATCATAATATGAAATGAGATGTGATTTTATGGCTACGATGTTGAAACCAATATACAGTCTTCACAGTGGGCGGGGAAAGGGTCTCCTTGATCAAAAAATGCACAGATGAGTCAGTCAAAGGTCAAGGCATTGTTGGTTGTGTTTTTTTTTTAATTGCAAAGACATTGTCCACTATGAATGTGTACCATGTGGTAAAATGATAAACAAACATTTGTACCAAAATGTTTTAGTGCATTTTATGGATGCTGTGTACAGGAAGAGGGCTGAACTTTACTGGAAAACCAGATTTGGGTGTTGCACCAGGACAGTGTTCCTCACGCGTGACTCTTCATCCGCAGTTATCTGGCACAACATCAGACATCAGTTGTATCCCATTTACTCTGTTCTCCAGACAGCCCCAGAAGACTTTTTTTTCCCCTGTTTCCCAAACTTAAAACCACTTTGAAAGGACATTTCCAAACTGTAGAGGAGATTCATGAAAATGTGATAAGAGAACTGCACACCATCACAGAAGGTGCATTTAGGAAGCATTCCAACAATGAAAGAAACATTGGGAACAGTGTATCACCAATAGAAGGGATTTGGAGGGGACAGTGTTTAAAATGTCATCAAATTAGCATTTATGTCTTTATAGTTATATTGTCACTTTGTATTATAAGAGAGCGCTGAAAAGTTATCAGCCCATCTAAGAAAGGAATGACCTAGAACCATGAAACTTGCATGTTATTTTACATATTCACCCTGAAGTCCACCACACTTGGCACTTCATTTCACAGGTTTATTTGATCTTCCCAAAATAAAAATATGATGTCTAGTCACTGAAATGCTGCTCTGTTGCTATTATAATCTCCAAACCATTTGAAAATTTCCCCCAAATACTTTTTCAAGATTGGAAAACAAGGAAAAATAGGATGCAGCAAAATCTGGTGAGTAGGGTAGATGATCTGTACTCTCAAACCCCAAATTCTGTAAAACATCCAGTGTCTTGTGAGCAAATGCATTGTCCTGCAAAAAGAGAACACTTTCTGCACCATTTTTTTTTGTCAGTTCATTCTTTTATCAGCACAAACAGTTAAAGTAGTATTCTGCATTCAGTGTATGGCCCTTTAGAAAATAGTCGGTCATCAAAATATCTTTCTTGTCCCAAAATACAATGTCCATGATTATTCCTGCTGACTTTTGGGTCTTGAATTTCTTTGGCTTGGAGAACCCAAGTACTACTACAGCAAGGACTGTTATTTGGTGTCATGTGTAGCCACATTTTATCAATGGTGATGAGTCATTCCAAACAGCACTTACAACTTACATCCTTTCCATGCCGTTAAATGTCACATAAGGCTTGCATGGTAATTCACCATGTTTTCCTGTTTTCGGTAAGCTTTTCAACCTCATCAAGGGATTTTATGCCTCCTAATATGGCCTCTTTAACAATGTCCTCTTTAGAGTTTCAGGTGGTCAACCTATTTTTCTTCAGCTTGTTGTGTTCCACTTGATAGCTTGTTTTTCCATTCTCTGATTGTTTCTTCTCACCACGTGACTGATATATGTCAGTCTCCATTTTCTAATCACCCACAAGACAGGTTGTTGTTCACTCATCTGCCATATCTCTGCATTGTTCTTAAATTCATTCCACTTTATACCAAGTATTTTCTTTAGGCATTTGTTTTCAAAAGAGTCTATTTGTTTAGTTGTTTTCCAGCTTTCACATGCATAAATGACGGTGGACATTACATTTGAATTGAATAATCTTAGCTTGGTCCAAGTGCTTATAACTTTTGAGTGCCATATGTTGTCAAGATTCGAGAAGGTCAGTGCTGGTTTTGCAATTCTAATTCTAACTTCCTGTCACCATCCTGGTCTGTGTAACAGCACTATGTCATTCAAAATGCTGCAAAATGACCTTAGATGTGTTCATTCAGTTTTATTTCTCATCGGTATCGAAACACATCAGCACCAACTTTGCCCATAGTTTCTGCATATCGAAAAGCTCATGAAGTTTAAACCCTATATGTTCTTTTGATATCTCTATTATCTCAGATTGTTTTAGTGAAAATTTATGGATCTGCCAAAAACAGGTCATGAACATGATCAACAATTTCTTGAGTTGACACTGTTGTTGTCCTTCCAGATCTTGTTGCATCTTCTGTCTCAAAATCTCCATGCTGAAAACAAGCACACCATTTCTTCTTAGATGAATATGAAGGGCACATGTCACTCAGTGCTTCCAACATACAGTCATGGATTTCCTTTGGAGCTTTATTCTGCAGGAACAAGAACTAAACAATAGTCTGGAGTTTCACATTTAAAAGTTCCAAATCTTTCACTGACATGATTCTGTCACTGATCTGAGAAAATAAAAAAGTCAGCATGATGCTCCTGTGAATTTGCACTTTACAATGTAAAGTTATAGTAATAAAATTATGCTCAGATTTTGAGATGTAGGTCAGGGCCAGTGACTTTGCATTCGAACCCACTTATTATCACACCGCTTTATGTCACCACCTGGACATAAATGTGTATTCCTGGCCAACTCCCATAAGTAATTAATGGGCTTTACTCCCGTTAATATCACCCTGCTTATTGCCATAAATCGATTAATGTCACTGTAGTTTTGCACCCGGAGGAGTTAAAGACCCTGCTTTGTATCAGAGACTGGGCGAGTACAAGCTACAAATATCTCCAAAAGCGTTATCAGCTTGCGACTCATCAAAGAAGAGGCCGGCCGTTTGGTCACCGAGTACGTGCCACATCAACCTTTTGAACATGTGGGCATCAAAACTCAGATGGTGTGAATGATGTGAAACATTTGGTGTGAATGAAAGGCTTACCGTGGCCGCCCTTTCATGAATAAAATCTGGCTTATTTCGGGTCATTGTCTTTATGACATTAACGTGGGCAGCATTAAGTTGGCAACAAGAGTTGATGGTTAGTCAGACTCGAATAATGCAGTAAAAGTGAGGTAGACAGCGATGCCAAGGATAGTGCTGTTTGAGTGAGTCCATCACGGACCAGACACCCACCAAAACTGTTTCTTACGCTCACTCTGTAAGCACATTCGAGGCTGCCCGCTCATTCATTTATAGTATGCTTGACATGATGCAGGACGTTTTTAGTGCTGTATCGTGTTTAAATGACTTTTTAAAAATTAATAGACCAGTTATCACGCATGTTTAGTACTAACGCTGACAAGTCAGATGCAGCTTGATTATAGTATTATCTATATTGTAAGACTAAGATTTACTGTATTTTGTGATTAATATATTTTGTGACTAATATATTTTGTGATTAGTACATATTGTGTCCAATGATGAAAGCTTTGGCTGTTTGTTATGTGTTTAATGTAGCAAATATGGGACGGATGGACGGACAGACACCCACACACTCACTCACACACTTGGCCCAGTTAAATCCATTATAGTGGACCTCGCTTAATGTCAACTCCCCTTAATGTCATCATATTTTGACGATCTCGACGATATGACATTAAATGGGTTTGACTGTATATAATTTACAGCTTTTCTAGTTTAAGGTTTTATTTTTTTAACTCACATTTCATAATAAATTGTATAGATGTTATGTGAGGAAATGTGTGCAAATTTGATAACTAATGGACTTCACCATCACAAATTGGTATTTTATTGTAATACAGATAGAATACAGTTCACCATTTAAATAACTGCTGTGCTTCATTTACAAACTTAACAAGTTAATCAATTTAATACAAATCATGTCATAAACAAAAGTAATTGCTTGTTGGTTTTTTTTTTCTGTTAGTTTGGTACAAAATGGCTTCTGCACCTCCAATTTATGCACCAGATAATATTGGTGGTGGTGGTGGTAGTGTTGGAGAGCTACATATTACCTGGGATGTAAGTTTTTATTGATTTCTGTTTCTAAATATTTTGTGTGCTCTCTTTGCCTCTGCTCCTTTGTATCTGATTATAAGTGCAGTAAATATGTCATGATGAATCAATATTGATACATTTTTTATCATTATGTTGTACATTCACTAATTAAATAGACACATTGGCTCACATATCAAACCCCCCCCCTCACCTGGTTCTCTAGCTACCAGTTTATCAAGCTGAGCTCACTGCTCTCTTAGAAGCTGCCAGACTAGTTAGCACCACAGCTAAGACTTTCAGTCACATTGTCACCCTTACCAACTGCAAGTCTATCATACACAGTCTGCTGTCACCCAGAGAGCACCTAGAAAGAGACACAATGCAAATGCTGTACATGCTCTCTCAGGAAAAGGTAGCTGTGGTTTGTTTGGAAGTGAAGAAGCTGACAGACTTGTGAAATCTGGTAGGAGGCAACCACAACATCAACACCCTGTCTCATACAGTGAAGCCAAAACTGTAATCATGCTTCAGTAAAAGAAGCTATGGACTGACCAGCACAAGCCATCATCTAATGACTAGATGCCACAACACTCACGTCAAGAACAAACCACCATCTTCAGACTACGAGTGGGATACTGCCATTTGTGAGCACACCTATATCATCTCGGCCTGTCACATATCCATGACTTGCACATGTGAAACAGGCATCCAGACTCCAGAGTACACTCTGAGGCTCTCTACCCTCTACCAAGATGCCTAAACTCAGCTCTGTCCACAAGTGACTGTGCTGGAAGACAAACTTTGGGCTGCAAAGCTTGACCACCAAATGACTGCACAATTTATCTGGACAGTTAGTATAAATGTCTGAGGCTAGAACCATGCAATGCAGAAGAAGAAGACAATCATTATTTTCTTTTTTTTTTTATGCTATCTTAGGCATTTCTAAATAGATCATTTATCATTATTTTTCTGTTTTTTTTTTTAATAAGACTTTTCAGCTATTTTTCTTTCAGCCATCCTATTTTTCTTTCATTTTCCATTGATTGTTAATTAAGTTACGTATTTCAGTTAAGTCCTCTCATGACAAATTTTAATGTCTTTTTCCAATTATTATTTAATCTTTTAAAACTTCTCTTAGCACCTCTTCATTTGTTGCTAAGACCAAGCAATAGCCTTTTTTAAATTAAGAATACAGATCTTTGTATGACTTAATTAAATGTCTAAAACTATGTAGTGAAAACTATTAAACTGTTTTTGGCCTCCATTCTACAAGGCCTCCCTCCCCCCAGTTTTGCAATCTTGTTACCTTTTTTATATGGCATGCCACTGCATTATTAAAAACAGCAAATCTGACACTCTAAATTACATAAAATAATTCCAGTATAAAATAACAGTGGACTGGCTGTGACAGCAATATGACTATTAGAAAAATTAACTTCCTTATCCTAGCTTTAAGAGTATGCTTAAATACACAAAAGTCAATGCCTTGTATGAGATTGAAACCAGTAGCAATTTCCCATGGTGTTGAGGCATTTAAGAAACATGGTGTTGGGTTTCCCATGTTATCTCTGAGACCTTCCAACATACCAGAGAAGTAGGTCCAACCATTTTTTTAATGTGACCCTAAACCAGTCATGCTATGTGACCAGTGACCCATGAGAAAGATAAAGAAAAATTTGAAACCCAACAAAAATTAACATGAACAATTTCAAAGCATTTAACACGACATAGCTTCGCTAATCACACACAAAAAAATATGTATAATGTCACTTTCTATATAATCCAACATTTTGAAGTTTTCAAGATACTATGAAGTACTCTTAACAATAAAAGAAACCTATTTAACAAGCAACATTTCAATGAATAGTAGCAAGTGTGGCTGTCATTTTGATATTTAGATATGAAAACATAGAGTAGTAGAACTTCCCTAAAATCCTGTACATTTTTTTAAATACATATTTCTTTCTTTTTTTTTTTAAACATTTTTCATTTTATCTTCTCATGACCTTAACCTTGACCCCAAGAAAACCTTTTTTTTGGGTCGCAGCTTGAGGCTAGGAATTACAGAACTGAAGTGCCCTTTCTACCTATCTCCTAACATGGAGGAATCATGCACTCAAGTTTTACAAAGTGTACAGCATGAAGTTATGGTCAAATTGAAACAAAAAGCAAACGTACATTTTTATCCTACATTTTGTTTTACTCCCTGTCTTTATTTAATAATCTCTTTTACATTTTTTAAATTCTCTGTATGGTTGTTAATGATGGCATTACAGCTAAATGCTTATTTGTGTAAGAAACACCAGTCATACTCCATAATGCATAAACACTCAACTTATTTGATAAATTAATTCATGGTTCAACAGCCACTTCCCAGAAGTCTGTGGGGCGGAAGCAGTATTCAGTATACTCTACATTACAGACTGAAAGATGACAGAGACCTCAACAAAAAATGGCAAACAGTATGTTTGTTTTTTTTTAATTCAACAAAATGTCTGCTGCTTAATTCCTTTTTTTTTTTTTTGGTGATTGGTGAGATGGTGGATGGGTGTCACTGTGTGGGGGTGGTGAGGTGTTAAATAAGTCTAACATGAATTCTCTCTCTCTGAACCTTTAGTGCCCAAGGCACATGGGGCTTCTGCAAGGGTTTTCCACAACCGCCTTTTCTTTGCCTTCCTTTCTGCTCTTGCCCAAGTGAGCCTTCTATTGCTCAACAGCCTCTTCGTTGTTCTCCTCTGTTTCCTTTGGTCTACCCTTACTTCTGTTCCCCTGTGGAGTCCATCTTAGTGCTATTTTTGGTAGTGAGTCATCAGTCATCCGGGGCACATGTCTCAGCCATCGCCAGCGTCTTTTCTCAATAATTACTGTCAATGGCTTCATCTGCATTTCTGCCAACAAGATTTTATTTCTTACAGTGTTAAGAAATAAAGGGCCAGTGTTTGGCCAAAATATTCTTCTAATTCTTTGTAAATATTTAGTCAGAAAGAATTCAGCTAATTAGCATTAATCATCATCATCATTGCCTTTCACCTTGAGAGCATAGGCCATAGGCTCTCCAGTTATCCCCGTTCTTAGAATTATTCTCTGCTTCTTTCCATGTGCATCCCTTGTCTCTGAGCACTGTCATAATTTCTCTTCTCCAAATAAGTCTATGTCTTACTCATTTTCTATTGCCTTGAGGGTTCCATGTCAGTGCCTGTCGTGCTATGCAGAGTGTGGCCAATCCACTGCCACTTCCTAGACATGATTTGTAAGTTCACTGGTTCTTTTCCTGCATGAATTAGATTTTTTAAAAAGTGTGTGAGTATCTCATTATATTCATTTTTCTGTTGAAATTGCTAGCATTTAGTTTTAGTTTACTATATACTCAGCTCTTGGCAGTTGATGTTATGGTGAAAGTCTTTTAACACTGCCATCAAACTGGATGTCAAGTGAGCAACTGTTAAAAAGACCAAAGAGGCAGGTTTCTTAGAAAAGTCCATATTAATCCCCACTCTAATAGATAGGCCTTATCATCACAGTAGTCTGTTCACTAGGAATACCACTTGGAGCTATGCAGAGTACAGCTTTGATCCTTGTAACTTCCTGACAGTGTCATCACTTCAACACTGTGTACGTAAGGGAGCAGGAATTACTAAACTGATATCAAGACAGCTTATCAGACTGAAGGTTGTTGGTTCTGTGCTGTCACACTGTTGGTTCTACCCTGTCACACTGTTGATTCTGCCCTGTGTCACATTGTTGGTTCTGCCCTGTCACACTGTTGGTTCTGTCCTGTGTCACACTGTTGGTTCTGCCCTGTTACGCTGTTGGCTCTACCTTGTGTCACACTGTTGGTTCTGCCTTGTCTCATACTGTTGGTTCTGCCCTGTCAATCTGTTGATTCTGCCCTGTCACACTGTTAGTTCTGCCCTGTCACACTGTTGGCTCTGCCCTGTGTCACACTGTTGGTTCTGCCCTGTGTCACACTGTTGACTCTGCCCTGTCACACTGTTGGCTCTGCCCTGTGTCATATTGTTGGTTCTGCCCTGTCACACTGTTGGTTCTGTCCTGTGTCACACTGTTGGTTCTGCCCTGTTACGCTGTTGGCTCTACCTTGTGTCACACTGTTGGTTCTGCCTTGTCTCACACTGTTGGTTCTGCCCTGTCAATCTGTTGATTCTGTCCTGTTACACTGTTGGTTCTGCCCTGTCACACTGTTGGCTCTGCCTGTGTCACACTGTTAGTTCTGCCCTGTCACTCTGTTGGCTATGCCCTGTCACACTGTTGGCTCTGCCCTGTGTCACACTGTTGGTTCTACCCTGTCACACTGTTGGTTCTGCCCTGTCATACTGTTGGTTCTGCCCTGTCACACTGTTGGTTCTGCCCTGTGTCACATTTTTGGTTCTGCCTTATGTCACACTGTTGGTTCTGCCCTGTGTCACACTGTTGGTTCTGCCCTATGTCACACTGTTGGTTCTACACCGTCACATTGTTGGTTCTGCCCCATCACATTGTTGGTTCTGCCCTATGTCATACTGTTGGTTCTACCCTGTCACACTGTTGGTTCTGCCCTATGTCACACTGTTGGTTCTGCCTATGTCACACTGTTGGTTCTGCCCTATGTCACACTGTTGGTTCTGCCCTATGTCACACTGTTGGTTCTCCCCTGTCACATTGTTGGTTCTGCCCTGTGTCACACTGTTGGTTCTGCCCTGTGTTACAATGTTGGTTCTGCCCTATGTCACACTGTTGGTTCTGCCCTGTCACACTGCTGGTTCTGCGCTATCACACTGTTGGTTCTGCCCTATGTCACACTGTTGGTTCTGCCCTATGTCACACTGTTGGTTCTTCCCTGTCACACTGTTGGTTCTGCCCTATGTCACACTGTTGGTTCTGCCCTATGTCACACTGTTGGTTCTGTCCTATGTCATACTGTTGGTTCTGCCCTATGTCACACTGTTGATTCTCCCCTGTCACACTGTTGGTTCTGCCCTATGTCACACTGTTGGTTCTATCCTATGTCACACTGTTGGTTCTGCCATGTGTCACACTGTTGGTTCTGCCCTGTCACACTGCTGGTTCTGCGCTATCACACTGTTGGTTCTGCCCTATGTCACACTGTTGGTTCTGCCCTATGTCACACTGTTGGTTCTTCCCTGTCACACTGTTGGTTCTGCCCTATGTCACACTGTTGGTTCTGCCCTATGTCACACTGTTGGTTCTGTCCTATGTCATACTGTTGGTTCTGCCCTATGTCACACTGTTGATTCTCCCCTGTCACACTGTTGGTTCTGCCCTATGTCACACTGTTGGTTCTATCCTATGTCACACTGTTGGTTCTGCCATGTGTCACACTGTTGGTTCTGCCCTGTGTCACACTGTTGGTTCTGCCCTATGTCACACTGTTGGTTCTGCCCTGTGTCACACTGTTGGTTCTGCCCTGTGTCACACTGTTGGTTCTTCCTTGTCACACTGTTGGCTCTGCCCTGTCTCATTGTTGTTTTTTCCCTGTCACACTGTTGGTTCTCCCCCTGTCACATTGTTGGTTCTGCCCTGTCACACTTCTGGCTCTCCCCTGTCACACTGTTGGTTCTGCACTGTCACATTGTTGGTTCTCCCCTCTCACACTTTTGGCTCTGCCCTGTCACACTGTTGGTTCTGCCCTGTCACACTACTGGTTCTGCCCTATAACACTGTTGGTTCTCCCCTGTCACACTGTTGGCTCTGCCCTGTCACTCTTGGTTCTCCCCTGTCACACTTTTTTCTCTGCCCTGTCACACTGTTGGTTCTGCCCTGTATCACACTGTTGGTTCTGCCCTGTGTCACACTGTTGGTTCTCCCCTGTCACATTGTTGGCTCTGCCCTGTCACTCTTGGTTCTCCCCTGTCACACTTTTGGCTCTGCCCTGTCACACTGTTGGTTCTGCCCTGTGTCACACTGTTGGTTCTCCCCTGTCACACTGTTGGTTCTGCCCTGTGTCACTGTTGGTTCTCCCCTGTCACATTGTAGGTTCTCCGGTCACACTGTTGGTTCTGACCTGTCACTCTGTTGATTCCACTTTTCAGGGTTCCTACAAGTATCCCAGAATGCTTACATTTTGCTGAGATCCTCCATCCTGCATCAAAGTGCAATGATGTTAACTTTTTGAATTTTAACATCCTAAAATTTACTGTATTGTTAATTTATTATCAACCACTTGACGCAGCTATTAATTAAAGTAAGTAGGTACATGAAACATTTAAATTAAATGAAACAACAAATTTTCATTGGGTGTACCCAAAGAAATTTTTACGAAGACTTAAAAAAATATTTTATTTCATAAGAAATAACACCTTAATGGCAGAATGCAGATGGAGCTGCTGACAGCGATTATTAAGGAAATACACTGGCAATGGTTGGGACATATACTCCAGACGACTGTGGACCAAAAATAGAACTGAGATGAACACCACAGTGGAACAGAAGTAAGGGTAGACCAAAAGAGACATGGAGAAGAACAGCAAAGATGATGTTGAGCACTAGAAGGCTCACTTGGGCAAGAGCAGAAAAAGGCGAAGGACAGGCATTTGAGGAAAACCCTTGTGGAAGTCCATGAGATTGGGCACTTAAGGTTCAGAGAGAGTGAGAGAGAGAGAGAGAGAGAGAGAGAGATTGATTGATCTTTATTTCAAAAGGGTTAAGAATTGGGCACGCAGGCCCGTCTGACATTCTGCCCTCTATTATACATCTTTCACTCTATTCCAGACATTCTACAAATATGCTGTTCATATAACAAACATAACTAACATTGAAGCTGAGAGACATAAAATAAAATGTTGGTTCTGCCCTGAGAGAGAGAGAGATACTCAAAGAATATGACATCTGTAATACACCATACTGGCAAGCAAAAGTTATTACTAAGAGATTAACAAATTACTTTACAGTACTGAACCATTGGCAGCTTGGTGTGATCAAAGTCAAGATGCACTGGTAGGAAAGATTTGCATGCATACTTCACAGAAACATTTGAATCAGAAGAAACATATTTCATTTTTACGTGTCATTTCAATTCTTAGGTAGATAGTTTGGCTTCAACTGTGTACAATACTGTTGTGGGGAGAGAATTCTACTACCTGCCTTACGAAGTTAAAGTTCAGGCAGTAAATGAGAAAGGAAAGGGACCTAACTCTTCCATTGCTATTGTGTACTCAGCTGAAGACAGTAAGTTTATTTTCTGAAATGTGGTTTATCATAATCATCATTATCATCATCATCACTGTTATTTTAATTATCAGAATCACTGTCATTATCATTGAGCATTGTTCTGACATATAATAGTGGGTGATTATGCTTTCCGCATTTTTCTTTCACTCACTGGGTGAATTTCTATCTTGTCATCACAGTTCTCTGTCTGTTATCTTACTTAGCCTCCCCTCTAACCCCCCCCCCCACCAATATCTTCCTGTTTATCTCTCCTGTTGTTATGTTTTCAATACTTCCTCATCTTATTACCAGTTTAACAAATGTTTGGTTTTTCTTATAGTTTTAATTACATTTTTTTATTGATTTTTGTCATATATTTCTCATTTAATATATGAGCTGGAGAGTGCATAAGGACACTTACATGATTAAGAGCATAATTTAAAGCAGATTTTGAGGACATTTTTTCTGGTTTAATTTTTTAAAATTTTTTTTATTATGGAGAATCCTGTTAGCATGTTACTTGAGAAAACTGCAGTGCATACTTTTTTTTCTTATTCACGGAAAAAAGTAAGTGTGTAGTGGTGTCAAGCGCACCAATCACGTTGTCATGAGTGAAATGAAATCAAATTTGGCACGAAGTTTTGTCTGAGTGTTGTGCACTCCCATGCTGCACGAAGTTGATCGCACTATTCATGGTGAGATAACCACAGCTCCA
Organism: Achatina immaculata; assembly: GCA_009760885.1. Classification (NCBI taxonomy): domain Eukaryota; kingdom Metazoa; phylum Mollusca; class Gastropoda; order Stylommatophora; family Achatinidae; genus Lissachatina; species Lissachatina immaculata. Next base: position 22,254,658 of record CM019694.1, read on the forward strand.
GTGAAATCACGTGCAGTGATACATGATTGGTTACTGACCATGGATGAAATGAGGGTAAGTGTGTAATTCTGTTCTCAGAGATCTCTTCATGTAATCATTGAAGAAAGGAGTAATGGAATTCCAACATAAACATCTCTTTTTCATCATGCCAAGATTAAATGAACATCACCGAGAAATAGCTGTTGGGATGAAGCAGCAGTATCTCAACATTTTAATGTTTACAGAAACACAATATCACGCCTTCAAAGTTTTAACTAAAATTGTTCCGTTGCTGATTGCCATAGAAGCAATAGGCCACAAGTTACCACCCTTGCACAAGACTGCTACATCCACCTCATGCACCTTTGTAACAGGATTCTCCAGGCAACATGGACTGCCAGCAACATTCCAGGTTTAAGACATGTGTCAGGCAGGACAGTGAGGAACAGACTTAGAGAGGTAAATCTCTTACCTCATAGACCTGCATTTAGACCAGTACTGACAGTTCGCCACAGGCAAACCTGCTTGACCTGGGCCAAGCACCACATGGCATGGCCATATCATCAATGGAGACGGATCCTACTCACTGATGAGTCCAGATTCTGTCCGCAAGGCCATGATGGGCGTACTTTAGTGTACAGGCAAAAAGGAGAACGCTTTGCAAATAACTCTGTGCTAGAGGTGGATAGGAGGAGAGAGGCAGTGTGTAATGGTTTTGGGGAGGAATTTCCTATGCTGGCCAAACAAACCTAGTCTTCCTCAATGGCAACCTTACAGGTTCCAGATATAAGGAGGAAATCATTACACGCCATGTAATGCCTTTTCTGGATGCTAATGGAATGTGATGACCACCAGACTATCAGCCTCTCATGTCACATAATGAAGCTACTTCTGAGAATCATTATGAGAAGAACAAGGAAAAAGATAAAAATGGAAATAGCAGATGAACAGTTTGGATTTGTTTAAGGAAAGGGATCACACAATGCTATTTATGCTTTACGAACACTAACAGAAAGAACTTTAGAAGTACAGAAAGATCTCTACTTACGCTTCATTGATTACACCAAGGCATTCGACAAGGTGAAACATAATGAAATTATTAAAATGCTTGAAGACATCAATATAGATGGCAAAGACTTGAGGATTGTAAAACATCTATACTGGCAGCAAGAACCAGCAATTTGAGTTGAAAACAGAACTGGAAAATATCAACCTATAAAACAAGGGGTGTGACAAGGATGTGTACTATCTCCAGACCTTTTTTCTTTGTACAACGAGAATATTCTAAGAATGATCATCATAGAACCAGGCATAAAAATTGGAGGATACAATATTAACAACCTTCGGTATGCTGACGATACAGTACTGATAGTCACATGGGAAATGCAGAACAGAAATTAGGAACAGAATAGGCCAAGCAAAGACTGCATTTCAGAGAATGAGAAACATTATCCAACACATCCTTACCAATGAATGTTAGAAAACGAGTCCTAAAATGCTCTATTGAACTTATCTTGTTATATGGAAGTGAATCATGGACACTAGGCAGGTCTGACAAAAATCATTGGAAGCAGCAGAAATGTGGTTTATTAGAAGAATGTTGCGAATCCCCTGGACAGCAAAAATAACTAATGAAGAATATATGAGAAGAGCTGGAGTGACAAAAAATCTTGTCAAAAAGATAAGAGAGAGATAATGTACTTTCACAGGACATGCAATGAGAAGAGGGGGCATTGAAAATATTATAGCAGTAGGAAAAATAGAGGGAAGAAGATCAAGAGGAAGACCAAGAGAAATGATACTGGACATTCTGACGGGATGGTGTGAGAGGAGATCACCAAATGAGCTGATCGCCTGCATGAAGGATCGTGTACTATGGAGAAGCATAATAGCCAACGCCAGTCGACATGGCACCTGATGATGATGATGAATGGACAAGGCATGATACTGCAGCAGGATGATACTCATCCACGTGTTGCACATGTGGTTAGGGACCACTTTCAACAGCATCAGATTACTGTCTTGCCATGGCCAGCAGTTTCACCGGACCTGTCACCTATCGAGCACATTTGGGATGAACTGGTTTGCATGTTGCGAAGACGACACAATTGTCCTGGAAACCGCCAAGAATTACCCCAAGCATTTCAAGAAGAATTGAATAACATGCCTCAACAACTGATACAACGTGTCACTGGTTCAATGAGAAAGCGGTGTCAAGCAGTGATAACTGCCTGAGGAGGACACACATGATACTGAAGCCCTGATTTTCTTTTCTTGGGACGGTGAGCCACATTAGGTGAATTTTTTTTTTTTTTCACCACTTTTTTTGTGACATGTAACTGCCTGAAAGTTATCATTTTATCTGTTACTGGATAATCAAACATAATATGTGCCAAATTTTATTTCGATCATCCCCTGAGCACGCTCATGGTGCTTTTTAAAGAATTGTACACTTACTTACTTCCGTGAGTATAAAATACCAGTTTTACCATTTTATTGAAAAGTTTCTTTCTCTGTTCTGTGCTCTGTACTTGCTATAGATTATTGAATACTCCTATGATATTCCATCTTATTGAAATGAATATGTTTATGCACAAAAAGAAATAATGTATCATATACATGAAGTTTTTAATGATTCATACAGCCAAATACTGACAATGATCAAATTGCAAATTGTTGAGGCCAGTAAGATAGTCCATAGCTTCTGGCTAATCATCTGGTTTTTTTTTTCTTGGTTGTTATTAGTCCGTTAAAGCTGTACTTCTATGTTAACTGCAACCTTGATGTCCTTAGCATACTATACCTCAGCAGTGGTATCAGATCAAATTGGGAGTGTATCATGGTTGCTCCCCTTACTTCTAATCTAATCTTACTGATGTAAATTTAAGAAGCAGGCTCCTCTACATTGAGAAACACTTTTTATCCTTGTCTTCTCCCTCTCTTTTCAGTATCAGATTAAAATATAATAGCCTGCTATTTGAAACAATGTGGAAGCAGGTCCGGGCTGTGACCAGCTTCATTCATTGACCCTGGTGCCATTTTTGACAAAGCATCTTAACTCTCTTTTGTATTGGTATTCTCTCTTCTCTAACAAGATACACCAGTAGTTTCTTTGCTTTGTGCCTTTCTTTCATTTAGACTAGGCTGTAATGTTTTCAGTTATGTATTTCATATTTGCTTTGATTTGATATTTTGCTTAGGCAGTGAGTTTCTTGTAATCTGTTTGTCATGAGAATTCTTCACACACTGACTTGTAGCCTGCTTCTCAATAACAATAAGTAGAAGAAATTCCAGATGCAGCAAGAATACTTTAATGTTGTTTCTACCAAGCGGGGACAGTTTAATACTGTATATCACAAGCAGAGAAACTAATGTCTAGCATTCTAACTTCCCAGTGCCAACCAATGTTGCTCCGAAATTTACACAAGCCTATGCCATTAATGGAACTGCCGGAATCGTGGAGTGGGAACCTGTTCCAGACACCCGAGAAGATGCAAAAGGAACTGTGTTTGCTTATCAGGTAACATGGAGTCTTTGTTGTCATCGTCATCAGTGTCATGCTGGTAGGTGTTGGCGGGCCTTGCTTCTTCACTGATCTCATTCCTTGATATTTTCCATCAGCTCAGTTGGTAATTTTTTTTTTTGTGCCATCACGTTAGCCTGTCCATGATTTTTTTCTCATGGTTTTCCCCTGCCTCTCTTTCCATTTATTATTCTGTTGTTATGATATTTTCTAGTCTTCCTCTTCTCCTTTCATTTCCAATGAATGATGACTGTCATTTTCTTATGGATTTATTTAGTTCTTTTCTACATTTGCTTTTCTTAGACATTCCCTGCTTGTTATCTTGACTTTCCATGGTATACTTAACATTCTTCTAATAAACTATATATCTGCTGCCACTGGTGATCAATCTGTTGATTGTTCATGACTCACTTCCCTATATACGATAAGCTCAATGTGGCATTTTAAAACTCTCTTTCTAATATTCAGTGATAGGGATGCACTGCACAAAATGTTTTTCATTTGTCTGAAAACCTTTCTGGCCACACCCAGTCCTTATCATCAGCAACATACACATACGACACATACACATACTTGTGTAGTTAGGAAACAGAAACAGATGTGATTATTTTTTTCCCCTCTTTATTTCAGAAATACAATATTAAACATTGTTTTGTCAGATTATCATTGAGAACACCCACTATCTGTTGTTTTTGTCTAAGATAAATTACTGGCTGGAAGGAGACACCAGATGTCTGGGAAAGTTTGAAGATACAGCACGATTTACCCGTATCTATGGTAACAGAGCCAGTGGACTGATTATGGGCATGGAGTATGCTCTGGATTACTGTTTCAACTTGCAGTTCCTGAACCATGCTGGTATGGGACCAAAGACAGACAACTATTATGTTGGAATGAATTTTGCACGTGAGTTGCTTTTATTTATATCTGGAGCTGTAAAACTGTTTATCTAAAAAATTGAATCACTTTCATTGCTTTTTAAAATATTTATTATGCTACCTGTTATATTTCTGATCTGTTTTCCACATCCCAGTCAACCTCCTCCTCATACTGTATTTGTAAATCTATTCTTTACTTTATTATGTTTTCAAGGCTGTATGATTTTTTTTCTTCTGAAAAATCAATATTCAGCAACCTTTACATCCTTATGTAATCTTTCTGAATGTTATTTATATATGCAGGCATAAGAATTTGTAAATAAATCTATGGATATTGTTTCTGTCTTCTTCTTATGGTGCATGAAGGTGGAGCAAACTCTTGATCAGTTACAGTATGCTTTTTAAAACAGTCATCTTTACTCCTAGTGTACTTTGTGCTATTACACCCTGACCATTTTTGTAGCGAATTATGAGGGTCATACTGAAGTTATGAGCAATTTTTTTTTTAAAACTCAGAATTTATAGATTGAGAAAATATAAATTTATCACCTTAATCTGAAATCTGTGCACTTCATGTAGAGGTCACATGATGTCACCATCATGTGTCACATGGCCATGCGGAGCAGAAACAAAATGGTGGGTGCTGAAGTTTCATTTCATCAATGTGACATGCTGTTACTGAGTTCCTCGTTAAAGAAGAAATCCCCACTGCTGAAATTCACAAAAGACTTCAAATTGTTTATGGAGATGTGCATATGGGTGTTAGCAGTGTTAAAAGGTTTTGTGAAAGAACAAATGTGAGCCCATCACTACAACACAGGATAGAACATCCAGAAAGCAGTGCATCTGTGCCTTCGGTCAGCTGGAATGGAATTCTATCAGGATGATATTTTCAAACTTGCAGAGTGATTGGAAAAATGTTATGCTGAAAAGTGAAGAGAAGGATGCAGATTAAGGTGATACATTTATATTTTCTCTATCTATAAATTATGATTTTTAAAAAATGTTTGCTTATGACTTTCAGTATGACCCTCGTACTTGTGTACCATGGTAGTGAAGTCTGCTGAGAAGTCTTCACATATCAATTAAAAGGAAGTAAATAAAACTGTCATGGTATATGTTTCATTTGACATGCTGCCTTTGTTCCAAATTCTTCACTATGACATGAACCCCACCACAGCATTTAGTGTGAGACTACCTCACCTCCTACAGCAGCAGTAAAGAGTCACTACCAGTTCATGTAGTGACAATGACTACAATCAATGACTAGTACAGTCACTGCCCGGAAGGAAAGCAATGGTAAACTATCTTCTGAAAATATACCAAGAAACCCAAACAGCAACATAGAAAGTCAAATAGGAAAAAGATCTGGTGGTGAGGCCCCCAGGCCAGATAGATCTAATTTTAACACTGGGGAAGAGTGTGAGACAGAGGTCAGTACTAGTAATTGTAATGACGGACAAAATCCTGACAGTGTTACTAAGGAAAACCCCTGCATCAAACTAAAAAGAAAAATAAGAATATGGACATGGAATGTAAGAAGTATGTATGAGGGGAAGTATCAAATAATAAGTGACGAGATGAAAAGAACGGGGATACACATTTTGGGAATCTGTGAACATTGATGGAAAGGATCATGACACTTCAAGAGCGAGAATGATAATGTCTTTATATACTCTGGTGGAGAATTAGGAGGAAAGAATGGAGTGACTTTTTTCTTGGACAAATCAACATCAAAAGCATTACTAGGTTACAATCCAGTAAGTGACATATTCAGACTTAAGGGCACTCCTAGAAATGTAACAATCATCCAGATATATGCATCTACATCAGCAGCAGAAGAAGAGGAAGTAGAAGACTTTTATAACACACTGCAAACAACAATAGACCAGGTATGGAAAAATGATATTGTATTAATAATGGGGGATTTTAATGCAAAGATTTGTACAGAAAGAACAGAAGATGAAGGACGTGTTGTAGAGAAATTTAGCATAGGACACAGAAATAAGGCAGGTGACAATCTAATGGCTTTTTGCATGGAAAATGAGCTAATGATTGCTAACACACTTTTTAAACAACATCCAAGAAGACTTTACACATGGACATCACTTGATGGGAAAACCAAGATTCAAATAGATTACATTTTAGTGCAAAGAAGGTGGAGATCAAGTATAACATCAGCAAAAACTTTACCAGGTGCTGAGTGTGACATGGACCATGAGTTATTAATAGCAGACATGAAGATTAAGATAAAAAAGACAGTTGCAGGATCAAGACCACTCCATTTTGATCTTACAAAAATACCAGAACAATATGGTATAGAAGTGAAGAACTGTTTCAAAATCCTGATGGCTGTACAGGAGGAGATGACACCAGATGAATTGGCTACACAGGCCAGAGATATCTTAATAACAACAGCTAAAGACCTGGTTCCAGTAAGGAAAACAAAAAAATGGATGGATTACAGCAGATACACTAGAACTGATAAAACAACGTAGAGAAATGAAGACGCAATGGAAAGTGACAAACAACAATAAAGAGAAAGTTAAATCTTTAACAAAAGAAGTACAAATAAATATAAGAAAAGACAAAAAAACAATACATACAAGACTGTTGTGAAAGAATAGAAGGACATCAGAAGTGTGGAAGAGATAGTGAAATGTTTAAAGCAATGAAGACATTGACGAGAAATGTCACACCTAAGCTAAATGTAATTTGTGACAAGATGGGGAATACCTTGACAGAGACAGAGGAAATTCTAGTAAGATGGAAGGAATATTGCAGAGGAATGTATAAAACAACTGACTGTGAAAGTAGAAATCAACATTGTGAATTATTATTGTAGGAGAAAGAACCCGAACTGACAAAAGAAGAAGTTTTATGGGCAAATAAAGAATCTGAAAAATGGTAAATCACCAGGATGTGATGAGATAACAGCTGAATTTATTAAAGCAGGAGGAAAGGAATATGCAACAATCTATCATGCACTATGTAAAAAGATATGGCATTCAGGTATTTGGCCAAACGAATAGAAAAGAACTATATTCATACCACTACCGAAAAAGGGTAACCTGAAATTATGCACAAACTACAGAACTGTTGCCCTGATTAGTCATGCCAGTAAAATTCTGTTAAAAATCGTAATGGGTAGACTTCATAAGAAAATAGAAGAAGAAATCAATATGGTCAAAGCTGGTTTCAGGCAACGAAGAGGATCAAGAGATCATATATTCAAGATAAGATTAATAATAGAGAAATGAAAAGAGTTTAATGTGAATCTATATTTAGTCTTTATAGACTACTCAAAAGCATTTGATTGTGTACAACACCAGAAACTTTGGGAAATAATGGAAAAAATGGGATTTCCAACACATTTGATACAATTAACATCACTGCTGTATCTAGACCAACAAGCAGCAGTAAGAATAAATGGTGAAACAACTTGGTTTGACATAAAATAAGGGGTCCGTCAGGGGTGCATATTACTGCCTTACTTATTTAATTTGTATACTGAAAATATAATGAGGAATATTAGAGAAGATGTAGACAAAGAATATTACGATGCCATAACAATTGGAGGTTTTGAAATACCAGAGATTAGATATGCTGATGACACAGTTTTTCTGTCCACAACACAAAAAGGAATGGAAAAACTAATTATGTCAGTCAATAAGAATAGTGAACATCAAAACCTCTATCTTAATGCAAAGAAAACTAAATTGATGACAACTGACAAAACAAACAAGGCAGCTGATATATGTATCAGTGAGGAAAAACTGGAAGAAGTGGAGAGGTTTGAATATCTTGGATCACTGCTAACTAATAATGGACATACAATGAGGGAAATTAAAAGAACATCTATCGCTCTTCAGAAAGTAAAACAACTAAAGAATCTGTGGAGAGGAATAGACAGAACTACAACAATAAGATTTTTAAAGGCATGCATCTTTCCCATTGCAGCAATTGTCTCTGAGACCTGGACACTTAACAAAACAGCTGAGAAATACATAAATGCCTTTGAATGTACATGCTACAGAAGAGTACTTCAGATATCAAGGACACACAAAAAAAACAAATATATCCATACTACAAGAACTTAATATTGAAGAAGGATGGCTAGTAAAGAGGATTAAAGAGAGAAAACTTAAATATTTTGGACACATTAAACGTCATGATAATCTAGAGAAACCCATCTTGGAAGGGTACATAATGGGAAAAAGAAAGACAGGAAAACCAAGGCGAAGATGGCTGCAAGACATCGTTGATGATCTACAAATGGATGCATCAGCAGCAGGCCATCTTACTCACAACTGAGAGGCCTACAGGAGTGCTGTTAGGGAGGCAAAGTTCCACAAGGACATGCAAACGAATGAATGAATCATAATGAATGTTCATGAAAATTGCTTGATGCATCACAATGGTTGGCCACGCTAAAAGAGTTGCAGATCTTCTCCCTAACATGGATTTATGCCAAAGACATGCTGGCATCAATTGCATTGAAATTGGAGATCAACTGGCAAGCAAAGCAACAACCCTGGGCACCCTACAAATGGACAAAGCAGATCTCATAACACACACCCTATCAAAATTTCAAGGAAAGGAGCACAAAAAAAAAAAAATGCTGAATGCAGCGCTTATCAGGCTGTGTACCACCAACGCCTATCAACGTGACACCTGATGATGGTGATGGCAAGTATTTTTAACATTTGTGACATCCATTGGCACCATCGCCCAACATACAACATCGAGGTTAAAGCCCAAGCACATATGGGAGTATCTTGAATGCAAGGATACACATCGCTAGGCCAGCAACAGAGCATGACCATTTTTCAAGCTGAAGTTCAAGTACCAGTTCATGTATGTACATAAAAGGATATGAAAGGGGTGTGGTCCACATTTTACATCTTATTTTTTTTAAATGTTTTTAACTGGTTATTGTGTATTGTAATTGTATTTTTACAACTATTTTTTTTTTATTTTTAGAATTAATTCAATGTTTTAACAACTGTTTGATTCTGAAAACAGAGGATGCAAAATATCCCACAGGAGAATCTTAAGATAATTACATTCATTTTCAGCTCCAAGCAGATACCCTGAATTTGTTACAGTTGTTTCCCATGGTAATGAAAGTGTCAGGTTATTCTGGAGAGGTGTTTCAACTGTCTGGGGAGAAGAGCCCATCATAGGATACAAGGTACAGACGAATAAATTAATCATTAAGAAAATAATACTTAAATGCACTGACATCTCAGATCTCTTCATTTATGAAATTTGAAGTACAAAGTATTTGTTTACTCAAATGATTGTAACACTGCTTTATAAAATAAAACATTTAAAAAAACTGCACTTATAACAGGATTTAGGGACAGAAACCCTAATCAGAGACAAAATTACGAACAAGATAACATACATAGACAGGCGATGAAAAAAAATGTCTATTTTATTAGTGATTCGTATTGAACAAAGAATACAAGGGAAATTTGCTGCAATGAAATAACACACATTTTGTTTTGTTTGTTTGTTTGTTTGTGTGTGTGAGAGAGAGAGAGAGAGAGCAAACAGTATAAAATGATTTAATATAACAGCTGAGTCATGTCCGAAACAACCACTTCCGGGACTGAGTTTTAGTTCGACCGATGTATTATTAGTCTGCATCCGTAACATCAAGCCGACTTAATTCATTTTTTAAAACCTTTTTTTTTTCATTGTTATGTATATTGTTGTGCACGTGTGTAGGACACATCAGTATTTTAAACTGTTAGTGGATGCCGGAGATAGTGTTGCAAAATGAAACGTAGACTGTTTATCAGGCCTTTATACCTATTTCTTTATTCTTAAAATAAACATCCAATCATCCATGTCTGTATGTGAAGTAATCTCATTGTAAAAGAGGTCATATATGTTCTGGCCGCACTGAAGGTTTCGCCGAAAGTAGCCAACCCAGCGGCAGGTCAGAGAGCGTGTGTGATAAATCCACGGCCGACCCGCGGCCATACGAAATCAAGCAGATCCAGATTTTTATCACAGATAAGAGAAATGACTACTGCGGTAAAATGGGTTCTAGTAATGATGAAGTTGTTCAGTTTTACAAAAAAGATAGAAAGAGTGAGGAAAATGGACAGAAACAAAAATGTCGTTAGAAAGAAGATGAGCACCTACAAATGAAGAACCTTAAGGACATCCTCGTCCACAGCCACTTGAAGCGGAGCCTTACATATGTTGGCACCAGAAAATATAACCGCCCCCTCTGAGCTACCTGCCCGGTAGTCTGGGAAAAGAAAACGATCACCTTTCCCAAAACTGTCCTCACTCTTCATGAGTGATTCACATGCGAGTCCCGTAATGTGATATATGTCATCGTATGCAAAAAATGCAGGATAACGTATAATTGTAAGACTGACCTCAGATAGGGTACCGCATGCAGAAACATCTGTACAATATCGCCCAGCATGCTTCGAAACCAGTCCCAAATCGTTTCAATGGCCCCAACCACAGAGACAAATTTGATTTTCTTGTAACAGAATTTAAACAATGTCACACAGATGACACAAGCCACCTAGCGCTTGAGAACCGCTTCATTCAGGATTATGGGACGTTGGAACTATTCAGCTACACCTAACATACTCCTCTTCAACAATTATAATCCCTCTCCACTAAGCTCCACTCCCTTCTTACTTGTTACTCATAGTTCAGAACCTCCTCGCGGCATCACATTACAACCCCTCTACCCTAACTATAATCATCTATTTCACCTTCTCCTGGCTAGGTTAACATTGTATCACTCTATCTCTCCTTCACGGTTTCCAAACTCACCATCCCCAGTTACGGCCCACCGACCACACATTACAGGTCTCCATTTAAACAGTCTGTACGCTCTACCATGCCTATTTCTGACACACATCGTCGGACAAGCCACATCTTTTTTACAAGTTACAGCTAAGTGCTCTATTTAATTTTTTTAAATATAACATTCATGTGAATATGTGCTTTATCTCCTCTCTCTATTTCTTCGTCCTCTATGTTTTTTTTTGTTTTTTTTATGATTAAGGCTCACGCCGAAACGTCACACCTTTTTAGTCGTTAAATAACACAGCTGTTCCTACCTTTTTTTTTCCTAGTTTATACAAATGAAGAACATACAGCAATCCAATATTTCGGCAAAAGCCTTTTTTCAAGGATCGCAAACAAAAACAACACAACATATAAAAACACGAAAAATATGAACTTTGCTTTTTTTGGTCTCCTCGTTGTAAGAAAGACAGGCGCAAAATGTATTTTTTTTTATTTTTGTAAAACTGAACCATACACTTTTTCATTTGTTGATTTGTTGCAATAAGATCCAAGGGCAGGGTAATCGTAGCGGAAAACTTGGGGTGTATAAGTGAGCAATGATAAAATCAGACTTCAGAACGTAAATAAGCATTGAATTCTAGCTCGATTTTTAAAAAATACAAAACATTACAGTATTTGTCGTAGAAATATACATACATTTATTTCTACTGCTCGACATAATGTGGCTGCGTAGGCCTAGACTCCACATAAACTCTGGTTGAAATTTGCTTTGACATTTGACCTAAAAGAAACAGATGGAGACTGAAGTGGAAATGACGTGTGGTTAGGGCATTTGATGCACCATGCACAGGTTTGATGAAGTTATTGTGGCTATAAATTGTTTAAATGATTCAGTGATCGAAAGAACTTTTATTACAATTTATTTAATGTACAGATCTTATTCATGTTAATGGAAGATAAAGAGTAAAGAATAATTAACTAGAAACTGAAAGCACACGGAAAACTCTTTAGATTTGTGAATAGGTTTTGAGTTTGAAGTAAAAAAAAAACAAACTTATTCGTTCGTAAAGAATAGTTAGAATCTCAAAGCTTTCTAGATCGGGACCAAGTGAGTTGTACAAACCAAAACTTTGATATTTTGACAGTCTCATGTTATTAACCTAGAAACATCTGTGGCCGGGCTGACTGGTGTGCTCATTTGTATAACCGGTCGTGTTACTCCCTGATCTTTACATACATACATACATACATACATACATACATACATACATACTACTTTACGTATTACGCGGGTACGTAAATTAGTATGTGTAAACTGCTTTCGGTGAAGCAATCACATTTTTACCATTCTGTTTTATTTTTTCGGATTTTTTTCGTCTGCAACACGTGAAAAACAACCGGTCGACATATATATGTGTAAGGTATATGTGTCGACATCATATTGAAAACAAAACAGTTGTTTAACTCTTCCTTCTGCTATGGGTATGGCCTGTATTGTGTGTGCTCAAGTCACACTGTTCACGCGGCGGATAAGACGGAAAGACAATAGTCGGCCTGAACATGTATATATGAACGTCCGTCAGACGTAGTATTAATTGAATTCTATGTATTTACTTACTTTATCCTTCCTCTTGTACCGTGAAGTATCGAGGGGGAATGCAACTGGCGTTTTTAGGGCCAAAGGGGTTTCTTTAGTGACGGCCATGCTTTAGTTAGCAGGTATCTCTCTGATGCCATCCATCACTTTCTGGGTCTTCCTCTCACTTTCTGGGTCTTCCTCTTGAACTGTGACTTGTAGTTCTTTGGTTGAAGGCTCTTTCATAAGTAACATCACAATTTCAAAAGACTTGAAATCAATATCATATCTTTAATCTTTGTCCCGTGACCAATGAAGGAGTGTGAAGTGTTAGCGCCTTCACATTTTTAGGCCACTGCAGCATTTGAGGTAGGGAAGTCGTTGCCTTTGTTTTCCCTAGGAAAGCCCAAGAACCAATTTTTGGAGGGGGGAGGGGCTGGGTTGACCCCGGCGCTGATTGGTCCGAAAAAATTCGCCAGAGTGCGAAATCGAACCAACAACTATCTGATGGGCAGGGGAGTGGACTAATAATTAGGGTTACATGCTCACCGTTTCAAACCACGGTATGCTGTATAGATTGTCTAATGAGAGGGCGAGGTAGTGTAGTTCGTTAGTACGCTGCTCTTCTCGTGGCTAGACGGCTGCTTTGTACTACCGGAGTGTGTGGTTCGGATCCTAGGTAATTATCTTCTGATTTTTTCCTTCTCTCACGTCTCACTAGCGCTGTCTAAGATTCTTTCGAGGTCTAATCATACAAAACTGTGTTCTCTTACTTTTACTGTGTAATGAGATATTGCACTTCATTTATTATTTTTTTTTTTACAAGAGAAAAGATGCAAAGAAAAACTAGCGGAGCTTCTGCAAATTGCTGTTTGTGAATTAGCAGAACATTGGCACCAAAAAGTTTTTCAGACTAGAATTGGTATCCAGTGAATGGATTCATTCATTGGACATATAATGAACAGAGGAGGGCTTGAAAATATCACAACAACATGGAAGATAAATGGGAAGAGATGCGGAGAAAGACCAAAGAAACAAAAATCATGGACAGTCTAACACTACAAAAAGAAAAAAAAATCACCAACTGAGCTGACGGAAAATATCAAGGAAAGAGATCTATGGAGAAGCATGGCTGGCAACACATACTAGCAAGGCACATGATGATGATGATGATGATGATGATGTTTGATTGATTGATTGATTTATCTTTATTTTAATATGGGTTAAGAATTGGCCATGCAGGCCCGTCTGACATTCTGATGTGCAAATTTAAGAAGTATATTCTGAGCAATGAAACATTTCTTACTTTTAATTATGCACAATTCCAGAATGTATTCAGTTATTTTTGATGAATCAAATGCAGTTTTTGGGCTGCATGTATATGAGATTCCTACACTAAGATTTGCGTCTAGTACCACACATATGAATTTGTTGTTTACTGAGTCACTGAAGTTCAGTGAGAAATCTTTCTCGGTCAAGAAATACAACATTCTTGGTCGCTATGCCATTTGTAGTGCTAGACACAAACCTTAGAGCAGGTAAAGCATGTATGTGGCCCGCAAGTCATGTGAGTTCTGAAAACCAAAACCATTAACTTTATTTGATTGTCATTAATCATGTGACCAAATTTCTATCACAGGCTAGTGTTAAAAGAATTTAAACACAAAAATCTTTAATTATTCGAGGTTACATTTACTCTGATTTCTTTTTTTTTTTTTGAAAAGGGGAGGGGGGAGTTCACTGGTTGTTGGTTATGGTTACATGCTCACCATTTCAAACCACGGTATGCCATATAGATTGTCTAATGAGAGAGCGAGGTAGTGTAGTTCGTTAGTACGCTGTTCTCTCGTGGCTAGACGGCTGCTTGTCCTACCAGACTCTCCACCTCTTCCAGTTTGATTTAACTGCGAGAGACTAAATGAGTCAGTCACTTGTCTCAGTTATGTTTTCTTAAGCATTCCCTCTTCTCTCTACTCCAGGCTTGGTGGTGGGATGCTCGTGAAGACATAAGGTCGGCCACGAAAACAATTTTTGGTAAAACTTCAACTGGAGTCATCCATGGCGTCCACAGGGATGTTGTCTACAAGCTCCGCATCCTGGGCTACAGTGTTGGGGGAGATGGAAAGAAGAGCCAGGATGTTTTCTTTACTTTAGGTTGGTTAAATGTTTTGTTCAATAAGACTGTACATATTTCTGAGAGCCTGTCTTTGTTTTTTTTCCCCTCTGGAGAGGTAATATTTGTTCTTGCTGGTGCTGGTTGCTTGTTTTTCCATGATGAGGGCTGGTATTATTGTTTAATATCAAAGTAAATCTTATGTAGAGAAGGGGAAGGATGGACCTGAGGTGAAAATGTTATGCTCCATCGCCCCCCCCCCCCCCAGTCGGAGAGTTCGCTATTTCCTTTAATAAATTATAACATGAGATTTATTTTTTAACACTGAGCAAGAATCTACTAAATTAATAATTTGTGTAATTGTTCTAATAAAATACTTGGTATAAAGTGGAACAAGTTCAAGAGCAACACGGAAATAAGGCAGATGAGTGAAGAACAGCCTGTCTCATGTGTGATCAGAAAAAAAAAGAGATGGAAATATATTGGTCATTTGATGAGAAGAAACAGTCAGAGATTCTCAAAACAAGCTATTAAGTGGAACACAACAGGCCGAAGAAAAAGAGATCGTCTACATGAAACTCTAAAGAGGACATTGTTAAGAGAGGCCAAATTAGTAGGCATAAAATCCCTTGATGAGGTTGAAAAACTCGCAGAAAACAGGAAAACTTGGCAAACTGCGAGCTCTGTGTGACGTTTAATGGCACGGGAAGGATGTAAGATTAAGAAGAATCTATACCTGGTTTTGCAGAAATGTGTGTGTGTGTGTGTTGTGTGTGTGTGTTTGTTTGTTTGTTTGTTTAGCTTAAAAGAAACTTGAGTTCTATGTGATATAGAATTTATTTAGCAATTTCGGGGGGGGGGGGAGTGTGAAGATGCCCGATAAGGTAATGAGTGACCCATAGCTGATATGCCAGCATCAGGGTTAGTGACCCATAGCTAACCAAGACCCTGTCCCACCTCTCTGTGGTACCCCCAGTAACAGGCGTAGCCTAGCTAACGGGGCTAGGATCGGCCATAGTCCCCATGGTGGTGGAGTCTGCTAAAGAAGCATTGCACACTATCTGCTTTTTAGCTGTACTCCGGGACTAAAAAAGTAGCCGCCATAACCCGCTCCCACGCCGATACGATGCTGTACCTCAACAACTCTACAGCATCGGCTGCAAAAAACAACAGCTTGCAGTTACAGGGGGTTCGTACAAGTACAAGTAAGTTAGCAATCTATGAGAATTGGAACATGAGCATTGGGTTCAGCTTGTTTAAGAAATGATATTTTCTGGGTAGAGGTGATGCATAGGAGGAAAAGTTTTTGGGGTTGAAACCAAGTGTCACAGTGAAACGGTCATGAGCATAATGAATCCTTTGTCTGGGCTAGGAAAAAAAATATCTTTAAGTTTAAACACTGTATACATTCTTTTTTAAATCTTAGGGAAGATGGAGTGGGGGGGGGGGGGGGGTTTGATCAAATGGATGGAATGTGTGAACTAGACAACAGAAAAACTCAGAGTGAAGTTGGAACATAATTTATATATCACTATGCTTCATTATAATTCATCTTTTCATTTCATACAATATATTTGTCAATCATTTCAGGTGGTACTGTGTTGGTTGACCCAGTAACGACAGACATCATGAACTCAGCTCCAATAACACAAGTGTTTACATGTCTGGTGATAATATTGCTTTCTTTTCTGTACCTATGACTGATTGAAGTGTTCTTGTAGTTGTTGAATTTCAGATAATGAAAAAAAAACACCTGGATTCATTATCATTTTCATTGTAAATATTTCTGCTGATCATTGACAATTTGTGATTTAAATTCAGGGTACTTTTTGCCTTACAAAACTGTTACAATATATATATGGACTTCATTTTAGAAAAGGGATCTACTTAGAAAAATAAAGCTCATGTCTACCAGAAAAAGTAGATAATAAAAATAGCTAAGAATAATATTATTATGGTTAGAATATTTAATTTTGCAGATAATATTGCTCTCTGGTCATAACTAGAAGACAAGAAGTCAGAAAATTGAATCTAATAATTGAAACAGTGAACCTAAAGATTGCCACTAGAAAAATGATAAAACATAAATTGTGAGAAGAATGAACATATTAAAGTTGAGAAACTACACCTACAAGAAGCACATGAATTTAAATATAGTTGGAGCTTCATTGTCATGGAAAGTGAGGCTAAAAATGAAATTTGTACATGAATACTACTCACAGCTGCATTATTTAGATAAATCTGAAGTTAATTTGTCCTGTGTGGTTCACAAACACAGAAGACAAATGGAGACTTTATGTATTTCCTTTGTGACACTTTTGAAATATAATACACAAGGAGAATTCAGTAAGCCCAGTGAAAGAAATTATCCAGACAAATGAAGTTAATAGCACTAGTTATGGTATTAGGGATGAAAATATCTGAGACATTCATGAAGGGTGCTAAAGAGACATGTTTTCACTATTTCATGCTGGAACTCTTCAGGACCAATGGAGAAGATAAGACCTTAAAATATGTGGAGAAAAAGAAATAGTTTGAACAGTCTGGACTAAACTCTCAATGAGAGAAATGTATATTAAACTGTGGTGTCTGTTTCCCCTAATCCTTCTACATTCACATTAGATTCATATCATAAAGATAATGCTAATCTGAGTATTTGTTAGCATATATGAAACAACTTATTGAATATTTTATTTCTGTATCTTTATGTCAACAGTTGTCCACACATCAGATGATATAAGTCTTATAGGTTATTTAAGTGCTTTTTTATTCTTGTGTTTCTGAGATATGTGCCATATTATATCTTTGTGTGGAGTATTTTTAATTAACATAATAATAGTTGGGATCTTTATCAGTAGAATAACATGTTCTTCTTGAGTACAACACAAAAATAAGTGTCTTCACTTGTGGAATAGCAAAATTCTTCATAATCAGGGCAAATAATTTTCAACACCAATATCACAAAATCTTTAAAACAAACAAACAAAACCAACAAACATACAAAAACAACAGACATACAAAAACAACAAACATACACAAACAATAAACATACACAAACAACAAACATACAAAAAAACAACAAACATACACAAACAACAAATATACAAAAACAACATATACAGAAACAACAAAGAAAAACAACAACAAACAAACATACAACTACAACAAACATACAAAAACAACAAACATACACAAACAACAATATCAGTTTAGTGATAAGGAACTTAATTGTTCTTCAGAGACACACAACAAAAATATACACTTTTTTAACAGGAGGACAACACATGATGAAAATTCATCACTGTCATTTGCATGTCCCTTGCAGAACTTTGCCTCTTTAACAGCACTCCTGTAGGCCTCTCAGTTGTAAGCAAGATGCCCTGCTGATGATGCGTCCATTCGCAGATCATCAATGATGTCTTGCAGCCATCTTTGCCTTGGTCTTCCTCTTTTCTTCCCATTACATACCCTTCCACGACAGTCTTCTCTAAATTCTCATGACATTTATTGTGTTCCAAATATTTAAGTTTTTTCTATGTTTAATCTTCCTTACTAGCCAACCTTCTTCAATATTAATTAAGTTCTTGTAGTATGGATATATTTGTTCTTTTTTTGTGTCCAAGATATTTGAAGGACTCTTCTGTAGCATTTACATTGAAAAACATTTATGTATTTCTCAGCTGTTTTGTTAAGTGTCCAGGTCTCACAGGCATATGTTGCAATGGGGGAGATGCATGCCCTTAAAAATCTTATTTTTGTAGATCTGTCTGTTCCTCTCCACAGCTTCTTTAGTTTTATTTTTTGAAGAGCGATAGGTGTCCTCCTTTTAATATCCCTCATTGTATCTCCATTATTAGCCAAGATATTCAAAACTCTCCACCTCTTCCAGTTTTTCCTCATTTATACATATTTCAGCTGCCTTATGTTTTTTGTCAGTTGTCATCAATTTAGTTTTCTTGCATTAAGATAAAGGTTTTGCTCTTCACTGTTCTTACACACTGACATAATTAGTTTTTCCATTTCTTTTTGTGTTGTGGACAGTAGTACTGTGTCATCAGCATATCTAATCTTAAAATTCGTAGGAAAACAAAATGATAAATCTAAATGTTAATAAATCTACAAAAGTATTTATTACAGGGGATCATTTTACAACAATGTTTTCCAGCTATGGAACTGCGAGTGTAATGGTAGTACTTTGCCACACTGTGTACATTTTGAGATCTGATAATTGTAATCAGTTGTCACACTTTTGACTCTAGATTATCATGAGCTATGTGTTAACTTTAAACAGGAGATCAGTTTTAGATCTTTAAATATGAAAAAAAAATGCTATGAACGTGAGGAATATAGCCAAAACTAACTTTCTGAAATGAATTTGGTTAAATATTGGGGGAAACTCTTTTGAATGAACTGCAATAATAAAGTAATAAGAAAGGTAATTGTTTATTTTTAGAAATACAGTACTGTACTGAATTAAGAAAGAAAAATAGTAATCACTGATTTTGTTTTAAAATTTCATCCAAATGTGAAAATGAGTCCTCCACTTGTCCTATATTACACTCACAGACATGTGTACAGTATACTTTCCTGTGCCTTACCTTGCAGTAGATATTCTGTAAATCCTCAATTTTGCTCTGAGTAAGACAGCAATAAAAACCCTCAAACCAACACAATTTTGAGGCTTCCTTTCTCCCTTCATCTTGTTTTTCTCACACTTTAGTAGGTGAGATTTAATATATACAAAATGTTCACATGATGAACCAATGTCAAAACTGGCTGCTTCTCCTCCATGCACATTATCGGTCTACTGGCCTGATTATCATCATCATCATCATCATCAGGTGCCGTGCCGACTGGCGTTGGCTATTATGCTTCTCCAGAGTACACGATCCTTCATGCAGGCCATTAGTTCAGTTGGTGATCTCCTCTCACACCATCCCGTCAGATTGTCCAGTATCATTTCTCTTGGTCTGCCTCTTGATCTTCTTCCTTCTATTTTTCCTGTTGTTATAATATTTTCAATGCCCCCTCTTCTCATTGCATGTCCTATGAAAGTACATTGTCTCTCTCTTATCTTTCTGACAAGGTTTTTTGTCTCTCCAGCTCTTCTCATACATTCTTCATTAGTTATTTTTGCTGTCCAGGGGATTCGCAACATTCTTCTAATAAACCACATTTCTGCTGCTTCCAATGATTTTTGTGCAGACTTGCCTATTGTCCATGATTCACTTCCATATAACAAGATAGGTTCAATATAGCATTTTAGGACTCGTTTTCTAACATTCATTGATAAAGATGTGTTAGCTAATATGTTTCTCATTCTCTGAAATGCAGTCTTTGCTTGGCCTATTCTGTTCCTAGTTTCTGTTTTGCATTTCCCATCTGAAGTTATTACTGCCTGATTATCCTCCAGCCAATTACACCGGTTGCTTTTTCTCTGTTTTTTAATAATGTAAGCAGGTTATGGTAACTGGTGACCTCCAACAGCATTTTCTCTCTTATAATCTGTAATTTACTGGTAATTGCCATTTAACACCATCACTGCTGTCACAAATCAGTTTTTAAGCTGGACTGACTTGAATGCAGCATTAGCAGGAATACATCATGCTGTCTTCACACAAGAAGTTAATTCACTATGAATGTACTTCTCCTGCTTTCTTTCATGTGATTCTCATGACATGGGAAATATATCTTTATTCAGCTGTACATTTTTTTTTCAGTCTTGTTTGCTGATCACTAATATATATTAATATACAGACAAATCCAATTTTTGAAACAGTATACATATATATTCTGTTTTTTTTTAATTCACTGATGATTGTGCATTTTTTATGTGACTAAAAAAAGTATCCTTAAAAAAATTTTATTGCATGATTTTGAGCCCCATCTCAAAAAGCAAAAAAAAAAAAAAGAGAGAGAACAGAGATTGTGATATTTTGATCTTCTGAGTACTATGATGTGACTGGTTTGGTTGAATGTTTTTTTTTTATTATATATGAAATGTTAAATCAAATAATCCTACAGGATTATGTGCAAATATGAAGGCTTTTGTATCAACAATTTTAACCAATTCTTTTTGCTTTTATACATAGGCTCATCTTTTATCACTTCCATGTGCTTCTCAAATTTGTACAAGCATTTCTTTGCTTTGATATATGAAACTATAGAACACAAATAAACATACCAATTTTGTAAACAAATACAGCGTAACGAGACATTAGAATTTTTCTTTATGGAACAGAGTGACACAGAAATGTGCTAGAAGAAGTTTAAACTGAACTGCCCAGGATCCAGAATCAACACAAAATTGCAGGAAAAGGAGTGAAGTAAAGTCCATTAGAAAGCCCAAATAAAAAATAAAAAAAAACCGAAAGAAAACAACCCAGAGTAGATTAGAACTGTCGTAGAGGTTCTGTGTTCCATCTGGTGTCTAAAGGTTAACACAATGTAACCATCTTTGCCACTTGCTGCATTTACATGTCAGCCTTTGCAAATGCACTCTTTGTTCAGTTTTTTTTTTTAAATGTTAAAAAAGAAAAAATGTAAACAAATATTGTCTGACATACGAGATCGTTTTGGTTTCAGGTACTTTACCTTTTTTCTTTGTATTTCATATACACTGTCATTTAACTTACATCTTTCACTTATGTGCGGATTGTTTAAAAGCTTTTTTAAAATTCTTTGGCATCATTCAGTCAACAAGTCCTACCCATGTTCTGAAAGTCTAGTTTTTTTAGGACAAAATGAGTTAGGTTTATGCTTTACAGAATCATGTCACAAAATGGGACATGCAAAAGAGAAAAAAAAAACTCCTGGTATATTGTGTGGTTTTGGTTTATATCAGATAAAGATTCACACTACCAGCTGGACTTTTGGATTAATATTTTTAATTAATAAAAAAATTTTACCAGCTGAAGTTAAGCAGTATTATAAAACCATGTACATTCTCATTTAAATCATGTACATTTAACACCCACTTCTCTTGTTGATGTTTCAAATAAAAACATTTTGCAAATTTTTTGGTAAAAAATTGTTGTATTCATTATTCTCATCATGCTGCTTAATCTACAAGTATTGAAACAGCGCTGTACTTGAACATGCTAATCACTACTTCAGAAAGTTGAGTTAACCAAATGTATGCAGTTAAAAAAAAAAAAAACCTATCAGAAAAAAAAGGAAATAAAGCAGGTAAGAAGAACCTCAGAAGAAAGATGATGCACATATCAAGTACAGTCTGACAATTCTGTAATTGAAATCCTGCGCAGAAGACAAGAGTGGAGCATTTTCAAGCACAAGGAAAATGTCAAGACAAAATAAACGATAGCGGTTGAAGCACTCCTGCATGTTAAAAGTTGAAGATTGAAAAAGTGGAAATCTCTTACAGATGAATTTTGCTCCTTAAGAAGTACAATGGCTTGATGATTATGTTCAATATATCCATCTCTTATGCCAGTGTAGCTCCCATAATCAAATGCTTTCAGGTAACAAATTATTTTGAAATTAACATTGTCTGAAAAGTGTCATGAAAACATTATGTCTGTCAAAGAATTTTTAGCTAAATATAACTTTTATATAGGGTCACTTGCATAAATAATTAGCACAAGCCTCTTTATTTAAACTTATTTTACTGTGGTGATGTGGGGTTGGGAGGTAGCCAGCCCAGGAGAAATTATATTTCTGAGATTGAGATGATGATGCAGAGCACATGGTTGTCATATCATAATGCCAGTGAGTGGCTGTGGGGCCCTGTAGACAGGACACATAGCATGACAAGGACTGACGACTTATGACTTCTAGAAGCTGAGGATTTTGACTTACTGTCACGTCCCTCACCTAATCCTAACATGGGTTACTCAGGTGTGTAACATTTTGTTCCTATCTATCCCATAGCCCAAAGCAGAATCTTCTTTTCTCCATACACTCTACCACAAAAATAATAAGTAAAACAAAAATATAAAATGCAATGGATTGCCGACAGCGGCAACAGAGTTTATTGTGCTTTTACACAGACCTGCCTCCAGTTGGCTAAACACTCTTGATTTAACGCTGGAGACTAATTGTCCACAGTTCTGTATCCCTTCCAAATGACAGATCCTAACAGTTCCTAAAGCATCTGCATAGTATTATTCTCCTTATGAACATAGTCATCTTCCCCTCATAACAAAACACAGTGATTTCTTCCTCTAAAACAGGGTTATTTTCTCCTTATAACACAATTATCCCCTTCTCAAAACATTATCTCCTCCTGAAACATTATCGCCTCATGAAACCAAACATTATCTCCTCCTGAAACATTATTGCCTCACGAAATCAAACATTATCTCATCATTAAACACCCAGGACAGGTAACTGCAAGCTACCTCAAGCAGGATATGTTTTGCTAGTAGAGAATGGCTTCCACCAGGTGTAAAACCTGGGGAAAAGTTGGGTATGTCTGAATCCAACTGAGTTGGTCCCTGCTGCAAAGTGCAAAAGGAACCTTCTTCTGTATCGGATGTCACGTGATTACGCTTGTGTCAGAGTTTGTCTTGACCAATCGTGTATGATCTACTATTTCGACTTTCTCTTACTTTTCAGGCTTCAAAATTTTCTATTCCTTAAAATAATTTGAGATGGGTTGCCCACAAACTAGATGCCCCTTCCAGTTCCAATTGTTATTTTTGGGTTTTTTATTAATCTGGCACAAAATAATCCACAAATTTTAAAAAGAGTGACTGGTTATGACATATATATGTATACACTAATAAATTTAAGGACAACTTTAAAAGTGCAAAAAGACTTATTTGTGTATCCCATAAACTATACTAAAGGACGGTAGAGAATATGATGATGATGATGGTGCCTAAATTGGTTGTTAATGTTTAGGAATAACCTTTCTAATGTAAAATGTTTGATAAATTTGGAATAAGAGTCACATAAGACAACTGAACCTAGTCAGCTGCATGCTCAAAAGCACTGATAAAATGCAAGACTATCAATAATGAGCAAACAGTGTTTAAAAAAAAAAAACTTCACTGAAAACAAACAAAAAAAAAACTTCACTGAAAACAAAAACTCAAACAACCTTCTCAAACCAACTTTAATGCATCTAAATTCACAGACATTCTGCAACAGTGAATTACACAATCTAAATATACAACAATATGCAAACATCTCTTTACATAAGACAAACCATGTATGCCTTCTAAAACAATCAGGTCTTCCACCCAGTGAGTCACACTGATCAACTTTCAAGAAATATGCACAAACAGGCACTCACATTCATGCCATTTGTTATAAACATGCAAGGTTACCATCCTAGGATGTGATATTAACTGATGATAAAATAGAAAAGGCATCCTTATCAGTAATTATACAAGTATGCTCCAAGTATCCTGACTGTAAAATTGGGCTCCTGACACTAATGTTGGGAAAATTGCCTGGGGGGGGGGGGAGAGTATCTTCTTGCAAGGTAAGCTATCACTGATCGCAATTCACACAGATGTCAGTATATTAAGAAAAATTATTTATGTACAAATAAACTTTATGGTGACAGTAAGTGAACATGAAAAATATACTTACAATAACTAGGCCAACAGTCTTTAACTTATTATCACAATAGTGAGATGATAACTGGTGATATAATGATGAATGCTACTCTTCACATTCTCTGTTAACCTGCATTCTTTATCAAACTCAACAAATACTTCAGCAACTCTGGAAGCTGAAACTGCATAAAATGTCCTTTATCAGTGAACCTGAAAAAATCTGAACCTAAACCTCTGGCAACTTCTTCTTGCTCAGACCAAGGTATAAAAGGGTCATCGCTGGATCCAAACTGAGCTATGATTTTAGCGTTGGATTTAATCTTGTCCCATTCCCAAGGTCTACTGTAGTAACCACTTGCTCTTTCATTTTCAATCCCCAAGTCTGTGATACAGGCAGAAACGAGAACTATTCCATATACCTGTTGAAGCAAAAGATAAATAATTTGAGTAACTGTTTTGATGGTCAAGATTAGGACTGAGATATAACTATGGAATTTATTTATTCTCTTTGTACCGTGAGTCATTTAAACAATTTTGTATAAAAATTACTACAAAATATTTATCTGCATCTATCTGGTCTTGTTCTTTGTTTTGAAAATTCAAATTTTAAACTACAAGGGGTGATTGATAAGTTCTCTGCATAAAGTACAAATACTTGAAACACACAGTTGGTATTAGGTACATCTGTAGATCAGGTTAATGTAAAAACACAAAGTTTCAAGAAATTAACTGTAACCAAATTTTTTTTACAGGTTACTGAAGTGGTAAGGTGTGGCAGAAATCGAGAAAATGGATAACATTTCTCATCGAGCAGTCATTCACCATCTCTGCATCAAGGGGTTATCATCGAAGGAAATCCACGAGGATATGGTGGAGACTCTAGGGGAGAGTGCCCCTTCTTACAGCACAGTGAATAAATGGGCAGCTCAATTCAAACATGGAAGGGAGAGTCTGGAAGATGATCCCCATCCAGGAAGACCAAGAATGGTAACCACTGATGAAACCACTGGCAGAATCTATGACAGGATAATGGAGGATCGACGATTAACTGAGCGGTACATTGCTAATGAGTTGGGCATCTCCCAGGAACGTATTCATGGCATTATTCACAATGATCTTCAAATTACATAGGCATCTGCTCGATGGGTCCCAAAACCTCTTGGATCTGATCACAAACGACAGCATCTCAACATGTCAAGAGACAATATTGGCCATTTTTCTGCAGATCCTGAAAAGTTTCTTCAGCAATTTGTGACTATGGATGAGACTTGGGTTCATTGTTTTCAACCAGAAACCAAAGAACAGTCAAAGCAGTGGAAACATCATGGATCCCCACCTCCAAAGAAAGCAAGGGTGGTTCTGTCTGCAGGCAAAGTGTTGGCTTCCATCTTTTGGGATTAAGAAGGTGTGCTATTGGTAGACTATCTTCAAAAGGGCAGAACAGTCACCAGGGTCTATTATGCTAATCTTGTGAAGCAAATGTGTATCAAATTGAAGGAAAAGCATTGAGGGAAATTGAGAGAGAAGCCATCTTTCAGCAAAGACAATGCTCCAGTTCACAAGTCAGCGGTGGAAATGGCTGCCATCCACGAATGCAGCTTCAACTTCTTGAACATCCTCCTTATTCCCCAGCTTTGGCCCCTTCGGACTATTACCTGTTTACCAACCTCATAAAGAAGCTCAGTGGTCGCAAATTTGCTTCAGATGATGACGTCATTCATGCTGTAGACCACTTTCTACTGGCACAAGATGCTGACTTTTACAAAGAAGGGATCCGTATGCTCCAGGATCACTGGACTAAGTGCATAAGCTTGCAAGGGGACTATGTTGAGTATTAACCCAAAAAAGTTGTCCACAAATAATCCACTGTACCTTATGCCGAGAACTTATCAATCACCCCTCATACCATATAAGCTACATATAGTCATCTGCTGGTAAAAACAAAGTAGCTGTGTTTATTGTAAATTTTGTTCACAAGACCCTGAATTTTTGCTTTGGTAGCGAAAGACATAGGAATACTGCAACAAGGATTTGCACCTACACGGGCAAATTTGCAAACCAAGACAACTGGAGAGTGGAAGGATTTACCTGACACTAACAAACAAACAAGAGTGTCTGATTTTGCCACAGAAGAATACTCCTGAAGCTTCATATATATATATATATATGTATATATATATATATATATATATATTTTTTTTTTTTTTTTCATAAAACTGGTAAGGGAAGATTAAAGCACTAATTGAAAACTGTCAACGATAAAGAACTTGATGAACTGGACGATGAATGCAAATAATGGTAACTACAATGAAAATCGCAACAGTGACAGAAAGTTAATAAATCTACACTTTACAGATGGACATTTTCATATAAGCCACCTGGTGAGATTCAGCATATCTCATAGCTGCTTCTGCTCCAGAACTATGGCCAACTATGATGGTATGTTCATCACAGCCTAACTCTGGAAAGACACAAGATGAAATTAAATTAAGGCCATGAGACTGAGCTGCAGATTTATTTCTGAATGTTACTAGCACCAGACAGTGTTACAGAAGCAGTGTTTTTTTCTTTCTTAAATTACAAAGGTGAAGTGGGAGCAGGCAAACAAATTATTCACTATCTTGAAAATCAGTGAAGTCTGGGTTCAAATGTGTGTGTGTGTGTGTGGAATTTCTCTCATCAGCCACACAATCTTGGTTAAATCTATTGTACAATATAAGTGCTCTCACTAAAATGATAGGAATATTTACACACAATTTTCAAATACATTTTAATATTTGAAATTCATTGGTCTATTCAATACACCAACTACAAAGACATCAGCAAACCATCCTCTTTCACCTAAGGACAGGCCACTGCAGACTACTGAGCCACCTGCATCAACTCAAAATGTCTCACACAGACGAGCGTCCATGTGGCAGTGGAGTCCAGACTCTAGAACATATCCTACAAGAGTGACTCAACCATGCAGAACTGAGGCATGAGACATGGCCAGAGGACAAAAGCTTAGGGCAAAAGCTTTGGGGCTCCTATCAGATTCTGGAGAGGACTGCGGGCTTTGCCATGTCGACAGGGATCAGGATCTGAAGAGACCAACCACCTCAAACGCAGAAGAAGAGAAAGTGTTTATTAATATCACCAATTTCATTTAGTAAGGTTAATTTAGGGAAACACTGTTCCATACAGGCACTACAATTAAAATATTATACAGTTTTATAAAATTGTGCAATACTATGAAAGAGAATCAACAGTAAAGGCAATTTGAAAATTATGTGGTAACCACAAAAGACAGATGCTGATGCAATATAATGCATTCACATGGCTGATGTTAATTCAAACACACACAACGCAGTGCTTTGCTCTTAGTCTACTTCAAGACAAGGTCAGATAGATATCCACTGCAGGATTGCATCACTGTTGAACAGCCTGTTGTACTGAGATTTCTTTGGCCAGAGGGTGTGAAACCTGCTAAAATTTTTCGCATGATATTGGCTCAATATGGAAATGAAAACAGCATGACTCAGTGAAAAGTCTATGAATGAGTAGAAAGGTTTACAGCAGAAAGAACAAATGTAATGATGTTTAATTTGGTTAGCTATCAACACACAAAGTCCACATTGATCCGGGACACTGTAAAGTTGACTTCTTATGATGAGATCAAGGTGCAGTGCAGACCTGGATTCAAGAGTGGCCGAAAAGTTCCTTCTCCCAAGGAATGAAGAAGCTGCTTGACCAATAAAAGAAGTGCATTAATCTGCAGGGAGAACATGTGGAGTGGTGATATAATAGCTATTTTCATTTGCTCACAGTTACTAATAATTAAAGGGTATGTTGCCTTTTCTTTTGTGATTCTCCCTCATACAACATCTGAGTCTGACTTACCAAAGCTGATCACAACAACACTAATTTTAAATTTAGATTATAATCTCTTGCAAACTGAATCACAATCTATGAGTTAGCAAATCACACACCAAAGGGAATAAACTTTTAAAAAGAAATATATATATATGATTACATAACAATGCATCTCTGACTAGGTCAACAAAATGGCGGCTTGTTTGTCGTCTGCTTATTGGGTAGTGATGGAAAGTTGCCAGATCATAGATGAAGGTTGCCTCTTTGGATTCCTTGTTTTGCTTCATAGATGGTATTTTTGTCTTGGCTATAATAAAATCAATCTCATTATTTAATTGTCGGACCTTGTGTGTGTGTGTGTTTTTATATATATATATATACATACATACACACACACAAGCTTTTTTTTGCACACACCACAAACTAGAACAGTTAAAAAAATAAAAATGAACAAAACACAGCATCAAGGATGTATATAGTTCTGTTTAAAATGTAGTGTTTTCACAATCACTCTATTTTTTAAAATCATTAGGGTGTTTTTAAAGTCTCACTACACTTTCTATGTAAAAATGAAGAAAATGACATCATAAACAAACGTGCTGCACAGTCAATTGTGAAGAAAAATGCAGTGAATGGTTGCCATCTGCTGGAGTAATTTTTTGCACTCAAAACAGAATGGTGTTATCAATGGAAGAAAGAATTTTTTTGGTTGAACAAGTGTTTCAAAATGGTGGTTGATACACACGGATGGTTGTTCAAAGATTTATAACAAAATTTCCTGATAAACAACCTCCTCATCGCACTATGGTTAGAAATTTGTTGAATAAGTTTCACGATATGGGAACTGTGGAAGATGCTCCGCGATCTGGTAGGCCTGCTGTGTCTGAAGAAAAATGTCTAGATATCCAAGACAGAATACTGAAAAATTCATGCAAGTCCTTAAGGAAAATAACGCAAAAAGTGAAGTATCACTGAGCACAGTGCACAAAATTCTTAAACATCAGTTAAATTTTCATCCATACAAGATTTCTGTTGCATCTGAACTAAAAGAATGTGACAATCAATCCAGAGTCAACTACTCCACGTGGTTTCAAGCATTTTTAGCTGAAGAAGACAAATCAATTCTCGATTTAACATTCTTCTCTAATGAGGCGTGGTTTCATCTATCTAGATACGTTAATAGCCAAAATAATCGTATTTGGAGCAGTGTTAATCCCAATGCTTTTCATGAAGCACCACTACATGATGTGAAAATTGGGGTATGGTGTGCCATCAGTAGAAAACGTTTAACTGGACCAATTTTCTTCAACAACACCATAAATGCCGACTGGTACCGTACTGACAATCTGGAACATTTTTTAGAACATCTGAATGAACATGAAATTGAGGAAGCGTGGTTCCAGCATGATGGTGCAACTGCACACACACAGCTGGAGCAACTCATGGTTTTTTTGGAAGAAATTTTCGCACATTGCATAATATCTCATGGAATTTGGCCTGCTCGTTATCCAGATCTAAATCCATTAGATTATTATCTACGGGGTTTCTTGAAAGGAAATGTTTACAAAAATAATGTACAAACAATTGAGGACCTGAAAGAAGCAATCAGAATTACCATTCAAGAAATAACAACAGACACGTTGCACAAGGTATTTGACAATATGAAGAGACATGTACAGTCATGTCTTGAAGCCCATGGTGGACATTTCCAACACCTGTTATAATGAATATTTCAGAGGTACATTCCAGCTAACCCAAAACAGTGTTGTATCATTGCAGTCACTACTGTAATAATTAAATGACTTTTTTTAGCACATTTTGTGATGACATCATTTACTTCATTTTTCAATTTTTTTTTTTTTTCATAGAAAGTGTAGTGAGACTTTAAAAACACCCTGTATATAAAACTGAAGAAACAAAGAATGACTGCTGATAACTAGAACTACTACTCTAGACGTGTTTC
This sequence comes from Achatina immaculata, assembly GCA_009760885.1. NCBI lineage: Eukaryota > Metazoa > Mollusca > Gastropoda > Stylommatophora > Achatinidae > Lissachatina > Lissachatina immaculata. The sequence goes on from CM019694.1 coordinate 22,284,864, forward strand.
TGTTAAGCCAGTTGTGTTTATATTTTCCCATTTCTGTGAACCTAAAGCTCCTGACTTATGATATGGTGAAGAACTCTGAAAAAGATTTGGTGAGTGGACCACTAAGACTTTCTTTACTTATTATAGAAGACTCAAGAAATAAGTCTGATTACATGGAAACATAATCATCCCATCTTTACTGAGCAGATATGTTCCATGAATGAAAGCCTAAGTTAAACTGAGTAGACATGAATGAAAGCCTAAGTTAAACTGGGTAAACATGAATGTAAATAGAAAATAAAGACCATCTTTTGGGTATACTGTCAAAAAGACACAGCACATTTGGGATAATTATTTTTACATATAACACTTTAACACCCTACTAAACAGAACACAAGCAGCACAAACAATAGACATACCTGAAGCAAAAACGGAACTAAACATCAATACAGGACCAATAACAATAAATGAAGTAAAGGAGGCGATAAAGAAGCTAAAATCAGACAGGGCACCAGATGAAGATGAAGTGACTGCTGAGATGTTGAAAGCAGAAGAAACAGAAACACCAAAACAACTTTGCCGGATATTACAACAAATTTGGGATATAGAAAAAGCCCCAGAGGAGTGGAAAACTGGGCTTATAGTAAAACTACCAAAGAAGGGTGACCTCAGAGATTGCGGGAACTGGAGAGGCATTACCCTACTGCCACTCACCAGTAAAGTATTTTGCAGAATAATCATCAACAGAATTGTACCAACACTTGAGGAAAAACTTCGGAAAGAGCAGGCAGGATTTAGGAAAGGAAGATCATGCATAGACCACATATTTGTACTTAGACAAATATTAGAACAGGCAAATGAGTGGCATAGCACAACATATGCATTATTCATAGATTTTAAGAAAGCCTTTGACAGTGTCAACAGAGATGCACTGTGGAAAATCCTAAGATGGCATGGCCTCCCTCATAAAATAGTTAATGTAATCAAAGCCCTATACGAGGGTTTTCAGTGCAAAGTTATCTGTGGAGAACATACCTCCAGCAGCTTTAGGGTACAAACAGGAGTGAAACAGGGATGTGTACTATCACCAACATTATTTATCTTGGCAGTAGACTGGTTAATGAAGGAGGCAACATCAGACAAACGCAGAGGATTACAATGGACCCTTGACACAGTGCTGGAGGACCTTGACTTTGCGGACGACATTTGTCTATTATCAAGCAGTCACAAAGATATGCAAGATAAAATAAACAAGCTAACTCAGAATGCAAACAACATAGGACTAAAGATCAACGTAGGAAAGACAAAGTTAATGAAGCAAAATGTGAACAATAGAAATGTACTGAGAGTAGATAACAAGTTAGTGGAGGAGGTCAACGAATTTGTATACCTTGGCAGCAGAGTAGTAGAAAATGGAGACAGCACAGAGGACATCAACAGCAGACTTACTAGAGCAAACCAGGCTTTTGCAATGCTGCACACTATATGGAAATCAAAAAAACTAAGCATAAATATAAAAATCAGGATATTTAAGAGTAATGTTCTAAGTGTACTACTCTATGGAAGTGAATGCTGGAAAATCACCAAAACCATAGAAAACAAGTTGAATTCTTTCCAGACTAAATATTTACGAAGAATTAGAAAAATATTTTGGCCAAACACCATAACATTTCATTAGCGATAATGCGTGTTACCCTGATTTTTACGATGCGCCTTTTGGCTGGGTAACTCCGACTTCAGCACCTTTCCTTGCTAGGGCAGACTGTGGTCTTGCTCGGACTGCCATGAAGACAGTGTGGCTGGCCTGGCCAAAACTTTGTTTTCCAGCCTCGGGTGGCTGTACTTAAGCCCCTTCTCCATGTCAGATGGTTTTGAGACAGTTCCACAAAGACACTCTGACTTTGAGATGAGGAACCTGATGAGTGCTTCAACGATATCCATTCCCCGCCACCCATAGTCTACTGGCTCTGTTTTGTTTACATCATTCTGATAGCCATTGTTGTAAAGACCCATAGGCTTGTCACGTCCTGGATTCATTGGTTTCACACCAGACTTCCCTCATCCCCGCCAGAGATCTCCATGTCCCCATCCATCCACCAACCTGACATTACATTTTACAAAAATAACAATTACACTTAGTGTTGATTGCTACAAGTTTCTGGGCTACAGAGGTAGGTCAGAGTTTTTAAGCAAACAGATCTATGTTCCCTGTCTCACAAATACTATGTTAAGATATGTGTGCTCTTAACACAGTTGTTCCCAGGGGAGCCAAACACCGTAAGAAATAACATCTTATTAGCAGAAATGCAGATGAAACCACTGACAACAATTATTGAGGAAAGACGCTGGCGATGGTTGGGACATGAGCTCCGAATGACTGACAACTCACTACCAAAAATAGCACTAAGATGGACACCACAGGGGAGCAGAAGTAAGGGTAGACCAAAAGAGACATGGAGAAGAACAACAGAAAGGATGTTGAGCAATAGAGGGCTCACCTGGGGAAAAGCAGAAAAAAAGGCGAAGGACAGGCATTTGTGGAAAACCCTTGCGGAAGCCCCATGTGCCCTGGGCACTTAAGGTTCAGAGAGAGAGAGAGAGAGATTTTTACATATAATCACATATACGTCCGAAGTCCCTTTAACTCTTTCCATGCCTGTCATCAAATATCCGACGCTTCCAGTTTCTCATGTGGATGCCAGATGTAAAAAATTTGACGTTTGGTTTGTTTCATTAAAAAAATCGATGTAACGTTTAGATTGTACACACTTCATGCATGTGTCTGGTGACACATTTCAAAATGGCAAAAGAGTGCTTAGTTATGAGCGATGTCAAGCAAGAAAAAAGAAGAGAAACATCGAGAAATTTCAATTTTTAGTGATGTAGATAAGCGTATGGACATTGCCTGTGACCAGATCACTGTTCTTGAATGTATCCCAAGTAGATCTAGACATATTAGACGACCGGAGAAGTAGTTAGGAGGTTTTTTCAGACATTATTCTACCGATAATGCAACACAGAATCACAATATGACGTCAACCATCTCAGATGGTACGTATTGTACCTCTGGGCCTTTCCGATGGTACGTTGGACATAATCATTGTCTAAAAACATGACATTACTTCTTTTTTCCTAAAAAACTCTGTATTTATGAAATCTTCATATATTTAGTTATATTTTGAAACATAATAAGTACATGGAAGTACATGGAAATACTGTTTTTATTCAATTTTACAACTATACCCCCTATACATATCAAGACCCATGCTTTTACTTCAGCACCAAACTGAGTGTCCTCGCTTCTTCCTGAGGCACGGAAAGAGTTAATAAGTAAAGAAAGTCTCTGTTGTCCACTCCTCGTCAAGAAAGTAGTAACAATGGCAATGACAATGATCTTTGGTCAATTTATGAATGAAGAACACAAACATATCACCTTTCTCCATGAATGGCAGCCACACAGATTCCCTTGCAGTTACTGGGTCAGGCATATTTTGAAGCAGACATGAGACACCTGCCTCCTTCAGTTTTTTCGAAACCCATCCATACCAGTTTGCACAAGTAACCTCACCGGCACCGTTACCTGGTACAATCACAAACTTGATTTTTATATCATCTGGGGATGCCATCTGAAAAAAAAGAAAGAAGAAAAACAATATTTTAAAAATACAGATAAATTAAATTCTTTTGTTATGTTAAATTACTCCTTTTTTTCAGACAATCTCACTGTTCCTCTACACGCATGAGTTTGTTCCCCTGCCCCCACAAAAAAAAAAGGTTTGTTTGGTTGCAGTACGTGACTTTGGTATTAAATTTGTTGCAGGATCCAATAATCCTGGCAGTGCAAGGAGCTATGATCTTGCCATTGTTGTTACCACAACACATATACATCATATACATGCGCGTAAATGTGTGGGGTTAACATGTGCAATGAAGTTACTTCCTTATTAAATGGACAGCTCCGTGCCCCCCCCCCCCCAAAAAAAAATGCAGTATGCATTTGCGTAGACCAGTATACTATAAAAAGAGAGTGATAAACGTGTCACAGCAGACACATTAGAAACATAAAACTAGTATGCTGTTTCAAATGTCATTGTATTGGAGAATGTTTCACCCGCCTGAATGTTGTGTCTAAATATTTTCAGGAAAAAAAAAATGCGCATTCTGTGAACCAAAGAATCTTACGATCGTACATTTCAATGCTCACGTTAAAAAATCCGGCATACAATGCAAATAAACTTACTGCCGAATCATGATTGAAAGCTTACCTGGCATGATGGATTTAACAAAAACAAAAAAACAAATTGAAAAAATTAATATTAGAAATTTATCATTCTTTTTCTGTCCTGTTCTTCTATGAAATTCTGATTTCATTATTTGAGAAAAATACAGTATTAAAAAAAATATTTTTAACCAATCGTTTCTGTTCATGGTCGTGTATACCGGAATGAATCTAGCTATAAGCCACGCCTACAATTTCGCAATGTCGACTGCGGTTCGTGTTGGGTATCGCGAACGGTCGAATTTTTATCGTGTACAGCGTAATGAAATGGTCGCCTATCAACGATATGCTTTTATACAAAAACACTATCAACAAATGAATGGTGTGAAAGAAAACTGTAAAAAATACTCCAAAATATTAATAAAACCTCTATATCCCTGGTCCTTCTCTGAAGCTTGTCATACGTGTTTGTCACAAACTGCTAGGGGCAGGATGCGCGCGCAGAGCTCTCTCGCAGCACGCTGGGATAGTCTTGTTGGGTTGGCAAAGCCGCCATGATGGATCAGAAAAATTGTTCAGAATGTGCAACATTTGAAGACGTTGGGTAGACATTTTTGTGGTGTTGTTGCTTTAGAAACGATTAAAAAATGTCGAACTGATGTTTTAATTTGATGTGTTGTGCTACATTACCCTTTTTAGGGGCGTAGAGACTCGCTTTAGCGAGATTTTACTTGGACGATCTCATTAGCATATCCGAACCAGAAGGCTATGAGTAAGGTATCATTCAGGGCTCGGGCGCTGGACGCCTCCAAGCCCATGCCAGTCTACAGAGCTTGTGAGATTCCAGACATGAAGGATTTTGCACAGATAAACCGTTCTGTGCCGCAGATGCCGACAGGAATGGAGAAAGATGAAGAAACGGTAAGCTTTCTAAGTGGGTAGTATGCGCCATGAAAATGGCCGCCATATTGAATTTTTCGTGCCCTTTTCGGTTAGCTACAACTCGTACGCATTTAGAGCTGGTTACCCACAAAATACCCCTTGGATGTGCATTTATATTAATAGAAATGCTTCATTTTTTAATTACTAAGTGATATTCAAAATTTATTTGTTCATATTCTATGTTTAAAATTTTTTCGTTGCTGGGGATTCCCCTTGTGACGTCAGACGAATAACCACGTTGACCCACTTTTATTTTCTTGCCTTGGGTTAATGAGTTTATTTGGTTCTTGCTTTTATTGACTTGGGATGTTCAATCAGATATGTCGAGGTCTGCTTTCATTTATATTAAAGTTTAAACCGTTGCCTTCGTCTTTGATAGCAACAAGATCCTTTGTAACTCAATACATTAATTTGGACATATTTTGAACCATCAGTACTCAAGGAAAGATGCAGTCTTTCTGTCATTCATGGCATGTAGATTACAAATGTACTTCGAATAAATAAATATTTTTGGGCCAGGACAGAGTATTAAAATGCAGGGAAAAAACATGTCAGCCACATTTCGATCAGTGATTATACCTCAAAAGGGAACTAAAATAAGATTTTAAGGGATGCATCTTTCCCATAGCAACATATGCCCCATGAGACCCGGACACTTAACAAAACAGCTGAGAAGCACATAAATGCCTTTGAATGTAAATGCTGCAGAAGAGTTCTTCATATATCATGGCCACAAAAAATAACAAATATATGCATACTACAAGAACTTAATATTGAAGAAGGCTGGCTAGTAAAGAGGATTAAAGAGAGAATACTTAAATATTTTGGACACATTAAACGTCATGATAATATAGAGAAGACCGTCTTGGAAGGGTACATAATAGGAGAAAGAAAGAGGAAAACCAAAGTGAAGATGTGTGCAAGACATTGTTGGTAATCTGCAAATGGATGCATCAGCAGCAGGGCATCTTGCTTACAACCAAGAGGCCTACAGGAGAGCTGTTAGGGAGGCAAAGTTCCATAAGGGACATGCAAATTACTGTCTGACTGTCCAGTGGAACTGAATCAGGATGGATGATTGTATCACTGAGTGAAGATGCAAGCAATACAGCAGTCAGCAACCTGTACCGTGCTGCTTGTGTCAGGGTTGCAGAACCAAACCTGTCCTACTTTTCTGTTAATACCCCCAGCAACAGTCTCAGTCTTCAGCTTATGGGGGCGGGGTCTACAATTTCCCCCATGTTGGTGGAGTCTGCTAAACAAAAGCATTTCACTTTTTCCAGACTTCTAGCTCCCCTCTGAGTCTGCAGAAATAGTCACCATAACCCAGTCCCCATGCTTGTGCTTGAATACCTTCACCACACTGGTTGTAAAGAACATCCTGCTCACAGCTCCAGGGAAATAGAACAGTAGCAAGATCATTGAAAGCAACTGAGATAGCTAAACAGAACAGTGTTTAGGACTTGTGGTAGTGACTATGATAAAAAACTAGGCGTTAATTGAAAGAGCAGTTTTACACACACACACAAAATAAAAAACAGAAGAAAAGGGGACAGAAATGGCAGCTGTACATAATAAGTACTTGCATTTAAAAATGAGGAGCAAATTATGAGTCCAATATTTCAGCAGTGGGCTTTGTCAGAAACAACAGAAGTTTCAAAATAATTAACAGAGAAATACACACACAACAACAAAAGTGGAAGTTGCAAGAGATCCTAATAAGAAAGTAGGGCATAAAAAGCACCTAGATATTGTTTGTAAGAACGGAGGAAATAAAGGCAAATGGCCAAGAAATAAGAGAATAGAAATATTGTCCAGAAAGCCCATATCAGAACTTCACAATCCTGGTGGCAGTAAACATTGATCATAGCTGACCGTCATGGCTTTTCTAATTGCCCAGGGCAGTACACAAGAAGACAAGGCATGGTATGTCCAGTGTACTGCAATTTGTGCAATGATAAGGATGGACTATATAGATGCCTGCTTTGTTTACCAAGTTGTTGTGACACATGCTGTTGCCAGCAATACTTTTTAGAAAAGGAGACATGGTCCAGATCATTTAATTTCCAGACTTGATCTCAATGCAATCATATCTGCCTTTTAAAAAAAAACTTGACTTAAAAAAATAGAAATCATGCCTTTGAGGGTATACATGCAAAAGAAAATTTTTAAAATTTAATTCAAAGACATAAGGAGCTGGAATTGATAAAAGGAAGATGCATCAAATGAGGCAGATCCTGGATGACTGAGGCAGAGGATACAATAGTGTCAGTGTGCAATCTAGTTGAGGTGCCTAAAAGTGATGATTAGTTATGGGTACAGGACCAACCTCAGCTAACAAAGATTATTATATAGAAGGGCCACAAATATAGAGACCAGACACAGGGGGCATTTGAACTTTGGGTTCAAGATCTCATCCAGCATTACTGTGGGTCTTCCAACACCAGTAAATACAGATGGGTCAGTGTATTGGAACAGTAGAAGTGGTTGGGGTTTTGTTGTATTGTAGAGTTTGGGAACCTTTGAAGTCACCATATCAAGCATTCGAATGGAAATAGGGGCTGTTTCGACAGCAGTGGAATGGCTAGTTGCCTATTATGGTGTCATTGTGGCAGATTCACAGAGTATGCTTCATAAGATTGAAAAAAAATTGCTTCGAAAAGAGTGGGTTCATCTGTTAAGCTAGTCTACTGTGATGAGCCTAATGTGGCTTTATTGTCCAGATCATGCATGAGTATATGACATGAAATGGCAGATAGACTTGCCGGACAGGATAAAATAAATGGTACGCTGAGAATGAACAAGGCCGACATTGCTAAAGCTGTGTTAGAAAGATTGGGAAAATGGGAATGGAAGAACATGTGAATGTGAAGCGGTTGCTGGAGCTAGGACAAATTAAGGGTGCTGGTAGGAAATCTGAACTGTATGGCAGAAAATGCATCATAAAAGGACCAACACATGACGGGGACTATTTAGCAAACTTACTCTTGTATGGATGTGGTGGAACATACATGGAGTTGACCTGAATGCAATGACACCAGAGTCTGATTTTGAACCTGTGTCAAAATAATGATGGGATTTTTTTTAAGCAAAAAACTAACTGCAAAATTTCCATCATCACATTAAAAATCTGAAACTGTTAGTGTTACACCACCCTCAAAAAAAAAAAATCTCATTAGTATTAATCTCCCCTTTCCACTCCACACACATAAACACCAAAATTCACATCATTATTACCCCACCTAAAAATAAGCTATTTGCATTTCTTCTTCCTTTGGGGTACTAAGAAAATACAAATACATGCAAACAGATACAATGAATGTGATGGGTCCTAGTGTTGTATAATATAAAAAAAATTATTAAAAATGTGACTGTTGTGGTTATTCAGCTTCAGAGTGTGGTGTATCATTCTTTAGGCCTTTGATTCTGATGCATGTTTGTGAAGGAGTTAACATGTGTTTTACAAATTATTTCTATTCTAGTACATCACAAAGAACACAACCATTAGTTCTGTGAATATGTATAAGTTATACCCGTTGGTGGGTGAGTGCAGAGGCCAGTTGCAAATTATCAGGGCTCATGACATGGAAAAAGTGCCGGGTACCAGAGTTACTATTTCCACAAGTACAAAGGCACTGATTCACTGGACCTGTTGACATGGTTATTTTTTCTCCAATTCCTTTTATGAGGTTCAGAAATTCTAACATGGAGAGCATATAGTCCATCACTTCCATCCTCTCTATACTACAGGAAACATTTAACCCTTTTGTTGCTGTGGCCATTCTAATATTGTCCTAGGTCATTACAATGGACATGTTGGAACATATATATTTTGGGACTACGATTCCTATAATATATTAAAACGCAAATGTGTTTTTGTCTCCAGCGTAACATATATCTTCCATGATGTCACAAATATTTTTTAAGTGTTTACATGAGTCATCAGGCAGACAAAATCTGTAGCAGCAAAGGAGTTAACTAAATCAATCAGATTTCATCAGTTAGACATTTGTATATAACACCTTGTGAAGTTATAAATGTCAGAGTAAGTCTCTGACACCCTTTATTTCATTGCCTCAGTTTCATGATTTGGATTTGACTCCTTAGGTACTATTAGAAATCCTTGCTAGTGAATGTCAGTTAAAAGTAGCATTAAAATGCCAACAGACCATAATGGAGAAAGAAAGTTTTGAACATTTAATTGAGCAGGTAACAGTAAATATGGCATCTCTTAAAGGATTACAGGTTATCTCTAGCAAACTTTTTTTTTGGGGGGTGGGGGGAATGGAGAACTAAAGACCAAATACACTTAATTGCTGTGAAAAAAAGTATCAGTTTCCATTGACAATGAGATGAGGATAAAGTATCTTTGAAAGCAAAATACAAATCATTGTTTGTAGAGAAAGAGATTAGATTTTTTTTATTGCAATATAGCTCTGTGGTTGTGGGGGGGGGGGCACAGAACACTTGAATTTGTAGGAAAGAAAGAAGAAAAAAAAAGGATTTAGAATCTCATCTGGTACACGTGATACAATCTACTTGCCCATTCCTGCTTGCCAGTGTGTGTCAGTGCCAGATGTGGCAACATCTCACCAAGATAAAATGAGGAAAGCAGAAGGTGATATTCTATGGCAGTACCAAGAACAATTTGGGGGAGATTAAGATGAGAGAACAAAAGTGTAATAATTCATGAGAATTACATTGCAGGGACAAGAGAGATTATGCTGTATCTAATATACATTTTATATGTTCATGGATAAGGTTGTCGCCCGAGTAAGCTCATCAGATTTCACTAAAGGCGAACAGTCTCTGCTCCAGGCATTGTGCTAACGCTGTTGACTTTGCCAGCATTTAAGGCTGACTCATAACCTTTGAAAATTCTGTAATGTCAGTATTTCATAATTCCTTCGTGCCATTTCTGACACACTATTTTTGGTTAGAAATCTAAGCCGCCCGTGAATAATTTCTAGCTCATCCTCCTTTTATGATCTGAATGTTTGTTTGTACTTAAGACTGAGAAGGTGACGCTCTACAGGAAGAAATCTTTGGATTTGTGCCGACAGTTTTCCTTTTTCTTTCTAGGGTGTCAGAGACTTACAGAGTGCTTAACTAGCTGTTCAACACACCATGCCACATTGCTGTGGCGGCAGCGCTATTATGGGGCTGTTAAACACTTACTGGTGCATAAGACTAGTTATGTATCTAGTCAGCAGTTGGAACACTTTCACATTCTTCTTAATTTGCAGGGCAAGAGAAACGAACTGACAAAACTCTGCTCAGTGCTGAGCAACAATATTTCCAGTAAATCTGACACCATCTTTTACATAATCATCTTTTATGTTCACCAGCAAAAGGATGTAGCTCATGTTTGCAGCCAGATTGTGGTGTATACACTTTTCAGCCTTACACATCTGTCTTGGAATGATATATTTTTAGGACAGGGAGATTACAAGCGTGGTGGATTTACTGTCTCATTTCAGTCTGGAGTCACTCAGTCAGATTGCTATCTGTTACCAGGGGAACCAAGTTCAGTTAGAATAGGGTCTTGGTCACTTTTGATTCACCAACCCTGATGAAAGCAGTCAGCTAGGGGTCATTAACCAGCATCTTATATTTCTTGATTACCTTTCTCATGCTCATTTTACTGAATCAAGCTATTAAATATCTTTAACTTGTACTTCTAGTATCTTGTTATCAATGCTTTCTTTTTCTCAGGATATGTTCATTGAAGATTTTCATGTCTTTCTTAGAAGGTAAGATTTTTTTTACTAATAGGGATTGGCTCCTCACAGGCTTTACTTGTCTGTAATTTTACCTGTTATTTCCTGAAACAGAACCATAAGCCTCCTTTTTTCTCAGCATATTCTTAGGACTGGCAAAAGTAGATTAGTTGCACTTAAAAAAAAACAGGGAGAGAGACGGAGACAGGCAGAAAAAAGGATTGTCAGCTGGTATCTGCTCCTGCTTCCAAGAAAGAGAATGATTAAAAAATGGTTTCAAACTTGTTATTGTTTGATGGTGAGTATTTCAAGCATGGAAATACTGTGTATTTTGCAGCTTTTTTTTTTTTTTGTTTGTTTGTAAGCTTTAAATAGAAAATCTGAATATATGCATAATTGTTGGATTTCTCTATATTGCTTCTTATATCAAGTTTCCAATATCTCAATAGGAACATCATCTCCAGAGAGCTCTGTCAGCACAGCAAGTCTATGGATCCTCAGAAGCTCTGGTCATCCCAATTCCAGAAGTGCAGGACATTTCGGAACGATACTACCAGCTATATCCAGACAATTACAAACCATCAAAGCAGTACATCCACATACAAGGTGTGAATTATACACTTGCGTTTTAACTTGCAAATTCCTTGTCTAATCATGTTTGGGTTTCCTTTGTTTAAATTTATTGCACAAGGTCAGTGGGTTACAAAAGGTAAAAAGGAAAGAATGACGGGGAAAAAAACTTCGTGTGCAAAACAAGCATAGCATAGAGAAAACGGGTCACAGAATTAAAGAGAACATTAGTGGTGATGGTAAAAAAAAAACAAACTCATTTATGGGTGTAATATCAAACCAGATGGCATGTTTTCACTGCAAATAACAAAAGAAATAATCTACATTTTTTGTAAAGAAAATATAATTTTTTTTTCCACAAGCATATGTCATATTTATAATTTCACTGATTTTCTCGTCCAGCCTTCAATATGGATCAGGAGATTCCAGACTATGACCTGGACAGTGAGGATGAACATTGGCTTAATGAGCAGAGTAAAAAAATGGAAATCACTCCCATCAAGTTTGAGGAGATGATGGACAGACTAGAAAAGGGCAGTGGACAGCAGGTAGTTGTTATTATTTATGTATTTATTTGGAGTTATTGCTTAACTCTTTCCGTGCGTATGGTCGAAAATTCGACAATCATTGTTCCATTAAAACAGGCGGTGTAATATTTATATTGTCCGGATTTCGTCCGCGATTCCGGTGACACTTTCAAAATGGAGAATGCATGCCTAGTTACGAGCAATGCCGAGCGAGAACAAGCACGCGAAGCATGGAAATTTTTCAATTTTTGACGATGTAGATAGGGGTATGGACATAGCCTATGGCCACCCCTCTGCTCTTGAATGTTTTCTAAGTGGATTTAGACATATTTAGACGACTGGAGAAGTAGTTAGGAGGTTATTTCAGACATTCAGTACGCGAAAATGCCATACAGAGTCACAGTACACATCTTAGATGGTAAATAGAGGTAAGAAGCGTGAATCTAGACCTAGCCGATGGTGAGCTGGCCACATTCAGTGTCTAAAAACATCACATTACTTCTTTTTTCCTAAAAAACTCTGCATTTATGAAATTTTCATTCATTTAGCTACACTTTGACACATATTACGTATACGGAAGTACATGGAAACACTGTTTTCCATTCCATTTTACAACTAGACCCCCTTACAGTCAAGACCCGCGTTTTACTCCCGCACGCAACGACACATCCATGTTTCTTCCTCCCGCACGGGAAGAGTTAATAGAAACTAAATGTAGTTTTTTTTCTGGAAATACATTCAATCCAAATTTAAGCTATGGAAAAGAACATGAACAAAAGAAGATTACCATGGGAGACAAGAGTTCTGTTTTATCAGATGCATGTTATGGCACTCTTGCAACATTTTCAAATGTGAAGAAAAAAACACTTCACTTTCTATCCTCACTGCCTACATAAGGTAATGAGCATTGAAATGCTGTCATCGGATCTATGTGTCATTGTTGATGAAGACTGTCCCCCACCTTGTGTGGTTCTAGGAATATGCTGTAGTGCTCTGTCCATCTAGATAACAAGGTGAGGCTCAGTGTGGTTCCCTAATCTGGTGAGATGAAAAGCTAATTTCATGGGTCCACTGTTGGTAATTTAAAAGAGAATGTGTATAATTCTTTACAACTCACTACCAAAAATAGCACTAAGATGGATACCACAGGGGAAAAGAAGTAAGGGTAGACCAAAAGAGTCATGGAGAAGAACAACAGAAAGGATGTTGAGCAATAGAGGGCTCACCTGGGCAAGAGCAGAAAAAAAGGCAAAGGACAGGCATTTGTGGAAAACCCTTGTGGAAGCCCCATGTGCCCTGGGCACTTAAGGTTCAGAGAGAGAGAGAGTGTATAATTCATAGTTTGTTGTCTGTATTTCAGGATTGTCATAGCTCCTGCAGTTAGTACAAATCAGCACTTATGGGAATATCCTGTAACACTTGTGCTGCTAATGATTCAGCTTTTTCCAACCCCTCAAGGCTCATTGCTGCAGATACAGTCTCCATTCATCTCTGTTTCAATTATTTATTCTAAATTCTTTTAGCTCATCTTTCATGTTATTTGTCCATCTTTTCCTTGGTCTTGTCCTTTCTGTCTCTGATATATAAACAGGTTTACTTATCCAAGTTGGAGGTTTGAGTATGGGACAGACAAACCAATCCCATGTAAAAAAAAAAAAATCCTGATGTTGTGTAACAGATACATAGGCCTGGAAACAGGATGGATAAAAACAGATTATGGACCTTTATGGCTGAAAAGGTTTTGAAAGTTTTCACATGCTAATAGTATGCATACCATTGAAAATTACTTTTCAAAGTACTCTCATTAATGTCTGTTTCATTTCTTGCTCACTTCTTATCTATGACATTTTAAACAGGTGGTTACACTTCAAGAAGCAAAACTGCTACTGAAAGAGGATGATGATCTCATCATTGCTGTCTATGACTATTGGTTGAATAAACGACTGAAAATGGTTAGTGAGTGTGGTATACAGTAACATGTTTTATACAGAATTATGAATTTTTCCAAGGTGATATTTGAAGATGTTGGTGTGTGTGACAAACAAATGAAAATTCTTACCTTTATGAGGAACCTGAGATAGTATGTTAGGTGTGAAATTGCATCTTTGTGTGCAGAATGAAGTACGTCGGAGTAAGATAAAGCAAGTTCTTCGATGAGACATTTCAGATATTTCCATCATTGAAATTGTTACCCTGAAAGAGCGAATTGTTTTCATGTGTTACTTGTAAAATATATATTTTTTTAAAGTCTTGAATTAGCTTTATCTGCTACTTTTGCTATCAATGGCAAAAAAGTCATTCAGAATAAAGGTAAATTGTTTAGGAGTCATTTTGTTGGTTTCTAAAAGATATCAGAATTTTCAACATAGTTTATTACTTAAATTAGATATTTAAATTTTTGAGTGACAATATTTCCTTAATTTCATAGCAACGGCCCTTAACCGCAACAGTAAAATCTGAAAAACGAGACGGGACCACTACCAACAATCCTTATGTTGCATTCCGAAGACGAACTGAAAAAATGCAGACCAGAAAGGTAATGAATTTATCAGGAAGCATTTTTTTTTTTAAGTGGGACAATTGAATCTATAAATGCCCTGTATGAGAATCGTATAATATGGATTTTTACAATAATTCAGTATAACATAATGGAGCAAATTGAAAGGTCCTTCCCTCTCCTTTTTTAAACTATGCCGTAGTATTTTCTTTTTTTCATTTTCGTTTTCCAGAATCGAAAGAATGATGAAGTTTCATATGAAAAGATGCTCAAATTGCGCAGAGATTTGCAGAAGACCCTGTAAGTATTATTGTTTCATGATAGTAGCTCCTAAAGATAACTAAATTTTCTTGTGGAATCATTTCTTTGTCATTTTCCCTTAATTTACACAAAAAAAATTTGCTGTATATGAAAACAGTGTTTTGTGCACAGGAAAGTGTGAGAGTAAAATGCATTGGATACAAATATCACTTGGACAAGAGAAAGAAAAATTACAGGTTATTGAATGAGAATTGAATCCTGTGCTTTTTTTAAAACAAGCAGACATCTAGCCAGATGAGGGTAGCACACCAGTTCAGCTATATGCATCCCTAAATACATTTTGGTTTACCAAGTCATAACATGTCTAATCCCATGTTAAAACAAGCAGACATCTAGCCAGAAGAGGGCAGCACACCAGTTCAGATATATGGCATCCCTAAATACACTTTGGTATCATCATCAGGTGCCGTGCCGACTGGCGTTGGCTATTATGCTTCTCCAGAGTACCCGATCCTTCATGCAGGCCATCAGTTCAGTTGGTGATCTCCTCTCACACCAACCCGTCAGACTGTCCAGTATCATTTCTCTTGGTCTTCCTCTTGATCTTCTTCCTTCTATTTTTCCTGTTGTTATAATATTTTCAATGCCCCCTCTTCTCATTGCATGTCCTATGAAAGTACATTGTCTCTCTCTTATCTTTCTGACAAGGTTTTTTGTCTCTCCAGCTCTTCTCATACATTCTTCATTAGTTATTTTTGCTGTCCAGGGGATTCGCAACATTCTTCTGATAAACCACATTTCTTCTGCTTTCAATGATTTTTGTGCAGACTTGCCTATTGTCCATGATTCACTTCCATATAACAAGATAGGTTCAATATAGCATTTTAGGACTCGTTTTCTAACATTCATTGATAAAGATGTGTTAGCTAATATGTTTCTCATTCTCTGAAATGCAGTCTTTGCTTGGCCTATTCTGTTCCTAATTTCTGTTTTGCATTTCCCATCTGAAGTTATTACTGCTCCAAGGTATCTGAATTTCTGCACCTGCTTCAGAATGGTTCCGTTTAATTTAATACTTTGGTTTACCAGGTCATAACTAATCCCATAACATCTTGAACAGACATGGGGCTAAGTTTATAAAGAAGTTTTATCATGAAGAATTAACCTCCACAGGTACCAAATTTTATACATTTATACCTAGTTACTTGTAGATATCTGCATACAGAACAATAACAGACGATCATTGGTGTTTTGAGTTTCTAAAATGGTGTATTTAGAATATGTAGTGTTCCTTAACTCTTTCCGTGCGTATGGTCGAATTTTCGACACTTCCGGTGGTCCCCAGCGTGCGTATGGTCGAAAATTCAACATTGTTTGTTCCATTAAAACAAGCGGTGTAACATTTACATTGTACATATTTCGTCCGCGATTCCGGTGACACTTTCAAAATGGAGAATGCGTGCCTAGTTACGAGCGATGCCGAGCGAGAACAAGGACGCGAAGCATGGAAATTTTTCAATTTTTGACGATGTAGATAGGGGTATGGACATAGCCTATGGCCACCCCGCTGCTCTTGAATGTTTTCTAAGTAGATTTAGACATATTTAGATGACTGGAGAAGTAGTTAGGAGGTTATTTCAGACATTCATTCAGCGGAAATGCAATACGGAGTCACAATACGAGATCGACAAGTAGATCTACACATCTTAGATGGTAAGTAGGGGTAAGGAGCGCGAATGTAGACTTAGCCGATGGTGAGCAGGCCACAATCAGTGTCTGAAACATCACATTACTTCTTTTTTCCTAAAAAACTCTGCATTTATGAAATTTTCATTCATTTAGCTACACTTTGACACACATATTACGTATACGGAAGTACATGGAAATACTGTTTTCCATTCCATTTTACAACTATACCCCCTTACAGTTCAAGACCTGCGTTTTACTCCCGCACGCCATGACACGTCCGTGTTTCTTCTGCCGCACGGAAAGAGTTAAGTTTCTCAAGTAAGGTGTTTAGTGCATTTCAGGGCATGTAGATTATTCTTTCATTTTAAAAAATAATGCATTTAACACAATTCAGAGCATGTGCACTATTCTTTCTCTAGAATCGGTGCTACACCTACATTTAAAAATTTTTTTTCTGTTGTTATCATGTGCAGTATTAACTTGTCTGCCAGTACTTTTGCATTTCTGGACAAGTCAGTAGATAGTTTATTTCATAACTTCAGTGTTCTTAGAAATCCGGCTATCTGAGAGCACATATATATATATATGTAAAAAAAAAGATTGTTTTTATATATATATGTTTTGCTTGCAGGACTCTGTTGGAGTTGCTAAAACGACGAGAAAAGAGTAAGAAAGAGTTGCTGCAACTAACAATTGAAATATTAGAAAGAAGGTGGGTGTAGACATTGGTGAGCATTCATGTTAAATTTCCTTGTGCGGTAAGTTTGTTTATTGTAATAGCAATATATACTAAGATTATGGAGTGGGAAAATTTAACAGCAGACTATGTAAAATAATGAACTGTTATTGCCTGAACAGTTTTTTTAACTTTTACATCATTGTATTTGTCAGTGTAGATAAAAATTTGCAACATTAAAGTGATGCTCTGACTCCACAAAATATTACAGTGGTGTATGAAGTCTTACAGTCTTTACATTGAAAAAATGCATATAATTGTTTTAATGTAAAATTTATTTCTTCTATATCCATAAAACATCTACAGATCAGTCAAAAAATATTTGCTCTGCAGTTTATCTTTGTGCTTTTTTGGCCATATTTCAAATTTAAAAAGTGCCCTTTGTACAACAGCACTCTTGGTCATTGCAGTGAAATTCAGGTCATAAATAGCCATTGTATAAGGCAGTATATTTAAATGGCTGCTTCAGTACTTTGTGTGCATCATTTAAGAGGAGTGCTGTTTATGTGACCGCCATGAACAGAAGATATACCAACCATTTTGAGGTCTTACAAAACAATGTGCAGTGTGTCTGTTTAAGTATATTAGATGGTTGGTGATACTGAAATAGCAATGGCTGTATAAAAGATAGCTATGAACCAGAGGCAGTACTTATGCCTGTTTGCTGGTGAGAACATCAAACTGTGATTGTTAGTAAATGACTAATGAAAGGAAGAATAGGATAAAGCTGCCTGCAGTATTTCCAGCTATCATCTGCGACTGTTTTACCATAAATTTGTGTATGATTTCCTGAGTAGTGCACATGTGGAAAAGAAAATATATGCTGATAGTCTAGATATAGTTCTATAAGCAGAACACCTGAGAACATGACGTTAATAGGTGAAATTATATCTATTCAAATACTTTAACTGGTGTTGAGTTCTTGTGCAGTGAATTCTATCCCATTGATGAACTATGGAATCTGTTGTAGAAATGTTTTTGAAGGAGTGGGAGAGTGAAGCGGTAGTGGAGTTTGAAAGTTTAGTAGTATGCCAGCTCCACGGCCATGAAATGAAGAAATGAGAAAGTCAACTGCCCGATTAAAGACGGTGATATACTGCTGTAATCAAATGTCACTGTCAACAGAGTTGAGACCAACAGTCGAGATACTCAGGAAGCCACTCGCACCACTGTATTAAAATCACCATCATGGAATGATAAGGAACACGTCTCTTTGTCACCTCCTTGGGCCCTGCAGCAACATGTAAACAAATTTTAGACTGTTCATTGAACCTTCAGAAACTCTTGCATTTGTGAGAGAGGTTAGTGTTGATGTCTGAGTGAACAATGATGAAGAACTTCAGGCATCCAGACTTAGAGCATATTTCCCCAAAACTATTCATGGTGGGTATTGTGGTGCACATGCAAGCCCTGTGAAACATTCTTGGGTTTCAAAATCAATTGACCCTTGCATGAACTATTACACTTGCAGCCCATCTGACACACAGCTGCAGATTTAGTCTTTGCAGCAGGAAGAGAAAATACTCTCAGCCTGAGTGGGCCCGCAAACCTCACACTTTGAAAATTGAGATTGTGTAAAATATATAATTCTCCTTATTGTTTTCCATTGTTGTTTTGCTAATTAGTTGAAACAGATTTTGTTGGGTACTTTCTAACTCATCCTCATGTAATAGCCCAGTCTGCAAGTAGTAGAGCATGTTGGGTTATGCTACTTTGCTCACTTCCTGCAGAAACGAAATTGAAGATTTCACTGGTGCTGCACTCGCTGAGGCGGAGGAAGAGCGAGAAAAACACCCGACGTTTGTTGCCCCATTTGCCCTCAACAGTCGTGGGGAGTGGGTGCAGGCAAGCAAGGGGGTAAGTTACGCCCTCAATTGGTTGAACAATTTGGGTGTAACAAAGGGTTTTCTAAGACAGCAGATTACTTTTATATCTTAATTTAGTGTAATTGAAATAGATTGCCAGTCATAGTTTTAAGCAGAAGCTTTGTCTCATAAAAGTATTTAACTAAGTGTGAAATTTTTAAAATATTTTTTTTTTTTTTTTATTCACCGTCTATGGATTCTAATGTAGACCCATACTCATGTTTATGTGGTTAATTTTTAGTGAATATTCTGTATTCTCTCAGTGTACTGCCAGTTCTATGCACTCTAGTGCATCATCACTTTGAGGCAGGTGTGTCTTATTTCAGAGCACTTACCCTAAAGTATATGTCCACTGCCCATTTTTACATCTTGGTCTGCTGGGGGCACCAACAGCAGATCGCCAACCATAGCATTTGCTTGAAAAGACAATGCACTACTATGTGTACATTTGCTATGGTCAAGATAAGAAGTTTCTGAAAGTAAAGACATCATGAAAGAAGTACCATCTTTTGCTTTTTGGAATGAAAAGCCTCTTTAAATATTCCTCAGTAGTTTTTGGGTGTAAGTATATGTAAGGCTAAATATATAAATATACACATAGCCACTGTGGTAAAGCTGTGATAATTTAAAATTTAAAACAAAAGTAGGAACGGCTTTACAAATTAACGAGCACACCATTGGAACGTTTCGGTTCATGCCTTAAACATAGAATATATATAAAAATATATAAAGGTAGAAACACAGAACAAAGACAATCGGAAAGAAGATAAAATATAAATTCATATGAATGATATTCATCAAATAAGAATGAAAATAAGCAGTAAAAAAAGAGGGGTAGGGGGATCACTTGGCTGTAACTTGCAAGAAGCTTGTTCTAAGGGTGTGCATGGTAGAGTATCATGAATGCTTAAGTAAAGATTTGTGAGTTGTGATAGGTTGGTAGTAAAGAGAAAATAGAGAAAGTGAAAAGGAGAGAGAGAGAGACGTACAATGGTAATCAAGATGAGAAAAGTACGTGGAATAGATGAGTGTGGTTGGGTAGAGTTTTTTTAATGTAGTACATTGAAAGTTCTGGAATATAAGTCACAGGTCAGGAAAGAGTAGAGAAGGAATATGGTTGTGGATGTGTCACTGTACTATACTGAATAATTTTTGAACACTATTGTCTAAAGTTGTATTTAGCTTAAACTGTACAATGTAGAAATTTCAGTATAGTACCCTACAGATAGCCTCATTTTTGCTTTATCTTGTTAGAAATACTTTCAGTGAAAAAAAAATCTGTATTATTTCTCAGCTTTTTAGTGGGAGTTAACAAGAGATAAACAGTATGATGACCTCTCCTAGAATTTTTCTGTTTTGCTCAGGCAGTTGTATAATGTATTTTTCAGTCTGAATAAATTCCACCTTCTATATATATATATTACATACATTTTTTTTCCTTTGTTCAGGAGGAGCTTGTTCCTGTGCGAAAGAAGCGACAGTATCGCAAGAGGAAGCAGACACAGCAGAACCAAATTTTACCTCATCCTATTCTGCAGCACTTTCAGCAACAGCAGCAGCATTCCATTGGTGACATGGACATTGTGGATAGCTCTGATGAAGAGATATTGTCTCCTGTGAGTGGTTTGTGCTTATGTATGTCATCTTGAAAATATTACTTCTGCATATATATCATGCTTCTGACACTGAGTAAAATTTTTGAGGAACAACCTGCCTTTAGGAAAGGAAGAATAATCATTAAGTAGACATTCAATATTAGAATGCTTAAAATTATTACACACATCACAAGCCTCTCTTCATTGATAGTATCATGACACCATAGAACACAGTCTGCTGTGCTGATACAGAGCATAAGGAAGTCTGTAGCATGACTTTATTGTGTAATAAATCACATCCGTGCTGTTTTCTTTTTTTTAATTCTCAGATCTTTTATACTCTCAGTAATTGTTTTTCTCTTCGGGAGGGGGGAGAATGATATTTTCATCTTCATTTGTACCACTGAAAGTATGAGTGTTTTGTCATCAGAATCACTTGCAGATACCCAAAAAATAGTCATCATTTATCTTTGAAGTAATCTTGTGTTTGGTCAGCTGTTAAGAAATATCTAAAACCATTAATAGACGGCTGAGAAATCATTGTGAATTTCACCCAAAATAGAAAAAAAAAAAATTAACAAAAATCTATTGAGATCACGTGGGTGTTATAGAAAAAAAAAATCAGCAAGGTAATGACAGGAGCTCTTCAAGCAAACACTAATTCTTTGTAAATTAACTGCTGTGAACAGCTACAGTGCGTTCGGAAAATAACTGCACTAACCCAGTATCGATTTAGGTATTGTAGTGATATCTTAATGTCTGAGGTATCTAGCCACATCTACCTGCCACAGTCATTAAGACTGATACTGGGTTAGTGCAGTTATTTATGGAACACCCTGTATAATAAAAAAAAAAAAGGCAAAACACATCATGTTGTGATAAGTGTGATAACATATTCGTGGAAAATCCAACAGCAAAGTGCACAGAAAAGTTAGTGGCTATCATCATCAACATCATCAGGTGCCGTGCCGACTGGCGTTGGCTATTATGCTTCTCCAGAGTACCCGATCTTTCATGCAGGCCATCAGTTCAGTTGATGATCTCCTCTCACACCATCCGTCAGACTGTCCAGTATCATTTCTCTTGGTCTTCCCCTTGATCTTCTTCCTTCTATTTTTCCTGTTGTTATAATATTTTCAATGCCCCCTCTTCTCATTGCTATAGGCTATAGGCCATTTAAATCCATTGAACGGCTATGTAAATGTAGCTGACATAAGTGGAGTTGCTCCATACCAGTGTCAGTTCTTTTGTTTTATAGCATTGAATGAAATTCAGTTCAGACATTAGAAATCTCAGATTCGTAAACAGCGTAGCATAATTGACTTAATAACGGGTCTATAGAGGTGACTCACAGCACAGATGCAGTGCACAGACTCTGCCAAGTAGCATATATTCTGGCCATTCAAAGGTTTAAAATCAGACTCTGGCATCATTTAGATTCAAGACAGCCCCATATGTGCTCTTTTGCATGTTGCACCATCGATCCAAGAGTATGTTTGCTAATAGTTCCCATCATGTATTGGTTCTTTATTAGCATTTTCTGCTACACAGTTCAGATTTCCTACCGGCACCCTTAATTTGGCCTAGCTCCAGCAATCGCTTCAGTTATTTTGTTCTTCCATTCCTACTCTTCATTTTCCTGCAGTATTTACAATATGGCTTTAGCAATGTCGGCCTTGTCCATTTTCAGCCTGCCATTTATTTTAGCCTGTCCATCAAGTCTATTTGCCACTTCATTGGCATTATGAACCAGCTCAGATGACAAGTGAAAAAAAGTTAGAAGGCTTCAACATTTAACACCATGCAGAATGTGGACCACCAACAGGAATGAAAATCTGACATGAAACAAATACAGGCTGTGACAAGCTACAAGTCTCAGAAGTAATGGTAATAGAATATGTGATGAGAAACGGAATTGAATCCAGTAGACTGTGGGCTGGAAAGAGTGTGTACAGACACGCACACCCACACACACCTGAGAGCTATCTTGAGTCATCACCCAAAAATCTGACTATTTGGTGCAGTACACCAAATCTGATCCCAGAAACCACAGAATTGTATCTGCCTTTAGAACCACACAATAAATAGTGTATAAGTATACACCTATACACTAAGCACTGCAGTAAAGTACTGCCTTCAGAAGTTTTAGGAAAAGCCCCACGAATTATAAAAAAATAGTTTGAGATATATAAGTATCTCTTTTACTTGCACTTCACTTTCTGGGTATATGAGAGAGAAAATTGCTGAAAACATTAATTTGGCATCTTGTTACATTATGCACATTTTTTTATTGCCATTCACTTTCCTATCATTTATCATTGTTTTTCATTGTAGCTTTTTTCAGTAGACGTCATTTTCACCAGAGATCTACAGTTTTTTGTTTTACATTTGCTGTGTCATATTCTACATACTTCCACATTTTCTGGATAAACATGGCCAGTCAGAGAAAAAAAACCAACTAAATTGCAGGTAATCTTTGTCATATCTAAACATCATGTGCATCTTACTTTTCCCTCAGGCATTATCGCAGTCTGACCATGAAGATGAGAATGATCCTGATGGCATGTTTGCATTCAAGAGAAGGAAGAACTGTCACTACCACCAGGTCAGTCCTCATTGTACAGTGATGAAGCATGGAAGGTATTAGCTGAGTTTTAAGTGGTGGCCATTTCAAGCATAACATGGCTGACAGTATCAGAAAAGAAGACTGAACACAAGTCCACAAATTACAAGATGTTGCAGCATGCAGGAACAGCACCAAATTAATCATGTTCCAGGTTGCTAGAAGTCATATATTCTGTACAACAGGATCATACTGAGTATCCAACAAATTACAAAGAGATGCAGCTGCTTGATTGTGATTGAGAGAAAATTTCCAAGCAAGTCTATCATAAGTTTGCTAGAGCAACACAGTTTCTTGGTGTTGTGCAGTTCTGTACTTCCATTGTGTTTTTTACCAGACATCTGCAAGGTATGATGGTGACCAAGGTTACATTGCCATATTGGATGATCTCACTGGGAGATCTGAAAGCACAGATGCTCTTCTGGTTTTAGAACATAGTGGATCTCTGTAGGAAACCAGATTCTGAAAACAGAATCCTCTCATGTGGTGGAAAATGAATAACTATTGTTTTCCCATGCTCACAGCTTTGTCAGTACTATTCTGTATATGCTAGCTACTTGTGTACCCTCTGAACAACTTTTTTTTTAGTTCATCTATGTATACTGTGGACAAAAGTAGAACCTGTCTGCTGCCTGAATGCTGGGTTGTTTTCATAACTGGTAAAGTCAGTGGAAAAGTCAGGAAAATAAAAGGAAATTCAACATATTTTACACGTCCAAGTTTTAAACTTGTTTCTTGACTGATTCATGTATATATAGAAAGCTATGCAGGATGTTTACCGTGATTTTGTGGTTTTGAGTTTCTGTTGTATCTTTAAACAGTTTTACTACCCAGAAGGCACCCTTTCACTGCAATGGGTTGTTTCGATGTTCAGCCATAACATGTCCCAAGATTTCAGTACTTCTGATGTTGACATTTTAACTTGTTCTGCATTCTGTTATTATTCACTCTTATAAAATACTATAATTGTTCAACAGTGATTTGGGAAGGGAGGGGGATTCATATTAGCTATTTTGAGTTATATGTGGACTAGTTTCAGCAAATGGGACATGTCAACAAGTTGGTTACCAAAGTTATTCTTGCCTCATCAGAGAGAAGAGGTTAAAAGTACTGTATATGTGTACATATCTGATTGGGTTCACCTCCTATAGTATCACAGTGAGCAGTACTAGTGATCCCTGTCAAACACACTGTCCTGTGGGTGAGCAGTACTAGTGATGCCTGTCAAACACACTGTTCTGTGGGTGAGCAGTACTAGTGATGCCCGTCAAACACACTGTCCTGTGGGTGAGCAGTACTGGTGATCCCTGTCAAACACACTGTCCTGTGGGCGAGCAGTACTAGTGATGCCTGTCAAACACACTGTTCTGTGGGTGGCTCGTGAGTCAAATCCAGAGGGAGAAACCCTAAGGCAGTTTGTGGTGAGGTTCTCTAATCTACTCACGTTTTTGCATCCCATTGCAACCCTGCTAGATTTTCAAATATATGCACCTTGTCCTTACTCCGGATCTGATTGGCAAAGTCAAGAGAAGGAAAGTGTAAAAGGAGCTCCTAGCAAACTGATGCTCTGCAGAACCCATAATTAACATCTGCCTGTTTCCAACCGTCTTTTAAGATGAAAAATGCAGTTTTATATACAAGTGAGTCAACAAGTAACCACATATCAATAGATGTAACAATTAAAAAATATATATGTGAAGAGAATCAAAAGCAGGTCATAAAAGTCTTTCATACATTTTTCACTGGTTACAGCTTTTGATTTGTGGTTACTTTTTGGCTTGCCCTCATGTGTGTGAATTTGTGTGCATATTATATTTACCAAAAAAAATGAATAATGGACACAGTTTGCACAGAATGCTCAGCTTGCATTCAGTTTTTTTAATGAATACTTTTGTATATGTTGAAAAGAACATACACTTGTTGGAAATAATTGTGGTTTGAGTAATGTGTATTGGTTGCATGTGTTTTACTGTAAATTCTTACACATATCTCAGGAATTATTGTCATGTTTAATTTGAATTTTTAAACTGTATCTATCTTATGTGTACATTGAATTAGAACTCTTTTTTTTTGTTTTCCTAAGGTGTGTTCATTTTATAAATCGTCATCAGCATGAAAATGTTTTTGCCTTTTGTTGTTGTTGTTGTTTGTGTATCTGCAATAGGGAAATTTTTGTTTTTAACCTTGTTTACATTTTTCGTGTGTAATTGTAAGAAAATGTCTTTGTCATGTGTAGTTGTAATATGTTTTTTTAAAATCTTGCAGCCTATACATTCTGGCTTCGGGAACTGGCCGTGGCATGGATCAAAAGAAGGTGGAAGGGGAGACAAGAGGTTCCGTTTCTCACTCACATCTTTACCAACAGGTTGTGTGGGCTATGCACGTAGAAGAGTAGGAAGAGGTGGTCGGTATGTAAACATATTAGTTTTTTTTTTATATTTACTTTTAGTGAGGTCAGAACTGTTTATCATAAAATCTGGAGTGAAGCACAGCTGTGTGCTATATCCCTTACTTTCCATGACAAACTTAGTCAATGTCTGCAAAGAAATCAACATGCGCAGTAAAAATATTCCACTATGAAACTTCTGACAACTCAGAGGAGATCATCCTGGACAATCTGACTTTGAAACAACTGAAACGTGAAAAATACCTAGGTAATACAGTATCGTCTTGGAAAATTGATGCTGAAATTGAGAACAGGTGCAATAAAGCAAATCAGGTCGTTGGACAAATGACATCTTTACTGAAAAACAAATACATCGTAATTGAAACAAAAGGAACATTGTACGACACAATTTTCTTCCCAATGAAGTGTTTTCAATGTCATATATGGACACTAGCAATCAAAAGGAAAATCATCACTACAGAAACGAGATATTTAAGGAGAATACTAAATGTGGCAAGAAGAGACCAAATCAGAAATGATGCCCTTACTGCAAGGGTTGGAGTAACACTAGTACTACACAGTATCCAGAAACAACAAATCAGATGGTTTGGCCATTTTACATGACTGTACAGTATGGTACAGAAAACATGCTAATAATTGTTGGAAACAGAGGGAGAGGTCACCCATGCAAGAGGTGGAGGGAGGAAATTATAGAAACCTTAAATTTTCCATCATGTGAAGAAAATGTCCTTGCCTATCAAGATATTTGTTTGTACTGTGAACGCTGAAAGATATA
The DNA here is from genome assembly GCA_009760885.1 of Achatina immaculata. Classification (NCBI taxonomy): domain Eukaryota; kingdom Metazoa; phylum Mollusca; class Gastropoda; order Stylommatophora; family Achatinidae; genus Lissachatina; species Lissachatina immaculata. The sequence goes on from CM019694.1 coordinate 22,311,269, forward strand.
TGGGGAAGGAGACAAGGAAAGAGGTTAAAACTTTACTGAGTCCTAGACTTGGTGATACATCAGTCATTTCATCAAAATGTTTATGTGGCCTTGGAAATTTGAGGATCTTTATTGTATTTCTGTATGCATATCTTAATTTCCAAAACTACAATGTGTAGGTGCCTGCTGTGTGCCAAAACTTAGTTTGCTGTTAAGTATTATTTTTAAATTGTGCAAGTGTCTCCTAGACTGGGAGACATATTACAGATAAGAATCGTATGTAGAAAATAAGACATTTTACATTATGCCATACAATGGATACAGTTTTCAATACTTGTGGAGACTATGTGCACTGACCTTGAAGAAAGAACTTCATTACAAGTAGTTGGTACTACTGTGTGTTTGTTAAAATGTGTAAAAATTTCAAATTATTTGTGCATTACTTGTTATAGTTTCTAAAATGTGTCCTACGCTTGGGATATGAAGAGAAAGCCACAAGGATTTTAGAAGTTGTGACAGTAAACTGCTGTGAAGTCAGAGTAGAAAAGAAATACGATTCAATAAGCTATGATTATGAGGCAGACTTAAGTCTTGTTCGGTGTACCATGAGGAAGAGCTAACAACACTTGGCTGATTTGAACAAAGGCATTTGGTAAGCCATAATAGGCTTTTTTGCCTGGCTCCAGTGACCACAGGCACCAACTTTGTACATGGTAACTGTCAGCAAGAGAAGATTTGTGGTGCTGAAAATGAGTGATTCATTAAATGTTGATGTGATGATGAATTTAAATGTGTTGTAACATTGTTCTCTTCTTTTCTCACTTTCATAAAAACTCTTTTAAATATAAAATTTGAATGCTTCTAACAACATTGTATGAAATTTTTTATATTTTCAACCAAGTGGTTATATGTTTACGGAACCACAGATATCATATTTAGAAAGAAAAAAAAAAGGTGGTCGGTACTTGAAACTCACAGACACCTTTTGACATCCCTGCACTAAAATCTGTCCAAAGCTATCTGTAACAAGAGGTGGCATCAAAACCAGTAGTCACATGTAACCAGTTACAAAGTTTGTTCTGTTCGACCTTGAATGCAGTCTAATTCTCCAATGTCTGGTTTATTTTGTTATGAGCCTTCCTGGCTATGTTCAGTCCCAGCAGTGGGACTTTTTCTGATACACACCAAAAAAGGCCCCTGGGTTCACTCAGCCTCTAAAAATGGGTACCAGAGAAATCTGGGAAAGTAAAGCAGCAATGCATGGACCACATCACACTTTAATGGAAAATACGGACCTAACACCATATTCCCCAATATGCCTTAACACTTTGTTGACCACAGTTATTTACCCTGAAAAACCCCCAGTTCCCAGCCATTTTTCTGAAAAATGAACATTTTTGAGTGAACTTAGAAAAACATGCATATCTCTACTCACCCTTTAGGGAATGTAATCCAAGACCCTCTAGTACTTCTTGAGGGTGTGATATCTTGTGAAACAACTATCTGAATGCAGTGGAACTTGACAACTTTGACCACTTTGACAAAAAAAAATTTGTTTCACTCTTTTTCTCATTGACCAAGCACACTCTGCACTTGCTAGATGATGCTTTTTTAGTGCCTTCATCCTCAGGATTCACCAGAACATGATTATTTACTATTCCAGACAATCGCTGTTGTGCATTGTTGATATCATGCGAACAAATCTTTCGTCTTTCCTTCATCAGTCGAAAGCTGCTGCTTCGGTTTATACAACTCTTGAAATTTAGGCAAAAAATAATCCAGCAGAGGTTTTATTTTACTAATTCTACTTGTTTCTGGAAATGTTTGAGAGTTGTCAGAGAAATGCAGAAGTGTCAGAAGATGCTCAAATTTAGCTCTGCTCATTGTTTTTGAAAATATTGGTGTTTCCAGAAGAGGGTCTGTTGTTCAGTGTGGCTTCCTAGTCTGGCCCATCAAAATGATCAATCCAAAGAATTTGTTAATGTCTGAATGTGTTATATTTTCAGACAAAAAGGCAGTAGTTTGTTCATATGTTGTGTCTGTGCACAGTATAAATTTTCATGATGAGGTAACAGTTTTAAAAAAATCATTGCCAAACACTGTACTGAAAATTTCCTCCATGCTGTCTTGTTTGTTTACATTCACTGAAACACCAGAATTTCCTATAAATTTTTCAAGAACTGGTGTAGAATCAATGTTACTCCACACACCTATATCACTGCTAACTATATCACATAAAAAATATGAAATACTTACTGTTGAAAAATCATATCCTGACTTCGAATCACAATCACACTATCTCTGGAATTTTCACTTCTGACACAGCAACACTGTGCCTAGTTATCGTATTTTTAATCAGATCGCCGTCACAGAAATCACTTTGAAACACATCAATTTCATTACTAGAATCATTAAACAGTGGTTTTTATTCATTACTAGGGTAGTCTGACAAAAGATTCTGGGCATAATTCATTGTACTGTCGCAGTAACATCGAGCGTAACGTGCTCCGCCATTTGCAGAAAATGTCGACTTGGCGAAATCTCGTAAACACGTGTTTCCGACAGCTAAACCCGCGAGATTTCTATTTTTTTTTTAAGTTACGAAGATTAAAAACAATATTTTATTATATTAACTTTGCAGTAAAAATACAAACAACCAAAAATTACTTTAAATAACACGCTAGAAACAGTTTAAATAAGACGACCATCGAATACGGCAAATCCGCCTTTCGGTCAACAACGCACGGAAACCAGAAATACGGATTTTCCCGTATTTGGTCAACAAAGTGTTAATGGCTTAGAAACGGAAATTTTACCTTACCTTCCTGACTGTAAGTGTGTACATTTCCTCAACAAACAAGAACCTGTTTGATTTATGAAAATCATTCCATTTCTTTACTTCATTATCTGTTGTGCTTTGTTTTTTTTTTTTTTTTTTCTGTGATAGAATTTGATGGCCTGAAGATTTTAAAAAAATTCATTCTCCTGCAGAGTAATTTTTGACCGAGCAAGCACACCTTGGGATGATGTGTTGGAACGGCTTGACTTTGGTTCCAGCTACCACCACACCAGTATTTACTCTGACTACATCATCTATGTTAGAGACAATAAAATGTAAGTTATATATGACCAATTGATTAAAGTATTTTTTTTTTGGGGGGGGGGGTGCTCTGAAAAGTAAACTGCAAGAAATTGACAAATGAACAGATGACTGTACATATAGTCTTGGACAGGAGGCAGCGTGTCTTCTGAGTGTCATGTTAGAAAGAGGCAGAGTAGAGTGGCAGTCCCTGCTGTCATCCTTCCTTGAGATGGTACATGATGATGAAGTCATTTTTCTAATGTATTGCTTATGGTAGCAGGACCTTCCATGCACAGTCAACTTCACTTGTAGAGTAAACAGACTAAATTGTATTACATCAGGTAAAGATTTTCGCTGATTATGTACATTTTATAGATCTAAGTGCATTGTTATTCCATCGATTGATTCCTGTGTTTTTTAGATTTCACGTTAATATTGTATGGTTTAAATTAGTTAATGCTGTGTTGTGAAACAAGACTTGTAGCTCAAGCTGCTTTCATAGACGCAGTTTGTGTTTTTAACATATACCCAGTATGCAGCATTTCTGTCAGGTATGTAAAAATAATCTATGGTAAAATATTTGGAGAGTTGCAAAATCAACCTCTAATTGACTGGTAAAAATAAACTGGTTGCTATAGTGATACAGCTATTTCTGCATTTCCTGTAACAACCAGAAAGTGTTACTAAACTAATTGTCATCCTACAGTCTGTTTTGTTCAGATGTGCATTAGTAATGACTGAGTAAATATAGACTTTATTAATCGCCGTTTTTGCCAGCTTTGATATCTGTGGCGTGATTTGTTTTCTGCAAGCAGGACACGGCACCATCTCAGATCCATCATCATGTTGGGTGTACAGTGTCTTGAGTGACAGTTCTGTGAGGGATTGGTGTAGGAAATTAATGGATGCATGCTCACATGTACATAGTGAGAGGGGGATAAGAGCGATACTTGGCTGTGACTGACGAACTCATTCAAAAAACCAAGTGTTGGATGAAAAACATTTTACAATTTCAGATCTTTCTGGTGAATTTCATTAAATTTCAAGGACTAGTCTGCTTTAGATTGTTACAGAGAGATTGGGTTATCAATGAGGGGCTCATGAATAAACTGGCTGGATACCCTGGCAATGCCATTCTGTTTTTTTTTTTTTTTTCTATTTTTTACCGTTTTTAACCACCCATTCAGAATTTTTAAACAACTTTTGTACATTATACAAACAACAATAGCTTCTTGGAGATATTTTTCTTTTTTTATAATTTCAACAAAAAGTGCATGACAGAAGGCTTATAAGAATAAAAATCCTCATTTAAAGGTCAACATCTATATTAACTATTTATATTCTTTCATTTTGCAGTCCCCATTACCGACCAAAATCCCCACCCCCATCCGACACCTCTCCTCCCGTCAGTTCTTGTAGTGGACCCAGAACAAGTACAAGTGATGGACGTGTATTTGGCAGGCAAACATCAGAATTTGACATTGAGAGCTTCCATTCACATCAGGAGCAGCTGCTGGAAATGCAGCGAGAACAGCAGCAAAGACTCTTTACTGAGGATGATCATGATACAGCAGCTGTGTTAGACCTTGAGCCTATGCTGCACCAGGGAGACGTTGGTTCTCATTTCACCTTAGACTCAGCCAGCGCAGAATTTGCTGTTCGAGCACTGGTGGAGTCCCCAGATTTAGGGGCAATGTCTGCTTCAGAGGGGACAACTTCAGGTAGCGTTAGCACAGTTGTAGCATCCCCTATAGGCAGCAGGACAAATGTGCAACAGCTTAGTTTTTCATTAGTGAACAAGACCGGGGATTCTGCCAGTGCTGTTGGTTCAAATGGGAAAACAGGAGCAAGCTCTCTCTCATCAATGAAACTCTCTCAGTCAGACAGCTCTGTGGTGGCTAAACTGCCCATCATTGCCAGCTCTGTCCTAACCTCATCCTTGTCATCGGTCTCGCTGCTTCACAAATCATCATCAGCACCAATGTTACCTCAGATAGCATTGTCATCACAGCAGGCAGTATCATCAGCTTCACCTTCAGTGTTACCAACGTCAACTTCACTTTTGCCATCTGTGCCATTTTCATCAACTGCCACCATCCTGCTGTCAAAAACCAATGGTCCATTATCATCATCCACACATGGTAAATATAAAAAAAAGACTTTTTTCTTTATTTCAATTTAAAATAAAAAATCTGTTGCTGAGATTTACCATCTGTAAAGATAAGGCTGCCTTTCCTGGATATTTATAGTATGTATCTTTCATGATTGCTGAGATCTCCTTATTTATTACTGAAAAAATATTCAGGATCCTTTGTCATTATCATGTGACCTTTCTTTCCAGCCATTTGCCATAAATCTGTTCCTTGGTCTTTCAAACATTTAAGCTCGTCTTTTGACTGTTCAGATTGTCTCTTGGGCTATTCATTGAATAGTTTTCTTTCAGTTGACTGGATGTCATTCTGCATTCCACAGCCTGACTCCATTGCAGCTCATCTTGCAAGTAAAAAAAATTGTTTTTATTCTACCAAATGTTGATTTCTTTCTTTAGGTTTTTATTTATTTTTTTTTTTTTCAGATCTATTTTGTGACCAATATGTAGACTGCCACCATTATTTTTTTTTTTAAGAGAGAGGAATCCACCACTCCACATTTCTGTATTCTACATCTTTGGGCTTGCACACATTTTGTAGCTATAATTTAACATTGATTTCTCAACTTCTCTTAATATTTAATAAGCCTTTTATTTCATTTTGTTATTTGATTTACTTCAACCCATTAAGTAGCTTAATGTTGATGTACGAGGGTCATACCGAAAGGCGTGAGCAAAACATTTTTTAAAAATCAGAATTTAGAGAAGATATAAATGTATCACCTTAATGTGCATCCTTTTCTTCACTTTTCAACATAATCTCAATTTCTCTGCACACATTTTTCCCCGTCGCTCTGCAAATTTGAAAATATCCTCCTGGTAAAATTCCATTTCAGCTGACAGGTGGCACAAATGCACTGCTTTCTGGATGTTCTCTCCTGTGGGATGCAGCGGGCACAAACTTTTCTATAGCCTAGGGTTTGAATTATTTCCTGTGCTGCATTGTGTCCTATTCCAAGATTTACAATTTCAGAAATTGTGACACGTCTGTCTTTTAATGATGTCGTCAACTCTTTCCACGTTGCGTTTAGTGGAGGCAGTTTGAGGGCAACCACTGTGAAGAATATCTTGGATGCTCGTGTTTCTATCTTTGAAATGTTTCATCCACCTCCTAACACTGCTAGCTCCCATACGCACATCTCCATAAGCAAGTGAATTTCTTTGGTGAATTTCAGCAGCAGAGATTTCCTCTTTAACGAGGAACTCTTATAACAACACATCGATGAAATTTCAGCACCCGCCATTTTGTTTTTGCTCTGTGTGGTCACGTGACACATGATGGTGACGTCATGTGACCTCTACATGAAGTGTGTAGGACACAGATTAAGGTGTTACATTTATATTTTCTCTTGTCTATAAATTCCAATTAAAAAAAAATTTTTTCTCGTGTCTTTCATTGTGACCCTCTTAATTGTTTCTGTGGTTTTTTTTTTCCCAGAAATTTCATATGTAAAAAGTCTAATGATAAAGTTTTGTGGGCATTCATAAATTATGCTTGTATTTCCAGTCAAATCCAGTGGGCTTTCAACATCTCCAGCAGCCAGTGTTCTCCAGCTCAACTTTCCTGCAAGTTCAACCTCATTGTTGACATCTGTTCCCACCTCCGTGTTATCATCATTGTCTAGTCCAGCAGTTATAACAGTTCCATCATCATCCACATCTGCAGCTGCACCAGAAAATACCTCGTCAACACCTGCAGCTACAGCCCTACAGCTCCAACGCTCCCTGAACAGTAGAGTTGCCCCAGTTAACTCAACAGGAAACTTGTACAAAACACCTGGCTCAGACTTTGATATTCTCAGGTATAATCTAATTGATATTTGTTTCTGTGATGTCTTTTAAGTGTTAACATGACTCAGTCATAACATCTTCAAGTGCCATCTTTGCACCAGAAGTTGATTGGAGTGAACCCCCAGCATACTCCATCATTTTCTATACAGTCCGAAAAAAGAGTGCATAACTACCAATGACCCAATTTTAGCCATATTCTATAGCTTTTTAAATTGAACGAATAACATTTTAAAATTGCACACAATAATACCTAAGGGTCTAAACACTCACTTGACAGTTTATTGCATCTGTGTGACTGTAATTTGTTAGTCCCAGGGGTTTTCAAGTTAGTATGGTGTGTGGCCTCCACTTGCATCTCCTGGGCATAGATGCAATCAGATGTCTGTTGTGCACCTGTGGGATGGCTGCCCACTCTTCCTGGAGTGCCTGCCACAGATCATGACGATTAGCTGGAGAAACGTTTCAGCAAAAAACAGATCTTTGCCGGTCTTCATCCCATAGGTGCCTGATCGGATTGACGTCTGGAGACAGGGATGGCCAGAGAAAAGTGAGAATGTTATTGGCAGTCAGGAACTATTTGGTGAACCGTGCAGAATGGGGTCTACCATTGTCCTGTTGAAACACAGACCATTGCACAGCCAAAAATAAAAGGACATGGGGTAGAAGAATTTCATTGGCGTATCGTTGGGCATTCAAGCCTCCTTCAGTCTGCATCAGTGGACTCCTTCAGTTGAAATTGATCAGTCCCAATACTATTACACCTCCACCACTGTGTGGCGGAGCTTCATCAGCACAGTTTTGGGCAAGACGTTCATTTGGCCTATAGTAGACTCTTCTTCGCATATCATGGCGGTGCAACAAAAAGGAAGATTTGTCACTAAACCAGACACATCTCCATTGATTGTCAGTTGTCCAGGGCTGATGCTGGTTGGCCCAAACAAATCGATTTTGCCGATAGTGTCTCATTAAGACAGGACCTCTGTGAGGTTGTCATGCCACCAGTCCAGTTTCATGCAGTCTATTCTGGACTGTTTGATCAGACAAACGACATCCAGCAAGCAATGACTGGGCACTTGAGGAAGCTGTTGTAAACCTGTTTCTGATGTGATGAACCAGAATAAAGCGATCATCAGCTGCTGTTGTCACCCCGGGTCGTCCACTGCAGTGCCGGTCTTCAGCTGAGCCAGTGGGTTGGAAACGGTGCCAGAGTCAACTAATGGTACTCTTCTTATCTTATATCTTATATCCTTCCCGTGCCGTTAGACGTCACATAGGGCTCGCAAAGTAGTTCGCCAATGGTACTCTGCTGCACATTTAAATGCCTGGCAACCTGACTTCGACTTTCGCCTGCAGGCGACCAATAGCAGTGTTTCATAAATTTTGTGATGGATGCGCCATAATTGTCTTGCTTGAAAAAAAATCGTGAGTTTTCCATAAACGCAACACGAGTTATGGTAAAAAAAATGCGTGATAAGGAAGGGCAGCAACTGTGTTCTGACTATACGTGAGAATAGCAAAATTCACGCTAAATCATGGACCTGATATCTTGGTGACAATTTTTTGGTTTGGTTTTGTTATGACAAAAAAATTTTGTCATAACATATAAAAAATGAAGCTTATTATAAGATATGTGTTTCTTTTTTTCTTTTTTTTTAGACAGTATAGTTTATTCTTTGTGTTTGTGATCAGACAGTAGTGTTGAGAATATGTTTAATTCTTTAAAAATGGCAGCATTAAATGCTTTTTTTTTCTTTTTTGATAATTAATTTAGTGATTTAAATTCCTCTATTGATTTTCATAAGCTGTTACCTTGTGTCCAGGGTGTATAAAATTGTTTCTTGCTTCAGTTTTTGTCATGCATTACCTTGTGTCCAGGTCACATTTTTATAACACAGCTGAAATTATGGCTTATTTTACACTGAGTTATTTTCCACCTTGTGCCAGTATAAATCATGTTCATAATTTTTAAAAAACAGGATGTCTTCTTCACATATAATAGTCCATGTAATTAGTAATCAAGTATAAACATGTTTATGATGAGTCAGTCAAAAGATAAATGAGGAAAGAGTAAATTATTTTAATGTTTTGTTTTTTTATATAAATTTTTTAAAAGTCTAGGAATAAAAGTATTTGATGACAGATATAATGCTAGGTATATACTGCACAATCTTGGAAATCCCTTTTTTTTTTTTTTTTGAATAAGTTTTCAACAAAGTTTCAAGATTTTACAACATACTTTGCTAAATGGACTGTTGATTTGGGGCAAACAAATTAGTAACTTTGCATTTTTATTATCAGTCATTGTCTAGTTATTACATTTTGGGACTTTTTAAGAAGCTTTGACGTGTTCAGGTATACATATTCTTTGTGCATCTTTTGTTTTCTCATAACAGATATGCTTTTGCTTATTCTATTATTTTAGTGAAGTTTTAGTCGAAAAACTTGACTTACACTAGCAGATTACATTACTGTAATGACCAAGATGATCTCTGAATTTTTTTGCATCTCTTTGATATATATATAGATTTTTTTAACTCATCCCATGCCATGGTCACTACAGTGATAACTTCCAGTTACTGAGTTACGTGCCATAGTCGTTATAGTGACAATTCATTTGTTTCAATAAAACAACCGGTGTAATACTTAGATTATACATATTTCATCCGCGTTTCCGGTTACACTTTTCAAAATGGTGAAAGAGTCCTTAGTTTCGAGCGATGCTGAGCGAGAAAAAGGAAGAGGAACATTAAAAATTTTCAATTTTTGGTGATGTAGATAGGGGTATGGACATGGCCTGTGACCACCCCACTGCTCTTGAATGTATCCCAAGTAGATCTAGACATATTAGACAACGGGAGAAGTAGTTAGGAGGTTATTTCAGACATTAATTTAGTGAGAATGCAACATGAATCACAATATGAGATCGACAAGTAGATCTAGACATCTCAGATGGTAAGTAGTGCATATCTAGACCTAGCTGATGGTGAGCTGGGCACAATCATTGTCTAAAAACATCACATTACTTCTTTTTTCCTAAAAAATTCTGCATTTATGAAATTTTCATACATTTAGTTATACTTTGAAACATAATAAGTACACAGAAGTACATGGAAATACTGTTGTCCATTCCATTTTACAACTAACATATCAAGACCCGGGGTTTTTGTGTGGTACGGATGGGAACCTCCGCATTTTTTTTCTGGGCATGGGAAGAGTAAAAAAATTGAATAGAGAAGAATCATTTATTCTTACTAGTTTTTATATTTTGTGCCCAGCAGTTGACAGATGTTATTATTTCATATAAAAACTGCACGTTACATCAGTAAGGATGTAATCTTAGTAAACTAAACCTATACTGAATGTAGGTATAGATTCTGCAGAAATGTAATTTGCAGTAAGGCATGGACATTCTTTAAGTTTTTGTTCCCTTCATTATTTTTCAGGCCCAACCATGATGAGATCATTTTCAATAAAGACACAGGAATTCCAATGGATGTCACATGACGGAGGTCTCACGCGTCTCCACGGCGCTGAAATGTTTCACCTTCGTTAGTAATATTGCCACCAATTACTTTGTGGTGTGACAGCGACCCTGGCTGTTCAGTTGAGTGACTACTTTCCATCGCCTCAGATTGTAGCACCTTCACCACAGCAGACAGCCTCTTAACATCTGCAGCAGTTCTGTTTTTGTGGTGGGCTCAGTGGTTCACTTAACAGGGTTGTATAATGGGAGTCTGCGCTTACAGTTCAGATGCTAAAGTACAATGAAAATGACTTGTGCTGTTTGACAGATGTATTACAGCTTTTATTTTAGTTATAGAAGCAGAGATCAGCTGTGATTGCTTTCCCCCCAGCCTTTTGTTTTTTTTTAGTGTGTAGATAAAGCTAGGTTCAGTTATATAAGTGAACACCTTATAATCAGATCTGTAGGCCGTAGAAGTATTTGCATAACAACTGTACCACAGCATGTTACTGGCAGTTGCAGAATGCTTAAAGTAGAATTGGAGGCTTTCTTCATTAGACTTATTAATCAGTTGGGTGAGTTTTTGTTTTGTTTTGGTTTTTTTTTTTTTGCCCAGTTTAATAAGAGCTTGGGCATTCTTCAGTCTTCTAATTATTCATCTTTTATCTTCCATCTCTTCATGCACTCTATAGATAGTGCTGACTGATATTGTCTTCTTAGTTGCATTTCTGTTTTTTACCCTTAAGAGTTTTCTGTAATAAGACCAGCTGTCATGTATGGAAACGTGGAGTACGGCAAAGAGAGATGAACAACAGTTGCAGATCTTTGAGAACAAGATCCTAAGAAGAATATTTGGGCCTGTACTGTGAAGAATGGGGAGCTAGAAAGAACACTTATTTAAATCCCAACAAATTATAAATGTCATGAAACTGAACAGACTACGCTGGTTGGGCTGTGTAGAAAGAATGGAAGAGAACAGACAAACGAATTATTATGTATGCACAAGAGATTAGGGACAGATTGATCTTTATTTCCAAAGAATTAAGAATTGAACACACAAGCCCATCTGACATTTGGAAACAAGACCAAGGGGTAGACCAAGACAGAGATGGAAAGACAACAGAGAAGAGGATATAAAAGAAATTGATGTCACCAACTGAAGAGAGAAGATTAGGAATAGAGAGGAATGGAGATGAACTTTATCTGCAGCAATGACCCCTACTGCCTTGGAAAGCTGAAGAAGACCCTTAGAGTTTAGCAGATTTGTTTCCCCCTTTCCCTCTGAGTATCTTATGTCATATAGTTTTACATTTTATGCCCTTGGTTGTTAAAAAGTATTAGAGTTCACATGAATTATAAATCTTTGTGTATGCTTTAGGATTATAGACTTATAGATAGGATACCACCTTTATGAACTTTAGAAAAACATTGGGTAATGTCATTCAGCACCTAAACTAATCCCCTTGGCCCAAATTTCAGAATCCAGCCATCAGTCACTCGCATGCTGCTTCCAGGGAATAGTTAGATTTGTGAATTAAACAGAAATGCTGAATATATGTCTGAACACTTTCTGAGAAGGGTTGATAAAGTGGGTCTCACAGATAACATGCATGAAATTTTCTGCTTTGTTTTGTGTTCATTTGCTTCAGCACTTTTGCCAAAGATCATATCTTTCAGATTTTTGAAGTCATGAAGGCAAAGAACAAGAATAATGCTTTAGTGTTATAGAATATTCCTTTCTCATCTCCTACTCTTCTCTCTTCCCCCCCCCCCCCCCCCCCCCAAACAAATAACCAGAACATATGCACACCATCATAAATCCTGTCTTATTTAAGAATTCTCACATTTCATCCAGATTTTGTGCTCATTTATTTTGCCTCTTCTTATCTGTGCTCAGTAGTTTTCTCTTCATTCTTGATCTCGTTTTCTGTTGTTATGTAATTTTGTTTTTTCATCATTGGTCATGGATACCTTTCTGTATCTTTTATCAATTTATTATGCAGTTATTAGTCAGGCTGGCCTCATTTTCTAGTTTGTTGAAGAGAACTTGCATATGCCAACTTTATGTACAGAACTGAACAAATTTAGTGTCTTAATGTGTCAGATCATCTTGCTCAACATAAGTGGTGCTTCTTTTTCCTTGTCATTTTGAATTGGAATCTACTATCTTTTCTAGGTTGTTTGGGTACAGATTCTGTATATGTATCATAGTCAGATAAATTTATCACAACTGGTCAGCAAGTGAGCACATTATAAATTCATATTAATCACCCATCTTATTACAACAGCACACATTTGGTCACTGGGAGCACAGTGCATCTTGAATCAGTTTTCTAACACAAAAACCAGTATCTAAACCAATTTGGAGTAAATATTTGGCAGATGCAAAGATAAATTTAGATATATTTTGATCATTTTTCCTCAGAATTGGAGATAAACATTCTACTGATATGAAAGAAATTGATAAACTTCTAAATTTTTACTATTTTTGTTTTCATGCAGTTACTACGATGTGGGGCATATCCATTGCATTTTATTTTCTGAGCTTTCTCTCCCAACTAATAAATGAACAAATACATTCCTTGCATTGCTTTTTTTTTTTATATTTTAACCACCAGCATTAATCATGTAACTGAATTTTTCTCTTTCATGTGAGCACGATTGGGAGTTTTCAGTAGCTTGTAACATTTTTGGAGATTAAGATTATAAACTAGATGTGGTGTTTCTAAATATCCATGAATAAAAGTGTGTAGTGTTTCTTTTGTATATTTTCATAAAATGTATTTTTGTGTAGAGGTAAATTGAGTACTTTGTGCAGACAACACTTTTAATAAATGTCAGAAATATTGAGCTGGAAATAAGATTTTAAAAAAATAAATAAATTCTCAGCCAGAGTTGTGTAGCTAGAGTTGTTAAAATTGTGCCAGTTATGAAAGTCGGGGTGGAACAGTAGAAAAATAAGTGGCTCACTGACAGAAGCAATTTTGGGTGGAGCCAGCAGTCAGAAGTAGAAAAAAAGAAGAGTCGAGAGTGGAAGATTTGGGCCACCACAGCTCTGCTCCTGGCTTATAAGATGCAGATTTGAAAGGTTAATCTGAAATAAATTTGATTTGGAGCAGATGACCCATTATGGTGAGTGTACTGCATTTTATTTTTTTTTTTTTTTTTTAAGTAATCTTCTTTTGGTGTAAGAAGATGTGATTCATTTAATACAAATGATAGAACTTTATATCTGGATTAGTTCAACTTTTCTTTCCTCCCCCCCCCCCCCCCCCCCCGACTATCGGGGGGGGGGGGGGGAATCTCTTTGAAGTGACTCAGCTGATTATGAGAATTTAGTGGTTTTTATCCATTAGACAGGAGGTTCGTGATAAACTTTTCCAGTTTAGCAACAGTTGACTGGTTTTTGTCATGAAGTAGACTGAGGTTCTATAAAGTGATAGAGGGGAAAATGGGCAGAAACAAGAAAGCCAGAAAGTAAAATCAGCATGTATAAATGAGGAACATACGACAGTCCAATATTTCAGAAAAGCTTTTTTTTTGCAGATCACATACAGAAACAATGCAGCAGATAAAAACACAAAAAATAGATGAAAAACGAAATACTTTTTTTTTTTTTTTTAAATCCTCCCTGTAAGGAAGACAATCACAAATTTGTCATGTCTTTATCTGTTGTGTATTTATATCTGTCATATCTACCATTCTTGTTTCTGCCCACTTTCCTCGCATTTCTGTCTTGTAAAACTAAACCATACACCTCCATCTGCTTCACTACTAGAACCAGTTTTACCAGAACTGTTATTTCTGTTAATGCTCAGACTAGTTTTCGTACTGTTGTATATCATAATTTCCTCCTTTATGTGGAGAGCAGAGATTTTTTTTTTTTTTCTTGTCAGTAATATATTGTGGTCTTATGTCAGAGAAACTAGGAGTAATATTCCCATTGATGACTCTCTTGTCCTTCATCAAAGATTTATTTTGACATTCCAGTCCACTGTCAGAAGTTAGGTAGCAGTAAGGAGAATGTTATAAATATATCTGAAAACAAAACAAACAAAAATTAACAGTTATCCCTAGCCACAAGTCCAGTGTAGAAAAATTCGTTTTTAAAACTGGCTTTCAGTTTTTAGAAATGGGTATGAAATGGCCAATCCACAGTTTGTTTTTTTTTTATTATAAGTACTTGTGAAATGTATTTTGGCTGTTTGTTCTTGATTTTTTTTTCTTAATTTGTTGCAACTCACTGCCTAGATGTCAAACACAGAGAGAAAAAAGTCCAGCAGAAAGTGCATATTGATAAAAATTAAACCTAGTAAACAGTGAAGATTTTTTATTAAGTTAAGGTGGCATAAAGTTTGCACTTTTTATACCTGATCTTGAGATTCCATAACTGTATGAACATGAAAGAGCAGTAAAACACCAGTCTGTAGAGGATTTAAAGGTTAAAACCATTTAAGCATATGTCCTAAGTGTGCATCTGAGTGTATGTATGCATATGTACAAGTCTGCTTCCATGAAGTTTCTTTAACTTTTTTGTGCTGTATTTTATAGTTTACTTTCCTTCACAGCTCACCTAGTTTCATTTGAGGTCAGGGAAGACCTGAAAAAAAAAGTTATTTTCCCATATTCAGTTTTTTTGCTTTGTAAATTCTTGTTATTGTTCTTTTGTCATATTTTGAGTCTTGATGATAATCTGGATTTAGTTTTCATGGGTTCTTCTTTAGAATGTAACTTTTGATGCATACAAGCTAATGCAGAATAGGCACTTGCTTATGGGGCTTAAATTAGGATTTAGTTTTCATCTATTCACTGAAGTCTTATGCTTGTCAGGGGTCACACAAAAAAAGAGTGAAATGTTTACAGTAGTTAGATGCATACACAATAGTTACTGCTTCTTTTATTCTAATTTACTTGTTCTTAGTACGGGCTGTACATGCGCATGTTGCTAGTGTTTCTACATTTATTGATGAACACTTGTTAAAAAATAATTTTTTTTTAAATGCCACCCAAGTTAGAATATAATGGTATGGGTAATCCATACAGTTTTTAATGTTATTCAGAAACAAAGAGAGCAGGGAATTAGGATTGTTCATGAAGAGGGCTGGGTTTGTAAGTGTGTGTATGTGTAAATAAATATGCAAGAGATGATGGAACTGAGCATGTGTATCAATGGATGGCGTGTGCCAAGGTTCTTATGTATATTAATGAGTTTGCAGGATAACACACATTTGTTTGTAAATAAGTTTATCATTTCTGACACATTTGTGGGTGCTGTAGCAATAAGTTTTTGAGATTTGGTGGTTGTGTGTTCTCAACTTTGGATTAGATTGGGTTGTTAAAGTGTATTGAAAAAAAGGTGGAAAAAAAGTGGTGGAAGTGTGTCAGTTTTGTGACACATAATGACAGTTTCAAGACAATAGTTTTCTTCATGGAAACTGCATTACAACTAGGGTGAGAAAATTAATAGCCAGAATGTTATTAACACTTGTAGCATATATTAAAGTATCGTTAATATGATTTTAACAGCAAGCCAGATTGTGAAATTTTGTCACTTCCTGAGGAGGAACTTTGGTTTGAAATACTGTATTGCAGTTTTTCAGTCCTTAAAACTGGCATATTTTTTTCATTGTGAGTTAATTGGGGCTTTCTCAATGCTTGACCAAGGATTTGCAGCATTAGTCTGTCAGCTTCTTATTCCAGTAGACTGACTTTATTTTTCTCTGTTGAAAAACAACCGTAGTTCAGTATCTAAAGAAATATCGTGTAAACCACCAGATCATAGACTGTTTTGAATTATCTAAATTTGCAAGTGATATCTGCAAGAGTAAACCCTTACCTGTGTAAAATTGCTCACATGTAAAGCATTGATGTTAAAGTAATTTTTTAAAAATAATCCGCTTCATAATTTTTTAATTTAATTTTTTTTTTTTTTTTAGGAAATGTGAGCTTCTTTTTTTTGAATGTGGTGGGAAGAAACAAGGCATGTGTACATAGCTATTGTGCACTCTGAAATATACTTGGTTGTTTATTCTCTGTGTATGTTGGTAGACTGTTGATGTTGTAAATGTTTCTTTTTTATATTAACATCAGTAAATGTTTTACTGATATTGACTTGCATGAATGTAATGGAAATAGAGATTAAGGTGCATCATGATAGCTTTCTTTTTCTCAAACCAGGTCAGAGGTGAGAGTAAATCCCATTTAGAGTAATTATGACTGACCAAATAAGCTCTGTGTTCAGAACTCATTATTTGACTAGACATTATGGTTTAAGAATTTTTAAAAATTTGGATTGTCCAGTTTTAAATAACATCATCATCATTATTCTGCCATATGGGCAATGAATCTCCACCTTCATTGTCACTTGTCTTGGTGGAAGCTGCCTGAATAGACTGGCTGTCTTCACTTGATATTGACCACCAAATTATCTTTTTTTTTTTTTTTCAGTGTCTAGATATGCCTTTTATTAAGTCCAAAATTCTTTGCCCTCTGCTTACATTTCTGTTTATTCTACAGTTTCATTTGCTTCCATACTTTGTTGATTTCATTTAAATATATGAAGTTTGCTATAGTCTGTTGTATACAGATTGTTCAAAATTTGTGTAAGTAATATGTTCCACAGCCCTCTACATAACGCAGTTTTTTCATGTGTCAGATTTGCCCCCCACTCTCCTCCATCTTTCTCTACCCCTCAGCATACTATGTCACAAACATCCAAGTCAGAAATGCACCAGGTATACAATACTGTACTAAAGAGCAACATTAGTAGTTTTTCCACCTGCACCTTCACATTTCTTTGTTATCTTTGACTTCATGACTGCTGTTTCCTTCACAGCCACTTTTTATGTGAGCAGCATCCTTCACAGTAGTGTTCATAGTTACTAACATATAATCATTTGCTGTTGTGCACTCTCTGACTTACGTATAATTTTCAGTTTCACCACCAATTCTGTTGAAATGAGTTTGTGAGGAGGCTCTTTGCTCTCTATTTTCATTCATCATTAAACACAGTATTAATAATTTAGTTTCCTCTAGTGGACACCACATTCTATATTAACTGAAGGGGGAAACTATTTTTGTCAGATGTGAATATTCTTCGCCATCAGATTTATCTCCCAGCTGTAACTGAATTACTGACTTAGTTACCATATCACCTTTCTGAGGTGTGGTAGCATTGACTTATCTTTGCACATATTTGTAATGTTTTGCATCAGTGCTTTCTACAAACAGTATGTCTGTTGGAAAATTTTTGTGTGTTGAGAGCCGTCTGTATTAAAATTTCTGTGACCTTGGGAGTTTTTTCAATGTACTTAATATGTTCATGTTTCTGCATAAAAGAATAATGCTGAAGTGGCTTAGCATTTAACATCTTGCTGTTTTAACAGGTGAATTGTTAATCTGGTGTCTTTTCCATCAATTTCATTGTGTGTTCTATCTGTTGCTCATAACAGACATGTCCACACGTTGGTGCAGTGGTTCCCAATCTGTGGGAGTGTCTGAGGTAATGTCACAAGAAGATACAAAAAATGTTTTTGGAGGGGAAAAAAACCAGCATTTTAGGAAAATCTTACTAGTTTTCTTTTGTTTCTACTTTGTATTCTCAAATTTTAAAATAACAGCTGCTCTTGCTATTACTCATTGAAATATTTCCATTTTTAAATAGGTTTTTCCAAATGTTCTGGGCATTTCATTATGCCTTTTTAAAATTATTGGATTATTTAGGAAGTGACATTACGCGTAATTTGTGATGATGAGTGGCATATTAAAGCATTGAAATAGTATTATTTGTTTTTATTCAGATTCAGTATTTTTGTAAAAGTTTTTTTTAAAGGTTAGATGACACTGCTGGTTTAGGGTGAGGCCAAAAAAGGTTGGGAACCACAGCCTTAGTGTATCAAACTACATCTAGATAGGAATGCTGCTTTCTGTTTTGCTGTGTTGCTCTCTTGTTCTCTTATTTTGCAAAAATGAAAATTTGTTCTTTATCTTCCTCATATATGAAAATTTATTCCCATTTCTCCCTTCAGTAAGCCTGAGTACCCCACACATTATCTTAATATTGTCTTTTATTTGCTGGTCCATTATGAAATTTGGCATTTCTTGTTTCACGAAACTGGTCTTAGCTAACCAGTCATTTTGTGACAGTACATGATAGATTCCTCAAGGTTAGAGGTCATTGTTGTGACCTCTATTGTCCACCAACAGCTTTTTTTCTCAATAGCATTTCTGATGTGCAGACTTCAGATATGCATAATTTATCACAAAACTTTTGTTTCTTCTACACGAGTGAACAGATCTTCATGTGACCTTGCTTGTGATGCACCATGTCAGAATGCTAACTTTATATTTTGTTATATAGTGTGCATATGCTTACAGTTTAAAATTTCATGTAAGGCATGATGTAGGTCAAATGTTTCAAAAAATATTCTGAAATTAAACTGAGACAGTGGTGTCAGCTTCCCCTCCAGTTTATATTGCCCTTGAGTAGGAGTTTAAGCCACTACAATTTTTTTTTTTTTTTTTGCTAGTGAATGAGTTTCTAATATTATGGTGTTGAATAAAATTTAGAAGTGGCATATGCTATAATACTAAAATGAATATTTATCTGTAACTACAGAAATAATCAAGTTAACAGAACCTTCTGGAACTAGGCACTGGAATGTAAGGACGTTATAAAGTTTACTATGGGTTTTCAATTCATAACATGTGCAGTTTCCTAGTGTGTGCATTTGATGGTAGCTTACATTTTTTAGAGAAAGATTGATGTCTCTTTATTAATGATGTGTAAGTGAATCATGAATGTGAGGTGTGAATACAGACATTAAAAGTTCACTGTGATAGTCTGAAAAAAAATAATAAAACGGGTGTTACATGCATTCTCTTTCACAAATTAAAATTTGTAAGAAATGTGACATGAGTTTTTCCATCAGTTTTGTGTACTGTTTTTATGTACTTACCACCTGACAGATAAAAAGGACAAATATTTGCTTATGAAAACTTGAATTAACTGGATTTTATTTTCAATAGCTGTGAATAATGTGACAGTGTGCCAGTCAAGTCTGACATGGCTGTGTGGTCTAAATAATTTACATTTTAGATTCATTTGAACCGTGGTCCCATTAAAGAAGCATTAATTTTTGCACATTATTTTACATGATTGTAGAATTTGGGACAAGGAGCATATTTTATAAATTCTTACCTTGACAGGGCAGGAATTAAAACTTGAAAATTGAATCGTGTTAAAAGCATAAAAATTTACATCTGAAAGTGATGAATAATGTTTTGGAGTTTGCAGATTTCAAAATTTCTGATTAATAAATCAGATTAGTCAGTGTTACTTTACTTGCAATGCAGATCTGCTTGGTTTTTTTTTTTTAATTAATATTTAATGCAAGACTACTATTGTGTCAGTACCTATAGCTACTTAAGTTGTCTAATGAAGACTTCTACCAGCCTCTTCACTGTAAGATGTTTAAGGACTTCCTCAGTTACACATTGAGGGCAAAGCAAATCCTATATGTTACATATGTGACAAGTACCCAACAGAACAATTAGCACATCATAGTGCCAACACCATCAATCTACAGTAGTAACATAAGGTGAATTTAAAGGCTGCTCTGTGTGATGTTCAGTAATGGATGAAATACGAGGTTCGTACCAAAAATTGTGAGCAAAAACTTTTTTTTTAAATCAGAATTTATAGACAGAACGTAAAAAGCATCCTTTTTCTTCACTTTTCAACATAATCTCCATTTCTCTGCACACATTTTTCCCATCACTCTGCAAGTTTGAAAATGCCCTCCCGGTAGAATTCAGTTCCAGCTGACCGACGGCACAGACACACTGCTTTCTGGATGTTCTCCCATCTGGGACCCAGACTTTTCTATGGCTTAGGGTTTCAATCATTTCCTGTACTGCATTGTGTTCTATTCCAAGACTTACAGTGATTTTAGATACTGTGACACATCTGTCTTTAATGATGTCGTCAACCCTTTCCACGTTGCGTTCAGTGCAGGCAGTTCGAGGGCGACCGCTGCGAGGCATATCTTGGATGCTCGTGTTTCCATCTTTGAAATGTTTCACCCACCTCCTTAACACTAGCAAGCTCCCATACACACATCTCCATAAGCGCAAGGATTTCCTCTTTAACAAGGAACTCGACAGCATGTTGACGAAACGAAACTTTAGCACCCGCCATTTTCTTTATGCTCTGTGTGGTCATGTGACCTCTACATGAAGTGCAAAGGATGTAGCTTAAGTTGATACATTTATATTTTATCTATCTGTAAAGTCTGATTTTTAAAAAAATGTTTGCTCACAACTTTCAGCATGAGCCTCGTAATTACTACTATTTGTGCTTTCTTTGCAGCAAATTGGTTTTGTGCCAGTCTTCTTTGATTCTCTGAGAGCTGCTATTTGGTGAGGTGGTTTAATGGCTATAGACAGTGTCACTCGAAGCAACTTAATTTTTTGTTTATTTACGCTTGACAGGAGCAAGGCAAGACATCTCATGGAACACAGATGAAACAATATAGAGATGTCCACACTTAGTTAATAAACACTAGCATTCAAGTCAAAACATGAGGTTGGTTTAATGATAGAATCAGAAGATGATGAAGTCTGGGATGATGGCAGATGTAGCAAGATGCATACCAAAATGCTGGTGATTACACACACAAGGCAGATCCCACTGACAAAAAAAAAACATTAGCCAGCTGGGCCAACCAGACTTAAAGAAACATCCAGAAACATGGATGTCTCTTTATCTCTTCACATAACAACTCCAGGAAAACAACACTTCATTCTCCCAACGTTAAGAGCAGAATGACTCATACCTTATGTAACTCCAGAATCATGCTTTGACTTCCTTCACAAATCCCAAGCTTTTATCAACAGTAATTGCACATGGAATGTGTGCTCTTAAGTCAGGGGAAATCACCATTTTAGCTTAAGTATAAAGCATGAAAAGCAAGGGTGTTACTTTAAATGATAATGCAGGGGAACAAACCCTGATAACCCATATTCTGTAGAGTTTGCATATTTTGAATCAGATGTGAAGATAATATCTAGGATTTTTAGTCTTTTCACAAAAATATTTAGTCATTGTCTCACAAAATGTCTGAACTGCAGAAATGGACATTTTATCATTTTGCATTGTGGTGCAGTCACCTTTATCATCATAACACAGTTCCGCAAAGACTGAAAGTGAATGCTGTTGTACATTAGAAAGACTGACATACAAATGGATGAATGCCTGGATGGACAGCTAGATGACAGATGAATAACAGACTGATTAATTGATAACTAGTGAACCTCAACTATGTAGGCAGCACTGGGTAACTCTTACTTACAGAAATCTAAGAACAGTTTATTTGGTTGGTCAGCAAATGGTGGCATATTTTCTTCCACACCCCACATACCAAGAAATGTTGGTATTCCTGAAAGTATCACCCAGTTCAAGAGATGCTGTCAGCACAGCAACACATCATCTTTCCAATCAGTAAAATTTAAATGTACTGACCAAAAACATTTAAGTCAGCTAAATACTGCATTGTCCTTGTATCAGCAACACAAAACATAATTAAGATAACTCTCAGAAGAAACTGTTATATATTATATTGTAAACAGCTTACATTAAAAGCCCAGTCCATGAAGTATGAAATTCTTCTAAGAAAAAATTGTTATTTAAATATTTACATGCTATAAATGTAAATTTTAATCATACTTTTTGTTTCATATGTTTTAATATAAAAAAATTATAAACTCTGAAAAAAACAGCTCTTAAAATGAAATCCGTTGCTCGGTAAACTCTGTCTGCTTACAAAAAGATACTTATCCACAAATAATTTAGATTCACGCGTTGAAATATTGCTAACCCACTCAACAACACCTGATTCTCCATATCTAATAAAGTTATGGCCAATCTTAGGAGAGATTTCTGTTCACCTGAGGAAGCAAACTCATTTATGCTCTGATGGCATCCTTGCTGTGTTGTGGTGCTAACACTTCTGTCTCTTGCACCCCATCACTCTGTCATTACATACAAATTTAAAATAGACACTTTATAAAAGAGAAAATGAGCTACATATGTGTCCATTGTCCATTAACATATGTTAGTTGGATTAGTGTTAAGGGCTTAAAACTTTGCTGTATACCTTGTGTATTTCCTTTGGTTTTTATTCTGTATTACTCATGCTGTGCTAGAGTTACTCATTTTTAGTTTTTAGAGAAGACCATCTTGGAAGGGTACAAAATGGAAAAAAAGAAAGAGAGGAAGACCAAGGCGTATATGGCTGCAAGACATCGTTGATGATCTGCAAATGGATGCATCAGCAGCAGGCCATCTTGCTCACAACTGGGAGGCCTACAGGAGTGCTGTTAGGGAGCAAGTTCTGCAAGGGACATGCAAATGACTGATTGATATTGTAGGTGTCCATATCGTTACATCCAATTTTAGTTTTACAGTTGCTTCTTTGAACAGTTTATACTGTACTCAAAAGTAAAAGTAACTAATCAGTTTTAGACTTGCAGTATTGTCAGGGAAAAAGTGAAAATCATTTCCTCATTAATAGTCACAGATGATAAATTACAAACTGTCACTGATTTTTTTTTTCCCCTTTTTACATTGAACAGACATCTGTCAGCTTTCAAAGCACATTTTTGGTACTTTGGGAGTCAAACTCCATGAATCTGTTCTTGGTTGACCATTAACTCCTGAAAATGAGACAGTCACAAAATTCACAGAAATATGATGGATAAAAGAAATGACAACTGTGTCATTTTGTGCCCATTTTCCTCACTAGGAGGAGACCACAAAGCTAAATCTATATTGTGTGTGAGTGTGTGCGTGCGTGCGTGTGTGTGTGTGTTTTTTTTTTTTTTGGTGTTATTTTTGTATGTGATCCTTGAAAAGATTTTGATGAAATACTGGACTGTTATATGTTCTTCATTTGTATGTACTCATCTTGCTTTCTGCCATTGTTGTTTTTGGTCACTTTCCTCACTCTTTTTGTAAAACTAAAACATACCCCTCCTCTTACTTTCATTTGATTTACAGGCCATTGTTAATGATTCCTAAGAAAGTCCCATATTCAACATAATATTTGAAAAGCAGGAGTTACGTTTCAAACAATTACTACTTTTTGTGGTTAAGAATTTATTATATACTAATTATTATATACTTATTATAAACTAATTTACAATAATTTGGTTTTTGTACTTTGAATCAGATATTAAGATAAAGTGTTTAGAATTTTTTTTCACACAAGTATTTAGACATCTTGCAAGATGTCTGAATTGTGAAACTGAAAATTTCATCTAACACAAATGTATGCTTTATAAGACAGTCAGTCTTGTAAGAATATCATAGTTTCACAGACACGAAGAATGAATGCTGTTGTACATTTGAATGAGAGATGAATGGATGAACAGACACAGAGCAATGACTGATAGATGGATGGATAAAGTTAGACTGTGGACAGATGACAGAAAGACTGATAGATTGAGTGAAAAACTAGTGCACCTTATATATATATATATATATATATATATATAGTCAATGCCAAGTAACTCTGAATGACTTATAGAAATCTAAGAAATAACATGTATTTGGTCAGTGTGTGAAACAAATGTGTTAAATGTAACTTAATGTAGTAAAACTCTCAACCCACATCTCAAATTCTAATATTTGACTTGCTCTGAAGATAGTACATAGGAAAAATATACTGATGTTTCCTGACACCAAATATCTTCATTGAGCCCTTGTAATACTAGGACTGACCACTGCTGAATTATTTTGTATTCTCACTGAATACAGCCCTTTTCTCATAGTAAATTAATGACTAAGATATCACTGTGAGAAAAAAAAAGAGAATACTCATGATGAAAAGTATAACAACTCAACAGTGATGGAGAAAGACAAAACAGAAATGAACTCAAATCACCTTCATATTATTTGCTGATAAAAGGAAGTAGGAGATCCTCATGGCAGACTGATTTAAAAATACAAACACTCTCATGCACACACATACCCATACATAAGTGACAAGACAAAAAATTATGTGTAATGAACATTTCTGTCATATATACTTCACACACTGCAGATTTATCCTTTCAAATTTAACTCTCTTTAATATTATTCTTTTTAATTTAAAAAGTCTACTGTGTCTGTGCATTTTTTACAAATACTCAGAACTTATGAAAATTAACATCCCATCCTTGAAGTTATTTTGAATCTGTAAATAATTTCTGCATAAAAGTATTTAAAATCTGAATGGATATGCTCAAACTGACCATTTAATTGGAAAGTTAACTTTAACACTTTATTTACAAAAAAAAAAAAACATCTTATTTAGGAGCTCTTGGCTCCACATTTAAGCATCCCAATCCATAAATTTTTTAAATGTACAGACATTATATACATATGTATGTGTGTTTGTTTATGTTACTTCTCAGAAGAAATTGTCATTTAGTGTAAACTGATTACATTAATAGCCCAATTCATGAAATTCAAGAAATTTATTATATAAATATTCATATGCTCATTCATTCATTTGCATGTCCCTCGCAGAACTTTGCCTCCCAAACAGCACTCCTGTAGGCCCCTCGGTTGTGAGCAAGATGGCCTGCTGCTGCTGCATCCATTTGCAGATCGTCAACGATTTCTTGCAGCCATCTTCATTTTGGTCTTCCTCTTTTTCTTTTTCCCATTATGTATCCTTCCAATATGGTCTTCTCTAAATTATCATATGCTATAAATGTAAATTATAAATCTGTAAAATATTGTACTTTTTTTCCCCAGATAGTTATCAATGACAAAATATGAAAATGACAGCTCTTGAAAGGAAATCTACTGTTCAGTAAATTCTGTTTACAGAAGAAAGACTCTTATCCACAAATATTTGTAACTATACAAGTTAAAATCTGATATATGGGTACATCTTTGACTTATTGCTAAACCACTGAACACCTAGATCTTCCTTTTTAATAAAGTCATGGCCAGTCTCATAAGAGCTCTCTGTGCATCTGAGGGAGCAAACTCCTTTATGCTCTTGGTAGCATTCTCACTGTATTGTGCTGCTAACAGTTTTGTCTGTTGCACCCCATCACTCTGTGATCATAAACAAATTCAAACAATACTTTATAGAAGAGAAAAGATGAAAAATCAGCGAAAGTCTAAACAAGCATGCAACATAAGCAGCATGTGTGCACAATATAATGTCTGTTATCCTGTTAACATATGTCAGCAGAGTGGGATTAGTGTTAACTCCATGTACACCTCCGTGTTCCTTTTTAGTTTTCACTCTGAGTGCCTCGTGCTGTGCTTGATGTATTCACTGACATCTTTAGAACGTGCCCCAGTCAATGTCATTTTCTTCACTCAAAATACCGTAAATAACTGTGTGGACCAGTATGGTCATAATCAGTGTACTTTTCCAAGCTCTTCATAGTCAGCATATTTTTGACAATCCCTAGTCAGTCCTGTTTTAAGTGAATCAATTTACTGTTCGTGAATTTATTCAATTTGTGTTTTCAACAATGAGAAGTTTATTTTGCCAGAAAAATTCTTACAATTAAATGTTAATTACTTGCTAACATAGAGGATCAATTTAACTGCAGTTATGTTTTTTCACTCACTTCTGTAAAACAACATACCTTGAACAACTTTGAATGTATAGTTTTTTTTTTTCCTTAATGTTTTCTTACTGTCTTCATTTCAACTGCAGAACAACTGATTGAATCAAAGTGATTAAAAAACAAAATCTAGACCTTGGACACTAAGCTGAGCACACGTTCCACATCCCCCTCCTCAGAGAACTTCCTCAGTATAATGGGATTTATTTCAGGGAACTGAAAACAAAAATAATTTTGTGTTAGATGTCTTCTTGATATTAGTAAAACTAATTTAAATAATAAAAGCAGCCACAGTGACAAACATGCATGCGCACGCGCACACACACACACACATATATATATATATGGTCCAGTATAAAGCATAGCTCAATTTTAAAAATGGAAAATAAATTAAGCACCGTACATGTTTCTGGTTAAAAAAAAAAAGTGAAATGAAACTCAGAAAACTGAATATTTTTTATTACTACTGACAACCATATTTTGAAAATTACACCGGTTAGATGACCGCCATTACATTTGATACATTCAGCCAGGGGTCTGAAAATTCCTGCATAACACTATTTAACATGTTCAAAGGGATACTTTGCCTGGGGAGAAAAGAATAGGCCACTACCACCTTCCACTTATGTCATGAGAGGCAACTAAGGAGGTTGGGGGATAGGCTAACGACCTGTTCCCTACAAAAAAACTGGAGTGTTACAGAAACAGGGAGAGGAAAACCAGTGGATTGGCTATACTCTGAGGAAACACCTGCATAGCAAGACAGGCTTAAGGAAATCGAAAACAAGGAATGCCTAAACTTACTTAGAGAGGAGACATTGTGACAGTTCTTAGAGACAAGGGATGTACATGGAAGGAAGCAGAGAATAATTCCAAGAACAGGGATGGCTGGAGAGCCTTTATCTGTGGCCTATGCTCTCTTGGGAGTGAAAGGCGATGATTATTATTATTATTATGGCAAGTCCAAGTACTTTTGATGGTCTCTTAGTCAGCCCCCATCAGCATGGTGGGGAGGAGGGGGGGCTGAAAGAGGGGTGGGAGTGGGATGGGCATGACATGTAAAAGTA
Organism: Achatina immaculata; assembly: GCA_009760885.1. Lineage (NCBI taxonomy): Eukaryota > Metazoa > Mollusca > Gastropoda > Stylommatophora > Achatinidae > Lissachatina > Lissachatina immaculata. The sequence continues at coordinate 22,338,433 of CM019694.1, forward strand.
ATAAAAAATTAGCAATATTAGTGTCGAGTCCATGGTTTTCGGGGTCACTGAGATGAATACTGACACACCCGATGCCGTTTATGTCCATGTTCAGCCCCCATAGACATGGGGGTGAGAGGGGGTGAAAATTAGGGTGGGATCTCCAATTATTTTACTACGGAACCTCAACCCACCAAAACTTTGCAACGGCACAAGGCTGTGTGTAAAGAGGATGCTGGGCAATGTAGCTGAAGCAACTATCTTAACAGGACAAGGAGAGGATGAAGCAGTTTTTATCCTAACTATACCACTCATTCCGACGGATCTTCCTTTTAATGTTAAGAGATTGTGGTTTCCAGTGAGACTTGCATTCTTGATCACAATCAACAAGTCACAGGGGCAGTCTACATATTATAAAGTCTTTTACAAATTCACTATAATATTAATTTAACTCAAAACTTGATTATATACAACATTTTTAGTTCCACCTCCAGGAGCAAGAATAAATAATTTCTTGGGTGAACCCACCCTTGAGCAAGCAACATAAGGTTCTCCATGGGAGAAACATGGTGATCTCAAATTCCTCTGCAGTATTAACAATTAATAAATTGAGGGCAATGCTGGGTAATCAGCTAGTATGTATGTATGTGTGTATATATATATATACACACATACATACAGAGAATTTTAAGTCATGGAACACACTTTTTAAACAACATCCAAGAAGACTTTAAACATGGACATCACCTGATGGGAAAACCAAGAATCAAATGTCAAAATTTCAATTCCTATTCGCTCATTCTTTCTTCTGCGTTGACTGCACAAACATATCCATTGTAGAGATTCTTAATGATGTTGACAATTTTAGATGGCATTCTATTCATTCATTCATTCATTTGCATGTCCCTTGTGGAACTCTGTCTCCCTAACAAATAAGGCAGCTGAAATATGTATCAGTGAGGAAAAATTGGAAGAAGTGGAGAGTTTTGAATATCTTTGATCACTACTAACTAATAATGGAGATACAATGAGGGAAATTAAAAGGAAGACATCTATTGCTCTTCAGAAAATAAAACAACTAAAGAATCTGGAGAGGAACAGACAGAACTATAAAAATCAGATTTTTAAGGGTATGCATCTTTCCCATTGCCACATATGCATATGAGACCTGGACACTTAACAAAACAGCTGAGAAATACATTTGAATATAAATGCTACAGAAGAGTTCTTCAGATATCATGGACACAAAAAAGAACAAATATATCCATACTACAAGAACTTAATATTGAAGAAGACTGGGTAGTAAAGAGGATTAAGGAGAGAAAACTTAAATATTTTGGACACATTAAACGTCGTGATAATCTAGAGAAGACTGTCTTGGAAAGGTACATAATGGGAAAAAGAAAGAGAGGAAGACCAAGGCGAAGATGGCTGCAAGACATCGTTGATTTGCAAATGGATGCAGCAGCAGCAGGGCATCTTGCTTACAACCGATAGGCCTACAGGAGAGCTATTAGGGAGACAAAGTTCCGCAAGGGACATGCGAATGAATGAATGAATGAATGAATGGATGAATAGAATATCATCTAAAACTGTCAAAATCATTAAGAATCTCTACAATGGATATGTTTGTGCAGTCAACACAGAAGAAGGAATGTGCGAATAGGAGTTGAAATTAACAAGGAAGAAAACAAAAATGAATTTTCCCATTAATCAAGAAGGATCATATACGTAGAAGGAACAGCCATTGAAGAGGTAAACCAATTTGCAAACCTCGGCAGCTAAATAGACCAGGATGGTGACACCAGAAAGGAATTTAGAATTGCAAAAGCAAAATTGACCTTCGAGAATCTTGAGAACATATGGCACTCAAAAGTTATAAGCACAAAAACCAAGTTAAGATTATTCAATTCAAATGTAATATCCATCCTCACTTATGCATGCAAAAACAGGAAAACAACTAAAGAAATAGACAATAAATAAAACTCTTTGGAAAACAAATGCATAAAGAAAATAATCAGTACAGAGTGGAACAAAATCAAGAACAATGCAGAGATAAGGCAGATGACTGAACAACAACCTGTCTCATGGGTTATCAGGAAAAGGAAATGGGCATATATCGGTCACGTGATGAGAAGAAACAGTCAGAGAATCCCAAAACAAGCTATCAAGTGGAACACAACAGGCTGAAGAAAAAGAGGTCGACCACGTGGAACTCTAAAGATGACATTGTTAAGAGAGGCCAGCTTAGTAGGCATAAAATCCCTTGATCAGGTTGAAAAGCTCTCAGAAAACAGGAAAACTTGGCGAACTACCACATGAGCCCTATGTGACGTTTAACGGCACAGGAAGGATGTAAGATGCAAGAAGATGTCACATTTAGTATTCTTCTTAAACATCTCATTTCTGTCATGACGATATTTCTTTTGTTCATGGCTGTTAGTGTCCATGTTTGACATTGATAGCATAGAGTGGAGAGCTAGAGAGAACACTGAATTGAACAGCTTATTTAAATAAATCCCAGTGAATTATAAATGTCTTGAAACTGAGAAGACTATGCTGATTGGGCCAAATAGAATGAATAGAAGAGAGCAGAAAAATGAAAATTATGTATGCACAAGAGATGAGGGAAACAAGACCAAGGGGCAGACCAAGACAGAGATGGAAAGACAACATAGAAGAGAACATAAACTGGTATCACCAACTGGAGAGAGAAGATTAGGAATAGAGAGGAATGGAGCTGAACTGTATCTGCAGCAATGAGACTTAATGGCTCAGAAAGCTGATGAAGAAGAATGTTGATAGTACATACTTTAAGAATCGCTTTTCTATCTCTTTTAAGGTTATCGTTTCCAAGTTGTTTTCCGTTTATATTAGTCCATCCATTTTTCCTGTGTTTTCTATGAGCAGTAAAGAGATCCACTGCTGGTTTGCTGGCCAGTCACGGTTTGAGGGCAGAATTTAACCCAAGGGAGACAATCTCCCCGAGCGGAACATAAATGCCAGCTTGAAATTTTTATAGTGTGTCACGACGTCACAACACATGAATCAAGCTTGCTCGTTTTATGCTCCATTTGACATTATGTAAGTCAGTTTGTATACCTTACCAGAATAATCTGGTAACATATAAAATAAGTTAGGACTGGCATATTGTAAGACTCCAAAAAGGACACTGCCATATCATGAAACCCAGAATTAGGATATTCCCACCCACTCACCCACCCACATACACACACGCACACAAGTATGTACACACGTACGTATGCACAGAAAGCTTGGTTCACAGAACTGAGCATGAAATCCTCAAAAAAAGGGAGGTAAAATGTCTAATTACAGGAATTATAATAATATGCTGTAATGAACCCTTATACCAGTGTATGTGTTGTTTATTATGCTTGTTAAGCTTCAGCAACATAACTAGTAGCAACATCCAGGAGAACTTCTGTGTTGTGGCAATTGCAACAATCAGGAACAACCCTCATCAAGAACATATAAGAGACAAGCCTACCTGATCAAATCTACACAAGGACCTGTTTATTAATATCTTGATGATAAAATGAAAATCGTACTTCTCTCATACAGAATCATACTTTAGCCAAATATCATCTTCTCCTGTCAAGACCTGATCTCTAACTAAAATGTGTATCCCTTCTTTCTTTCTTTGGTTTTGTGGCCAGTCACTCTTACAAGTTTTTAAGTTTTTGATCTTCTCATCCCAGAAGCAGGTGAGCAATGTTCATTCTGTTCCTTTCTTACTGTCTTTGTTAGCCTTGATAATCATGATACTGAACAAGGTGTGAACATACTGTTACACCTTTGTTTTTTTTTTTTTTGGAAATCATGTGATTTAATAAATTATATTAAGCTGTTTCATTTTAAAACGCATTTTGAAGTGTTAACAAAGTGCCGAATAGCACAGAATGAGAACAGGTAATGTCATTTATTGAAATTAAAGGTTGTCTACACTTTTTAATCATTAATCAGTCTTTGCATATTTTTCATTACACGTAATTTTTCTTTAACACTTCATTATTGTGTATCAAGTAGTCATATTTCTATGTAAAGTGTCTGAAATGACATTTCACAGAAGCAAGTACTTTTACAAAATCAATGGTTAGTCTGTTTCTTTCTCTGCTTAACTATGCTTCTATGAGTGAAAACAGTCTTTATACACAGTCATCATGAACTGAGATTAATGCACAATTTCATTGTATTGTTCTTCACTTCAACAGTGTTAAGTGTAATTTCATAATTTATATGAGATCTGAAACCAATTTTCCATCATATGTGAAGACAAATTTCTTCAAATTCGAGAACTGATCAAAACACTATCATCAATTTCTATGCCTTTTTTCAGCAAAATTTTATACTTATTTCTATTTGTTCACATGGGGTATCTTCAAGATGTAGCTAATTAAGCCCAGAAAAATTCTGAAAAGGCAACTTCCACATTTTTAAATAATCTAAATATCCTTCTTCCGCATGAATCTAGATCAATAAATTGTACATCATCATAAACAATATACATATAAAAGCAAGTGCTACATGCTGTCCACATATGATTGAAAAGAAAATCTGGCTGGTATTGGAGATCAGAACTGAAAATGCAGACAGCAAGGGGTACTAAAAATGTAATATCAGTAGTGGAAATGCTACTCAACTGCTGATTTTGTAACTGGTCATGTAGCCAACTTTTGAATTCTAAATTGAATGCTACACTATTAACAAAAGAAAAAAATCTCCCATTTTTATGTGGGGTATCACTGTGGGGACATTGTTAAGAGAGGCCAGATTAGTAGGCATAACTATGTAACCCTCTATGAGGTTGAAAAACTTGCTGATAGTAGGAAAACTTGGAAAACTACCATGCAAGCTCTATGTGATGTTTAACGGTATGGGAAAGATGTAAGATGTAAGAAGAAGATGTATCACAGAGTGACAAAAAAGTGTCCAATCAATGAAACTACAGACAAAATAAAAAGAATTCACAAAAATGTCCATGGGTAGTAATTTCTACCCTCAAAATGAAGATATGTCCACATAAATGAGAATTATGGTAATCCTATACAAATTACTACCATCACATATCCCATATATAAAAATATTTATAAATTTTAATGTTGCAAGTGAACAATAAAATGTATCATTTTGAAAACACATAAATTGGGAAGACAAAAACACTTTTGCTGTTAAATTAATGCTAATGTATAAAACTATAAGATTAAAAAAATGGAAGAGAGAGGTATCAAAAAGACACAAATGATATGGTGTAGCAACAAAATTAATGTGGCCTTGGTTACAACAATTTTCAGGAACAGCTCACAAAGCTGTGCATCAGCAATAAAATATCATTACAAAAAAATGGCACAGACTTTGTTACAAGAAGTTTACATTTTCAGGCATGTTCAAGTATGGCAAAAAGGACTCAAGACATGGAAGCTCAATAAACAGGTAAGAATAAAAAAACAGATAACATTGTCTGAAAGACAAGTCCCCTTGACTACAGAACAAAAATGTCACCTGTTGTGCAGCAAATAAGACAGGAGCTGTGGCTAACCCAAGCTTCAGGTCAGCACCAGTTGGCTTCCCCATGACAGACTCACAGGAAACAAAATCTAGAAGATCATCTATCAGCTGAGAGAAAAGATTCAGAGTCATTAAAATAGCGAAAATCTACATTTTAAAATACAAGATTTCTTTTTTTTTAAAATGCAGTGTAGCATCATAACCTTAATAAGAAATTGTTCTAAAAAAAAACTTTCAAAAAAGTCCCATGAACCAGCTACATTCAGCTTTCCACTTCTAGAAGTTTTACTTATAGGAACATCTTGGAGTCACATTTCAATCAGTCTCAAATGTTCTTTTATCTCTTCAGTCATTTGAAAATGGCATTATTTAAACAAGCTTATCAGTTTTAGAAACAATAAAAATGTCACTAAGGCCCAAATCAAGATGACTATGGTAGATAGAAAATGAGGATAACTGCATCTTTTGTCACAAAATGCCAAATAAGGTAGAAAACAAATGAGCAGGTGCGCTATTGTGATGCAGCATTCATGTAAAGTAGAATTTTACTGTATCTTGTACAGTGAAGGCACAAACTAACTATAAGTGATACAGCAACACAAGTAACAAATACTTGACAGCAAAACATTACTTTGTTAAGCACTTAGTAACAGCAATCACCCGTGAACAAATGAGTGAATGGACAATCACAGTGGTTCAGTAGTCTAATCAATAAAACAACAGCTTAACAGTAAAACGATGATGTACACAACAAGCAAAGTCAGCAGTTACCAAAATCCTTCAACAATATTTAATAATGAGAACAATAAGGATGGAATCCTGATGAATGAGAGAAGATGAATATCAATGAATGAAATGAGAAATCAACAATACAATAATATACAAAGCATTCCAGTGAATTGGACTTCACCACAGGAATGTACAAATACAAAAAAAAAAAACAAAACTGACATACTAACCTCACATCGAGAGTTCATCCAAACCTAAAAAACTCTACCCAACACATCTAATAATCTCTCATCCATGTCCTAAAGAGGTCAAACAGACAAGTAACGTTTCCTACATCCTAACTTACATCCTACATCCTTCCTGTGCCGTTAAATGTCACATAGGGCTCACATGGTAGTTTGCCAAGATTTCCTGCATTTGGCGAGCTTTTCAACCTCATCAAGGGATGCTATTCCTACTAAACCGGCCTCTCTTAACAATGTCATCTTTAGAGTTTCACGTGGGTGACCTCTTTTTCTTCAGCCTTTTGTGTTCCACTTGATAGCTTATTTTGGGATTCTGTGATTGTTTCTTCTCATCACATGGCCTACATATGTCCATCTTCTTTTTCTGATCACCCATGAGACAGGTTGTTGTTTGCTCATCTGTCTTAACTTTGCATTGTTCTTGAATTTGTCCCACTTTATACCAAGTATTTTCCTTAGGCATTTATTTTCAAAAGAGTCTAATTTCTTGTCTATTTCTTTAGTTCATTTCCAGCCTTCACATGCATAAATGAGGGTGGATATTACATTTGAATTGAATAATCTTAACTTGGTTTTTGTGCTTATAACTTTTGAATGCCATGTTACATCCTACCTAGACTACACAAAAACTATAAATGTGTCTTAAAAGGGACAAGCAGACAACTATTCTTACATTCTAACAACACTACAAATCCTAAGCTGACACAAACCCTAGACGAACAACTAACATGTCTACTCTCAACCAGTCTCACCAACCTCTCAAGATCTGTTAAAAGAACTCTCAGCTGGACAAAGCCTACCAAATCATCATGCAGTTTAAATTAACTGCAGAGCTGTCCAGACAAAGGCATTCACTCTGAATCACATATGATCCATTTTCCACCTTTTCAGTTGCCTCTTCCTCACCAGCTCCTCTTCAGAACTGTCATATAAAAATGTTGCTGCACTCTCTGACTTGTTGATACCGATATCATTTATAACTGAAAAAATTATGATCTTGGCTTTTACTTTTAACTTCATTTGTTTGAATTTTATTCAGTCTGTAGAATTTTATGTCCAATGGAATAATTTCCATTTTACTTCCATGTAAATCCAACTTTCATCATGCATTTTGATGTTATTTTAAGAAATCTGAACTATGTCCTTTCTAAAAGCTTTTTCTGAATTTGTCACTTAATTTCATTAAGAGTTGAGGAACAAACTTTGCAGAAACAGGACTCATTCCCAAAACATTATTCAAAATGATTTGGCAAGACCAGTATGATAATTTACTTTTCTGGCAACCTTTCTAAAGATAATCATAGATTGGTACAGATAATGTTCACAAATCTGGATAGTCTGCTAGTTTTGGAAGCTGAAAATCTATCCAGTCTTTCATTAGTTGCCCTCTTCGAAGTGCTTGACCACCTTACATATGACTCTATAAAACTGAAAAGAAATGAATTATAAAAATTAACAGTTTTCCACAAGAGCAGGAAACAGTCCTTCAATTATCTCTTACAAACCAATCTGAATGGAACAATCAATATAGGATAAAGTGGGAGTTCTTTGTGCTTCAGGTATGAAGCCCCCATATGGAACAATAACTAAAATTCACCTTTTTTTCTAATGTGAATGAAGCGAACTGTTCATGTAGCTAAAACTCAATAACTGCCATTTCTTTTACATATCATACTCAGCTACATACCTGGAAAGCAATACCCAAATTTTTCCCATACTGAAAAGCCATTTTGATGAATACTCATCATTACCTGCAAGGATGGCCACCTGGTGATATTCAGTGACAGAATTAGTTACATTGTATGCTATAGCCTGCTTCATCATCAGTGTACTGGACTATCAGTGTACTGGACTATACTTCATCATCAGTGTACTGGACTATACTTCATCATCAGTGTACTGGACTATACTTCATCATCAGTGTACTGGACTGATTCAATTTATATATCATTCTTTTTTTCTTCTTTATATTTTTCTTCTAAAATCCAGTCCAAAATATTTTTGCACATTATGCAAAATGATATTTTGATCATTCTAAATCTATTTATTACATATCTACTCATTACATTAGTAATATAGTAATATATAAAGGAAGAAAGTCTGAACCCTTCTCTATAAGAACTGGTTTAAAACCAGGTGATATATTATCTCTATTATTTTTCAACCTAGTACTAGAAAAGGTAATCAGAAAAGTGAAAGAAGAAAGTAGTACAGAAGAACAAGCTAAAATACTAGGATACACTGATGACATCGACCTGGTAGCGGAAACTATGCAAGAAGTCATCAATACCTGCATACACCTGAGAGATGTAGCACTAAAAGTGGGCTTGAGCATTAACCAAGATAAGACACAGTATATGAAGATATCAAGACAACACAGGCAGAATGATCCAAATTATGTAAATGTTCATTGCGGAACTTTGCCTCCCTAACAGCACTCCTGTAGGCCTCTCGGTTGTGAGCAAGATGGCCTGCTGCTGCTGCATCCATTTGCAGATCGTCAACGATTTCTTGCAGCCATCTTCGTTTTGGTCTTCCTCTTTTTTTTTTTCCCATTATGTATCCTTCCAATATGGTCTTCTCTAAATTATCATGATGTTTAATGTGTCCAAAATATTTAAGTTTTCTCTCTTTAATCCTCTTTACTAGCCAGCCTTCTTCAATATTAAGCTCTTGTAGTATGGATATATTTGTTCTTTTTTGTGTCCATGATATTTGGAGAACTCTTCTGTAGCATTTACATTCAAAGGCATTTATGTGTTTCTCAGCTATTTTGTTAAGTGTCCATGTCTCACAGGCATATGTTGTGATGGGAAAGATGCGTGACCTTAAAAATCTTATTTTTGTGGTTCTGTCTGCTCCTCTCCACAGATTCTTTATTTGTTTTACTTTCTGAAGAGCAATAGATGTCCTCCTTTTAATTTCCCTCATTGTATCTCTATTATTAGTTAGCAGTGATCCAAGATATTCAAAACTCTCCACTTCTTCCAATTTTTCCTCATTGATATATATTTCAGCTGCCTTGTTTGTTTTGTCAGTTGTCATCAATTTAGTTTTCTTCGCATTAAGATAGAGGTTCTGCTCTTCGCTGTTCTTACGGACTGACATAATTAGTTTTTCCACTCCTTTTTGTGTTGTGGATAGTAACACTGTGTCATCAGCATATCTAATCTCTGGTATTTCATAACCTCCAATTGTTATGGCATCGTAATATTCTTTGTCTACATCTTCTCTAACATTCCTCATTATATTTTCAGTATACAAATTAAATAAGTAGGGTGACAATATGCACCCTTGATGGACCCCTTGTTTTATGTCAAACCAAGTTGTTGTTTCACCATTTATTCTTACTGCTGCTTGTTGGTCTAGATACAGCAGTGATGTTAATTGTATCAAATGTGTTGGAAATCCCATTTTTTCCATTATTTCCTTTTGCTGACCAGTGAAGACAGGATATCTTTTTTTCTTGCATGAAATTCACATTGTTGCTGACAAGAGTTGTGTCATCAGCAAAATCAAGATCTTCTTTATACATTATAGCAACCACACAATGCTACAATGATATTATATTAATATACATACTACAATGCTACAGGAAATAAATATGATAAATGATAGGTTACGGTTAAAGAGACAACAATAGGACAGTAGAAAATATGAAGCCAAAAAAAAAAAACAAGGAAACTTTTAAAAGCGAAATCTTTGATGAAACACAGTCATCCTTGCTAGATGGAAGAGACAATGAGTCCACTATCTTTACTGAAAACAAATAGCAGTGATAAAGTCGAACATCAAATATTCAGTATCTATTGACAAAAATGGGAGTCCAGTAATGATGAAGTCTCTTTATTTAATCTGTATGAAAAAGATATTAAAATACATTGGTGAAACATATGGACTGTTGTTATAATAATGAACGGTAATAAACTGAAACACGACAAAATTCCATTTATCTTTGATACATAATAATGAATACTGAATAGGTGGTAAAGAAAAAAAAACAAAGGAAATTGGGTTGACCTGTACAAACAGCAAGCAGGTACAGACAAATAAATATCACACTGACAATAATTACTTACAGACTTGCAGAACTTAGCAAGAAGACTGCCAGTTTTCTTGTATGACTTTTTCAGGTACTGAGATAAATGATCGTTGTCATTTTTTTCTGAGTCTAGCTGTAAAAGCTCTCCTAAAGCCAAGAAAAAAAGCGACAGACAAAACAATTAATGTATATATTAATTAACTAGCTTCAAGGAAGAAGTAGGTTTACTAGTCCAAAGCTTCAGGTTTCTAGATAAATAGACTAATGTGTAAGAAATCCTGAATAGCAACCTCTCTTCTATGGAAAGTTACTGAAATAATCATGAAAGAATCATATAAAGTTAAACCCCTTAAAAAGAAGTCTAGGGACAAATTAAAGCAGGTAGTGTCAACAACCTGTCTCATGGTTGATCAGAAAAAGAAGATGGACATATGTCGATCACGTGATGAGAAGAAACAGTCAGAGAATCCCAAAACAAGCTATCACGTGGAACACAACAGGCCTAAGAAAAAGAGGTCGACCACGTGAAACACTAAAGAGGTCATTATTAAGAGAGGCCAGTTTAGTGGACATAACATCCCTTAATGAGATTGAAAAGCTCACCGAAAACAGGAAAACTTGGCAAAATACCATGCCGGCCCTATATGAAGTTTAACGGCACTGGAAGAGTGTAAGATGTAAGAAGTGTCATTAACTGTCACTGAATTAAAATGTGATGTAAATGACTTTCTCTGTGCATATTAAAAGAATGGAGTCTACAATTACAGGTGCATATAAAGAGTAGGAAACTAATATCCTATTATTTACATTATAAAAATAAATTACTGTTCAGAAAAATTGCTTCCGCAGTCTCTAATGACCATCACTGTTTTTGCAGTACTGAAAGGCTGTTATAGAAACAAATAGCTTGGTAAAATAATAATAATAATAATAATAAGTAATAATAATAATTACTAAACAAATGAAATGGCAATTCATAAAAATTACCAAAAAAGAAAGCTAACTTTTTTAAAACATCATTTATTAATTTTTGCAACTTAATCCGACACTGCTCGTAAATTTTTTATTTATTTATTGTGCTATTTCTGGAATGCAATCTGGAACTTGTTTTCTATAATGGTGTGTAGGTCTTCTAGTGAATATTCTTCTGTTTCTTGTTGTTTGAATTCAGCCGCTTTTCAGCATGGATTCGAACGTAGGAGGGAGGGGAGTGTGGGGGAGTCAAAACTGGAGAGTATAGCGGCTTCATGACTTGAATCGACTCGTGCTGCACCAACAAAAAATAAAAAATTCATAGATAAGGAGTGATAAATGAGCAGGTGCATTGTTACGGTACATCATCCAGATCTTGTTTCTCCACTCTTCAGACATCTGTCATCACACTGCCACTCACAAATGCTTCATGATGTTCAAGTAAAACTGTCTGTTGGCTGTTTGACCCAGTGGAACAAACTTGTGATGAATGGTTCTCATCAAATCGCACCAAAAAAAAAATAATAATCACATCATGTTCACTTTTGATCGAATCTGATGCACTTTATTTGGTCGCAATGAGGAATCTCCCACCAAGTGCACTTTTGTTTTGATATTGTATCCGCACACACGTGTTTCATTACCTGTTATGATATGATTCAGAATGTTTTCATCATCATTTGTACAATCTAACAACTCCTGACTGTGACTTGGTTCGCTTTTTGCTCATCTGTCAAGAGACTTTGGAAAAAATAGTTTGCAGCAACATGATGCATTTGCAGTTTTTCATCACATAGTGACACAAACTTTTATTGACGCCTTTTTTTTCAGCAACTTCATGGACACCCATGTCTCAACGTCCGTTCACGTGGAAGGCTGTCCAGTTTTGGGACTGTCTTCAATGACATTCTGCCATATTTGAGACATCAGTATCATTTGTAACAGAAATCTTCTGCAGCATTTTTTTAACATCTGAAAAATGTTGGTAAAAGTTTTTGTCAATTTTACATGGATTTTCATGGAAACACATCGTTCTTCCAGATACTTCATATTTCAACCAAAAAAAAAAAAAAAAACCCCCACAAAAGACACAGGTCACAAATTCACTCTACTGCATGTACTCAATGACTGACTGAGATGGTGTGATTAAAAAAAAAAACGTGAGGCTTAAAGCTCAAGATCATCTCTGTGATTTTGCAGTGCTTGCCTTATTTAAGAAATTCAATTTCTTTTTGGACACACCTCATATTTTTTTAAGTGCTGAAAAAAAAAACACAATATAGCAATTTCTTAATAAATCGGTACAGATCATGAAACCAACTGCTACATTCATCAAATAAGAAGACAGCCATGACAACAACAACGAAAAAAAAAAAAAAAAAGAAAACAAATTTTTTTTAACTCAAGCAAATTAATGCAGATGCCATCACCATTAAGTAAGAACCCAGATATCATAATCAAACAGATGATCAAATATCAATCTAGAATTCAAACAAAATTATAGAGCCATCCATCTGTAAAATTTCAAATCTGCTTTGAGTAAAGGATGATAACATACAAAAATAAACCACTCACCACTGATCAAGTCCTCCGAGATAGTGAGTATAAGAGAAATAACTTGGTTGTTGCGGATTTTAGCCACGTTAATGACAACATTAAAAAGAATGTATGTGCCCACCAAAATAGGCTGAAACAAAAAGAATACACAGTTATTGTAACAAGCAAAAGCACTACTTTTGTCTGCTAAAATAACAAATAATGAAAAATGTCCATGATTAATAAAAAAAATACGTAGGGAAAAAAAATAAGTCGAAGAGTAGAAAGAATATTTAATTGTGACATTTTTCTGTACATTTTCAAACAGAAGATGAAGAAATGATAGACCCGGCATCACTCCCTAGTAAATTCATTCAAGATAGGCACAACAGAACTATGTCATGACGCCCGTCTTTATCACGCCACGTGTCTGTTTCAGAAATCCTAATTGCCATTCTCGGCCAAACCTTTTCAAATTCTTTTCCCCGACTCATGGTAAGTTTTTCTCTACTTGTCTGTAAAAGATAAAGGAACATTATCTCCATCGTATCCTTTCATACCTCTTTCTTTACTTGTCTGTACAAGATAGAAGAACATTATATCCACTATATCCTTTCATATCTCTTTCTTTACTTGTCTGTACAAGATAGAAGAACATTATATCCACTATATCCTATCTCTTTCTTTACTTGTCTGTACAAGATAGAAGAACATTACATCCACTATATCCTTTCATATCTCTTTCTTTACTAGTCTGTACAAGATAGAAGAACATTATATCCACTATATCCTTTCATATCTCTTTCTTTACTTGTCTGTACAAGATAGAAGAACATTATATCCACTATATCCTTTCATACCTCTTTCTTTACTTGTCTGTACAAGATAAAAGAACATTATATCCACTATATCCTTTCATATCTCTTTCTTTACTTGTCTGTACAAGATAAAAGAACATTATCTCCATTGTATCTTTTCATATCTCTTTCTTTACTTGTCTGTACAAGATAAAAGAACATTATCTTCATTGTATCTTTTCATATCTCTTTCTTTACTTGTCTGTACAAGATAAAAGAACATTATCTCCATTGTGTCTTTTCATATCTCTTTCATCCTAGTTCCCGCCAGGCGACCCCCGCCTCCCAAAAGGAGCGGTGATAGCCATCAAGTATACCGACTTTCACAATATTACCTAAATCAGGTATACCGACTTTCACACTGTTACCTAAATCAGGTATACCAACTTTCACAATATTACCTGAATCAGGTATATCGACTTTCACAATATTATCTAAATCAGGTATACCGACTTTCACAATATTACCTAAATCAGGTATACCGACTTTCACAATATTACCTAAATCTGGTATACTGACTTTCACAATATTACCTAAATTTGGTATACTGACTTTCAAAATATTACCTAAATCAGGTATACTGACTTTCACAATATTACCTAAATCTGGTATACTGACTTAAAATCTGACCAAATGTTTGAAACAATGATGTTGATGTAATCTCTCTGTGTGCGTGCGTGCGTGTGTGTAATACGTGTTACGTACACTCCCATTAAAAATTGTACCTCATCAACACACCTCATTCTCATTACAATTTCAATAGTCCTTTATCGTAGTACCACGCATATATACTGGACAAAATCGTGGTACCACGCATATATACTGGACAAAAGTTAAGGGCCGGTCATTAATTTCAAGCATATGTGTATTTTGATTGCCGTACTAAAACTGTAAATAAATTTATTGTAGAATCTTGATTAAATTGCATTCTCAGGCAGTCCTCTATGCAGCCGGGGCATAAACAACACCAACTGCTCATCACAACGTGCAGTAGCATCGTCGTAGACAAAATGTTTGAGCATTTTTAAAAGTGTCAGCATGACCCAGCAGGTAATTAAACCGTGCCGATGTGTGCTGCATGTGCAAGAGGCATCCTTAGTGAGCACTTCTCACCTTCCAATCACTTTTATTAAAGCGGTTTGGGTTTGTTTGTTTTTTTGCCATTTGAAAAACACCATGCCACCGCGAAGGCTTTTTAGCACCTTTGAGCGTCATCGGGTCATAGACTTGGTTGAAAGCGGTTTTTCTGGCCGTAAAGTTGCACGGCGTTCGGGGATGTCCCATTCTACCATTCAAAGGCATTTGGAACGGTTTCGCCAACCGGAAGAGTAGAAGACAGCCATCGTTCAGGCCGACCTCTTTGCACAAGTAGACAAGACATACCTGCAGCTGTCAACGCTTCGCAACCGGACAGTAACGTGTTCCAACTCTTGGAAACCAGCTAATAAATATGGCAAACGTCAATGCTAGCTGTAGAACAATTCGCAGGCGTTTAAGAAAATCTGGGCTGGCTTCACGACGACCAGCAATAAGAATACCTCTTACTCCAGCTCACCGTAGAGCTAGAGTTGCCTGGTGCCGGCAGTACATCCGTTCGACGAGGTGCCAGTGGGGTGAAATTATTTTCACGAACGAATCCCGCTTCGGTATGTCCTTCAATGATGGCAGAATCTGTGTTTGGAATAGGCCAGGGGAACGGTTTCATGACACTACTATCCAAGAGGTAGATCGTTACAGAGGGGATCAATCATGGTCTGGGGTGGCATCAGCAGGCACGACAGGACTCCCCTCTATGTCATTCATGGCACCCTAACCGCCCAGCGATACTTGAATGAAATTCTGCAACCTATTGTCCAGCCTACCTTGCATTCCATGGGTGCAGGGGCAATCCTACAAGACGATAGCTCAAGACCAACTCGGGGTCGTGGCGTAGAAGATTTTCTTCAATAGCAAAGGATCATTAGAATCGATTGGCCAGTTCTGTCGCCCGATCTGTCGCCCATTGAGTACATTTGGGATGTCCTAGGCAAACGGGTTCGATAAACCATCCTCCACCTGTTGATATCATCCAACTGACCCTTTTCCTTCAACAGGAGTGGCAGACCATTCTATAGAACGTCTTACCAACCCTGGCTATCTCGATGAGCCAACAGTGCGTCGAATGTCTGGCAGCGAACGGTGGTCACACGCGATACTGACATTTTTGTTGTTTGAAGACCACTCTTGTGAATTTTTGGACGAAGAGTGAGTGATTTCGCCAGCTTGCTGTATGTGTATTCCTATTCCGGTTTGCAAATTAAACGATTAAATATGTTCAGTTTTAAATGCTGTTTTCTTTGGTACTAATGGCTTGTTTGTTAGTCAGTTGATTTTGTTTTTGTAATAATTGAAAAAAAAACTGGCCCTTAACCTTTATCCATTAATATATTTATGTACTCCATTTAAAGTCCCGTAAGTGACATGTTAACAATTTCTTGGAAATAAAGATTTTTTTTTAAAGTCGAAGAGTCGAATCACCACCCGCCACAATAGATGCGGACCCTCAAGTCCCAGCTTCTGGCAGTCGAGAGCCAGCCCGAGACCCCAGCGAAGACGACGGCTGTAAGCTGTCGAGAACAATAGGAAAAAGAGACGGCACCAGATAACCCCCACAGATCCAACAAAAACCAATAAATCACCATGTACACCACGAAAACGGGTGACAGGCGGCAGAACATTAGAAAACCGGCGACCAGGAACCGAACACCTTCACACAGAAGAAGCGGAGAATGCCCCCCTTCCGTAGGAGGACATGAACTCGCATTACATTTAACAGGTGTACCTTTTTCTTGTGCCCAACAGGCAGCGGAAGGTCATTCGGATGAAGAAGACCTTCCTTTAATCATCGAGGAGCAAGAACTATGTTAAGACAAACTGTGTCAACAGAACTTTCTACCACGTGGACTATTGCGTGCTTTTCGCAATCAAAGAACTTTAATTATATAGTGTTTTATTATCAATATGAAGACTCACAGCAACGAGGTAAATAACTATCACACATAGCATTCTGTTTTATTTAAATAATTATTTAGATCTTGCCATTTTTTGTGTTCTTCGTTTTTACCTCTTCACCTAATATGGCTGATAAACTTTCGCTTTTGTCTGTTAATATTAGAGGACTGAGAAGAAAACTCAGTCAAGTAGTGCACCTAGCACAGAGATACAAACCAGATTTTATCTTTATCCAGGTAGTGCACCTAGTACAGACATACAAACCAGATTTTATCTTTATCCAGGTAGTGCACCTAGTACAGACATACAAACCAGATTTTATCTTTATCCAGGTAGTGCACCTAGTACAGACATACAAACCAGATTTTATCTTTATCCAGGTAGTGCACCTAGTACAGACATACAAACCAGATTTTATCTTTATCCAGTAAACACACACCAACACAGACACGCAGGCTAACAAAATCACACAACTCCTAGGACTCGGGCGTTCATGGTTCAGCTTAGGAAGCATACACACAGGATTAGCAGTACTACAAGTTTCAGAAGACTGGCAAGTTGTAGGCCATAAAAGAGACAGCGAAGGTAGAATAGCAATAGTGCAAATAAAATACACAAGTTCAAATCACAACAAATAGTCAATATATATGCTTCAGCTGTGACAGGTCAGCAACGTAACGTCTATGAAAAACTCTCAGAGACGTTAACATCATTCCACAAAGGACAAATTATTATTATAGCCGGCGATTTTAAATGTGTCCTACACGACTTCAATCTGTCGAAAGGATCAGTCCACAAACGCACTAGCCGAACAAACAGTGGTGACCTCACACAAACAGACATACTACACAATATCATAGACGAGCACAGATTCGTAGACACGTACAGAAAGATGAACCCACGTTTTAGGGGACACAATCAACATAAATACGAGACGATCACCCCGTCTAGACAGAATATATATCCTAGACAATCTTCTAATAAACGACATAAAACACATAGACACAACATTAAAGTACACAGATCATAAAGCTGTCATGGTCACATTAAACGCAACTTTCGCACAACTTAAGAACAAACGCTCCCTACACTTGAGGTTCAATAACAGCCTGCTAGACAACGAAAAGTATATAGGCAACATAACAGAACTGTTAGAAGCATACACTTACCCAAATCCAACCTCATAGAATACTGGGACACCTTAGAGACAACAGAGAGAAAACACAAAACTTGGCAACACAAATACACAGACACCGACGACAGCAACAACAAATTTTAGAAAACGCTATTAAACTGACCAGCCATATAGATCCCAATAGTCCTCACATACACGCGCTAGAGGAAGAACTAGATAAATACCATCAACATAGCTACCAGGGTGCCTTTATCAGAACAAAACTAGTCTCTGTTGTACAAGAAATACCAAGCAAGCAGTATCTGAGAACAGAGCAAAACGTACAAAGAAACAGACAAATACACAAAATAATATACATAAACGGACAGGAACAGACAGACACCGTTAAAATAAGTCAAACCTTTCACAATTGTTACAAGAATCTATACTCTGAAGACAAGAGTAATTCAGAAGACATAAAAAACAAATTCTTGAACTACGCCAAACAACTTTCTGAAGACAACCTACGGAATGCGCTTAACACGTTCCAAAAAAAACAAACAAACAAATCTCCAGGAACAGACGGCTTTACTGCTGAATTCAACCAGAAATTCTTCCACATTCTAGGATCAGACGGCCTTACCGCTGAGTTCTATCAGAAATTCTTCCACATTCTAAGACCAAACGGCCTTACCGCTGAGTTCTATCAGAAATTCTTCCACATTCTAGGACCAGCCTTACACAAAGTTTTTAGTGAAGCCTTTGATAGAAAAGAATTACCCAACAGTCTCAACCAGTCATATATAATACTCATAAAGAAAAACAAGGCAGACACAACCCAAGTGACAGGTGAACTACAGACCTATCTCATTATTTAACGTAGACTAAAATCCTAGCAAAATCACTAACTATGAAACTCAAACCCGTCATGCGCACACGTGTACATGAAGACCAGCAATGCAGTGTTAGCGACAGAAACGTAAATATTCATTCACATTTCCTAAGAAGATGTTATTCAGTACTCTCACGAAAAGAACAGTCATTCATTCATTTGCATGTCCCTTGCGGAACTTTGCCTCCCTAACAGCACTCCTGTAGGCCTCTCGGTTGTGAGCAAGATGGCCTGCTGCTGCGGCATCCATTTGCAGATCGTCAACGATGTCTTGCAGCCATCTTCGTTTTGGTCTTCCTCTTTTTCTTTTTCCCATTATGTATCCTTCCAATATGGTCTTCTCTAAATTATCATGACGTTTAATGTGTCCAAAATATTTAAGTTTTCTCTCTTTAATCCTCTTTACTAGCCAGCCTTCTTCAATATTAAGTTCTTGTAGTATAGATATATTTGTTCTTTTTTGTGTCCACGATATTTGAAGAACTCTTCTGTAGCATTTACAGTCAGTCAGCAATTTTATCACTGGACCAGGAGAAGGCCTTCTACAAAGTTTCACACTCCTTCCTCCAGAAAACCTTGTCCAAATGTATTCTTGGAAACTATTTTAGAGACTGGATTAAAATTCCATATAACAAATCAGAAAGCAGTAAACCGCACCCTAACTGAGTCAGTAACTCTAACCAGATCTGTTTGTCAGGACTGCTCACTCTCACCCCTGTTGTA
The DNA here is from genome assembly GCA_009760885.1 of Achatina immaculata. Taxonomy (NCBI): domain Eukaryota; kingdom Metazoa; phylum Mollusca; class Gastropoda; order Stylommatophora; family Achatinidae; genus Lissachatina; species Lissachatina immaculata. The sequence continues at coordinate 22,358,039 of CM019694.1, forward strand.
CGTACTAACTCTGGAGTCACTCCTGGAGAGAATCAGACAGGAGACACTAGTCAAAGGAATCTTTATTCCTGGAATGGGAGAGAGAAAGTTGTTGGCCTACGCTGACGACACAATCTTCTTCCCTTCCACTATATCTTCTATCAGGAATATACTATACACATTTATGGAACTTGGGCAAGGCAGCGGGGCCAAAATAAACATTCTCAAATCACATATAACGGGTTTAGGCAGATGGGTCAACAAAACAGACTTCCCTTTCACAAGTGAACGAAATCAAAATATATGTAATTTTGCTTACAGCCACGCCATCAAATAACGCCGAGGCAAGATGCCGAATTATAATTGATAAAATAAAAATTTAAAAAAACAGACTGGAAATATACAAATTTAAAACCACCACCATATTCGACTGAAGTGTCGCAGTCAACACTTGTGTCATCCCACAAATGATATACACAGCAAACATCTTCCCCCTGCTTAAACAGTCACTTAAAGAAATAACCTCAGTGATTAGCGACTTCATTTTCCAACACCAGGGAAAAAAAAACAAAACTCTAATGCTTAATGCAAGACAAGAAAAGAGGAGGCATCTCCTTACAAGACATAAAAACAAAGATCCAGGCACTCAGGATTAAATATGTGGGACAGATCGTCCAACAGCCACAAAAACACAACACTAGCCCACTACTACATTGGGCTGAGACTAACCAAACTTAGTAAATTAAACAACGCACACCCCCATCACTTTGGTACCATGCCGCTCTTCTACACACAATGCATACAAAGCGTAGGCTGGCTAGTAAAGAGGATTAAAGAGAGAACACTTAAATATTTTGGATACATTAAACGTCATGATAATCTAGAGAAGACCGTCTTGGAAGGGTACATAATGGGAAAAATAAAGAGAGGAAGACCAAGGCGAAGACATCGTTGATGATCTGCAAATGAATGCATCAGCAGCAGGCCACTTGCTCACAACCGAGAGGCCTACAGGAGTGCTGTTTGGGAGACAAAGCTCCGCAAGGGACATGCAAATGAATGAACTGGACATGATCATCTAATACACATGAAAACATCAAACGTCTACAAATATCTGGCCAGTGTGCAAGAACCGCCATTATATGGCAGAATAGGATACAAATACGTCATCACTGACTACACACAGACATTTCAAAAACTACACAAGATAGAAATTACACCGAAACCAGGAGAGGTAACATACAGATTCAACATGACGCCCACTAAACAAGGAGTAGTCCGCAGATTCAACAGACTTATTAAATGTAAATTATGTGAAAAAAACATACAAGAAATAGAAGGTCGTATTTTTAGTGCAAAACTGTCATTAAAATTAAAACTCCTTATTATAAAATTCGCACCAAAAATAACAGAGAGAGAGAGAGTAAATATGTATAGAGCTTTCATGTTGAATACTATTCCTCCATCATGTACAAACACAAAGGGTTAATCATTCTTTTGGCAGAATTTAGGTATCTCATCTGTTGTGTAGAAACAAAGCAATGTTTTAAAATAGAACTTTTACAGAAGAAATGCTTTTGTATATCATTAAGCAAAAATTGAATTAGTAATGCTACCACTGTATGATGTATGTCAAAATTTGTTCAGCTTTGACCTCATTAGTCAAAATATATCACCCACTCCCCTTTATCTAGTAAATTTGAATGTGAATCTGTCAATCTACTTACCAAGACATAACAATACAGTCACAATGTAACATTACATTCTTGGTTTTCTCCCCCTGTTAGTAGTGTCCAACCTGAGTTGACAACCTTCCTGGGTAATCCCTCATTCTTGTCAATATTTGCTATCTAATCTTTTCCTACTTGTTTTCTAATCCTAATCTTATCACCCACAACAAAGCACACCTTCCCACTTTAGCATGCAGTAGCCACACAGGCACGCCACTTTAAGAGTGGCAGCCACCTTGGACTACAACCTTTGGCAACAGCCAGTCCCTGTCCTTACCAACAATCCATAGTCTGAGTACACTTAGACACAATTCACATTAGAAACTGATTCCACCAAAACTTCCATCATGGTATTGTAAAACTCACAGCAGATCACCTTTGTCTTCATAACAAGCTGTTAGTCATAACTGGTATGTATATTTTCAAGTTAAGAACCAAGTTATGTACTGATATTTGATAATAAAGTTCATATAAAAAAAGAAGAACAATAAGCAAACTATTAATACATTTTAGGAATAAAAATGACTTGATAATTTATTCAAAACCTTTTATGACTTTTGTTTACAATCAATCAATCAAGTGCCATTCCGTGTGGCGTAGGCGATCATTTCTCTCCACAATTCCCTGTCTTTAGATTTGATTGTTTACAATACCCATACTAATGAAAAAGAAGCAAATGTGCAAGTTTCCAGTCCAGTTATTCAAGTCATATATAACAGTATCTTGCTAAAGTGTTACCTGACAAAACACACCACTGTTAATCAGTACACTGGGTTTATGCCCTTACTTACAAATATGCTGATCAGGTCTACTTGTATTTCATTACAACATGAATTTTATTCAAAACAGCAACATTTCCACTAAGAAAAATTCTGGGTTTCTGAACATGTGGCAGTCACAGATAAAAATATATGGACAATATGAGACATATGTTTTTAAAAAGGGAACATTTAAGCATCATGACCAAAGTAAAGTGATTCCCTGGACAAATCCTTAAAATAAGGGACTATCCCATATAATACAGGATATTTGGTTACTTTAATGTAGTCCATGACAAGTCTTAATCATCTCTATTTTTCTCATGTGCAAAACATGTCCCCCTCTGTTTAATCTCTGTATGTAGTTGCGCTTCCAAATATTGTTTTCCCTGTTATTGCCAATATCATTCTTAATATTTTGCTAGCAAAATGACATTAATAACAAACAAAACAAAAAACTACACATTTTTAAAAAATGCTTTAATAATGTATCTACTCTGTAAATAAATCTGCTTAATAACTGCTTTTAGATTTTGGTGTTTCTTGTTGACAGTTTCATTTTATTTATCTGGCAAACTAAAGTATATGCTACATCTTTAAAAAAAAATTCCTGTTTTTCAAATGCAAATGTTCATTTGCAGAATCTTACCATGATAGCATAATGTGTGATTTATTTAGTTTATTAAACTCTTTGTCTCAGTCCAAAAGACATTTTCGCATTTGTTAGAAAAAAAAAACTGCTATTTAAACAACTGCTTTTACTTCTTCCTATTCTTGATTTTAGTGTTGCTTTTGCCATCTTCTGAAATAATTGTTCAGAACTAAGTGAATTTATGTTAACGTGTCAATGTTTTCTAATCTGCATATTTCTTCATCATTTTACTGTACCATCGTACAAGTATACCATTGTATACCATTTTCTATTACCACCGTTTCTGTCTTTCCCATTTTGCCCTAATTCTCTTCCAATGCTTTTTGATAACCCTGATATTATTGTTTTGTATACTACTTTTCTTCTCAGCATCAGGATAAAGATTTCCTAGTACATAACTACAAGTACTCACTATAGCAACATTAATATCACCTGCATTAACCTGGACATTGGACAAAAATTGTAAGAGTGTTCCAATAATAAAATAACCTGTCTTTGTCCATATAGCTTATTCAGACTGTTTTTTCCTCTTCTCTTGTCTGAGGCATCAATGACATCATCATGCATCAGAGTGGCTGTATGAAGCATCTCTGTTGCCATGGCAACAGCTCTCTGGGACCAAAGGACACTAAAGAATGATAAATACCAATGATCACAATTTCTTTTTTATTTTCTTTTACAGGATATCATAAAGACATAATCATTTGTTGGCTCCAACAATGTGAATATTAAAAGTTAATGTTTGCAGCAATAATGATGAAATGACTATTCAAAGAGTTCAAGTTTACATGTATCTTGTCAAATTATAGCTTGTAATCTTTTCATTTTAAACAGACGTGCAACTTGTAATAGTAATTGCTGCATTTTGCAACTTCCACTTGAAAATTAGAATGTTAACATGCTGCTAATAATTTACTATAATAATGGATGCATTAAAAATGTGTTGGTTGTGGCTGTTTTTGTGAGTGATTCTTGCCATAGGTGTCACATGAATTTTGGTCTGTTGACTTGATTTATTCATAGCTGTGGATATTAGTTTTGTGCACTTCATGTCACTCTGATCATGAATCATATGTACTAAATCTAGGAGTGGTTTAATATGATGTGCTTTAGTGCCTGGAGTGTACTTAATATGATGTGCTCTAGTGCCTGGAGTGTACTTAATATGATGTGCTCTAGTGCCTGGAGTGTACTTAATATGATGTGCTTTAGTGCCTGGAGTGTACTTAATATGATGTGCTTTAGTGCCTGGAGTGTACTTAATATGATGTGCTCTAGTGCCTAGAGTGTACTTAATATGATGTGCTTTAGTGCTGGAGTGTACTTAATATGATGTGGTTTAGTGCCTGGAGTGTACTTAATATGATCTGCTTTAGTGCCTGGAGTGTACTTAATATGATGTGCTCTAGTGCCTGGAGTGTACTTAATATGATGTGCTTTAGTGCCTGGAGTGTACTTAATATGATGTGCTTTAGTGCCTGGAGTGTACTTAATATGATGTGCTTTAGTGCCTGGTGTGTACTTAATATGATGTGCTTTAGTGCCTGGACTGTATTTAATATGATTGCTCTTGTGCCTGGACTGTACTTAATATGATGTGCTCTAGTGCCTGGACTGTACTTAATATGATGTGCTTTAGTGCCTGGACTGTACTTAATATGATGTGGTTTAGTGCCTGGAGTGTACGTAATGACTTTGACTTTGACTTTTCCGATCCCCAGGTTTACGAGTTTTCACTCTTTCTCCCTTGTCCCAGGATAATGAAACGTACAGGTACTCTTCAGCTGTTCTACATCTCCATACAGAATGTTGGTGATTGAGGAGTTTGGTGGTGTCAGGTTCTTCTGAAGGTCCTTCAATGCACTGCAATCCAGAAGATGGTGTTTAACAGTTTCTTCTTGTTGTCTGTTGTATGGTGTGTGGTCAGCGGTCACTCTGTGTAAGTGCTTATTGAGGGTGATGTGTCCTGTTGTCAACCTGAAAATTGTGCATTGGTCTCTACAACATAAACTGTTAATGTGGTCTCCGGGGTTAGGCTTTGGCAGGTGTGTATATAGGGATCTTCTAGTTGGATTACTGGCACAGCTGTCCATCCACTGCTGCTTGCAAATGTTGTGTATAATGTGTTTAGCTGTTCTCTTGTTAGTGGAGATGTGGGGCTGTGACATGGTGGCTCCACTCTTTGCCAGTCTGTCAGCACGTTCATTTCCTCTGATACCTATGTGACCTGGTATCCACTGTAGGGTGGTCTTGATGTCATAGGAGGCGAGTAGGTTTATTGCACTGAGTATGTTAGTTGTAATGTGATCAGCTGATGGTATCCAGATTTCAAGGGTCTGGAGAGCAGACTGGGAGTCCGAAAAAATAACAAGGTTTTTTGGGTGGGAGTCACTGTTTTTGTATTTGGTGGTGGTGGCTGCCAGGGCTGCTAATATTGCCTGCATCTCTGGATCATAACTGGAGCAGCGAGATCCACAAGGAGCAGAAATGTGGCTTGTTGTCTTGTCTAGAAACATTATGAGTACCCCATATCCTGCATTGTCTGCTTCCTTGAATGCTGACCCATCAGTGTATGCATGGATCCAGTCCTTGGGGTAGGATTCTATGGTCTCCAATGCACACAGCTTCAAGGTGTTGGGATCTGATGATTTGTTCACTAATTTGTTCTTGAGTCTGGTATTAGTTTGGGGAAGTGTGTAGTTTGTGTTTGGTGGGATGTCTGGTACTTGTGTAAGTTCTTCTCTGTCTTCAGGGAGTTTGTGTCTTGTGTTTAACTGTCCTGCTATGTGCACTGGAGTTTTCAGCTTCAGTCTATTATTATGCTTCCATTTATCAACCACTATTCTGTTAGGATGGTCTGGGGGCATGCATTTATATCTTTATATTGCCTCAATGATTGACTTTTCTCATCTTATATCTAATGGCTCTATGTTTGCATCAATTTCACATGCAGCTGTGGGTGTTGATCTTATTGCCCCACAAATGAAATGAATGGCTTGGTTCTGGATTCTGTCTACTTGTGTACGAAAGCTCTTTGATGCTGTGACCTGTAGGGGGAGGTTGTAATCTATTATAGATCTAACATATCCTGTGTACAGTTGTCTGAGTGTTGCTTTGTCAGCACCCCAGGATGTACTTGCAAGTCGCTTGAGTAAGTTTAGTTTTTTGGATGCTTTTTCTGTTAGTCCATCCATGAACTCTTTAAAGTTCAATTTTCTGTCTAGTTTCACACCAAAGTATGTTGGATTTTTTTCTTTAATGATTTGACCACCATCAAGAGTTATTTTCAGTTCAGTATTTGCTAGTTTGTTGCTAAGAGTGAAGACTGTAGATGTATTTTACTAACATTGATCTTCAACTTCCAGAAATTGCAGTAGGCTGATATGGTGAGGAGGACTCTATTAAGTCTCTCAGCAGCCAGCTGCAGGTCTGCTCCATTGGTCCATATGACAAGGTCATCAGCAAACATGGTTTTGTGGGTGTTCAACAGGTTGGGGAGGTCATTTATAAAGATTAGGAACAAGGTGCAGCTAAGAACAGAACCTTGTGGCAGACCTTCCTCCAGGGTGCATTTGTTTCACAGTGTTTTTTGACCTGAGTTTGTATGGTCTTGTTACTCAGGTAGTTTTTAATCCATTGGTATATTTTTCCACGTATGCCCATGTTTTGATTCTTTAACAGTAGGCCTTTTTGCCAGACCTTGTCATATGCCTGCTGGAAGTCTACAAAGACAGCTACAGAATTTCTCTTGTGTAAAAAAAACTGTCTTTTACACTTTGAGTGAGGAGACATAGCTGGTCTTCGGTTCTTGATCCTTTGCGGAAGCCTGCCTGAAAGTTACTGAGGGACCTCGAGGGTTCCAACGACCAGTACAGCCTATTGTTAAGCATTCGTTCTGCTAGCTTACCAATGTTGGAAGTCAGTGAACACTGCTGGTGAGATTCTTCGGATGCCGCACGTGGAGTGAAACTCCTCCTAGCCAATGAAGAAAATGCAAAAAAGCAATTAGGGTTGCCGTGCAGCGCCGATGTGAAAAGGTGATGGAAAGGATAAAGTGAAGCTTAATCGGTATGTCCAGTAGTATCGCGGTGAAAGCTACTCATACCACAGCACCTCTGCTCTAGAGATCGACCATGTCCGATATACACCCATACTGGTGAAATATGCCTAAACTGGCTTAAACCACAGGTGAAACTTGATGGCTACTCATGACACGGTATCTCTGCTCTAGAGGTCGGTCATGTCCTAAACAGCCCATACTGGGATAATAGGCCTAAACCGGCTCAACCCAGGGGTGAAACTTACTAGTGGCAAGGATTCGCCCTCCTGGACAAAAGCTCTGTCCTGGTCACAACTAGGAAGAGTAGCGGCCACGACCACAGAGTGCTGAAGTCGGAGACACTGGACCAGTGCAGTCCAGATAGGCAACCACCTCTCACCCGGTGGGGATGAATGCGTATCCTAATCACGCTGAGGTTTTCCGGTGAGAGAGTCCAATGCTGGACTGGATGGGCAACCACCTCTCACCCGGCGGGGATACACGGGTATCCCAAAACACGTCGAGGTTTTCCGGTGAGAAAGTCCAACTCTAGATTAAACTGGTGCAATGAAAAGCACAATGTCATGCAATCCTGCTTCTGCGACCCACTGAGAATACAAGCCCAAGCCTTGCGATACTCTGAAACTCTTGTGGTCCTCTCAGGGATCTTGTGTGGTCCTTTCAGGGACCATGGGACCTATCAAGGTCCACAGGCGTAAATTCAGTAGGATCACGGGGGGGGGGTCATGGTAGTAGAAGCGAACGAAGAGGAAGAGAAGAAGGAAGTCACTGAGATTGGTCTAAAGCTTTTTAGGTCATCTTCTGGCTTTCCTTTTTTCAGGATAGGTCTAACTATGGCTGACTTCCAAGATTTTGGTAGTGCTCCACATTGCCAGGTATTATTAATGAAGTTAAGCAATATGGACTTTCCTACAGTGCCCAGATGAAGGATCATTTCATTTGATATTTTGTCTGGTCCTGGTGCTTTTCTTAGCTGTAGCTTACCCATAGCACTCTGGCATTCATAGATGGTAAAGTTTTCCTCAAAAAGTGAAATGTTTGCCAAGCTAGATTCCTCTTTACTTCCTGAACTTTTCCCATCACCTTGTCAAGTATTTTCCTTTTGGAGGATTTGTTGGTGGCAGCAAAGAATTTGTTAAAAGTACTGGTTTTGTCTGAGTCACTTGAGAGGACTCGATCAGAGATTCGCATTGGCTTAAGGTTAGTTTGTTTGTTTTTTCCTGACATGTTATCTAAGAGTTCCAAGCCTTATTTCCTTCAATTCTGAGGTTGAGATTGTTGCATATGCTTAAGCACTTCTCTTTCTTTGCTTTTTTAGTTTTGAGTCTTACCTTTGCTGTTAGTTTATTGTACTCTATTCTATTTTCTGGAGCAGGGTTTTTCTCTACATTCTTCCTGGCTGCTCTTCCTTTTTTGACTAAGTCTTCCAGAGATTTTATCCAGAAAGGGCTATATTTCTTTCTGCATCCTTGGGGGATTGTTTTGTAGGCTACTCCAAGTATGGCTTGGGTTATGTTGGTGTAGAGTGTGTGAATGTTTGTGTTGTTAGTTAACTTTGATAGGCTTTCATCTGTTTGTGTTCTGAATTTTTCCCAGTCTGCTTTTCTATAATTCCAGTGAGGGGGTTTGTGTGGTCTTTGGTTTCATGTGTGCAAAATCTGTAGAAGAATGGGGCGATGGTCACTTCCTATGTCAGCAAGCACTCATAATCGTTGTGGATATCTGCTGAGACAATAGTGAGATCAGGGCTGTATGTGCATCCAGTGGCTCTGTGGGGGAGTGTTGGTGGGGAGGAGGAGTCTTGCAATATTATCATGTTGCTGGTGTTGCATAGCTCTTCAATGTTGTTTCCTATAGGGTTTCGGTCTTTATATCCTAGTGATGGTAGATGTGCATTAAAATCTCCTGCATGTCTGTGCTGTGTATGTTGATTTGACTTTTAGAATTTGGGGGACAGTAAACATTATACAGAGTGTACCGCAATCCATCATGCCATACTATTATCTCTAGGATATCATTCTCATTGCATTTTCTGTTTTTAACTTCTCCTCGGATGTTATTTCTCAAGAGTGTGGCAATACCCCTGCATTTACCACGTTCACATTTGTACATGGTGTATCCAGGCACTGAGTGATCTTTTCCATATAGAAGGGTTTCTTGCATAATCGCAATATGGATGTTGACTTGTTTCAGCTGTCTGCTTAATTCTGAGGCCTTTGGCCTAAGTCCGGAAATGTTGATTTGAAGAATGATTAATGTGCCCCCCGTAGCTGATAGTGTACTTAATATGATGTGCTTTAGTGCCTGGAGTGTACTTAATATGATGTGCTCTAGTGCCTGGAGTGTACTTAATATGATAAGCTTTAGTGCCTGGAGTGTACTTAATATGATGTGCTTTAATGCCTGGGGTGTACTTAATGTGATGTGCTTTAGTGCTTGGAGTGTACTTAATATGATATGCTTTAGTGTACTTAATATGATGTGCTTTAGTGCCTGGAGTGTACTCGAGAAAATGCCTGCTCAGCAAACTTTACCACCATTATGAACATGTCAATCTTTGTGACACTGGTTTGTTCTAAAAAAAAAAAAAAATTTCTTAAAACTCCACAGATAGGTAGGACTATGTTTTTGCCATTTCATATTCACAGACTGAAAATAAACACTTTGAACATTTGTAATAAAATTACATATTATATAAGTTCATTTTATTCATGAATGCATCATGATTTCAGCCACTTCTTCCTGTAACTGATCTACTTGTTCACATGTTCAAATTATTCTCTGATCAAATTCCTTTGCTAGCTCTTTTACTTCATGAATTTCATCTTCCTCTAAACTAATCATACATAAGGGACACAATTGTATCAATCCTTGTAGAAAAATATTCCTATTCCAAAACATTTAAACTCACTTTCAATAAGTTAATTTAGTCCATGTTCACATTTAATGTAATAATATTGCTTCCAGTATGTCTAGAGGTAAACCAAACAAAAAATATTCAGCTTCCAATTAAATAGACATAAGAGCATATAGGGGTGCAGATGTCAACAGTGATCACAACCTGTGTATAGGGAGGATAAGACTTAAACTGAAAAGCCAACACAAGAAATCAATACTAAGAAAGATAAACAGTCACAGCCTACAAGAAGAAAATACCAACAGTAATTTCAGTCTGGAACTTACCAAACATTTCGCAGCACTCTAAGAGGTAGATGAGACAATTATAGATGAATTAAATTCATACAGCACAGCCATAATCACGGCAGCAAAAGCAAGTGCTGGATTGCAATCAACAAGTAGAAAAGCATGGATATCGAATAACATATGGAAATACATACAAACAATAAAGTAAAAAGTTCAGCTAGAAGAGACAAAAGAGAACCATACTGGCAAAAGAAGCATAAAATACAGCAAAAACAGGAGACAGCAAAACTCTATATAACATACAGAAGAAGCTAACAGGTACTATTACCTGCAGAGAAATATCAGTTTTTAGCAAAACAGGCATCCTATTAACATCAAGTAAAGACCAAAAGCAAAGATGGGCCGAACATTTCCAAGAAATACTTAATCGACCACACCCAAATGAATTAATAAATCTTGGAACCAATTTACCAGTCCCACAACTAAATTTCGACTTAGATGAAGTTACACTGAATGAAAATGAAGCAGCAGTGAATCTAATGACTAACAACAAAGCTGCAGGCGAAGATGAAATAACAGCCAAAATGTTAAAAACTATTAACAGTGACAACATGAGCCAACTACAAAGAATTTTAAATAAAATTTGGAAAGAAGAAAAGGTGCCTTCTAAGTGGAAAAAAGGAATCACTGTTAAAATACCCAACTAAGGCAACCTCAGTGACTGCAATAACTGGAAGGGTGTAACCTTAATATCAGTTGTGTCAAAGGTGTTTTGTAAAGTGGTTCTGAGTAGTGGATGCTGCAATGAGAGAAGAAAAGGCAGGATTTCAAAAAGGGAGAAGTTGCCTTGATCAGATCTTTACTCTAAGAATAATACTTGAAGAACATACTGAAAAGCAGAAACCATTAATCCTGAACTTTATAGACTTTAAAAAGGCATTTGATAGCATACACAGAGATTCATTGTGGAGAATTCAACATCATTAGAGATTTCTACAATGTATATGTTTATGCAGTCAACACAGAAGAAGGAATGAACGAATGGTTTCAGATTGAAACAGGCATGAAACACGGATGTATATTATCTCCCTTGCTTTTTGGAATTGCCATAGACTTTATAATGAAAAGATGCTGTACATGTAAAAACCAGAACTGATTGGGTAAATGGGACCCAAATAGAAGATCTTGATTTTGCAGACAACATAACTCTAATCAGTGACAATGTGAAATCATGCAGGAAAAAACAGATTCCCTGTCTTCCTTGGCTAGCAAAATAGGTCTTGAAATTAACAAAGACAAAACAAAAATAATGAAACTTCTCATTAATCAAGAAGAAAAAATATATACATAGAAGGAACAGTTGTTGATGAGGTAAACCAATTTGTATACCTTGGCAGCTACATAGATCAAGATGGTGACATCAGGAAGGAAGTTAGAATTCGAATTGCAAAAGCAGCATTGTCCTTCAAAAATTTTGAGAACATATGGAATTCAAAAGTTATAAGCACAAAAACCAAGTTAAGGTTATTCAATTCAAATGTGACATCCACTCTCATTTATGCATGTGAAAGCTGGAAATCAACTAAAGAAATAGACTAGAAATTAGACTCTTTTGAAAACAAATGCCTAAGGAAAATGCTTGGTATAAATTTGGAATGAATTTAAGAACAAAGAGATAAGACAGATGAGCAAACAACAACCTGTCTCATGGGTGATCAGAAGAAGAAGATGGACATATGTAGGCCATGTGATGAGAAGAAACAATCAGAGAATACCAAAATAAGCTATCAAGTGAGGCACAACAGGCAGAAGAAAAAGAAGTCGACCACATGAAACTCTAAAGAGGACATTGTTAAGGGAAGCCAGTTTAGTGGCCATAACATCCCTTGATGAAGTTGAAAGACTGAGAATAGGAAAACTTGGCAAACAACTATGCGAGCCCTCTGTGACGTTTAACGGCACGGGAAGGATGTAAGATGCAAGAATTAAACTTAATTGTTGTGACTGAAATTTTTATGACCAAAAATATCCTGCCAGTTCATTTTTAATTCATCATCATCATCATGTGGCTTCTCCAGAACAAAAGTTGGCAGTAATGACTCTCCAGTTACCTTGCTCCCTCGCCTTGATGGTGCACTCAGCCAGGCTGTGTCCTGTCTTCTCATATGTTATCTTCCCATCTACATCTCTGTCTTCCTCTTGCTCTTTTTTTCCTTTCACCTATCCCTCTAGTATGGTCTTCAGTATATTGTTATGTCTTTTGATATGGACAAAGTATTTTCTTTTCTTCATCTTTGTTTCTTTGAGAAGTTCACATTGCACTTGGAGCTGTTCTAAACTTGTGCATTTGTTCGTTTCATTCTCCATGTTATATGACCTAGTTTTCTGCAGAACCACATTTCTGCTGCATTAATCTTTCTCTCCATTTTTTTGTTTAGAGTCCAGGTTTCTACTCCATATAATAAAACAGATTAGAGACATTTTACAAATCTTAATCATCTTAATTAGGAATTCAGTTATCAGAATTTTAATTAAAAAATGAAAACAAAACTGTGTATGCTCAAACACACACACAAATTTAAAATCACAACTTAACTGATATTGTGTAATCTTAAAATGTCAGTCAAAATTAATAATTCTATTTCAAAGTAAATGTAAACATCCCATACCTGTCACCAATGTTATTATGAATATTACAAGTCTTAGACATCAGCAAGACCACAAGTGGTCGAAACATTTTGCCTTTCCCATCAAAATAATATTGTGACATGTGTCTCAGTCTTGGATATTCTGAATTAAGTTCCTGCATAAAACAGAAGGACAACAATGTCAAATATATTTCATATAAGCTTAAATAAACTATTCCAAAAGGGGAAAAAAATACATTTTATCTGTTTGACTAATTATGAGCCACAGATTTAAGGGTGTTTGAACACTGAAAGACCAGTGAAGTCCTTCACAGCACCCTTACAAGTAGTTTCAAGTCAAATCTCAAGTCAAAATGTTAAGAGTGAATCCTGGTTCCAGATTTGGAATACAAAAAGCAATTTAGTATAGCACATGCAAGGGGAATCAGGTTAAGACTATTCACTTCAAATGTAATATCCTCCCTCATTTATGCATGTGAAGGCTGGAAATCAACTAAAGAAATAGACTAGAAATTAGACTCTTTTGAAAATAAATACCTAAGGAAAATACTTGGACTAAAGTGGGACGAATTCAAGAACAACGCAAAGATAAGACAGATAAGCAAACAAAACCTGTCTCATGGGTGATCAGAAAAATAAGATGGACATATGTAGGCCATGTGATGAGAAGAAACAATCACAGAATCCCAAAACAAGCTACAAGTATCAACTGGAACACAACAGGCTGAAGAAAAAGAGATCGGCCACGTGAAACTTTAAAGAGGACACTGTTAAAAGAGGCCAATTTAGTAAGCATAAAATCCCTTGATAAGGTTGAAAAGCTCATTGAGGACAGGAAAACTTGGTGAACTATCATGCAGGCCTTATGTGATGTTTAATGACATGGGAAGGATGTAAGATGTAAGATGCAAGGGGCTGAAAGTTGTGAAAGTGGAGAAAGTTAAGTGAAAGAAATAAAAGTAACACAACAAATGTGAAAATAAGAATGTAGTCATGATGTATCTAGGCCTAGAGGCTAAACCTATCAGTCTGGTGTGTGCCATCTGCTTTGTGTTACATACTATGCCTTCCTTGCTCTTGGATCATTTACTTTGTCTAAAGCAAACAGCCTATTACATAATGTTTCAACCACCACAAGACAAAACTACGAGCTGTGTTGTCTTGGATATCTTACTAATGCCATGCTGCCTGACTAATAACGTTAAGTCTGGTCCAACTCATCTTTGAGTTAATATATGACAAGAATTCTTATATATTCATAGAATATATAATAATAATAATATGACAAGAGAATTATTGAATTCATCTTTGAGTTAAATCCAAATCAGTCAACTCAGGTCAACAGATCTATGAAATACACCGCTCCAGTTGCCTATTTATTGCATTATACTTTGTTGAGAATAAATAACCATTAAAAAACACTACTGTTTTTGTCTAGTCATTATATAAGATGTAATAAAAATTATTCTTCTTTTCAAGTTGTAGTTTATGAATGTTGAGGTTAATGCACTGTTAAATTTGCACTTTGATCTAACAAGTGACAGGCAACATCCTACCTTACATATATTTGAAGGTAAACTGTTCATCTCATCTGATATAAGCCTGTAAGGATCAAGAGCTGAACTTGAAGGGTCTATGCTATCTTTCTGTGATAAAGAATAATGGCTGCCCGTATGAAGTTTGCTGTGCCAGAAAAATTGAAAACTGACAGCTAATATATTTGACATTGTACATAATAATAATAGTAAAAGTACGTATAAGTATGTAAAACTAAGTATACATAATGCCACTGCAGTAAACCTGTAAGATCAACATGTTAAAACTACTGTATTAAAGAAAAAAATGTACTCATATGTGACAGTGGGTAACTTTAGCGGGGTAGGGGTATCCCCTATCAAGAAGAAGTAAGATGCCTCCTTACCTCTGTTAGTCTACAGGACACCCATGGGCAAGGTGGAGTACACGTATAGCCCCCCGACCAGGGTGACGTGAGCCATGGGAGTAGGTGGTGGATGGAATGGGAGAGCAGCCGACAGATAATGTTGGTTATTGTCACCATTCTATGATGATAGGCAGATGATTTCAATGTAGGGACAACGGCTGCAATCACTGACTAGTACAGTCACTACCCGGAAGGAAAGCAATGGTAAACTACCTTCTGGAAATATACCAAGAAACTGTAACAGCAACATGGAAGGTCAGATAGAAAAAAGATCTGGTGGCGAGTCACCCAGGCCAGATAGATCTAGTTTTAACACTGGGGAAGAGTGTGAGACAGTGGTCAGAGCTAGAAACTGTGATTTTCAATTTTTTTAAGTTTCACGTGGTCGACCTCTTTTTCTTCAGCCTGTCATGTTCTACTTGATAGCCTGTTTTGGGATTCTTTGACTGTTTCTTCTCATCACATGACCAACATAGGTCCATCTCCTTTTTTGTGATCTCTCATGAGACAGGATGTTGTCTGCTCATCTGTCTTATCTCTGCATTGTTCTTGAATTCATTCTGCTTTATACATTTTCCTTAGGCATTTGTTTTAAAAAGAGTCTAATTTGTTATTTATTTCTTTACCTGATTGTAAAGCTAAGAATCAAATAGGTTACATTTTAGTGCAAAGACAGTGAAGAACAAGTGCAACTTCAGCAAAAGCTCTACCGGGTGCCAACTGCGACACGGACCATGAGTTATTAATAACAGACATGAAGATAAAGATGAAAAAAGACAGGGGACCACTCCATTTTGATTTTACAAAAATACCAGAACAATATGGTATAGAAGTAATGAACTGTTCTAAGATGCTGATGGCTGTACAGCCCAGAGATATCTTAATAACAACAGCTAAAGATGTGGCTCCAGTAAAGAAAACACAGAAAAATGAATGGATTACAGCAGGTACATTAGAAGTAATAAAAACAATGTAGAGAAATGAAGACAAAATGAAAAGTGACAAAGGAAGGAATATAAATCTTTAACAAAAGAAATAAGAAAAAACATAACAAAAGAAAAAAAAACAATACATTCAAGATTGTTGTGAAAGAATAGAGGTAAAGGTAAAGGTAATCCTGTCATGCCTTAGAGGCACGTAGGAATATGGTGTTAGTGTCCATATTTTCCTCGACCTGTCAGCACACTAGAGGGTGATATGGTCAGTGTCATGCCTAGTCATCAACTCCAGAATAAGTTGAGTACCCATTTCTACAGCTGGATGACTGGGATGCCTCCAGCCAGATTCGAACCCCCAACCTTTGCCATGAGAGGCCAGTGCACTAACCACTTCACCACTCAGACACCAGAAAGAATAGAAAGGCATCAAAAGTCTGGAAGAGATAGTGAAATGTTTAAAGAAATGAAGACACTGACAAGAAATGTCACACCTAAGCTAAATGTAATTTGTGATGAGATGGGGAAGACCTTGACAGAGACAGAGGAAATTCTAGAAAGATGGAAAGAATATTGCAGAGGAATGTATGATACAACTGACTGTGAAGGCGAAATTATGAAATTATTGGAGGAGAAAGAACCCGAACTGACAATTGAAGAAATTTTATGGGCAATAAAGAATCTGAAAAATGGTAAATCACCAGGATGTGATGAGATAACAGTTGAACTTATTAAAGCAGGAGGAAAGGAATGTGCAACAATCTATAATGCACTATGAAAAAAGATATGGTATTCAGGTATTTGGCCAAAAGAATGGAAAAGAACTATATTCATATGACTGTTGAAAAAGGGTAACTTGAAATTATGCACAAACTACAGAACTGTTGCCCTGATTAGTAATGAAAGTAAAATTCTATCATTATAGGTAGACTTCGTAAGAAAACAGAAGAAGAAGTCAATATGGTCCAAGCTGGTTTTAGACAAGGAAGAGGAACAAGAGATCATATATTCAATATAAGATTAATAATAGAGAAATGCATAACATTTAATGTGAATCTATATTTATCTTTTATAGACTACTTAAAGGCATTTGATTATGTACAACACCAGAAACTTTGGAAAATAACAGGAAAAAAATGGGATTTCCAACACATTTGATACAATTAATATCACTGGTGTATCTAGGCCAACAGGCAGCATTAAGAATAAATGGTGAAACAACAACTTGGTTTGACATAAACAAGGCGTCCATCAGGGGTGCATATTGTCACCCTACTTATTTAACTTGTATACTGAAAATATAATAAGGAATTTTAGAGAAGATATAGACAAAGAATATTATGATGCCATAACAATTGGAGGTTATGAAATACCAGAGATTAGATATGCTGATGACACAGTATTTCTGTCCACAACACAAAAAGGAATTGAAAAACTAATTATGTCAATCCGTAAGAACAGTGAAGAGCAAAACCTTTATCTTAACGCAAAGAAAACTAAACTGATGACAACTAACAAAAGAAATAAAGCAGCTGAAATATATGTCGGTGAGGATAATTTGGAAGAGGTGGCGGCCTGATTAACTGAGTGGTTAGGCACTCGGTTTACTAATTTGGTGGTACCAGGTTCAGTCCCAGCAGTGGAATTTTTTTGAAGGTAAAGCAGCCAGGCACGATACTGACTACATCACACTTTCATGCGCCAAAGGTTATGGAAAATATGGGCCTAACACAATATTCCCCAAAATGCCTTAATATTATGGAAATGGGAATAAAGAAAGAAAGGAGAGTTTGAATATCTTGCATCATTACTAACTAATAGTGGAGACATAATGAGGGAAATTAAATGGAAGACATCTATCACTCTTCAAAAATAAAACAACTAGAGAAGCTGTGGAGAGGAACAGACAGAACTACATAGATAAGATTTTTAAGGGCATGCATCTTTCCCACTGCAACATATGCCTGTGAGACCTGGACACTTAACAAAACAGCTGAGAAACACATAAATGCCTTTGAATGTAAATGCTACAGAGGAGTTCTTCAGATATCATGGACACACAAAAGAATAAACATATCCATACTACAAGAACTTAATATTGAAGAAGGCTAGTAAAGAGGATTAAACAGAGAAAACTTAAATATTTTGGACATATTAAATGACATGAGAATTTAGAGAAGACAGTCTTGGAAAGGTACATAATGGGAAAAAAGAAAGAGAGGAAGACCAAGATGAAAATGACTGCAAGACATCACTGACGATCTGCAAATGGATGCATCAGCAACAGGGCATCTTGCTTACAACAGAGAGACCTACAGGAGAGCTGTTAGAGAAGCAAAGTTCTACGTGGAACATGCAAATTACTGATGACTGATGAATGAAGCTAAATACAATAAATGAAAGTAACACAATACATGTGAAAATATGGAGGCAATCATGATGTGTCTAAGGCCAGTGTCTAAACCCATCAGTTTGAAGTTTACCATCTGCTTTGTGTTACATACTATAAAGCTGTTCCTATTTTTTTTGTAATATTTTGTAATAATTTTGATATTGTACATAGTATTTGTTTCCAATGGATATTTTGCTAAAAGAATGGTTTCTGGTGGCAGCTCCTACTTTGTAGACACAAAAAAAAAACAACTAAAAGATGAAAAAATATTAAAATTTTATGCGTTTCTTATATCTTATATCCTTCCTGTGCCGTTAAACATCACATAGGGCTCGCAAAGTAGTTCGCCAATTTTTCCTGTCTTCGGCGAGTCTTTCAACCTCATCAAAGGATTTTATGCCTGTTAATTTGGCCTCTCTTAATAATGTCCTCTTCAGAGTTTCACGCGGTCTGCCTCTTTTTCTTCGGCCTGTTGTGTTCCACTTGATAGCTTGTTTTGGGATTCTCTGATCATTTCTTCTCATCAAGTGGCCAACATATGTCCATCTCCTTTTCCTGATCACCCATGAGACTGGTTGTTGTTCAGTCATTTATGCAGTTACCAACTAAATTATGAAAGTAACTTACAAAGTACACCCTAGGAAAAAATAAACCAGACATTGGTGCAACAGTCAAGCTAACCTTCTAATCATGCATAAGTGCATCACTCAGTCTGGTAAATATGGAACAATGTCAGAGTTTAAGGAATATGAAGATGAAATAATGTTTTTTCCTTAAATAAGCTTTAAGCAGACTCACTGTGCAATTTTAATTTGGAACTAATATAATGAAGTCCTCAGCAGCAAATTCTTACCCCATAAAGAGGCTGTCAGAGAATGTTCAGTCTGCCATTATTTGGTTAGGTAACGCTAATAATCATTGCATATAATTAGTGGTAAATGGTATCAACATCTAACAAAAAGTGCAGAACTCTAGTTTTAGAAAGATGTATCAATACATGGTTCATTAGTATTATTGATATATACAAGAAAAAGGATTTTTTCTGGTACGCACCAAAGAAGCCCCAGGGTTCATCCAGCCCCTAAAAATGGGTAGCAGAGGAATCTCGAAAGGTAAAGCGGCCAGAAGTCTTCTTCTTCTTCGTTCACTTCTACCACCAAGACCGCCCCGCGATCCTACTGAAATTACGCCTGTGGTCCACGTTAAGTCCTGTGGTCCCCCGTGTGATCCCCGAAAGGACCACAGGAGATCCCCGAGAGGACCACATAGGGTTCAGAGTATCGCAGGGCTTGAGCCTGTATTCTTGGTTGGTCCCGGAAACCGGATTGCGTGACACCGTGATTTTCGTTGCACCAGTTTAGAGTTGGACTTTCTCACTGGAAGACCTCGACGTGTTTTTGATATCAGCATATCCCCGCTGGGTGAGAGGTGTTAGCCCACCTAGGCCAGAATTGGACTTTCTCACCGGAAAACCTCGACGTGTTTTAAGATACCCATGTATCATCGCCGGGTGAGAGGTGGTTGCCCATCCAGTCCAGTGTTGGACTTTCTCACCAGAAAACCTCAGCGTGATTAGGATATGCATACATCCCCGCCGGGTGAGAGGTGGTTGCCTATCTAGACTGCCCTGGTCCAGTGTCTCCGACTTCAGCATTTTGTGGTCGTGGCCGCTACCCTTCCTAGTTGTGACCAGGATGGAGCTTTTGTCCAGGAGGATGAATCCTTGCCACTAATGACTTCCACCCCTGGGTTGAGCCGGTTTAGGCATATTATCCCAGTATGGGCGTGTTTGGGACGTGACCGACCTCTAGAGCAGAGGTGCCGTGGCATGCGTAGCCTTCAAGTTTCACCCCTGGAGTGAGCCGGTTTAGGCATATTTCACCAGTATGGGTGTATATCGGGCTTAACCGACCTCTATAGCGGAGGTGGCATGACATGCCTAGCCAGCAAGTTTCACCCCTGGTGCATGCCGGTTTAGGCATATTTCACTAGTGTAGGTGTATTTCGGACGTGGCCGGCCTCTAGAGCAGAGGTGCTGTGGTATATGTAACTCTCGCAGCGATACTACTGGACATACCGATTAAACTTCGCTTTATCCTTTTCCTTCACCTTTTCACATCGACGCCACACAGCAACCCTGATTGCTTTTCCGCATTTTCTTCCTTGGCCGGGAGGAGCTTCACTCCACGCGCGGCATCCGAAGAGTCTCGCCAGCAGTGTCTTAACCTCTAGGTTAAGCCAGTTCATGCATTTCACCCGATATGAGTACATTTAGGACGCGGCCGACCTCCAGACCAGAGGTGCTGTGATTTGACCACCTTTTCCGCAGTGGTGCCGCGCGGCAACCCCATTTGCACCTTTCTTCGTTGGCCGGGAGGAGCACCGCTCCACGCACGGCAGCTGAAGAATCTCGCCAGCAGCGGTAGATGAGCTACCAAACGTGCCACTCATCTACCCTAAGTGTCTGGTTTTCAGGCGCCAGATATTCGCCTTCGCCCCTTCTCCTGTCAGTTTAAACAGTTCTGCCATGGGAAGGCCAGGAGCTGGACTTGACTGCCAGAGGCTGTTTGAGACGCACGCCGTTGGAGTGGAGAGCGAATTCTCCACCCCACCTCCGGCAATAACAGTCCTAAGAACCGGCCAGAAGTGATACTGACCACATCACACTTTCACGTGCTGAAGGTCAATGATATTACGAGCCTAACACCATATCCCCAATATGCCTTAATGGCATGGAAAAGGGAATTTGACCTTTTTTACTTTTTTGCAAGAAAGAGTTCTAACATTACTGTTACTGAAAATACAACATTAAAAACACTTAAATTTTTAACAGAAATTAAAGCTGATCTATGAAAGCAATTATTTTAACTTAACTAAAACATGCAGGACTTTGTAAGCTTTTACAGTTCTCTAGGACTTTGTAAGCTTTTACAGTTCTCTAGCAGTTCAGTTAATTAACAGTCACAATGATGAAGACACTGTAAAAGTTGATGACATTTGTAATCACAACCAAATATTGTATGATGAACTCTAGAAGGAAGTAAAGAGTCTTTAATTTTAAAAGTTTTTTTTACATCAGGCAATACAGCACTTGACCTGTGAAATGTTTAGTGAACTCATGTTTCATGGTGAAGGTTGGTGGTTAAAATTTGGTATGAGGTGCCTCAGGTAGAAATGTATACCTGGCTTCTTCAAGAGCAGGGGAAATATAGCCAATCAGGCATGAAACTGCCAACATTGCCCTCTAGTGCACATTCAATTCTAGGACAATATGTGCATAAATACCATATCTATTATATGTCTCTCTGGCTTGAAAGGACTATGGTTATTCATACACTTACTATTAGATAAGAGAACTGGGAAGAACTTGCAAAAGACTGTGTCACTTGGAGAACTACACTGTTAATGGCTTTCTTTTCCTTTCAGTTTCCATACGATCACCCTATTAAGATATTTTTCTCACAATTTTCTTCTCTTTCTTTGCTCTTTAATTCTTCTTGTAGTTATAAAACTGCACAATATCTATCTTCTCATGACATCCAAAGAATTCTGATTTTGTCTTTTCCCCAAGATTTTAACTAATTATCATTTTCTGACTCTTGTCTGATATCTTCTTTTTTGTTATTCTGGTAGTTCTAGCATTTGCTAGTGAAAGATCAGTATTGTGTAAATTAGTTTTCAAAAAATACAAAGCAATTTAGATGTGAGTGAAAGAAAAATAGTAATCAAATGGATACTGCATTCTAGTATTTTTACTTTGTTTGATATTAATTTCATAAATCTTGTTTGCAACACTGGCAATAAATGAAAACATACCTGTTGTATAGCACCTTGAAAAGAAAAGACATCATTATTTTTCTGTTTCCCATCATACTTTAAGTTAATTCCTTTTCACAAACATCTCACAAAGTTAATACTAAGTTCACCACTACATAATAACCTTAGAACGACTCATGGGGAAATGAAGTAAGAAAATCATCTTTAAGTTTACATGCTATGAACTAATTGTGAAATTATTTATACTGTGGATTTAGATATTCCTGAGTTTAATTATATATCTCTTCACTTTCACATCTGTTACCTTGGAGAGAGGATAAAGATGTTGAAAGGTCAGTGAATTTAAATAGACAGATGTCTATCTGATCTGCCTACCTGCAGTACTTTTGGAATTTTGCATCATCACACTCTGTGCACCCCCATATATGCTCTGCTCTCTGTTTCAGTTTCCACTGAAGAGTATGAACATTAATTGTGCCAGTCGCTTGTTTGTTCTGGCAACCTTGAACACTGCCAGCCGGCTATTCCTTTCCTCTCCTCAAACTTCCTTCTTTCATCTTTTGTAGATATATATTATCAACACATGCCATTTCCTTCTCATGCACCAGGCCCTCGGCCATCGATTTCATTATATGCGTCCTATCCATAGGAAATAAAAATAGACAAGAAATTAGACTCTTCTGGAAACAAATGCCCAAGGAAAATATTCAGTATAAATTGGAACGAATTCAAGAACAACGCAAAGATAAGACAGATGAGCAAACAACAGCCTGTCTCATGGGTGATTTTAAAAAAAGATGATGGACTGCAGGAAAAGTACTGCAGGTAGGTAGATCAGGTAGGCCATGTGATGAGAAGAAACAATCAGAGAACACCAAAACAAGCTGTCAAGTGGAGCACAACGGGCCGAAGAAAAGAGGTCGACCACGTGAAATTCGGAGGACGTTGTTAAGAAGAGTTTAGTGGGCATAAAATCCCTTTTATGAGGTTGAAAGACTCGCCGAGAATAGGAAAACTTGGCAAATAACTATGCGAGCCCTATGTTGCGTTTAACTGCACGGGAAGGATGTAAGATCCACAGGAATCATATCTATTGCAATACCGGGCAACATGATCGGCTATTTCATTACCTCTCACCCTTGCATGCCCTAGGCAATATATCCACGTCAGCCTGGTGACACTGGATTGTCGCAAGATCTGAATCCATTCATGACGTAGCATACCCTTCTCTATCTCATGAAGCATGCCCTGAGAATCCGTCACCACCAGAGAGTGCATCATCCTGCTGAACTAGCCAGGACATATGCCTTCGTCATTGCCTTAATTTCCATCGACATGCTCGATGTCATAGTAAACGAGGCCCCTGCTTTCTGTGCCACCAGTCTGCCTCGCCCATAGACAACAAAGCCCCATCCACTTTTTGTTGCTTCATAGCACTGAGCCATCTGTGAAGATGGCAGTCTTATGGCTGAGCATGAGCGTAAACGAGTTCTTGAATTGCAAACTCAGTCGTGCCTCCCGTCCATTCTCTACGTTCTCTGCCAAGCACGGAGATGACCACTCTAGTGACCCTGTAGGTATCATCTCTCACTTCTATCCACTCCACTTCTTTTTGCAACATTCTCCACCGCACACACAACACTAATGGATGTTTCAGCCTCAGCCATCCATGAACTACAATCTTTCATTACCGCCATTGATTTATGCAGGGGATGAGTGGTGTTGCTGACCACACCACAAGACTGAGATTAGCCTTGACCCGTGCAGCTTTGTGTCTGATCCCCAAGCCAGACAGGCCCAGCAGATAACGCATGGTCACAGTTGGAGTATTCTTTGTGCAAACCCGGGACAGTCCACATAACTCTATTTTGATTTCTGTTCAGTCTATCAATTTGGGTTTTGGTCAGTAGTCAGAGCCCGTAAACGACCACTCCTAGTCCCTGTGTCTGCATTAATCCTACAAGTATACATTGCTGTATATCCCACCTAGCACTAAGTCCTTTTCGGTTCGCTCGATCAATGGTAAGACAAACGTTCGAACAATATGTTTTACCTGATGTTCTCTTAGTCTGTCCCATCGTTTCACAAAGACAGCACTAGTAATCGTGTTAGCCAGCAATTATTAATAAATTACTGATTTAAAGAGAAAACCCGAATTTTTTGGAGGTCATCGGTTACTGTAACCGGTTTACACTATCAAAAACCTAGTAAAAAT
This sequence comes from Achatina immaculata, assembly GCA_009760885.1. Lineage (NCBI taxonomy): Eukaryota > Metazoa > Mollusca > Gastropoda > Stylommatophora > Achatinidae > Lissachatina > Lissachatina immaculata. The sequence goes on from CM019694.1 coordinate 22,382,271, forward strand.
AAACCAGCGAAATAGGCTGGAGGATAATGGGGCCAGTAGGATGATGACGTTCAATTTTCATGGAGGAAAATCAGCCAGTGTAGACTTTGGTTCAGCATGTGAACACTTTGTAAAGATTAAATATCACCAAATATAAGATAGAAAAATAGATAAATAAAATTAAATACGTTAAAAAGATTATCTCGCCCCAGATAACATAAGAAAAAAAATGACATAAGCGTTCCGCCGACATTTGTAAAGTGTCTTTTTTTTAATTTTTAAATTAAAAAAGAAAAATTTAAAGTAACAAATGTTGTATTGACATAACCAGTACCTCAGAAATACTACATGAAATGTGACAGTTTGAACACTACAGAAAAACATATACTTGAATTCTACACAACTTTGCAAGTTTCCACACTGACAGTAAATCTACCCTTATTAATTAAGCAAACAGGACGGAAATGTGACACTTACTTTTCTAATGGTGTTGGTTAATAAAATCAATTTTCATGCCTGAGCAGCTTAGTAGACATTCTCCTTTTCTACGACGCACTGGAAATTCATCTGGTCATGTATTTTAATTGCCCACTACCCTCTCTTTGCCCATTTGCCCCTTCACAATTCTGCTACAGCACAGGTCGAAATAGGTGATAAAAGATCAACTGGAGCAACCGATCCTAAAGTCTTTTCTCAATAACAAAGATAAAGTCAATGAAAAATGTGTATCGTCATTTTTTAATCGCAACTATAGCACAAAGAAACACCTGGAAACTGAAAATAAAAGTATAGTAGCAATTTTATTTTTCTTTTTGTGTGGCACAAAATTTTGTACGCAGCGTGATTTTTTTTTTCTGTGCTCAGCCGCGCAGATTATGGGGGAAAGTTGGTCTCAGATCATTATCTTCAAGTCTCAGTTTTAGTCTCAAGTCTTTGCACAGAGCTTCAAGTCAAGTCACAAGTTAAGAGCTCAAGTGTTAAAAGAGAGGTTGATGGTTTCAACTACCAGATCATACGCTTTAATATACTGCACCATGAACAAGTTCTTGTAAGCTGTGAAAGTGAAGAAATCAAATTAAAATAAATAGAAGTAATACGTATTTTAGATTATTCAGTACTTAATGAGATATCTCAGAAGTCATATTCTTCTTTGGAATTTGTCCACTAGAAACAGCATTAAGTTTCTGCACATTATCAGTGTCCATTTTCATTGCGTCCAGTTTTAGTTTTGCAGTTCCAATTTTGCTCAGTTTATATTATCCTCAGCAGTAAAAGTAACTGACCAGTTTTAGACTTGCAGTATTTTCACAGGCAGGCAGAGTGAAAATTATTTCTACACTAAATAGTCACAAATCATAAACTACAATTTGTCTTGATTTTCTTGCATGCAGAACCATTCGAGGACATGTTCAAATAACTTACTAAACAGTGTATTGAATGAAAGCTTCACAATGTGCTCAGGCAGACCTATTTTGAGTGAATTTCACTAGTCTTGTGAAAAGAAAGACAATTAATGCACATTCATTCGAAACAACTGTCACAATGCAAAGAACATCATTAAATGACCAAATGAGGATTGTTGTAATGTAACAAGAAGGCTACCTGTGTCAGCAACTGTTAAAGAAGTTAGCGTACATTGTTTAGCACTTCATATGTGACAGAGATAATTTCAAAACTGCAGGAGCATCTGAGTCCTGTTGAGAAGGTGATCTACAACTCCTCCCCAGAACCATTACATGTTATGTCTCACAGAAACATCTTCTGCTTCTCTTGTCTTATCACTACTGGTAACATCCTTGGTCTGTACAGAATCATCTGTGAAGTGACAATTACATAAGAATGGATTTAAAGCTCATTATCCAGCTGTATGACCTGCACTGTTGCCTCATCACGTAATGCTAGGCAGCATATTTTTGCTATTGCCCCATGTCCAGATTCCAACTGTCTAAGCTGATGAGCAGAAATCTATCTATCGTCAAATAAGATGTGCCCTACAGAAAACTGTTTTTAGTGTTCCATACAAAGGCAAAAGCTTAACCTCTTTATATCTTTTTTTTTTAAGATTTATAAGACAAGGTTCGGACACCACACACAAATGATTACTGATCAACTACAAAAGCTATAATTTATTCAAGTTAAGTACATGTTTATGATTAAGTTCTCTTCACAAAATTAACTTGATGTCACCAAAGTGGGAAATTTCACATTCAGTTAAAAATAATAGATAAAATTAGCTGTTAAAAAAAAAAAAAAAAAGCTAAAATTATCCTGGATACAAAATGACTCAGTGGTATGTGGAGGCTTTACCACATCTAGTGATTACTCAGGGACAATCTGACAGAACTAACAAGCAATGCTCAGATTTCTTTTATACTAGAAAGCCATTTCTGACAATTTTTTAATTGTCTCTTGGAAATTACTTGTTCTATAATATTCATAATATGTTGCGTCATCACTATATTGGACTGCATGTATATTTATATATGATGCTCTCTTCCATATTATGTATTTTTATAAAATCTAGCTCAAAGTATCAGCATGAAAGAATTACATTTTTTCTTTATCTTTATTATTCACTTGCAACAGTTTCCTTCATACATTATTAATGTGACTTTGTACACTAGAAGATGAAAAGCATTCTTAAGTAATATATTATTACTAAGACTGGATTTAGTGGACTTTGACTCCATAGTGACTCTAATCATTTTTGGAGATTTGACTTGGACTAAACTCAAAGGGATGTTGAACAGTAGCTCAGACTCAACTGTTGAAAACATTTTTTAGACTACAGCATGGTAACAGTAAAACACATGTTTTCAACAAAACTACTTTGGCCACAGCAAAAGATATAATAATATACCAAAGACCAAACTAGAAGGTAAAATGGATGGAAAGAGGAAGAATTAGGCATAGATGTAAATGGAAAGATAAATACAAAATTGGACAGAGTACTGCCTGTTTATTGGTCCACCAAGATAAAGCAGTAAGCAGATCAGAGAATCATTACCACCAACAACTGTATTGAAGATGGCACATGTTGATGGTGATTTTCAGTGATGTAATTATCTTGTGTACCATCCAAACAATCTAATTTTAATTCGTGATCTGGTTTGTTTCACATCGTGATTGTCTTGTCATTATACAAAAATCTATTAAATTTCAAAAAGAGTAATGGTGTGACTGACAAGAAAGTGGTACAGCATATAAAGTAAAGTGGAATGGCACCACCATGCTGAAGGATCTACAACACTAGCACCTGAAATATGGCTACCATGCCAGTATTATCCCACACTTCATGTAGATAGATTAAGTTGATTTGAGGTTTATAGCAATAATTTGAGTGTTATTCTGTGTAACAGAATATAGATTACTGGAGGTAGGTCCATGTATTTCTATCCTTACAAGCAGAAAGAACTAGTAAGAAACTGAGTCTGTTTAATGGATGCTGAAGATTAGTAAAGTATTCCTAACTCATTAGTCTTCAGCTAACAGGTTTATTAGCTTTAATACTGTGTAAAATTTTTAAAAATTATACTCAATTAATTAAGCAGATTCAAGAAAGAAGTAGCATTACCAGCCACAGACTTCTACATAAACAAATGTATAAGAAGAGTTGTGCAGAGTTTTGAATATCTTGGATCACTACTAACTAATAATAGAGATACAATGAGGGAAATTAAAAGGAGGGCATCCATCACTCTTTAAAAAGTAAAACAACTAAAGAATCTGTGGAGAGGAACAGACAGAACTACAAAAATAAGATTATTAAGGGCATGCATCTTTCCCACCACAAAATATGCCTGTGAGACCTAAACACTTAACAAAACAGCTGAGAAACACATAAATGCCTTTGAATGTAAATGCTACAGAAGAGTTCTTCACATATCATGGACACACAAAAAAAAGAACAAATAGTACAAGAACTTAATATTGAATAAGGCTGGATTAAAGAGAGAAAACTGAAATATTTTTCACACATTAAACATCATGATAATCTAGAGAAAACTGTCTTCGAAGGGTACATAATGGGAAAAAGAAAGAGAGGAAGACCAAGGCGAAGATGGCTGCAAGACATTCTGATGATGTGCAAATGGATGCATCAGCAGCAGGCCATCTTGCTCAGAACCAAGAGGCATACAGGAGTGCTGTTAAGGAGATAAAGTTAAGCAAGGGACATGCAAATGAATGAATGAATGGCTAGTAAAGAGGATTAAACAGAGAAAACTTAAATATTTTGGACATATTAAACATCATGAGAACTTAGATAAGACCGTCTTGGAAGGATACATAATAGAAAAAAAAATGAGAGGAAGACAAGGTGAAGATGGCAACAAGACATCGCTGATGATCTGATATGGATGTATCTGCAGCAGGCATCTTGCTTACAACAGAGAGGCCTACAGGAGAGCTGTAAGGGAGGCAAAATTTTGCAAGGGACATGCAAATGACTGACAGATTATGCTTCCTGTAAAGAAAGCTACTAAAGTTGCAAAGAAAATATCAGAAAATTATAACACTTAAGAAGTAATATCTGGACGTAAAGTAAAGAAAGCAGTCATGCATTTAAATATGATTTAAAGGACCTATTTAGTGCATATTTTAAAAGTTAATTTTTTCACCAATTATCATACTTACTGGTGCATATTAAGTGCTTCTAAAATGTACGAAAGATATCATACTCATATTTCAAGACTTATGCTATAAAATATAAAAATAGCAGTTCAGGAAATTGTTTCTACAGAACTGCATTTCCACTGACATAGATTGCTTCTTTAATACTGTAGTCTCCACAGACCAAGATTACTTCTGTAACATTGCAGTTTCCACTTATCAAGACTACTTCTGCAGCACTGACCAACCCAAACATAAACTAAGAGACTGGTTCAGAAACAAAAGGAAGGACAATTCACTGTAACTTATAAAATTTACAAATTATAAAAAAAAAGAAAGGCATAGATGAAAACATGAGAAGGTGGAGTTCAAATAAAATGAAACAAAGTTACATTTCATCAAATGCAAAGATAGCAACTACAAAAGAAAATACTTGTTAGAAACAAAGTAACATCAAAACAGATGCCATCACTATTAAGCAAGCACCCAAACATCACAAAGAAGCAGGTAATCAAACACCAGTTTAGAACTCACTCATTCACCATCATCTAGCAAATAAGAGCCATAAGACCTGGAAGCGTGGCGTGAGTAAAGAGTGATACACTTTTTTAAAAAACCCCTCTTACCACCAAGTTTTACCCAGGTAGCTGGGACACCACAAGAAAATATGTAAATACTTGCCAGCATGGACTGAAATGAAAAATATGGATAATTACTGTCACAGGAAATAACATTACTTTCGCTTGCTTCACGCTTGATTTTTCTGTCTCAATCCTCTTGAAAATATTAGCTAATGGTTAGCTAATTTAATCATTATTCAAGATCTATTGTGCCTTCTTATTATTATTCCCACCACCCATATGAATATACAGTAAAAAAAAAAGCAGTTATGTAAACTTCCATTTTAGTTACTCAATTTGTTTGCTGATTTATTTCCATGCCACTATCTCAGGTCTTCTAACATCTGTTCCCCTGGACAACCTCTGGATTTTCTGCTTTCAGTTCTGCCCACTGTTACGATGTTTTCCAGTTTCTCTTTTTTCATTATGTCCCAAGAATAATGGAAACTTTTTTTATTTTCTTTTTAATCTTTGTTATTGTATTGTGTTTTTCATTAGCTTGTCTCAAACACTGCAACAATCAAATATGATTCTTTTTTTTCTAAGTTCTTCACTATGTATCATTTATTCATTTATTATGTGCTTTACTGAAAGGCAGTAGTAATCATGTCTCGTTGTTTCATGCAGTTCTTGATGCTTCAAGTTTGGTTGCTTCAGTTTTCCTTACTCAGACCATTAAGAGATTTATCTCTATATTCTCCTCGTTAGTTTTCCAGTTTTATCAAGCTCTCTTTCATGCCATGCACAGGAAATTTTAACTTTTCTTTTTTTTTCTGAACTTTAACAAGGGTTTATTGTTCTCTGTCTTAACTGAGAATTTCTTCATTTGTTTCTTTCGTGATATAAGCACATGCTACATCTTTCATACCAAACTACATCATTATTATTTTAAATGTCAATTTCAAATGATTTTTTTTTTTCCAAGTCTCACAAGCATAGCATAATGTTAGCTCTAATTAGCAAATTAAACTCTTTCTCTAAACGATATTCTCTTCTTTGTTGGTATCTTTCTCTTGCTAGAAAAACTGCTTTTGTTTTTTTTCCCCCTAGTCTTCATTTCACTTGCAGTTTTTTTTGCCATCTGCTCTAATCGTTGTTCCATATTAAATGGATTTTATTTTCGTGTTTTTTAGTTTGCATGAATATTACATTTATATATGTTATTTTTTAATTGTACATGTACTTAATGTTACCATCATTTCTGTCTTTCCCATTTTTCCTAATTGTCTTTTGGTGCTCTCTGTAATAACACTTGTATATATATATATGTACACCAATCAATCAAGCTTTGGTCATCACTGATTTCCACAACCATCTTTCCTTAGCTCTTCTATAAGATGTGTGTTGGACCGTACTCTGTGCCACTCTTTTAGTCCGTCAGGATCTGTTTTCTTCTGTCCCTTTTTCCCTCCATTTTTCCTGTTGTCATTAGGTATTACAGTATCTTCTCAAAACGTGTCCTACAAATCTGGATTGTTGTGTTCTTAATTTTGCCATAATTTCTCTCTTTTTCCCAGCCTTCGGTAGAACCGCTTCATTTGTTTTCTTGGCTGTCCATGGTACTCTTCATAGGAACCACATCTCCGCTGCGTCCAGTAGATTTTGAGTGCCCTTGGTTACTGTCTTTTTTCACATCCAAATAGCATTCTGGTAATCATCGACAGAGCTTCATTGCATAGACTGATTTTCATTTATCATAAATACCGACTTGGCCTGGGCTATTCTGCTCCTTATTTGGGTGTCGCATCTTCCACCTGGTGTTATTGCTTCTAGATACTTGAATCTGTTCACTTGTTTCAGTTCTGTGCCTTTTAATTTGATGTTACACTTCGCTGGTGTTTCTTTCTTGGATAAGACCTTGACCTCTATCTTCTTTTTCTTTAAACTAATTCCTTTCTCCTGGCTTTTTTTTTCCTACGATTCTATCTAACAATGTAGTTCTTCTTCGCTCTGGGCTATAAATTCCGTGTCATCCGCATATCAGAATGTTTAGGTTGTATCCTCCTATTGATATTCCAGACATGTTCTCAATGTGTCTCATAATCCTTTTGCTTTAGAGGGAGAGAACACATCCCTGCCGTACTCCTATTTTTATGTCCGGATACCCTCCTGTTTGATTACTCACTTCTCCCCCACCCTATACCCAAATGTTTTTTTCCTTGATGACTTGGTTTTTAATGTCTGTTCTGGGACAACAGCATTTGGGGCGGTGATTCGGAAGATTGGTCTTTCAGAATATAACCCAAGTGAGTGGCGTCTTTTCATCGACAGTTCAAAACGTAGCTTCAAATGTGTTCTTTTAAATAAAGGCAACAAATATGGTTCTGTTCTAATCAGTCATTCCACCAGGATGAAAAAAAAAGAAATACAAAGTCATCTCTTTAGTTTTGCAAAAGATAAATTACTAAGAACATCAATGGGTGATTTGTGTAGACTTGAAGATGGTCAATTTTCTTCTTGGTCGACGAAGTGGCTACACAAAGTATCCTTCCTTTTTATGCCTTTGGGATAGTACAGCCAAACATGAACATTGAGCGAGAAAAGACTGCTTGGCCTCCAAGGAAATATATGATGGTTGGAGAACAAAATGTAATCAATGAACCTTCATGTTCATCGATTGTTTCAGTTTTTTTTCCCTATGACACTCTATCTGTTCCTTATTATTATGCTATTTTGTTCCTGCAGGCATTGGTCCCTTTTCAGTTGTCTTGTATCTACTTTTTGTTCCTTCTCTTTGCTCTTAATCTATTACTATGACCCGTAATCTTTCTGTTAGCAACGCGTGATCAGGTCATTATGAAATTATGCAAAAGAAAATAAAAATAGTTGAACTTAATATGAAGTTTGACTTCAAACAGGCACATTAATGGCGCCTTCTTGTCTGCAAATAATTTGATATTTCTCTGTCACTAATTTTTTTATATTCACCAACCTTTCTTTACACATAAATTCAGATGTACTGCAAGTTCATCTTCTTCATTATGTAACTAACCTATTTAGTTAGCGCTAGAAATTATGGAACCCACAGGGTAAAAGGAGGAGAGGGAGACAAAGGAACTCCTGGCGCCGAAGTCTGGACACGGACATCAAAATAATGAACCAGACATGGAGACAGTTGGAAAGAGTGGCCCAGGACCGAACTGCCTGGCGAGCTCTTGTTGGCGGCCTATGCTCCACGAGGGGTCGGAGGCATAGATAGATAGATAGAAATTATGCGCATGTTAAACTATTCATTTTATCAAGTTCATCTTCTTCTATACTAATTACATCCACATTTAAAAAAAAATATTTCTACTGCCTGTTTAAAAACAAAACTCAGAAAACACACAAACCCAGTTTCAAATAAATATTTTCTATATGTTTATATATTCAGAGCCGAAAATACGAGGGTCTTATCGAAAGTCGTGAGCAATTTTTTTTTAATCAGAATTTATAAATAGAGAAAATATAAATGTATCACCTTAACCTGGATCCTTTGCACTGCATATAGAGGTCACATGACGTACCATAATATGCCATGTGACCAAGCGGAGCAGAAACAAAATGGCGGGTGCTGAAGTTTCGTTACGTCAACGTGCTGTTATTGAGTTCTTCTTTAAAGAGGAAATCCACCAAAGACTTCAACTTGCTCATGGAGATGTGTGTATGGGTGCTAGCAGTGTTAGGAGGTGGGTGAAACATTTCAAAGATAGAAACACGAGTATCCAAGATATGCCTCGCAGCGGTCGCCCTCGAACTGCCTCCACTGAAGGCAACGTGGAAAGTGTTGAAGACAGACGTGTCACAGTATCTGAAATCGCTGTAAATCTTGGAATAGGACACAATGCAGTACAGGAAATGATTGAAACCCTTGGCTATAGAAAAGTATGTGCCAGCTGGATCCCACAGGAAAGAGCGTCCAGAAAGCAGTGCGTCTGCGCCGTCGGTCAGCTGGATCGGAATTCTAGCAGGAGGGTATTTTCAAACTCGCAGAGCGATGAGGAAAGTGTGTGCAGAGAAATGGAGATTATGTTGAAAAGTGAAGAAAAGGATGGAAAAGCGTGCAGAAAAGGTGACACATTTATATTTTCTCTATCTATAAATTCTGATTTAAAATTTTTAAAAATTGCTCACTACTTTCGGCATAACCGTTGTAATAAGACTATTCCACCCATTCAGATGAGCTGTGCCTCGCGCCTGAGAGGGGTAGGGGGGAGTGTTGAAGTGATGAGCACGCATTGTCACACTGAGAAGGATTCGCTTACGGCAGTGCTGTGCCTTTGAAGGAACTGCCAAACTGTCATTTTGGATGCCTGGAAAAAAAAAACTGCGCGAAGATAAGGCCAATGCTTCATTCCCTCTCCTCTCACGTCACTCGTGTAGTTTTCTTCCTTTTATTATAATAAACTTTCTTGTCACAATCTATTGATCTGATCACTCCTATAATTCCGACATTATTTCTGTGCCATATATATATATATATATATATATCATAGAAATGTAAATCCGTCTAAAGTAGCGATCGGTTGAAGTTTTAGTTTAGAGACAATTTTAGAAGAATATGCTTTTTTTTTTTAAAAAAAGGCCAAAAAGTTTCTTTTAAACGAACTTCAGGACCCCCCCCCCCCCCCAAAACCAAACCCCCAGCCCCATCCCCCCCCCCCCAAAAAAAAGTGGTAAGCAACTTTTTTACATAAATATTTGAAATAAGTATTACTAAGTAGCCAATTTGTTTGAACTTCATAGGTTTATGTTTGTGCAAATATATATTTGAATGCCTTTTTGATCTATCTGTCTGGCTTTTTTTTTATGATCGTAACAGGATCCGTTCAAAAAAAAAAAAAAAAAAAAAGGATCCGTGTGGGCCGGCTAGCGTAGTGGTTAGAGCACTCGTCTAGCAACCAAATGGTCGAGGGTTCGAATCCCCAGCTGAGCGGGATTTTTTTCCGACCAATACGGCCCTGAGGTCGACCCAGCCTCGTAAAATGGGTACCAGAGAAAATCTGGGAAGTAAAGGCAGCGAGGAAAGGAACTGGTCACCCTACCTCACACGCTGATGACCCAGCATAATGAGGTCTCTAACGCTTCACCCCCTACGGCATTTGAAATGCTATGGGACTATCTTTACTTTTTTAACAGGATCCGTAATTATTAGAAACACGATCTTATTCGACAGTTTGATGACCTGCAAGTGCACATGCCAAGTCAAGCCCGCCTGCACGATGCAGCAACCCACCAAATGCTGCAAGAATAGTGTCTTGACATTAGATCGTCGTTCTTGGGTACTGCATAGCAAGATTGAATTACTAATTTACAATAATTCTCTCTCTCTCTGAACCTTAAGTGCCCAGGGCACATGGGGCTTCCGCAAGGGTTTTCCACAAATGCCTGTCTTTCGCCTTTTTTTCTGCTCTTGCCCAGGTGAGCCCTCTATTGCTCAACATCCTTTCTGTTGTTCTTCTCCATGTCTCTTTTGGTCTACCCTTACTTCTGCTCCCCTGTGGTGTCCATCTTAGTGCTATTTTTGGTAGTGAGTTGTCAGTCATTCGGAGCACATGTCCCAACCATCGCCATCGTCTTTCCTCAATAATTGTTGTCAGTGGTTTCATCTGCATTTCTGCCAATAAGATGTTATTTCTTATGGTGTTTGGCCAAAATTTTTTTAATTCTACGTAAACATTTAGTCTGGAAAGAATTCAACTTGTTTTCTATGGTTTTGGTGATTTTCCAGCATTCACTTCCATAGAGTAGTACACTTAGAACATTACTCTTAAATATCCTGATTTTCATATTTATGCTTAGTTTATTTGATTTCCATATATTCTGCAGCATTGCAAAAGCCTGGTTTGCTTTAGTAAGTCTGCTGCTGATGTCCTCTGTGCTGTCTCCATTTTCTACTACTCTGCTGCCAAGGTATACAAATTCGTTGACCTCCTCCACTAACTTGTTATCTACTCTGAGTACATTTCTGTTGTTCACATTTTGCTTCATTAACTTTGTCTTTCCTACGTTGATCTTTAGTCCTATGTTGTTTGCATTCTGGGTTAACTTGTTTATTTTATCTTGCATATCTTTGTGACTGCTTGATAATAGACAAATGTCGTCCGCAAAGTCAAGGTCCTCCAGCACTGTGTTAAGGGTCCATTGTAATCCTCTGCGTTTGTCTGATGTTGCCTCCTTCATTAACCAGTCTACTGCCAAGATAAATAATGTTGGTGATAGTACACATCCCTGTTTCACTCCTGTTTGTACCCTAAAGCTGCTGGAGGTATGTTCTCCACAGATAACTTTGCACTGAAAACCCTCGTATAGGGCTTTGATTACATTAACTATTTTATGGGGGAGGCCATGCCATCTTAGGATTTTCCACAGTGCATCTCTGTTGACACTGTCAAAGGCTTTCTCAAAATCTATGAATAATGCATATGTTGTGCTATGCCATTCATTTGCCTGTTCTAATATTTGTCTAAGTACAAATATATGGTCTATGCATGATCTTCCTTTCCTAAATCCTGCCTGCTCTTTCCGAAGTTTTTCCTCAAGTGTTGGTACAATTCTGTTGATGATTATTCTGCAAAATACTTTACTAGTGAGTGGCAGTAGGGTAATGCCTCTCCAGTTCCCGCAATCTCTGAGGTCACCCTTCTTTGGTAGTTTTACTATAAGACCAGTTTTCCACTCCTCTGGGGCTTTTTCTAAATCCCAAATTTGTTGTAATATCCGGCAAAGTTGTTTTGGTGTTTCTGTTTCTTCTGCTTTCAACATCTCAGCAGTCACTTCATCTTCACCTGGTGCCCTGTCTGATTTTAGCATCTTTATCGCCTCTTTTACTTCATTTATTGTTATTGGTCCAATATTATTTACAATAATTAACAAAAGTAAAACTGTGGATATAAAAGCCATGACTATTGCATAGAAAATTACTAACACCAAAGTAAGTCTAGGCCCTGGAAATTGAGTCTCGAACCGGATTCCGCCCTATCTAAGAGCGTCCATGTTTACATGAATATAATAATACTGCTTCCTGTATATGCAAAAATAAACGAGAAACAACATTTTCGGCTTCCAGTTAAACTCACTTGTCATGATTGAAAAATTATTTTTCTGCAACTTAATATTCTAATAAACTAGAAATTTCACTACTGAAATTTTAATCAAATATAAAAAATAAATGTATGCAGTCAGCAAAGTATACGTTATCGTAATTGATATTGCATAATATTAGCATGTCGGTAAAAATGAATATTCCAGTTCAAATTAAATGTAAGTATGCCACACCCGTTACCAAATTTATTACGAATATTGCTTGCTTTGGATATCAATAATAAGGCCACTAGGGTTCGAAAAATATTTTCCATCAAGGCTTTTCTGATCAAAGTTCCTGCCCCAAAATAAGGTGAAGACAACAGATATAATTTACATATGATTAAAAGAACTATTCCAAAATAAACAAAACGTTTTTGATCTGGTCTAAAACTTTAAGAGGTCTTGGAAACTGGAAAGACCAGTTCTGCAATAAAGCCCTTCGCCGCTAGTTTCGAATAATTGCCGTCAAGTCTCAGGTAAGTCTTTGCAAGTATCTTCAAATCAGCTCTAAACTCTGTGAGTCAGAATGTGAAGAGTGCCTGTTGATTATGGTTTCCAGATCTAAAGTAACAATGTTATGGTTTATAACATACACAATAGAATGAAAGTTGTGAAAGGGAAGAAATAAAGAAAAATATAAAAAATAACATAACTTATACTTTATTCACCACTATAACCATTATCTCAAAAGCGATGTACTTAGTTGGATTTATACAGTACTAAAACACTACAGTATTTAATTTTCAGTATGCATTATATGAATAATAATAATAATATTATTATTTTTAAAAATAATTATTAAAGAAAAATAAGATTTTTAAGGGCATGCATCTTTCCCATCGCAACATATTTGCCTGTGAAACCTGGACACTTAACAAAACAGCTGAGAAACACATACATGTCTTTGAATGTAAATGCTACAGAAGAGTTCTTCAAATATCGTGGACACAAAAAAGAACAAATATATCTATACTACAAGAGCTTAATATTGAAGAAGGCTGGCTAGTAAAGAGGATTAAAGAGAGAAAACTGAAATATTTTGGACACATTAAACTTCATGATAATTTAGAGAAGACCGTGTTGGAAGGATACATAATGGGAAAAAGAAGGAGAGGAAGACCAAAACGAAGATGGCTGCAAGACATCGTTGATGATCTGCAAATGGATGCAGCAGCGGCATGCCATCTTGCTCACAACCGAGAGGCCTACAGGAGTGCTGTTTGGGAGGCAAAGTTCCGCAAGGGACATGCAAATGAATGAATGAATGAATTACATGAGGAAGTATAACAGCAAGCAAAGGAATTTCGAAAGCTAGTGTCGTACAAAAGAAAAAGACAATCAAAGTTTCCTGGACACATCAATGGACGTAAAGGTCTCAAAAATTGGTCATGACTGGTCAGATAAATAGCAAGACAGAGAGAGAAAAGAAGACAGAAATATCTGGATGGCCTGACTGTATGGCTTGGCGGGAAAACAGCAGTCGACTTGATTCGAAACACCGAGGATCGAACACAATGAAGAGAGATGACCGCCTACGTCTGTTGACATGATTCTATCTGGTCTGATACATTACAAGCTTTGTGAGTATTAAACTCAATTTTACTGTTTAACTTTCCTGTTTGAGAAGTTTCTGCTATTTGTTAAAATTGATGTTTCATGACTTTTTTTTATAGATCTCGAAAAAAAGAAAGATAAAATCTATTTTAAAGATAACATAAAAGACATATTATAATTAGCACATGTATTTTGGACCATTCTGTAAGTCTGAGATATATGTTGTAAGTCTGAGATATATGTTGTAAGTCTGAGATGCATGTTGTAAGTCTGAGATACATGTTGTAAGTCTGAGATACATGTTGTAAGTCTGAGATACATGTTGTAAGTCTGAGATATATGTTGTAAGTCTGAGATACATGTTGTATGTCTGAGATACATGTTGTAAGTCTGAGATCATGTTGTAAGTCTGAGATACATGTTGTAAGTCTGAGATACATGTTGTAAGTCTGAGATACATGTTGTAAGTCTGAGATGCATGTTGTAAGTCTGAGATACATGTTGTAAGTCTGAGATCATGTTGTAAGTCTGATATACATGTTGTAAGTCTGATATACATGTTGTAAGTCTGAGATGCATGTTGTAAGTCTGAGATCATGTTGTAAGTCTGAGATACATGTTGTAAGTCTGAGATACATGTTGTAAGTCTGAGATACATTATAGGCGCTCTAACCACGTCCCGGGGGTCACAAGTGAAGAATACTTTCTGTAAAAATTGTAAAATTATTTTAATGTTGCATTAGTTTTTAACAAATGTAAATTAATTTTTTAACTGAAATAATTGGTTTTAAAACTAGCCATAAATTCGAGAATAAAGTCCTGAATTAGACTGAAAAGTTAGCCACACATCTTCTGTCGTCTAGCACAGTGGTTCTCAACCCATGGGCCGCGGCCAAAAGGTGGGCCGTGACAGGGAGTATTGTGGGCCGCGCTGAAGCATCAAAGCAGAAAAAAAACACAAGTAGATACAATAAAAAATTATTCCGCATTTTTCAAGCAATGCATAGGGCAGACGACACGGATGCAAGCCGCAGAATTGTAGGTCGCTTTATTCGTAAATGAAAAGAACTTTTGTGTAGCAATGAATATGCAGTTAAACATGTAGTGAAAATATTACATAATACTTTATAAAATTAGATTTATACTTTGCAAATATAAAGCACTTTATTAGTGGGTCGAAAAAATGTTTGACTTTTAAATGTAGGCCGTACAGCAAAAGGGTCTGAGAACCGCTGGTCTAGCACAAAATAGAAGCAACTTCGGCGCCACCTATCGGTTAAAGTTGATATTCTTAACGCGTGCGCATGGTACTTCGTTTTCACGTACTGTACTTTCTAGTTTACCATAAAAGAAGTTCTTGAGTCTTTGCACTGTTCTAGAAACCCTCAAAGCAAATATGCTTATGATCATTGACAACAAATGTTAATTATATTTAGTCTTATTTAAACAAATAGTGGATTGTTGTATGTTATTGATGTAGTCGTATATGTATCATCTTATATTTTTTGCCACCTTCGTAGCTGCCCCCTTTCCTCACTCTTTCTATTTCTGTAAAACGGAACCACACATCTGTCTGTCTGTCTTTATATTTTATTGTATTGTTCGAATATTGTAAAAATAAAACTGCATGCATTTAATCATATAGTGGAGCCTTGTGTTCGTCTCCCCTTTCCTTCTCTAAGGGTTGACGCCAATGGGACGGTTTGATCTAGTAACATAACGGTTACACGCAGGAAGTTCTGCAAGATATACTCTCGATAGACACCCGGGCAAGACAGCCCACGCAGACTGATGAATAATATATACAGCATGACTAACAAGGTCGATTATCATGTACTTCAGGTGTGTTCGATAAATGACTACGTGTGA
The DNA here is from genome assembly GCA_009760885.1 of Achatina immaculata. NCBI lineage: Eukaryota > Metazoa > Mollusca > Gastropoda > Stylommatophora > Achatinidae > Lissachatina > Lissachatina immaculata. The sequence goes on from CM019694.1 coordinate 22,397,969, forward strand.
TGATGAAAATCGATGGTGAGTGAAGCACATCAAGTCACATGAATATTCGCGGGGACATGTAGATAACAGGTTCAAATGACTCAGTCTAATACAACCAAATGTAGAATAAAAAACTAAAGCCCACATGAAAAAGATAGTCATTATTCATTAGACACACAATGAAAAGAGGAGGGCTTGAAAAAACAACAGGAAAAATAAGTGGGCAGAGAGGCAGGTGAAAACTAAAAAATACAATCATTGACTGTTTAATACCATGGCACATTAAAAAGTTACAACTGGGTTGATGCAGAATATCAAGAATTGAGATCTCTAGAGAAGCATGGCCATCAATGTCTATCTAATGATGGTGATATTTTTGTTCCATTTATTGTTGTGATAAAAGCGCTTAATGACTTGTGAAGTAGAACACTTAGGTTCCAGATGGTTCCCGTGAAGTTACACAGTAAACACATCAATCATATTTTTTTCTAGAAAGCGATGACGTCAAGATGTTGCCATGGATGGTGCCCTGCTGAACAAGCGTGAATGTTGATAAACTGAATGTCTTTCTCTTTGAAAAAAAAAATCCTCGATAGCATGAAATACTAACTTTCTTTTTGCATTTGTTTCTTTTTGTTTTGCAACTAGAAATTTTTTTTAGCCAGAAGTAAACAAACAGTAAGCAAAAGTTCATTGCCAGAAAGAACGGATTCATCTAACTGTAAGCCAGATTTTGTTCTCCTAAGAGTTACATGTGTTCTATGATCCACAGAGACTATTAATGTATTGTCGGACACTGCTAGCAAATATATCTCCTATATTTTTCACATTTTGAAAGTTTGGTTTTTTTTTAGCTGACTGAAAGAATGCTTTTTTTTCTACTATGTAAACACTGGAGAAGTTTGGCAAGTTTCACTGCTTAATTATAAAGACTCACACAAAACGAGAAATGTTGCTTTTGATTGTTTGGTCCTGTTATGAATCAGTATTTAATATGTTTCAAACTATGCTTCATGCGCTTCTTTCTTGTTTGCCGTTCTACAGCCACACACAAAAGACAACATTAATGTGCGATATAAAATATAACTAAAGTTAGTTGGTAGAAGAACGAACTGTGTTAGTGCTGTTGCTCAGGACTGATGTTTAGCTAGTGATACTTCGTCGTTTGTAAACGTGAATATAATATAATGCAGATCACTTTGATGTTATATCTACTCCTCTTTCTCTCCTACACAGCTGTCCTATCAAACTATGAAAGAAATGTTCATCCACGCATCATCTATCCCCATTTAACACATGCCAACAGAAATGTTATCATAAGTAGTGTACACATAGTACCATGCCAACTTAGATGACACATGCTTTGAAAAGCCGTATTATGATGTGCCACCATTATAAGAACTATCTATTTCGTCTAAAATTTACTGATAGAAACAACAGACTATGTACAGTACAGTTACATATACTCTCAGAAATATTATAGCGCGAAACTGCAACATTTGGTACATGATTAATACTAATATACACTAAACGCCTAACAAAGTTGTTCCATTAATCAAGCATAAACTTTCATTAGTTATGAGACAGTTTGGTAACGACGTACCTAAATATTTCGAGCAATTCGTACTTTACCGAAGCAGAATAACGACAATGCGATGAAGACGGAAATTATGTACGATTAAACGAAATATACATTTCTTCAGTCCGACACTTCAGAACTAAATGGAAATTGTTGCAGTAAAATATCAGTATAACGGACTTCAAGGGGATTGGCAGACTAGTCCGTTTTATCCAAAAATGTATAAACTAGAAAAAAAAATAGGAACGGCTTTACTGTTTAACGAATACACAGTTGTGACGTATTCGTTAAATAATAAAGCTGCTCCTACGTGTTTCTAATTTATACATTTTTGTATCACAGCTTTACTGCAGTGCTTTGTGTATAGTTGTATATACACTATTTATCGTTTTATCCAAAGTCCGTTATATAATTATACAGATATAACATGAAAAATTAGCGAACTACTTTGCGAGCCCTATGTGACGTTTAACGGCACCAGAAGGATATAAATCTTATATCCTTCTGGTGCCGTTAAATGCCCTAATTTATGCATGTGAAAGCTGGAACACAACTAAAGAAATAGAAAAGAAATTAGACTCTTTCGAAAACAAATGCCTAAGGAAAATACTCGGTATAAAGTGGAATGAATTCAAGAGCAACGCAGAGATCAGACAGATGAGCAAACATCAACCTGTCTCATGGTTGATCAGAAAAAGAAGATGGATATATGTCGGTCATATGATGAGAAGAAACAATCAGAGAATCCCCAAACAAGCTATCAAATGGAACACAGCAGGGTGAAGAAAAAGAGGTCGGCCACGTGAAACTCTAAAAAGGACATTGTTAAGAGAAGCCAGTTTAATGGGCATAACATCCCTTGATGAAATTGAAAAACTCGCCGAAGACAGGACATCTTGGCGAACTACCACGCAGGCGCTATGTGACGTCTAACGGCACGGGAAGGATGTAAGATGTAATATATATATATATATATATATATATATATATGAGTGCGGAGCTGGTCCGTTCTTCTCGAGGCTTCGTTATAAACGGGGTCCGTTATAATGGGACTTTACTGTATTTTCTCACCCCTAATTCAGACGCCAGAAAGAGTAAAGGATAGTTAACTGTGGAAATCAATGACGACCAACGCCTGATTGGCAATGACCAGAGAGAGAGAGAGAGAGAGAGAGAGAGAGAGAGAGCCTGTCACATCCGGTCATTAGAGTAGAAGTCTGTGGTCTTCAGTGCTCACAGCTTTAACATTTGTGTGTCAGATGACCCGCCTGCTAGTTTATTTTTGAGTCTGTTAAATTTGGGAAATATGTAGATTGTATTTGGTAGGACTTTTCTATTTTCTATATCCAGTGGCTCTATGTTTTACATAAATTTCACATGAAGCTCTGGGTGTTGATCTCTGCTCCTCATAAATGAAATGAAAGACCTGGTTCTAAATTTTGTCTACTTGTGTCCGAGTGCTCGTTGATGCTGTGGCGTGTAGGCAGAGATTGTAGTCTGTAAGAGGTCTAACACATTCTTTGTTATCTGCGTGTACTTGCAAGTTGCTGCGTGTACTTGCAAGTTGCTGCGTGTACTTGCAAGTTGCCTGAGTAAGTTTAATCTGTCTGTTAAGTATCTACGAAGTTTAGTTTTCTAACTTCGTGCCAAGATCAGATGGATTTTCTTCTCTGGTGATGTGGGTGCCATCAAGGGATTATTTTGAATTTAGTCTTTGCCCGTTTGTTACTAAGACTACATATGTGGGTTTACAAGCATAATTTTCAACTTCCGAAAATTGTAATATGTTTATATAGCAAGTAGCATGTCTGTTCCACTAGTCCATATGACAAGACTATCAGCAAACATGTAGTTGAGGCTAGCCAGGTCTCCTTCCCAAAGTCCACGTTATTAGTTCAGGAGTGCTTCACCTGCACTTCACGCATTATTTATGCCATTATGTGCAAACGTTGTGATATGAAGTATATAGGGCAGACCGGATTACGCATAGGAGATCGTTTTTGTCAACATCTTAATGACATTTCCAAGTAGGCACACACACACACACACACACACACACACCTGTAGCAAAACACTTCCGTCAAAGAAACCATCTAGAAAAATGGGACATTTCTGTTAGTGCAGTCTGCTCCTGTTCTTCTGATGTACAATCTCAGCTGGAATTAACAATAAATTTCAGCTTCCTTTAAACTTCTTTAGATTTTCACCTACTTTCTGCTGTTCATGCTCTACTTTCTTGTCTCAGCCCCACTCATTTCGCTGCAGTTTCTCATTCATAAGTTTTAGCTTTATCTCTCAGCCCTCTTCTTCTTCTCTAGGAGCTATAAGGCATTTATACCTTCTTGGTCTCTTTCCTGCCCCCCCCCCCCCCCACACACACACTGTTATCTCCCTTTCATCACTTACACGCAGCTGACATCCGATTTGTCGAAGTTTTATTGTTGTTGTCATCTCCCAGCCATTCATTGTTCCAATTTTTTCCCCCATCTTTAGGGCGCATTTGTTGTGTTCTGTACTAGGATGCCACGCAGATAAGTTTTTCATTTTTCTTTTTATTTATGTGTTATGTTGTTCTTGTATGTAATACTTGAAACAGGCTGACACCGAAATATTGTATGTTTTTCATTTATACATTCTCATCTTACTTTCAAACTTTCTACCACTTGTGTTCTTTCTCACTTTCCTCTGTTGTTTTGTAAAACTGAACCATACACATCTTTTTTCAGTATGTGTGACAGTTTGTTACTGACCTGAGTTTGTACGGTTTCATTGATCAGATATTTTTTTACCCATCTAAATATTTGTCTATGTATGCCCATGGTCCGCATTTTAACAGTAAGTCTTCTCGGTGGAAATCTACAAAGACAGTTACAGAGTTTCTTGTGTTTAAAAAAAAAGTCTTTCTCATTACATTTTGATTAACTCTTTACCTCTGGGGAAGCCTGTCTGTCCTGTCAAGGAACCCATCAAATATTCCAGCCACCAGCACAGACTATTATTAAGAGTTTCTTCTGTGGACTATCAATGTTTTATAAGTCGATGAAATTACTTAAAAGCTCTCTGTGTCATCTTCTGGCTTTCCCTTCTTCATGATGAATCCAATATGGATGACACCCAAGCATTTGGAAGTATTACATTTCACAAAGTCTTGTTAATGAAGTTAATAAATGTGAAGTCTATAGGACCCAGAAGGAGGATTATTTCGTTTTGATATTTTGTGTTGTGCTGATGCTTTTCCTATCACCAATTTACCCACAGAACTTTGACGTTTGTGTTCACGTTTTCCTCAAGAGAGTTTGCTTTGTGAGATTTTTTATTTACTCGTCAAAACTTTTCCCAGAATCTTGCCAAGTTCTTTCCCATTGAAAATCCTAAAGAATGTGTTGTTGGCAGCAGCAAAAAATTTGTTCAAGATACTGGATTTGTCTGAATCTTTTAAAAGGATTCGGTCAGAGATTCACATTCTTTTAGGGTTTGCTTGTTTCCCCTGACATACTGTTTAAGAGTTTTCTGTATGTGCTATATGGCTTGGACTTTCTATGGGCCATGTCCATTCCTCATACGATTTTGTTTCCAGCTTTCTCGTGCCGTTTTTTTTTAACTACGTCTGTCTTTCATACCAAGTGGAGATCTGGGATATGGGACTCTGTGTCCCACATATATTAGCCAAATGATTTGGTCACAGCCCTATAAAGACACTTATTTTGGAAAGAACATTCCCTGCCACTTACAGTCTGCTAGCTCTACTCTGATAACTACATTGTGATCGTTATTGGTGTAGAGACCCACAGGTTTGTCAGGTCCTGGATTCACTGGTTTCACATCAGATTCTCTTCTAACTGCAGATGGTCTCCAGGTTTCTATCCGTCCACTATCCTGACCAGTCTAAAGCGAACCCTGACCTTAAATCTCACCTCCACCTACTGGCACATGATCAGTGCTAAAAGCTGGAAGACCTTCTATCTTTGGAGGGGTACATTTTACTTGTTATTCCTCCCATAGCTGGGCAGGTTCTTTTAATGTGCAGAAAATGTGTCTGATGATCAGATACACCAAGGATCGCACAAGATGGAGACACAATGGTCGTCAACGCTGACACAGCACATAACAAATGAACTGAGATGGTGTGTCTGAGTTGTTACGCCCGTGGTAAATAAGAAACATCCTGGAGACCTCTCAGTTTTATGTTTCCTCTTTCTCTGACAGAAATGTCTGATCCCCAATAATTTTGTCTTATAAGAGAGTGTCATGATACTCTGCAACCATCAGTATTAAATGCTCCATGAATATGAGCCGAAGTATCAAGCCAGAGTTTTGTTTTATTTTTTGTAAATAATTGGATTTGGTGTTCTTTTTCTCACAAAGTCTACATCAGAATAAGTGAGCTCTTAACACAGTTGTTCTCTTTGTACTGGACTAGCTGAACTGACAATGACATTCCCAATATAACTTACTGCCAGTGCTTCAAAATCTTTATAATGAGTAGGATAGAACTCAAGCTTGCAGATATGTTTTCAATCATTTGGACTGATTGAACTGACATCACAGTTCCTCTGTCCATCATGCTACTCTCCCCCCCCCCCCACCCATCCAACCCCCCAGTTAATAAGGATTCTTGCTAATGAGATCTCCTACAGGCAGTTGAAGTAACTTCTTCTTCTGCATTCACGGTTTTTGGTCATATCAGATCTTCATCCCTGTCGAGCTGGCAAAGATGGTAATCCTCACCAGATCTCGATCCCTGTTGACATGGCAAAGTTTGCAGTCCTCGCCGGGTCCTGGTAGGAGCCCCAATGATTTGGCCCCCAGCTTGTCGTGTGGGGGTTGTTCTCTTGGTTGGTTGTTTTGAGCCGTGGGATTCATCCCTTTTTCTTCCCGCTGGAGAAGGGTTGGAATGAAGCCATGCTGCCAGACTGGATTGCATTAAGACCACTCTTAACATCGTACATGCGTTTGTGTCCTGTTTTACCTGGGTACTGCGCCCCAGCCAACACACTCCATCTTTGGGAGGCTGGGTGATTTAAGCAACTTTTTCTCACTCTCTAAAAACTCCTCACCTTACAAGTTCTGACCTAAGCTGTTTTAATCTTCTGTATAGTTTGCTGTCTGTCTGTTATCAGATTTTCTCTGTTTAGTTCAGAGTACTCTTAATACTCTTTGTACTCGTTGCCTGGCAAAACACTGACCAGAACAGAACCCCCCCCCCCCAAAAAAAAAAAAAAATTGACCCAAATGTTGTATTTCTATCAAATTATGAAGCCTAGAAAATAGACTGATTAAGTGCTCTGAAATAAAGTATCATGATTCAGTGACCAAAGGTCACATTATATTAAATGGTATGTAACAGTTTACTCATCAGTTTTAATAGTACCATGTGATCCAATTATTTACCTTGTAGATTCAAATGAGCCAAGTTCCTACCATTTATGATTCTGGGAAACAGGGTCATTTTTTTTCCATTCTGCTTTAGTAGGACAAGTGAGGATTTTTTTTTCTGGTACCACCACACCAGAAAGACCCCCGTCTCTAAAAAATGGGTACCAGAGTGATCTTGGAATGTAAATGCAGCGAGGTGTGATACTAACCACATCACAAGTTCATGTGCTGAAGGTCATGAAAATACAGGCCTAACAACATATTCCCAACTTCATCCACTCTGACATATTCTCCACATCTGAACTTCATCCACTCTGACATATTCTCCACATCTAAACTTCATACACTCTGACACATTCTGAACTTCATCCACTCTGATACATTCTCCACATCTAAACTTCATCCACTCTGACACATTCTCCACATCTGAACTTCATCCACTCTGACACATTCTCCACATCTAAACTTCATCCACTCTGACACATTCTCCACATCTAAACTTTATCCACTCTGACACATTCTCCACATCTAAACTTCATCCACTCTGACACATTCTCCACATCTAAACTTCATCCACTCTGACACATTGTCCACATTCTGAACTTCATCCACTCTGACACATTCTCCACATCTAAACTTCATCCACTCTGACATGCAAACAAAGAAGAAGAAGAAGAAGATCCACTCTGACATATTCTCCACATCTGAACTTCATTCACTCTGAACTTCATCCACTCTGACACATTCTCCACATCTAAACTCCATCCACTCTGACACATTCTCCACATCTGAACTCCATCCACTCTGACACATTCTCCACATCTGAACTTCATCCACTCTGACACATTCTCTACATCTGAACTCTATCCACTCTGACATATTCTCCACATCTGAACTCCATCCACTCTGACACATTCTCCACATCTGAACTCCATCCACTCTGACACATTCTGCCCACTATCAATACATTATAACTGACATTTCAACATCATCAGCTTCATCAGACAAGGTGTGCTATAGTAATTAAGTTTACATATGCCTGTGCAGACATGTTGAACTCCTGAAGGAAAACAATGGGAAATACTCTTGTCTGAAAACAATGAAGTCTAATGTGTCTTACAGTGCAATGAGGATTAACAATAGTTACACAATATCTTATACCAAACTGATTTGAAGTTAGCTAAACTGTTACATTCCATACAAGAGAGGATAAAAAAGTAAAACCATTTGAAAATTATGGCTACCACAGTGGAAAGAAGCTGATGCAATAAGACACATTTACAATGGCTGAACATGAATACTGTAATGCTCTGCCATTAGTTTAGCTGAACCCAAGGTCAAATACGCGTGGACGCTTTGCTGCTGAAATGCACCATTGTCGAACAACGCATTTTTAGTGTTTGTGCAAAGGGAGTTAACTGCTGAAATTCACTGTTGTTTATGAATGAGCAGAAAGGTTTAAAGTGGGAAGAACATGTTAACAGACGAAGCTCAGGCTACACACACAAGCTTCAACACTATTAACTGCAAGAAAGTTAACATAAGTTATATCACTTTTTCACACAGTCCCCCTGTTGGTCAGATGCACTTCTTACAGTGACTTCTCTCTGCCCAAAGAAATTTCACTACCAAGCATTGTTCAATAATGCTGCAATCCCACAGCAAAACGTCCATGTTTATTTGATCTTGTCTTCAACCAGACTTATGGTCAGAGTTCCACACTGTGCATGCTTAAAACTATCCTCAGATATTGCAAATACGCTGTATTGCATAAGTTTCTGTCCAGTGTTACAGTGTAATTTTTGTTGTGCTTTACTTTCTGATTTTCCCTTGTATAATATATGTGATATTTAATCATAAATTCATAGTCACAAGTTTTTACTTGATCTCAGAGTCCTGCAGCGCTCCATCTAATTCTCAGGAATTTATGATTTGATCAAAATACAACGTTTGAGTTAAGAAAAATTATTTTCTTTATCTGACAGTGCTATACAAACCTGACTATTTTCCCAATATAACAGATTGTGTGCTCGATTACAAGCAGATAAAATACCCCAGGTGCACACTTGGTAACACAAGATATTTCAAGACCAGTCACATAAAGTCCTGCAGAAGCTAGCTACAAGGATGAACAAACAGGCAAGTAATTACTTCCCTTTTTAGAAAGATAATCTATGAGGATTCAAGATAATCTGCTACTCTCATGGACAAAAGAAAAGGACACACTTTTTGGATGCATACCACAATTTTTCTATTACATTAACTGAAGGCATAAAACACTATCTTTAGACTAATGTGTGCTAAAACAAAAACTGGCCAGGATTCAATGATTGGACAATTACAATTTTTTTTAAAAATCTGATATTAATATAATTTTTGGCAGTTCTCAGGTGCATGACTAATTAACAATGTCCTCTTGTTCAATATCTGGCACTACAACATCTCTCAGACAAAACCGGGCATCAAGATGAAGTTTAAAATGAACTAATACAAGTAAATGAAATGTTATTTCAAGCATCTATAAGCATTCTTACACACAGTGATACACGTGGAAGGAAGCAGAGAATAATTCCAAGAACAGGGATGACTGGAGAGCCTTTATCTGTGGTCTATGCTCTCAAGGGAGTAAAAGGGGATGCTGATGATGATGATAAGCATTCTGGCCACACAGTTATGTCTTTTATGTCATAGCCACAATATAACAAATTCACAACTCAATCAGTGAAACAAAAACCACATGAAATAAGATAGTCTATGCAAATTGCACTGTTGTCAAATAATATAACTGTGCTCACAATTTTTGTGTCCGTTATAGAACAACAGGTTCTGTACATTCTGACTATACATTCATGCAGTATTTTTCTTCCTCTCACTTGGTAGTCAGTGGGGTTACACATATGCCATACTGTTTACAATCTTTATATGTGATAATCTGACACATGACATCAATTTAAGAGTGTGTTCTGTGCACAAAATTTGCTAAGACCTCCTGTTTTGTCAACTGTTTTATGAAAAATAAGAAATTCTGCAGTTCAGTAACACAAGCATAGATCTAAGTACAAATCATATTTTCAGTTATTCTCCCATCATTTTTTTTGTCATCATGACATGGTTTCTCATCATCATTAACTCTTAGATTCTGATGAGCTTTCAAACTCCAGTCAACCTTTTTTTTTCCAGTTTTCAAATTTTCTCCCACTTTTCATACAAGCGAGATTTTTTTTTTTTAATAGCTTTTCCTCTTTCTCCCTCCATCTCAATTCTTGAAACCTGAAGGCATATTTGAATCTTGACACCCTCACAGGAAATAAAGAAAAGAAACTGCAAAGTACATTATAACGCTGACAGACACAGTAATCATGAACCAGTTACCCAAAGCAAATCTCTAATGAAAACCGGGGATAACAAATCAGGAGAATTAACACTACTAAGGGCAGGAAAATGTATGTGAGACACATGCAAACATTAGGACAGCTATGAAATAGATAAAGTGGTTTGTCAAAAACATGGTTAAACTAAACAGGTGACATCATTTCTGTCAGCGAAGAATTTTTAAATAATTTTATTTTGCAGTTTTACCAAAAATAAAGAAGAACTGTCAAGCCAGAGGTTACTCATTACTTGCTTAATGTTTATTTTGTAGGGTCATCTCTCAGGCAGGATGAGAAGCTCTGAGGATTTCAATCAAAATAAACAAAAGAAAATATTACTCCACTTCTTTACCATCCATCCACATCTGAGCATTAATCTATGAAAAAAAAAAAAAGGAATGGAAATAATGTTACATTTTTAAAAAAATAAACAGTACAACGCAGGAAGAATGACAAGAACTACAAATATCTGCAATGCAGAATCATTATGGAATACACTGAAAGACAAACAAAGCCACAATGCAAAATATGTAATAAAGCCGAATAATACAAAAGCAGTATCAATGAAAAGGACACTCTACAAGAACATGGAACACAGCATGATACAGGGCTCCTACAGAAGTCCAATGATGATCCATGAACCAAAGAGATAAAAAGTTCCTGTCTCAGATACAAATGCTGTAAAATAAAGACGTCATTCATAGCTCTGATGCAACAGTTCCTCCTACCACACATATAGCATTCACTAGCCCGACTTTTCAGATATTACAACAAATATGGAAGTACCTCTTCTTGAGCATAAACTTTCAATTTAGATTTGTGTGCTCAGTCTAAACAACAGAACAGCAGTGGATGTGGCTCCTTATGATGGAAGCAACACTTACCGCAAAGGCACTTGACCAACACCTGCATTTTGACAAACTCAGTCAGCGTGATCAGAAATATTCAGGATGGCTAGCTTGAGGGAAAGACTTGCACCAGCAGAATTCAATAATTTGTCAAATCATTTTTTCTTTCTATTTCAGTCTATACAATCATTTTTCTTTCTATTTCAGTTTATAAAATCATTTTTCTTTCTATTTCAGTCTATAAAATCATTTTTCTATTTCAGTCTATTCAGATGACCATGAAAATGAAATGACACACCAGGTGATGGACAGCCACTTTTAAGTACTCACAGAATCTGTCAGGACAGAAAATGACAACACATAAATCTCTGTTTAGGATGAAAGAGTTAGGTATAAAATGTGGTGATGCTCAACATGAACATCACGCCATGTTTTCAAGAAATGTAAATCAACGCAGAAAACTGGTGTCATCAGCCTGTGTAAACTGAAGGACATCTTGAGGTAGAGATCGGAGTATCCATTACTTGTCTGGAATAAAATGATGATGATGATGAAGATCCTAAAGACTGGCTCACTACAGAACTAATCTGTTGCTCTCTCTATGTACACTTAACTGATGGCTAGAATGGCTAACTATAGTAATAAATTCTAGCTGGGTGGGACATACTTTACAAGCTATTTACTTCAATATCTTTATTTTTGAGAGGCATCAACATAATCTGATACACCATAAACAAGATATTCATGAGCTAAGAACAGGAAACTCAATACTGTATGAAGGAAGATAAAGCTAAATGAAGACAGTCAAACCATTATTTAAAAAAAACTACTGACAGAGGAAATGTAACCCATTTAAAATATATACTCTCATTCATATAAGCACATACAAGCACATACACACACAGAAACACAGTGACAAGACCAGCAGTTATAAGTTTAAAGAGCATTCCTCTAACAAAGATCATTTACCTTATGCACTGCAGTATCATCCATTCGTTTATATTTAACACTTAAAAGAGCCATGTAAATCTTCTATACAGTCAAATCATTCACATTCTGTTCTGAATGGCTAATTTTGTTTAAAAATTGTAACTTATATCTGCAAAAAAAAAAAACAAGGACTAAAATCTTGATGCATGTGAGATGGATAGCCTCAAACATATTAAGTTACTACACAAGCACCCTGTCTGTGATTCTGCCTGTATACACTGGCATTCTCAATCATAAAATTTTAAATGTACTGCTCTTATTATACATCCTTTTATATGCTTTAAATCAGTTTCCATTAACAGCACAAATCAAAATACAAACTGAGATAACTCTTAAGAATATACGATTATTTCTATAAACTGCTCATACAAACAGCTCTGTCATGAACTGTGAGACTTATCTTTGTAGATACTTACTTAAATATTGAACCCATAAACGTATATGCATATTGTAAAGCAATGTTTTCCCATGTTCAGACTGCCAACCCCTTTTCTCCCGGCCCACATCTCCCCCCCCCCCCATGTACTACTTGTACAATGACCTATTACACTATTATATGCATTACACACCTAAAAACTTCAGCAAGCAAACCAATTTATTTAACAACATAAAGGAGTACTTTTATAACTCACCTACTACATTACTTTCTCAACTTCTAGCATGATGGGTGAGTTTCATGTAGGGACACCAAGTTTCTCAATATCAGGTTGAAAAGTGCTGAGAAGGAAAGAATTACTGCTCCCCGTCTGCTGCTTCATTTTCCCTTCAACGCCCCCCCCCCACCCCCCACCTTCCACTGCCTCCCCTACTGACCCTTTTTCTTTTCTTCACACCCCCCCCCCTCAAAGCCCACTTCAGGAAAAACTGTTGTAAAGCTAACTGAAATATACTGTCATTTTTTTTTTCTTTTAATTCTCTTAACATTTCAAATGGTGAAATATACAAATTATAGCTCTTAATTACGAATTCATTATCTATTAAACTCTGCCTGCAGACAAAACAAAAGTTGGAACTCACCAACAACCTGAGGTACACAAGTTGCAATCTACTAGTTGCAGTCTACTAGCTGCAGTCTACTATATGACTATATCCCTGATATATTGCCTAAACCACAAACAGAAAAGCTAGTTCTTCCTGTCCAACAGAATTCTAGCCAATCCTATGAGGGCTTTCTGGGCATCTGATGAAGCAAACTCGTTGACGCTCTTGACAGCTTCCCTGCTGTGTTGTGCTGCCAACAGTTTTGTCTGCTGCACCCCATCACTCTGTGGGCATCAACAAATTCAAGAAAAGCTTTACACAGAAGAGTCTGAGAAGAAATAAGCTGACACAACCACATTTAACATGGAACCTGAGGACACTAACTACATGTGTGCTGAATGTGGAAGACATGAAAGATAAACTCTTATAAAAGCTTTGTAAAAGAGCTATGCCTCAATAGCTTGTGCAGTCTATGGGCAAAAGAGAGCTCTGAAATGTTCATTGCTTGGTACTGTTAATCAGATCAGTTGCCTTTATTTTCCTGTGCCACTTGGTCACCCCACTCTGATATTATTTCTTGGTCTCCCTCTTTTTCTTTTCCCTAGAGGTTTTTTCTGCATTTATCAGGTTCTCTGAGTCTTAACAGTCATTTCTATAGAGATCAGATTGCCCTTCATTAACAGTTTCAATTAGCTTTTATATTCTGTGCTTCCCTGGGAATTTCATTTGCTCTTCTGGTCATTCAGGTGGCCTGGTTAGCTGAGTGGTTAGGCGCTCGGTTCACTAATCTGGTGGTACAGGGTTCAGTCCCAGCAGTGGGATTTTTTTTCTGGTGCATACCGAAAAAGCCCCAAGGTTCACCCAGCCTCTAAAAATGGATACCAGAGAAATCTGGGAAGGTAAAGCGGCCAGGTGTGACACTGACCACATCACACTTTCATGTGCCGAAGGTCATGGAAAATATGAGCCTAACACCGTATTCCCCGATATGCCTTAATGGCACGGAAATGGGAATTTTACCTTTTACCTTTATCTTCTGGTCATTCAGGTTAAACATCACATCTTTTTTTTTTTTTTCAAAACTAATTCTTAGCTGCTTCTGATTTCTGTTTCACAAGTTTGTTTATCACCAAATGTCAAAGGAATAGAGCAATGCTGGCTCTAAGTAGCACTGTAATACTACTTTTCTCTCTCAAGGACATTTTCTTATTTATTAGCACCTCACACAGTGTCCCTTGCTGGCTAAACTTTTATATTAGAAAAAAATGAGAAAATAAAATGAGAAAGTGCCAGGAAAACAAGAAAGGATACTTTCTCCTAAGCCAATCAAATCTAAGTAAACACTCGACCACCAAACCAAAAACAGGAGAAAACTTGTCAGAACTCACATCGTTTTTACTCACCCTGAACATGCAGGAATGATAAACAAGTCCAGACAAGTTGGTAATCAACGAACATTAATATGAAAACAAGAATTTTGATATGAAAAACTCATAATGATTGACAAAATTAAATGCTTTCTATATGAAGCACAATCAATGACAATCATTTACTCAGTGCTGTCCCAATATGTGCTGCTGAAGCATGATTTAGCTAGGGAATAAAGGTACAGAAGTGATTTCCCTTTGCTTTTTTTTTTTTTTTTTTCTGCTAACCTTTAGATAATGAGACTAAGTCACATGGCTGCAGAGATGTCTGTTCTAATCTGCTGATTATTTGGATATCACCTTTAGCCTCAACAGCTGATGCCCACTTTAACAACCACAGCGTGGAGTCATTTTGAATTTGACAGGCTCTCAACAAAATAAAACAAAAATCCTCAGTCCTGACCTTTACTGGAAACTAACTTTAGCCATTTTTGACAATTAAATGATGTTCCTTGGCTGCAAAGACCAGTCCTCTTGTACATATATTATCTAATGCCTGCCTCTTTGTGCTCTTCTCTCTGATTCAAATAAACATGTGAGATCGTGTGGTAAAATGGCTACATTTTAAAAAACAAAAGCTGTACTTAAAACAAACTGACACAATGAATAAGCAAACGGACAGACGAACACAATCAGACCTTGGCCACTAAGCTGCGAGCCAACTCCACATCCCCCTCCTCTGAAAACCTCCTCATTATCATGGGATTTATTTCAGGGAACTGAAAACAAAAATAACTTTGTATGAGACGTCCTGCTATCACATACAATTAATTAAAAAAAGAAACAAACCAAAGTCCAATCACCATCCATGCTGTTATGACTGAAAGGGCAGCGATTAGGCTGCAAACACCCTCTTCTTTTATCATGGTTTATGTTGCTATCACCCGTGTGGTACCCAAGATCTGCAAAGAATAGGACCACTGTACCCTACCACGCATGATCGTAAAAGGCGACTAAGGAGGGTTCGGTATAGGGCCAGCAACCCTATCTGGTAAAAAAACTATCAGACTGCTACAGAAACGGAAGCAAGGGAAAAAACAAATGCAGGTGGAAGGAGAAATGCGTATCAGGAAACTGAGCTCATGAAGGTTGTGGATGAAAGCCAGCCACTGGAAGTCCCCAACCTGACGTTAGACCTCCTGGAACCTAAACACAAGATGCAAATAGGCAGCTGGAATGTAAGAACACTTAACCAGACTGGAAAACTAGCACAAACCATCAAGGAAATGCACATATACAAACTAGACATACTAGGAATACAAGAAGCAAGATGGACAGGACAAGGCAGAAGGAAATTAACAACACAGCACACAGAAGATACAATAATATGGTCAGGTAAAGAAAATCTTCATGAAGGAGGAGTAGCATTGATTATAACAAAAGAAGCATCAAGGGCACTGCTGAAATGGACCCCAATAAATGAGAGATTATTATATGCACGGTTCAACTCAAAATTCACGAAGCTGTCTATTATAGTTTGTTATGCACCAACAGAAGCAGCTGAAGAGTAATTAAAAGAAGATTTTTACAACAGCCTCCAAGCCACAGTAGAAACAATACCCACGCATGATATGCTACTCATCTTGGGCGACTTCAATGCAAAAGTAGATGAAGGAAATGAAGACAGAAGAAGAATCATGGGAAGAGAAGGAATCGGAGAAATAAATGAAAATGGAGAAAGACTGTGTAGTTTCTGTGAAGAAAACATGATGACCATCGGAGGGACAATTTTCCAACATAAAAACATACATAAGGTGACTTGGAGGTCACCAGATAAAAACACAGAAAACCAAATCGATCACATACTAATAAACAACAAGTGGAAACGGTCACTACAAGATGTGCAAGCAAGGAAAGGAGCAGATGTAGGAAGTGATCACAACCTTCTGGTAGCAAAAATAAAACTAAAACTAAGGAAAGCCAAAATCGGAGAACATAGAAAGATACGTTTTGATACAAGAAAACTGAAAGACCAGCAAACAAGAAATGAATTCTCAATAGTACTTAAGAACCGCTTCAGTGTCCTACAAGACGAAGCAGAAATGTCCATACTAGAGTTCAATAAAGCACTACAGGAAACAGCAAAAGAAGTGCTGGGATATCGGAAAAGGAGAAAAGAGGAATGGATAAGCAAGACCACATGGGAAAAGATAGAGCAAAGAAAAGAAATCAAGAAAAAATTACTGAACACCAAATCACAAAGGCTTAAAGAACAAGTTCTAAGTAATTATGCACAAAAAGACAAAGAAGTGAAGGAATCATGCCGTCAAGACAAACGTCAATACTATGACAACTTAGCAGAAACAGCAGAGAAAGCAGCATACACAAATGACATGAAAACCATATATAAAATCACAAAGCAGATGACAGGTAACTTCAACACAAGATGTGAAAGTGCAGTAAGGACACAAAATGGACAACTGGTCAGTGGAGAAAGAGAAAAAATTGAAAGATGGAGGGAACACTTTAACACCCTATTAAACAGAACACAAGCAGCACAAACAATAGACATACCTGAAGTAAAAATGGAACTAAACATCAATACAGGACCAATAACAATAAGTGAAGTAAAGGAGGCGATAAAGAAGCTAAAATCAGACAGGGCACCAGGTGAAGATGAAGTGACTGCTGAGATGTTGAAAGCAGAAGAAACAGAAACACCAAAACAACTTTGCCAGATATTACAACAAATTTGGGATCTAGAAAAAGTCCCAGAGGAGTGGAAAACTGGGCTTATAGTAAAACTACCAAAGAAGGGTGACCTCAGAGATTGCGGGAACTGGAGAGGCATTACCCTACTGCCACTCACCACTAAAGTATTTTGCAGAATAATCATCAACAGAATTGTACCAACACTTGAGGAAAAACTTCGGAAAGAGCAGGAAGGATTTAGGAAAGGAAGATCATGCATAGACCACATATTTGTACTTAGACAAATATTAGAACAGGCAAATGAGTGGCATAGCACAACATATGCACTATTCATAGATTTTGAGAAAGCCTTTGACAGTATCAACAGTGATGCACTGTGGAAAATCCTAAGATGGCATGGCCTCCCCCACAAGATAGTAAATGTAATCAAAGCCCTATATGAGGGTTTTCAGTGCAAAGTGATCTGTGGAGAACATACCTCCAGCAGCTTTAGGGTACAAACAGGAGTGAAACAGGGATGTGTACTATCACCAACATTATTTATCTTGGCAGTAGACTGGTTAATGAAGGAGGCAACATCAGACAAACGCAGAGGATTACAATGGACCCTTGACACAGTGCTGGAGGACCTTGACTTTGCGGACGACATTTGTCTATTATCAAGCAGTCACAAAGATATGCAAGATAAAATAAACAAGCTAATTCAGAATGCAAACAACATAAGACTAAAGATCAACGTAGGAAAGACAAAGTTAATGAAGCAAAATGTGAACAACAGAAATGTACTCAGAGTAGATAGCAAGTTAGTGGAGGAGGTCAACGAATTTGTATACCTTGGCAGCAGAGTAGTAGAAAATGGAGACAGCACAGAGGACATCAACAGTAGACTTACTAGAGCAAACCAGGCTTTTGCAGTGCTGCAGACTATATGGAAATAAAAAAAACTAAGCATAAATATGAAAATCAGGATATTTAAGAGTAATGTTCTAAGTGTACTACTCTATGGAAGTGAATGCTGGAAAATCACCAGGCGATGGTTGGGACATGTGCTCCGAATGACTGACAAATCACTACCAAAAACAGCATTAAGATGGACACCACAGGGGAACAGAAGTAAGGGTAGACCAAAAGAGACATGGAGAAGAACAAGAGAAAGGATGTTGAGCAATAGAGGGCTCACCTGGGCAAGAGCAGAAAAAAAGGCGAAGGAAAGGCATTTGTGGAAAACCCTTGCGGAAGCCCCATGTGCCCTGGGCACCTAAGGTTCAGAGAGAGAGAGAGATGTTGCTATATTTAGAGTATCTGCTTCACCTCTGAAGTTCTGGAGAACTATCCTGTTGCTACTGACATTTTGCTTTGGATCCAACTGCCAACTTCACAAAGATCCCTGCTCCATTATACTTTTATTCCGTACTTCAGTACAGGTATCACCCATTCCATGTACATTATTTCAGTACATGTCTCACCCTTTCCTTGTATATTATTTCAGGTTGCTCTCCTCTGCTACACAGGTTATTTCAGACAGAGAGAGAGAGTGTGTGTGTGTGTGTGTGTGTGCGTGTGTGTCTGTGTGTGTTTTTTTTATTAAGACTGTCCTCGGCTTTGTTAGTGCTTGATTTTATTTCAGCCTTGGCTCTCCAGCTCAGTCTTCTGTCAAAGGTGATTCCTAGACAGCTGAAGAGTTCTTTGTATTATATTCCTTGTCCTTCTGTTGACATTTTTAGCATCCAAAGTTTGAGATAGAGAATGCATCTGTAGCTCTGTGGTAAACACTTCTTACATAACTGTGAAGTTACCTATAAACTGTGTAAAGCATTTAAGACAATGGTAAACACTTCTTACATAACTGTGAAGTGACCTATGAACTGTGTAAAGCACCTAAGACAGTGGTAAACAGTTAGAAAGGATCATCATTTTTGAACTGAGACACACCCACATGTTTCCTCTTTACTATCCCCATCAGCAAAACAACTGACAACATCTATCCTGTGTTGACTGTAAATTCTTCTGTACACATTTAACAAACACTTCATATTTGTGAACCTCCAAGCTTTTCTGCTAGCTCCTTCACTCTTGCATACAGAGGTATAAAGTGTGTGGACTGCAAGAAAATTATAGTAAAAGATCACATCAGCAAAACTTTCAAAAATGATTTTGACTGAGCTGCTTGCTAGTTAAGAGAAAGCACAAGTTCTGATTAAAACTGATATTCTATGGGGGGGGGGGGGGGGGGGGGGGGAGGAAACAGGGACGTAAGTCAGAAAAAAAGACGACTCAGTTTGCACAACAAAATGAACATGACCATGGTTAGCTGTTTTCATGAACATACCACGGAATTTCACAGATAATCAGCAATCAAATATTTTTTTTAAAAAACAGAAAAAAAGTGACACATGACCTTGTTAAAGAAATGTATCCTTCCAGAAAGTTCACTAAGTATGACTGAGAATACTCAGATATAGAAGCCTGATGTAAAATCTTCACTGTAAGCAAGTAAGTCTAGAAACAGATCCTGCTGCCTGACAGGCAGGTCTGTAGGCTGAAGACTAGCCAATCATAAGAGACCAGGCCTGGCAACATCCAAGAAACTATGGCTGGTTAAGGTGCAGAAATCATGATAACTTGCACACTATAAAAACACTGATAACCTGCAAACATTAAACAAAGATGCACGAGTTAGGATGACTCTAGAACTAGAGAATGACTCTAGATGACTAGTCATCTAGTTAGGATGACTCTAGAATGAAAAAAAAAAAAACCCCTCACCTCTTGTGCAGCAAATAAGACAGGAGCTGTGGCTAACCCAAGCTTCAGATCAGCAGCAGTTGGTTTCCCCATGACAGACTCACAGGAAACAAAATCTAGAAGATCATCTATCAGCTGTGGGGAGAAAAAATGTCAGAATCACTAAATTGACTTGCAGCTATTTTATTTTCTTAAGTCTTAAGTTTGATTTCCATTCCTGTAGCTGTCTCTTACAAACACAAGCTGAAGGTGACAACTGTCATGCCAACTCTCTTTACTTCAAATATGAAACCCCCTTTATTTAATAATAATTAACATTCATCTTTTCATTATGTGAATGTGATGAATGAGGCAAGTAACAAAAATCTAATTTTATTTGGTGAACTTGTGGAGGGAACGATAGTATGAGGCAGACTAAAACTGAGATACAAGAATACATACAGCCACCAACAAGAGATTTTTCTATCAGCAATGAGGTCTATACCACATGAAACTCTAAAGAGGACACTGTTAAGAGAGGCCATTTTGGTGGGCATAGCATCCCGTGATGAGGTTGAAAAGCTCGCAGAAAATAGGAAATCTTGGCAAACTACCATGGAGCCCTATGTGACATTTAATGACACAGGAAGGATGTAAGATGTAAGAATGAGGTCTGGGAAGAACTGACAAAAGATCAGATCACATGGAGAGTAATTCTTTTGAGGGCGCAACATTTTTTGAAGAGGAAACAAAGCCAAAACTGAATGCTAAAGATGCAAGATCAAGCAAACTGGACTTCACAACACAAACACTGCTTTAGTATTACTATGGCCAACAACGCAAATCCAACAATGGCAGAATCAATCATAAAAGAAACAGGTCAACATTTAGGTGCTCTGCAAATCCTACAACAGCTAACATCTACACAGTTCAAAACAATCTTCTAAGACAAAAGTGCTACTATTATATAAACTAATAAGTGTCACTTTTAAAAATCATACTCAGCAACATACCTGGAAAGCTATGCCCAGATTTCTCCCATACTGGAAAGCCATTTCTAATGAATATTCATCGCCTCCTGCAAGAATGGCCACCTGGAGGCATTAAAAAAAAAAAACAGAATGACACTATCTGTTATCTACTTCATCATCACAACTGCTTTTCAATTTGACCAGCAAAGAATTGAATGAAAAAAAAAAAACAGCTACAGGCAGTGCTCATGAAGTTTCTCAAATGAATGATGAATGCATTATAACTAATAAAGAATGAAAAACAACAAATAAAATAAAATAAAGATGAAGCTGAGAGAGAGAGAAACAGGACAGCATGACATGACAGAAAATTAAGAGACTGTTTAACTCTTCCCGTGCCATAGTCGCTATAGTGAGAATTTCCGGTTACTGAGTTGCATGTCATAGTCGTTATAATGACAATTCATTTGTTTCAATAAAACCAACTGGTGTAACATTTAGACTGTACATATTTCGTTCGCGTTTCTGGTGACACTTTTCAAAATGGTGGAAGAGTCTTTAGTTACGAGCAATACCGAGCGAGAAAAAGGAAGAGAAACATCGAAATTTTTCAATTTTTAACGATGTAGATAGGGGTATGGACATGGCCTGTGACCACCCCACTGCTCTTGAATGTATCCTAAGTAGATTTAGACATATTAGATGACTGTAGAAATAGTTAGTATGTTATTTCAGACATTAATTTAGCGAGTTCACAGTACGAGATTGACAAGTAGATCTAGACATCTCTGATGTTAAGTAGTACATATCTAGACCTAGCTGATGGTGAGCTGGGCACAGTCATTGTCTAAAAACATCGCATTACTTCTTTTTCCTAAAACAACTCTGCATTTATGAAATTTTCATACATTTAGTTATACTTTGAAACATAATAAGTACACGGAAGTACATGTAAATACTGTTTTCCATTCCATTTTACAACTATACCCACTACAGAGATCAGGACCCGCGCTTTTTGTCTGGCACAAACGGGAATGTCCGCGTTTTTTTCTTGGGCACGGGAAGAGTTAAAGGATAGGGCAAGAGCAGAAAAAAAAGGCAAAGGACAGGCATATGTGGAAAACCCTTGCGGAAGCCCCATGTGCCCTGGGCACTTAAGGACCAGAGAGAGAGAGAGAGAGAGTTTAAAGGATAATTTAAAAAGCATAAAATCATTATTAATGGTTCCAAATGAACAAGATGTTACATTAAAGCACAGTGACATTTATCCAAGAGACAGGACAGAAGATACAGACAGAAAATGTGGGAGGAGGAGGTGGAAGAGCACAAACCTCTATTAAATGCACAACTTAAACTGGGAGTCTGATATTGATGTTTTAAACCTACACAGAAGAGATTTTTAAATTCACTACTGAGATGCCTAGACTGGTTATAAACTGAAATGCCTGGACTGGTTATAAACTGAAATGCCTGGACTGGTTATAAACTGAAATGCCTGTACTGGTCATAAAGTGAAATGCCTGTACTGGTCATAAAGTGAAATGCCTGTACTGGTTATAAAGTGAAATGCCTGTACTGGTTATAAAGTGAAATGCCTGTACTGGTTATAAAATGAAATGCCTGTACTGGTCATAATGTGAAATGCCTGGACTGGTCATAAACTGAGATGCCTGTACTGGTTATAAAGTGAAATGCCTGTACTGGTCATAATGTGAAATGCCTGTACTGGTCATAATGTGAAATGCCTGTACTGGTCATAAACTGAGATGCCTGTACTGGTCATAAAGTGAAATGCCTGTACTGGTTATAAAGTGAAATGCCTGTACTGGTTATAAAGTGAAATGCCTGTACTGGTTATAAAGTGAAATGCCTGGACTGGTTACAAAATGAAATGCCTGGACTGGTTATAAACAAAAGAACCTTATACATGAAGATGTGCAATGCCGACTGTAGAAAACTCAGATCTACTGAATCTAGTGATATAAACAACTAGAAAAATTTTAAAATATGGAAGGAGTCTTACAGCAGGAAAAACAAAAACAAGAGAAGAGTCTTACAGCAGGAAAAACAAAAAGACAAGAGTCTTACAGCAGGAAAAACAAAAAGACAAGAGTCTTACAGCAGGAAAAACAAAAAGACAAGAGTCTTACAGCAGGAAAAACAAAAACAAGACAGAATTACAGCAGGAAAAACAAAAACAAGACAAGAGAATTACAGCAGGAAAAACAAAAACAAGACAAGAGAATTACAGCAGAAAAACAAAAACAAGACAAGAGAATTACAGCAGGAAAAACAAAAACAAGACAAGAGTCTTACAGCAGGAAAAACAAAAACAATCAGTTAATATAGACTACAGCATGAAAAAAAAAATCACTCATGTTAGATTCATAACAACAAAGAATTGAAACGAGGAAATAAAATCAAGAATATAACAGTGTTGACCCATAATAAGTAAGAAGATAAAGACAAACAAGAGACAACTTACAGACTTGCAGGTGTTTGCTAAGAGGCTAGCAGTCTTCTTGTAT
Organism: Achatina immaculata; assembly: GCA_009760885.1. Taxonomy (NCBI): domain Eukaryota; kingdom Metazoa; phylum Mollusca; class Gastropoda; order Stylommatophora; family Achatinidae; genus Lissachatina; species Lissachatina immaculata. The sequence continues at coordinate 22,421,395 of CM019694.1, forward strand.
GTCTTCTTCAAGTAGTGAGAAAAACGTTCATTTTCATTTTCCTTGGAACCAAGCTGCATAAACTCCCCTGAAACAAGCAAAACAATGAAAAAAGTGGCACAAGAAACTGATGTTCAGCAGGGGCTGTTTAATTTGGAAATTACATCTGTTTTGTGTCTTCTTCTCTTCTTCTTCTTCGCTTGTTTCTACTACCAAGACCGCCCCATGATCCTACTGAATTTACTCCTGTGGTCCTTGATAGGTCCCGTGGTCCCCCTGTGGTCCCCGAGAGGACCGCAAGACGTTCAGAGTATCGCAGGGCTTGAGCCTGTATTCTCAGTGGGTCTCAGAAGCGGAAATGCCTGACACCGTGGTTTTCACTGCACCAGTTTAATCTAGAGTTAGACTTTCTCACCGGAAAACCTCGACGTGTTTTGGGATACCTGTGTATCCCCGCCAGGTGAGAGGTGGTTGCCCATCCAGTCCAGCGTTGGACTTTCTCACTGGAAAACCTCAGCGTGATTAGGATACGCATACATCCCCGCCGGGTTAGAGGTGGTTGCCTATCTAGACTGCACTGGTCCAGTGTCTCCAACTTCAGAATCCTCGTCAGTAGTAAGTTTCACCCCTGGGTTGAACTGGTTTAGGCATATTATTCCAGAATGGCCGTGTTAAGGATGTGACCGACCTCTAGAGCGGAATCTGCTGTGTGTGAATGGTAGCTTATTTTCAAGAGTTTACAAATATTTATTATGATAAACTTTAAAAATACAATTTAAAAAATTTATCTGATACTGAAAAACTCAAGTTTTGCACTTTCAAGAAGTGGATCAACTGTGAAATTCTTTGTCTGCACATGTGGGAAGCTATGCAAGAAGTCACCAACACCTGCATACACCTGAGAGATATGGTACTAAAACTGAGTCTGACTAGTAACCAAGGTAAGACAGAGTATATGAAGATATCAAGAGACCAGAGGCAAAATGATCCAGATTATATAAATGTTGGAGATATCGTTAAGAAAGCAGAAACATACAAATATCTAGGCACAACCTTCAAAAGAAGCAACACAGTAAGCGAGGAAATTAAAATCAGAGCACAGACAGGGAATAAAATATACTTTGCCTTGCAACAACTGTTAAAATCCGGTCCCAAAACACCAAAATAACCATCTATGAAACTATTATAAGACTAGCTATGTATGGATCAGAAACGTGGAGTACAACAAAGAAAGATGAACAATAATTGCACATCTCTGAGAACAAGATCCTAAGAAGAATCTTTGGGTCCATAAAGAATACCAACAGTGGAGAATGGAGAGCTAGAAAGAACACTGAACTGAACAGTTTATTTAAATCCCAACAAATTATAAATGTCTTGAAACTGAACAGACTATGCTGGCTGGGTAAGTATGCACAAGAGATCAGGGAAACAAGACCAAGGGGTTGACCAAGAGAGAGATGGACAGACAACACAGAAGAGGATATAAAGGAAATTTGTGTCAGTAAGTGGAGAGAGAAGATTAGGAATAGAGAGGAACCTGCAGCAAATGAGCTTTAATGGGTCAGAAAGCTGAAGTGTATATACACACACACACATGCACTCACAAACACAGCCAACTACAAGATTTTAAAGTCAGCCTTCAGCAAAGAATGATACCATATAAAAAGCACTCAAATGCACTCACCACTGACCAAGTCCTCCATTACTGAGGACAAAATGGAAATGACCTGTGTGTTGCGAGTTTTAGCCAGGATAATGGAAGCATGAGAGAGTATGTAGTCCCCTGCCAATATGGACTGAAATGGAAAGAACGGATAATTACTGCCATGTCCAGAATAGTCTTCATGTATACTTCACACCTGCTTACTTTGTGTCAGTCCACGGCTATAATAAAGAATATGTTCTTGTTGGGTTTCCTTGGAAATGCAAGCACAGTGTGCTTTGCAGCTGATGAAGTGGAGGTAGCTGAGGAACATGCACTGTGTTGAGGGGGAGCGAGTTACAGCTGCAATTTTTGCAGACCCAGAGTGCAGCTAAAAAGTAGGGAGGTGCTATGCTTCGCATAACCGCTCACAATCCCCGCTCCATTAGACAGGCTATCTGTTACCAGGTGAACCAATGGGAAAAAGGGACTGGGTCTTATTAAGCTATGACCTGCCAACCTTGATACAATGAACCAGACTTTGCTTGCACCCTCAGTGAGAAATACAAAATGCTAAACAACTTTACATTGTTGTCAGTCTGGCAAACAAGGCAATATTCTCTTCAGGAAAAAAAAAATGTGCTATAAAAAATAAGCAAGCTGTTTATAAACTCGTAACAATAAAAACGGCAAGGCAGTCTGTACCATTATTAAAAGCCTGTCTTGTTTATGATATCCTTGTGAAATATGAAAGAAATAGATGTTTACGCCTTATTTGGCACAATCTGACTAAGACATTACTACTTTAAAATAACCCCATTATTAATTATGTGGATCTACAGAAAAATCCTTGCTTTTCTGTTCTCATTCTTGACAGCAAAATCATCACCATTAATCCCTGCCATGCAAAGGAGGACACAAGAATTCTCTATCTGACCTGGTCTTGGGTATTACTCACTGTTTCTCATATGCTTCTTCCTTGGAGTTTTATCAAAACACAATCACCATCAAATGTTATAAGAACAAAATCACCATTAATTGTTATCAGAACACAATCACTATCAAATGTTATCAGAACACAATCACCATCAAATGTTATAAGAACAAAATCACCATCAAATGTTATCAGAACACAATCACTATCAAATGTTATCAGAAGACATTCACCATTAAATGTTATCAAAACACAATCACCATCAAATGTTATCAGAACACAATCACCATCCAATGTTATCAAAACACAATCACCATCAAATGTCCTTGGGTTTGCATTTGTTTACTTTCTCTTTGGAAATTTAGTCCACAGTTTGAGTTAGTCATCTTTACTTTTCCATGGGCAAATATGTGTCCTAGTTTACTTGATCTAAGTGTATATGATTGTATTTCCACATTTAGCGCTCTTGTCTTCCCAAGCTATTCATAATACAAGTCGATTCAAAATATCATCGAGGCTACCATGGCTTATAATGTTCAGACTGGAAACAACAAAATAAAACTACTAACGAAATATGAAAGTGTAACTAAAAAAGTTATAATACCTGTAAAATCAATATTACAAAAAGCTAAATAACTACAACATGTGCGTCTTTCATGGCATATAAGATGTCCAAATGGTAATTAGTTTCCTTCCAAGTGTTCTTCAGCATTTGCTGCCCAACTGTTCTGACTGAAGCGACAATACTAAGTTCATCAAGGGGGTGTCATGTAGACAATGTCCTTGATGTGTGCCCGCAGGAAGAAATCCAGCAGGTAATACTGGCTGAACATGGAGGACACAGAAATTGTTTCACCACACCCCACCCAAGAAGAGGTACATCAAGAAATTCTTGGACAATACAAGCCCAATGTGAAGGTGCACATTCTTGCTGCAACACCACTTCTGGGTGGTGATCTTTCAAATGGTGTAACAGATACAACTGTAGTATGTCCAGGTAGGTCATCATTGCTAAGGTAGTCATCACTGTAATGTTCCACACAAAAAAAAAGAGCCCCAAAACTTCTGAACAGGATAAAGCACACCAGACATTCACCTCTTTTGATTTCTCAAAAGATGTATGGGTTTTCTGATCACATATTCTGCACTTGTGATGACTTACCCTCCCTGATATGTAAAACACTACTTCATCACTACACATCCATATCTTCAAAGCTTTAAAAAATGTCTCTGACAAATTGGAAACAGTGGAGTTTACTGTCTGACTGCAGGCATGGAGATGAAGGCAGTTATGAATAACCCTCCAGTCAGTAATATGTGGTGTATCTAATTGCAAAGACACTTGTCTAGTTGATTTGTGGGTTTCAATAAAATTCTTCTTGTATTTGATCAATGTTTCCTGCAAAGTATTCAATCCTCTCGTTTCTTTTTGGCGTAGAACACTACCAGTCTCTTGAAACTGCTTTGACCATGGTCAGATAGCATTATCTGAAAGTGGATATTTTCCTTACCGAGTCCTATGATGACACTGTATTTGATAATGGACTTTTTTTTTTTTTTCAAAAAACAAAATTACTGTTTTTCACTTTCTCTTGAACAATTGACATTCTGAGGTATGACACCAATATTTTCAACCAGACATCACTGCAGCAAGTACAGCATTACTTAAAACATTATGAGTTACACTTACTTATTCTGTAAGCAATTTTATTTTGGTACTTCCTGTTTAAAAATTATGGGCCACAGAAATCCTGACAACAACCTAGAATTACCTTATATTCTTCTCAAATTTCAATAGCAAAATGAAAAAAAAAAAAACTGCATAAATCTTTAAGCATAAATGATGCTAAATAAGCCCACTAAATAACTCACTTGTTGATTTCAAAATCTACTCATGAAATATCTACAACTAAAAGTCAACAGATAATTTTTGGTATATTCACTTCACTAACACCAACAAAGATGAGATGACAGTTACTAGGTTGGTGAATGTAGGACAAGACCCTATCCTAAATCATGTGATGCTACTTTTGCAAGTAGCTATAATACTATATCCTATACTTATCTTATATCTTATATCCTTCCCGTGCCGTTAAACGTCACATAGGGCTCGTAGAGTAGTTCGCCAATTTTTCCTGTCTTCGGCGAGTCTTTCAACCTCATCAAAGGATTTTATGCCTGTTAACTTGGCCTCTCTTAATAATGTCCTCTTCAGAGTTTCACGCGGTCTGCCTCTTTTTCATCGGCCTGTTGTGTTCCACATGATATCCTATACACGTGACTAGAAATTCGAGAAGCCTATAGCATACTCCCAGTATAATATGATGTCTTAATTCCTAAATCTTCATCTCAGTTCATCAGTTCACAATTCCAGGCAGTCACCACAATAACGTTAACATCACCTGCACCAACCCTGGACATTACAGAAGAATTTTATACATGATCCAGTAGTAAACCCACCTGTCTCTGGCCATACAACTTATTCAGACTGTTCTGCCCCCTTCTTGTGTCTGAGGCGTCTATGACATCATCATGTACCAGACTGGCTGTATGAATCATCTCTGTCACCATGGCAATGAGTTTCTGGGAGCCAAGGATACTGAAGACATGTTAAATATCAAGGATTACACTTACATATGCCATAAAGACCTAGTCCTCTGTCCAGTCATTATTTTCTGCCCAAAGACAGGACTTACAATGAATGACACTGTAGTCAGTCATATTTTCATTTTATACAGAAGTCAGTCAGTAGTTAATGCATGCCCTTTGCGGAACTTTGCCTCCCTAACAGCTCTCCTGTAGGCCTCTCGGTTTTAAGCAAGATGCCTTCTTACGAAGTGCTACCCATTACGATTTTTAATAGAATTTTACTGGCATGACTAATCAGAGCAACCATTCTGTAGTTTGTGCATAATTTTAAGTTACCCTTTTATGGCAGTGGTATGAATACAGTTCTTTTCCATTCCTTTGGCCAAATACCTGAATGCCATATCTTTTTACATAGTGCATGACAGATTGTTGCACATTCCTTTCCTCCTGCTTTAATAAACTCAGCTGTTTATTTCATTACATCCTGGTGATCTAACATTTTTCAGATTCTTTACTGCCCATAAAACTTCTTCAATTGTCGGTTCTAGGTCGATTAGGCTATATAGAAGTATAAGCTGTAATTAGTAACTGCTGCAGACCACAATGTTCTCTTGGAGGTTTTAAATGCCATAACACTCCTAATATATGGATTTTATTTCAAATGCACAGCACCTGCTGCTTGTATATCACACCACATAATGATTTTTCTGACACTCACAGCAATCTCCTTGTAACTTACAACATGAATTGTTTGCAGCTGAGCCCCTAGTTATTATGAAACACAGGCTTTGAATTGGAGAATATACGAGTATAGCTAACATGGCTTGTTTTAGCTTTTAAAGTCTTCTTCAACATTGTTTGCTTAGACATCAATGCCAACTCTCTCACAAATACAGCATCTCATGTTTTCACAATCACCATACTCTTGTAAGATGGCCAGTGAGTGGGTTGTGTAGCTGGCAACACTGGCAGATGTGAGGGTTGTGTAGCTGGCAACACTGGCAGATGTGAGGGTTGTGTAGCTGGCAACACTGGTGGATGTGAGGGTTGTGTAGCTGGCAACACTGGCAAATGTGGCATCTGTTGCTCTTGCTGCAGGAACAAAGATCTGTTGGGCCAAATTTTTCAGAACTTTTAGACTGACTCTAAGAAGTAGGCTTCTCAGTACAGTCCACCCCCACGAAGAACACAATAATCTCTACAATACAGACTTGGCTAAAGTAATTTTTTAAAAAATTCTATATCCTAGAGCTTCATGAGCAGGTGGGACATTATACTGGCTGTCTCTGATTCCCTATTAATATCTATAACATTGTGATAGTCCAATCAGTCATTTTATATCTTCTCACTTCAATATTTTTGGATTTATTCAACTTAAAACTCAAATTAACATAAATTATTCCAAATTTAAACAACAAAAAAATCATCAAGATACAATATTATAATAACTTTATGACAAAACTGGCAGAAAATTTTCTGTAAAGGACTTTTGTGGAAACTTCAGTTATTATCATGGATATATAGCTATATATTCATCTACTCTTATAAGGGTATCCACATATAACTGTGTAGAAATCCTGATAATTGTGTACTAAGCAATACAGCTGTTACTTTCCAACATTTACTTCAGTGATGCTGTTACTGTTGTTTCCTTCCCTTGCAACTAGCAGCAAGATTCATAAGCATCCAACACCATGACAATCACTAGTCTCTTGTAGTGAAGGTCAGTGGTTCAAATCCAGTCACATGAGTCCCAGTCACATGAGTCCCAGTCACAGGGGTCCTAGTCACAGGTGTTCCAGTCACAGACATCCCAGTCACAGTGATCCCAGTCATCCCCAGCTACAGAACTGGGTACTTGGCTACATCTGAGGCTTGGGAAGGAAAGATGGCCAGGAATGACGCTGGCCACTTCAGCCTCTAGTGTGCTAACCACTTCACTCTCTAGTGTGCTGGTCACTTCAGCCTCTAGTGTGCTAACCACTTCACTCTCTAGTGTGCTGGCCACTTCAGCCTCCAGGGTGTTAACCACTTCACTCTCTAGTGTGCTGGCCTCTTCACTCTCTAGTGTGCTGACCACTTCACCCTCTAGTGTGCTGACCACTTCACCCTCTAGTGTGCTGACCACTTCACCCTCTAGTGTGCTGACCACTTCACTCTCTAGTGTGCTGGCCACTTCACTCTCTAGTGTGCTGACCACTTCACCCTCTAGTGTGCTAACCACTTCACTCTCTAGTGTGCTGACCACATCACCCTCTAGTGTGCTGACCACTTCACCCTCTAGTGTGCTGACCACATCACCCTCTAGTGTGCTGATTGGTCAAGGAAAATACAGGCATTAACACAATCCCCAGGTGTCTCCATGGCACAATAGGAAAACCTTTAATTTTAGCACCATGAAAATGTTCTAACAGGGGCATTATGTCATACTGGGGAGGGGTTACAGTGATTCTATTGAAAACCTGAAATGAATCCAAAAACAAGCTTCTCGACAGATCTGCCACCAAGGGCATATTGCTGAGGTCATTACTAGAGGCACCACAGGGCAGCTGAGACAATGCCTTGGTCAGCTCCAAATTATCAGTCTTTATAATCTCTGTAAATCATCTTTGTTCTCTTCTTTCTGTGACTGATGAACTAATAAATTCTAAGATTGTGGGATCACATGGATGCATACAAACATAAATTATATAATAAATTATGCACACACAAATAAACATACATACATCTTGCATAAAATGACTAGGTAAATACAAAATCTGTCTTCAAAAAGTAAGTGTAACAAACCACACCTGTCACCAATATTATTATGAATATTGCAAGTCTTGGACATCAGCAAGGCCACCAGGGGTCGAAACATTTTGCCTTTTCCATCAAAATAATACTGTGACATGTGTCTTAGTACTGGCTCTTCTGAACAAAGTTCCTGTGCCAAACAGAATGATAAAAACAAAATATTTTACATATACTAATAAACCATTTCAAAAGAAAAACAAAAGGCACTGACTTATTTGGCTAAAACACCAGCCTACAAGTTCAAGTGGACCATGAAAGTCTATGCTACTGAATTTTAATTGCTGTATCACTCCACAGTAAAAAAAAAACCATACAACAACAAATTATAAGCCTATGTTGTTTTTGATCTAAGTATTATGTAAAAATGTTAAATTCTTCAGTCCAAATTGTAGTATGCAAAGCATTCATTCATTTCCCTCGCAGAACTTTGCCTCTCTAACAGACACTCCTGTAGGCCTCTCGGTTGTGAGCAAGATGGCCTGCTGCTGATGCATCCATTTGCAGATCATCAACGATGTTTTGCAGCCATCTTCGTCTTGGTCTTCCTCTTTCTTTTTCCCATTATGTACCCTTCCAAGACTGTTTTCTCTATATTATCATGACATTTAATGTGTCCAAAATATTTAAATTTTCTCTCTTTAATCCTCTTTACTACCCAGTCTTCTTCAATATTAAGTTCTTGTAGAATGGATATATTTGTTCTTTTTTTGTGTCCATGGTATTTGAAGAACTCTTCTGTACCATTTACATTCAAAGGCATTTATGTGTTTCTCAGCTGTTTTGTTAAGTGTCCATGTCTCACAGGCATATGTTGCTATGGGAAAGATGCATGCCCTTAAAAATCTTATTTTTGTGGTTCTGTCTGTTCCTATCCACAGATTCTTTAGTTGTTTTACTTTATGAAGAGCGATAGATTTCCTCCTTTTAATTTCCCTCATTGTATCTCCATTATTAGTTAGCAGTGATCCAAGATAATCAAAACTCTCCACTTCTTCCAGTTTTTCCTCATTGATACATATATCAGCTGCCTTGTTTGTTTTGTCAGTTGTCATCAATTTAGTTTTCTTCGCATTAAGATAAAGGTTTTGCTCTTCACTATTCTTACAGTATGTAAATACTGAGGCTAATACACCATTATACATTTGGATCTTAGAAGTGAAATACAACATTCTACCTTACATATATTTGGAGACAAACTGCTCAGCTCGTCTGATACAAGCTTGTAAGGGTCAGGGACTGGACTTGAAGGGTCTGGGACATCCCTCTGGGATGCAGAATGATGGCTGCCTGTGTGAAGTCTGCTGTGCCAGGAAAAGGGAAAGGCGGCTGCTGATATACTCGATGCTGGGCATCGTCTATGTCTGGTTTCCAAAAGGTTTGCTGCCTTAAAGAGTGGCTTCTGGTGATGATGATGCAGATGGTGGTTTCTACTTTGGAAGCTGAAACAGTGCTGAAAAATAATAATACGTTAAACTTTCATACAATTACTGGCCTGAGTAACTGGAAAAACTTACCACAAAAACAAGATCACATGACTAGATACAAAATGCAACAGCTAAACTAACCAGATAAGTATACATTAATTATCTTGTCTCCTTCCTCATATACCTTTTGGTATTTAGGGGACAAAAAGATGTTTTGATAGGGATCGACAATTTGCTTCATATAACAGATTTAATGCTTCTGTAATTTCTTCTCTCATCTCCTGCATGGGCGGCCTCTTCCTCTGTTACCTACAAATCTTAGTGTGAATGTTGTCTGTGATATACTGTCTGGTGGTAACCATGTAATATGACCAAACCATTTGACTTGTTGTTTCTGGATATAGTATAATACTGGTGCTACTCCAACCTTTGCCTTGATGGTGTCATTTTTTATTCGGTCTCTTCTTGTCACATTTAGTATTCTCCTTAAACATCTCATTCCTGTTGTGATGATTTTTCTTTTGTTCTTGGCTGTTAGTGTCCATGTTGACATTGATAGCATAGAGCTGGGTTTGACATTGATAGCATAGAGTTGGGAGGAAAACTGTGTTGCACACTGCCCTGTTTGTTTCAGTTGTGATGTATTTGTTTTTCAGTAAAGGAGTCATTTGTCCAAAGATCTGATTTGCTTTACTGCATCTGTTCTCAATATTAACGTCAATTTTCTCTGAGGATGATATTATCTAAAAATCCATCCTGTGCTGTTAAATGTCACATAGGGATCGCATAGTTGTTTGCCAAGATTTCCTGTTTTCTGTAAGTCTTTCAACTTCATCAAGGGATGTTATGCCCACTAAACTGGCTTCTCTTAACAATGTCCTCTTTAGAGTTTCATGTGGTCGACCTCTTTTTCTTCGGCCTGTTGTGCTCCACTTGATAGTTTGTTTTAGTATTCTCTGGCTGTTTCTTCTCATCACATGGCCTACATATATCCATCTTCTTTTTCTGATCACCCACGAGACAGGTTGTTGTTTGCTCATCTGTCTTATCTCTACATTGTTCTTGAATTCGTTCCACTTTATACCAAGTATTTTCCTTAGGCATTTGTTTTCAAAAAGAGTTTAATTTCTTGTCTATTTCTTTAGTTGATTTCCAGCTTTCGCATGCATAAATGAGAATGGTACAATAAATGATATTATGCTACCCAGATATTTTAAATGTTTCACCTGTTTCAAGGACTGATTGTCTAGGAAGATCTTTGTTTGTATCTTTTCTCTTGCTATGATCATGGCTTCTGTTTTTTCAGCACTGATCTTCATGTTGTGGTTTTTACATGCCCTTGATAATTATACATTAATTAACTGTATAATTTGTGTAGTCATGGTGGAATCTGCACCCAAAGAGTAAAAGCACATCTGAGTGTGGTGTATTATGTGGTGTGCTACATGAGTTTCTTCACTTAAGAAAACTTATCAAGGTCTGCTCTGTGTTTCATGCATGACTCTGAGAAGCTACATCTCTGTGTTCCCTGGCATCTGCATGCTGCAGGGGTGTGAAGTGTTAGTGCCTTCGTATTTCTAGGCCACTGCAGCATTTGGGGCAGGGATGCCAGCACCTGTCCTCATTGTCTTTATTTTCTTAGGGATGCCCCAGGTACTCATTTCCATCATAATGGACTGACCCGGATGCTGACCGCTCAAAACAAAATGTTGCCCAAGTGGAAAATTGAAGCAGGGCCCTTCCAGCTTGACAGTCTCACCATTGCTATGGTCAGCTAGCTCCTTTTGGTAGGCAAATAACAAGCTGACAGTTTAGCTATTAGTGTGTTGGCCTAGGTTCTTTAGCAGTCAAAGCCAAGTTTATGGTTTGACCATTGGTATGCTGCACTAGCTCCTTTTAGCATGATAATAAGTTCACACTTTAACTACTGGTATGCTGAGCTAGATTTTTTTTTTTTGGCAGCTGAAACAGTGCTGAAAAATAATAATACGTTAAACTTTCATACAATTACTGGCCTGAGTAACTGGAAAAACTTACCACAAAAACAAGATCACATGACTAGATACAAAATGCAACAGCTAAACTAACCAGATAAGTATACATTAATTATCTTGTCTCCTTCCTCATATACCTTTTGGTATTTAGGGGACAAAAAGATGTTTTGATAGGGATCGACAATTTGCTTCATGTAACAGATTTAATGCTTCTGTAATTTCTTCTCTCATCTCCTGCATGGGCGGCCTCTTCCTCTGTTACCTACAAATCTTAGTGTGAATGTTGTCTGTGATATACTGTCTGGTGGTAACCATGTAATATGACCAAACCATTTGACTTGTTGTTTCTGGATATAGTATAATACTGGTGCTACTCCAACCTTTGCCTTGATGGTGTCATTTTTTATTCGGTCTCTTCTTGTCACATTTAGTATTCTCCTTAAACATCTCATTCCTGTTGTGATGATTTTTCTTTTGTTCTTGGCTGTTAGTGTCCATGTTTGACATTGATAGCATAGAGCTGGGTTTGACATTGATAGCATAGAGTTGGGAGGAAAACTGTGTTGCACACTGCCCTGTTTGTTTCAGTTGTGATGTATTTGTTTTTCAGTAAAGGAGTCATTTGTCCAAAGATCTGATTTGCTTTACTGCATCTGTTCTCAATATTAACGTCAATTTTCTCTGAGGATGATATTATCTAAAAATCCATCCTGTGCTGTTAAATGTCACATAGGGATCGCATAGTTGTTTGCCAAGATTTCCTGTTTTCTGTAAGTCTTTCAACTTCATCAAGGGATGTTATGCCCACTAAACTGGCTTCTCTTAACAATGTCCTCTTTAGAGTTTCATGTGGTCGACCTCTTTTTCTTCGGCCTGTTGTGCTCCACTTGATAGTTTGTTTTAGTATTCTCTGGCTGTTTCTTCTCATCACATGGCCTACATATATCCATCTTCTTTTTCTGATCACCCACGAGACAGGTTGTTGTTTGCTCATCTGTCTTATCTCTACATTGTTCTTGAATTCGTTCCACTTTATACCAAGTATTTTCCTTAGGCATTTGTTTTCAAAAAGAGTTTAATTTCTTGTCTATTTCTTTAGTTGATTTCCAGCTTTCGCATGCATAAATGAGAATGGTACAATAAATGATATTATGCTACCCAGATATTTTAAATGTTTCACCTGTTTCAAGGACTGATTGTCTAGGAAGATCTTTGTTTGTATCTTTTCTCTTGCTATGATCATGGCTTCTGTTTTTTCAGCACTGATCTTCATGTTGTGGTTTTTACATGCCCTTGATAATTATACATTAATTAACTGTATAATTTGTGTAGTCATGGTGGAATCTGCACCCAAAGAGTAAAAGCACATCTGAGTGTGGTGTATTATGTGGTGTGCTACATGAGTTTCTTCACTTAAGAAAACTTATCAAGGTCTGCTCTGTGTTTCATGCATGACTCTGAGAAGCTACATCTCTGTGTTCCCTGGCATCTGCATGCTGCAGGGGTGTGAAGTGTTAGTGCCTTCGTATTTCTAGGCCACTGCAGCATTTGGGGCAGGGATGCCAGCACCTGTCCTCATTGTCTTTATTTTCTTAGGGATGCCCCAGGTACTCATTTCCATCATAATGGACTGACCCGGATGCTGACCGCTCAAAACAAAATGTTGCCCAAGTGGAAAATTGAAGCAGGGCCCTTCCAGCTTGACAGTCTCACCATTGCTATGGTCAGCTAGCTCCTTTTGGTAGGCAAATAACAAGCTGACAGTTTAGCTATTAGTGTGTTGGCCTAGGTTCTTTAGCAGTCAAAGCCAAGTTTATGGTTTGACCATTGGTATGCTGCACTAGCTCCTTTTAGCATGATAATAAGTTCACACTTTAACTACTGGTATGCTGAGCTAGATTTTTTTTTTTTTGGCAGTCAGTGCCAAGCTGACAGTTCAAATACAGGCATATGTCAGTTTGACACATCTGCTTCTGAAGGCCAGACAAACAGTGTCATTAAAAATAGAATAAATAAAAGAAGAACAGCTTTCACTAACCTACAAAACCATATGGAAGTTATCTATCACCAAAAAAACATGGATAGCTGCACGTATCAATTGCTTTAACTGGATAAATATAATTCAGTTAAAGGCAATTCTGTCATTGACAGATAAAATAAACTGGGACATGGTGCAAGATTGGACAACAACAATATATCAGAACACTGAGCTTCTAGAAGGAAGTATGCAAAGGTCCCAAATGATATTTTTCCAGCTCAGCTATGAAGACTAGGAAAAACTTTCACAAGACTGTACCACACACAGAGAATGATACTGCCACATGGAGAGTGACACTGCTATGCAGAGTGATACTGCCATATGAAGAGTGATACAGGGAGTGATACTATCATATGGAGAGTGATACTGCCATACAGGGACTGATACTACCATACAGAGTGATGCTGCCATTCAGAGAGTGATACTATCATACAGGGAGTGATACTATCATACGGAGAGTGATACTGACATACAGAGAGTGATACTGCCAAACAGAGAGTGATCTTGCCAAACAGAGAGAGATACTGCCATACAGAGAGTGATACTGCCAAACAGAGAGTGATCCTGCCATACAGAGAGTGATACTGCCATACAGAGAGTGATACTGCCATATAGAGAGTGATACTGCCATATAGAGAGTGATACTGCCAAACAGAGAGTGATCCTTCCATACAGAGAGTGATACTGCCATACAGAGAGTGATACTGTCATACAGAGAGTGGTCCTGCCATACAGAGAATGATACTGCTATACAGAGAGTGATACTGCCAAACAGAGAGTGATCCTGCCATACAGAGAGTGATACTGCCATACAGAGAGTGATACTGCCAAACAGACAGTGATCTGGCCATACAGAGAGTGATACTGCCATACAGGAAGTGATACTGCCATATAGAGAGTGATACTGCCATGCAGATAGTTATCCTGCCATACAGACAGTTATCCTGCCATACAGAGAGTGATACTGCCATACAGAGAGTGATACTGCCATACAGAGAGTGATACTGCCATACAGACAGTTATCCTGCCATACAGAGAGTGATACTGCCATACAGAGAGTGATACTGCCATACAGATAGTTATCCTGCCATACAGAGAGTGATACTGCCACAGATACAGTGATAGTGGTTGGAGAAATTTGACGTGCGGAAGAAACGACAATCAAACTGTGAGACAAAGCACACATGTGTACATCTGGACCCTGTAACACGAAAGTGCCATACTTTTATAGCAGCCGATTGTATTAATCACAAATTGGTAGAATTTGTCAAGTACGAAGATGTCAATAAAAACCATGTGCTTCAATAGAGACGTGATGTGATATAATTTGCTCGGGGTTTTTTATTACAACTTATATTTACGCGCCCTGGTTTGAAAGATCTTTGATCAAACTATATTTACAGCGAAACTGTGTCAAAGAACACTATTTTGGCTCGGTTTAAAGCTGCCTTTACGACCTTCGCTGTTTTGAACAAGAGCGTCCGAGTTATTTTAACCGGGGCTTTCAGCTGGTTGTCTGGTGTGCCTGGGTTACAGCTGTTGTTTGCATGGAGAAAAATTAACTTACAAATTCAGAATATTCTAATTCATAGAAGCAAGGGATGACAAGGTCGTTCAATGTTGGTCTTACGACACCGGCAATGGTTAAATATACCTGTCGTGAGCGAAGAATATCATGAAAAGAGCACAGATTTTCAATTTTCCGTTTTCCATTACAGTTCAGGCTAATTCCTTTTGACAAATGCCTGATACAGTTAATTCTAAATTCACCGCAACATAATAACCCGAGCTTTGATCGTGGGGAAGTACACGACACAGCCATCTTTCGTTTCGCAACTTTGGTATTTATTTTGAAATTTGACTATTTATCCTGTAGCGTTAGTCACTCATCGAGCTAAAAATACGTTTCATTCTCACATCTTACATCCTTCCCGTGCCGTTAAACGTCACACAGGGCCCGCATGGTAGTTCGCCAAGATGTCCTCTCTTCGGCGAGTTTTTCAATCTCATCAAGGGATGTTATGCCCACTGAACTGGCTTCTCTTAACAATGTCCTCTTTCACGTCGACCTCTCTCATTCTTACTGACCTAATGTAGTCATTTTAATTACATTTTTTTTTCTTTGTTCACGCTGTATCCTGGGAAGAACATTGTATTTATGAAACTAGGTTCTGCATGAGTATAATACATACTAAGTGCTCATTCATACAGCCGGGTCAACTGGAAAGCGACAGTGATGAGTGTCGATTCTCTTACCTTAATTAAATTCGCGAGACCGTTGCACACTAATAAATCCTACACTCTTTTGAAAAATTAGTTGTATTTGAGGGAGACTGAGGCCACAGAGCCTGAACAAGCACTACCTTGTTCTCTGAAGCTTAGCCAGAAGGATAAGAATCGTCATCCTCAGCATAGTAGTGGTGTTTGATAGTGCTTTTTAGCCTGGAAGATGAAGTTCTCAGACTGAATGAGATTCTGGTTGGCAATGTATTGCTGTTCTGGGTTATTAGCGTGCCGTGGCTCTGCCGGCATTATCGCACGTTTAAGCAAGTAACAACATGAACGTTGGTCATTTTGTAACGTGACTAAGTTGTTGCTGAACTTGGTTACGAGAGAATGTATAAACTAGGAAAAAAAAGTAGGAACAGTTTTGTTTTTTTAACGAGCACACAGTTGTGACGTTTCGGTGTGAACTTTAATCATAAAAAAAAAACACACAGGACGAAGAAACAGAGAAAGAAGATAAAATATAAATTCACATGAATGCTATGTAAAATGTAGGAATGGAAACAACAGAATAAAATAAATGGTGCACTTTAGCTACTTAGCTGTGGCTTGTAAGAGGCTGTGTCCAGAAATGCGCATAGTGGAGTGTTGAGAATATTAAAAGGGGGAGGGGAGGAACCGTAGAAAGGGGAGAGAGTGGTATAATGGTAATCCAGCCGGGCGAGGGCGGAATAGGTGATTGCAGTTGGGGTAGAGGGGTTGTAATATGATGCTTTGAGGAGGTTTTGAAATATGTGTAGCAATTGAGAAAGGAGTGGAACTTGGCGCAGAGGGAATATGCTTGTGGGAGAGGTGAGTGTTAGGTGTTACTGAATTGAAAGTTCAAACCATGTAGTTCCAGCATCCCATATTCCTAAATGTAGGCATTCTCAACTGCTAGGCAGCTTCTGGCATTGTTTGATGGCTGTTACCAGAAAATCAGACTTGCCTCTGTGGTTTGGGCCACTGAAATGATTAGGGACTGGTTTCAAAGCATGCAGGGTTATGTCACACAGATGCGGTCACCTAATCCGAGGCCATTTTCACCAGTATAAGTTATCCTGCATATTTTGCATACACATATCACATTACAGGACTCACATGAGAATCCCACATTGAGAGTGAGGATAGTTTTGGGAAAGATGATCATTTTCATTTCCCAGACTAAAGGGCAGTTACATTTTCTGGTACCAACATATGCAAGATTCCATTTCAGGTGGCTGTGGACAAGGATTTCCTTAAACATACTGGATGTAAGTGTACAGTAAAAATACTGGATGTAAGTGTACAGTAAAAATACTGGATGTAAGTGTACAGTAAACATACTGGATGTAAGTGTACAGTAAACATACTGGATGTAAGTGTAAATAAACTGGATGTAAGCGTGCACTTAATTCAATTCACACAAAAAATCAACTCGGACATGATGATTTTTAATTAAAGAAAACAAAAAGGTTGAAAAATTCAATCATCAATATGTATTTATACAGTATTAATCCAAAACACAATTATATGGAGAAAAAAATGTGTAAATATGCACTAACAAACATTCATGTACACAATAAACAGTCTACACTCAATACTTGTAAGATAAGAATAACAAAAGGAACTTGTATTCATTCACTCTGATTTTTCTTGGTACTATTTTATTTTTTGGAAGGAGTGAGACAAGTGGGGAGGGATGTTATTCCTTTTCTCATTATACTTTTCTTTTATTTATTTTTGCACTTTCAACCACTGAAAATGACCCTCTACCAAATTTGGTGTCCATTATATATGCCCTACCTGCCTCATGATAATTTTGTTCAATTAAACTTTCATTTTAAAAAATCTTTTCTTCTTCCCTGCTGCTCGTTCTCCTTCATCTTTTTTTTCTTTAATAATAGATGATCTTATAACATAGCCCAGAACACGGGGTAACACTGGTTGCTGATGGGATTCAGATATTTTAATCTGGATAAGTATAGTCTTCCATATCTTCATCAGAATGTAATAAGAAGAAGGAAAGCTTCAATTTCTAGAATGTATGAAGATGAACTGGAATGCTAGGGGATAAAAACTGCTGTTTATGGAATGTTAAACAGATGAACACTTCTCCTCCTCCTCAAATGTTTGGGGAATTAAAACTAGCCTTCTGTGTGGATGTGTTTGGTAGAGGAAATGGTGAGGGAAAGACAAAAAATATATAGGATAAATTTACCATCCATGATTCATACTTTTTATGATTCAACATGCTCTCCAGTCTGAGTGTGTTGAATTCACCTGCACAGCAAATTTACTACAGCCTGGTATAACAAAGCAGCCACATTTGTTTTAAATCTGTGTGTATTTGTTTTCAGAGAAACATGCTTAGATTAGATTAGTTTAGCAATAAATGGAAAATTATACTAGTTTATCAATTAGCAGAAAGTTATACCAGCTCACCAAATAGTGGAAAGTTATACCAGCTCACCAAATAGTGGGAAATGGTTCCATTCTGTCAGTTATATTAAGAAAATGTGAGCTGTAAAACATTTTCAGGCTCATATATGCAACTCACAGACTGCAACATTTATGCTCTAAAATGTTTTCAGCAAACTCTATGGAGTCTAACCATAACATTTCAGAATTTCATTAAAATGAATCATCCAAATTCAATGATGGAAACTTAAAAATGCTTAACCTTTATTATTTCTTGCTACTGTGATGATCATTTATACAAAATAATACTGACACAGTCCAGACACATGATGAACAAACATAAACAAATGCCATCTAGAAATGAATGCTTAATAAAATTATTACTAAGCAAGGTAGATACTTTAATATATACAGACTAGAAATAAAAGCTTGAAGGACATAAGTCACACTGTGTGTTCAGCTTTACTAGTGCAAAAAGACTTGACAATTTGCAAGAAAATGGAGAAGAAAATCTATGCTTTAATAATGTATGTGCATACACAAAAGTGACTTACAGATAAACAGGAAGAAAAGAAAACAAAATGATTAAAGTTGTGTGGAAGGATAAACATGTAGGATATTAGTAATATTGTAAGTATTTGAGTACATCATGAAAGATCAACTACAATATTTACTCATAACTACACTGGATGAAAACATTGAGTGTAACTGACTAGGGGAGTTAACAATATATGAAAGTGGAGAAAATGTCCGATGGCTTATTATTACTGGCAGAAACTCAATGTGTTAATTTTCTGTGTGAGGCTGACACAAGATGATGATTTTCTTTGCATAAAGGAACAAGATGAAAACACAAGATGTTGGTTATGTTCACATAAAGTACTGAAGAGAAAACGCAAAGTGTTGATTAAGTTTACATAATGTTAAAGAAAAAAACACAAGATGATTATGTTTACATTAACAAGAAGAAAGCACAAGACGATGATGTGTTTACATAAAGTGTCTGTACCCCAGATATAGCAGGTTGCTGCAAGAAGGGAAAAAATGATAATTTAGCTGAAGATGATTAGAGAAACATTAAGTGCAGATGTATTAATCACAAGCACAGATGCTGGATACGATCTTGCAGGATATAAAAAGAAAGATGCCATAACGAAAATGCAGAAACTAAAATTGCACAGGGACATCCAAATACAAACATGTACACTGATACTGATATTATTAGTTGAAGATAACACACACATTACAGAAGATAATACACATATTACAGAAGATAACACACACATTACAAATATTTTCTTTAAACTGTGCCAAACACCGACTTCTCTTTCACTTGTAATTTTAAGTAGAGATTTAAATAAAGAATTTCTCGCACACTAATTAATACATACAACCCACCTTCCAGGATAAATAAACAAAAGATAGGGAGTGGTGGACGCAGATAATATAAAACCATAATTAACATACACATGATCAAAATATTGCACAAACATATACCTGCTCATGTTTAGATCTGAAAGTTTAATATACAAAAATCTGCAGTAGATTAGCAATACAAAACTAGAGACATCATAATAAATTTGCAGTAATCCAAAAGACTGGGAGTTAACTTTTGTTTTGTATTGTTTTTCTGTTGATATCGCACTGTGTAAAGCTAATATGGAGCTTACATATAATTACTTTATTGTGCCTTCTTCACAGCCCAGAAGAAGCAAACAGTCCAAGTGGAAGAATTCACTTCTCCGGGAGATACTATTTTTGATGACTGAATTTTATTTTCTTGTTTGTCACCAATCATCTCTCTGCACATGGCAGATTTGGAAGAAATTGATAGCGCTGTTTGGGAAGTGACAAGCTAAAGCTGAAAAATGTACCCTAGCTGAGTAGCATTTTGTGTAAAGCTATTTTGTATTTGAGGGATAAACTTATGAGCAATTAAGGTTTGGTGTTAATACTCTGTGAGAACTTGACATCTGTAACCATTGCGCACAGCACTACGAAACAAGGTCATTTATGATATTTTAATTACCAAATTGTACAGCTTCTG
Organism: Achatina immaculata; assembly: GCA_009760885.1. Lineage (NCBI taxonomy): Eukaryota > Metazoa > Mollusca > Gastropoda > Stylommatophora > Achatinidae > Lissachatina > Lissachatina immaculata. Next base: position 22,441,506 of record CM019694.1, read on the forward strand.
CATTTGGTCAAAGTGAGGCTAGCTGTAACTTATTTTCAGGTTGTTTGTTTGTTTTTCTTTAAATCAAACATCAACAAAGTGTTTCATGTTGTTACATAGCCAACACTGACCCAGCGGCATTCATTTCATTTCACACAATCACACCGTTGTGGGCCTCCCCAGTTTTCAAAATATTATTATTAAAACAAAATGGAGAATATGGAGCACAGTTAATGTACAAATTAGCTAAAAAGGAAAAAAAAACCTGTGTGTATGTGTTTGTATTTACATTTAACAACTATTTAAGATAGCCTAGTTTTACCTCACCTGTGGACTCTTCAACATTTTAATATTAATAAGAATACTCTCTAACAACATCTCAGCCATATGGATCATATACAGAAGAGGCTGGCTGTGGTAAAACAGTGATCCATTTTATACAGGACACTTTTAGTATTAACCATTGTTGACAGGATCTTTTTTTTTTTTTTTTCACTTTATCTTTCAACTCTGAAAAGTATTAAAATGAATACATATTTTCTCATGCTGTATGAGACAGCTCCATTCCCCCCCCCCCCATAGATGTGAAATCTGTACATGTTTCTGGTTTTATAATTAAATCATTCATATAACTGAGCTATGAAAAGCTTTCATTGAAAAATACATTTGAAAAGAATGAAAAAAACACACCATATTATTTTAATTCTGAAATTCATTTTTTTTCTTAATAAAGATTGGCATACTTGCTTAGGTTCAGAGAGAATCCTCAGAACTATTTATACACTGAAAAAAAAAATCTTATTGGAACAAGCTGTAATTGTATCCACTGAGAAAACTGAATGGCTGTAAAACAGCTGAGAAACTGAAAGAAAGGTTATAAACACATATATACGGAACTGAAAATACTGATTGTGAAAGGTCACAGAATAAAGATAACTAAAAACTATTTGCCTGAAATTTCCAAGGAGACTCCCTTCCTCCCTCCCCCCAAACTCTTTCTCTCTCTCTCTCAAAAAAAAAAAATCCTCTTGTTCATAAACATGGGAAATATGAATGAAAATAAAAAAATAAAAACAAGCTATATATGGAAAGAACTGGAATGGAACACAAACTGCTGGAATGTTTAATCACTGACTGATGGCTGATGTTAATCAGAAAATACTGAATACTGCCAACAGTGCTGTGCTGGTTCTGCTTCAAGAAATGTCAGAACTCTCACTTGTTACTAAATATTTCTTACTGCCTCTGCATTAGGGGTTAATCTCCCTATAAAGTAACATCACAAGTCAGGACTAGACGCAAGGTGTCATGTGTTACTATCTGATTTCTTTAGACTCTAATAATCTCATATTTCTGTCTGGATGAACTTCTTAATTTTAAGATTTTATGGCTTGACAAGATTGTCCCAGATTCTTTGCCGTCTTTGCTAATGAAAATCCTTCTTGAACACATTTTCTCCTCCTTGCAGGATAGTACCATGTTAAAATCTTTGGTTACAACCGATGTTTTCAACATCTCTGTTTGGTTGTTTGAATTACTCTAAAAAAAAAACATCAGGTATTTTAAAATCTACACTTGCACATGCTTCTCATGGCCAGGAGAGCTTTCAATTGTGATGTCTAAGTTTTCCAGACTTTTTCTTGGTTTTGCAACTGGATAGTGCTTTTCTTTAGCCTCACTGCTATGGCGACTGGTATGGCCGCTCCCCTGATCTTTGTCAGATTTTGGATGCTTGCCAGTGCCAATATTCACACTGTCTGTCTGATCTGCCTTTGTTTTCTTACCTGCATCATCCACTTCTTCATAGTGGTGTGGGAAAATAGGCACTTCATACTGAGACAATTGAACTGTCTCATTCTGCTGGCTTTTACCAGTGTCTGTCTTCATGGATGATGTCTTGTTAGACTCACTACTAGTGGCTTTTAACAATTTCTCTGCTTCAGGTGCCACCCTTGACATTTTTGATGTTGTAGTATCTGGAGGAGGTGGAGCTTCCGTAAAAGGTGGTGGTGGTAGTAATCTTGTCAACATCCTGCTATTGTCCATGTTTACTGTCATGCCCATACTTTGATTATGCTCAAATTTCTTTCTGAAATGTAACATTTAACAAATGATCAAGGTGAATCATCAATTTGGGAAAAATAGATTGAAAATGGAAAAAAAAACTTGAAAATAATCTTTAATAATAATAAAAAATTAATAACTAATCATGATCATTTTTTAAAATTCACAATGGAAGTCAAATTTTACCATAAGAGATGACATAAAAAATTGTACAAGAACTGATATGAATAATTTAAATGGTACCATTGCATGCAACAACAACAAAAATCAACCATGAACTTCAGTTTTTAATGATTATACTCCATTTATCTTCTCCAAGCTATTTGATTTCCTGTAATGGTGTAATGTCCATGTCATACCTACTTAGATCATTTGCTAATTCTTAAGCTTCCCTTTATCTGTATAAGCTTCTTATACTCTATGTTTCAAATCTCATAATATTTTTTATGTTTCCAGGTCGTAATCCATTTTTATCCGTCCAATTTCGAGGCTTCTCTTTCTGTTCCATAAAAACAAATCTTTTTTTTTTATGGAGATGGAGCCACACCTTGCAATGAAACACCTGTTAAAATCCAAAATCCTGTCCCAAACACCAAAACAATAATCTACAAAACTATAATAAGACTAGCTGTCATGTATGGATCAGAAACATGGAGTACAACAAAGAAAAATTGCAAGTCTTTCAGAACAAGATCCTAAGAAGAATCTTTGGGCCTACAAAGGATACTAACAGTGGAGAATGGAGAGCTAGAAAGAACACTGAACTGAACAGCTTATTTAAATCCCAACAAATTATAAGCAATCCTGAAATTGAACAGACTGCACTGGTTGGGCCATGTAGAAAGAATGGAAGAGAACAGACAAATGAAAATGATGTATGCACAAGAGATAGGGAAACGAGACCAAGGGGTAGACCAAGACAGAGATGGAAAGACAACATAGAAGAGAATATAAAAGAAATTGGTGTCACCAACTGGAGAGAGAAGTTTAGGAACAGAGAGGAATGGAGGAGAACTTTATCTCCAGCAATGAGCCTTAATGGCTCAGAAAGCTAAAGAATACTCCATTTTTGAAAAAAACTAGTGATTCTGATGCTTGTGGTGATAACCAAAGTTCCAGAATTTGCACAAAGTCTGACATTTCATAAGCAGTCTCTCAGCACACAGAGTGCAAGTTGAGAACATTCATAAGAGCTCTGATAATATCAGAAAAAGTGTCCTGCACTGGAAAAAATCATAGTAGACCTATTTTTTTGACCATCTAGAAAAGTATGTGAAGGTACTATACAATGTTATCTCAATGAACTTATTTATATGAGGTGTTAATTTTACAAAAATATCTCTTAAAGAAGGTATATAAATACAAATGAGCAACTTCATATAAGAAAAGCACCTCAAAAGTCAAGAAAATTTATTTTTTAACTTCTATATAATTTATCACTGTATACTCATACTGCAGATACTGAATGTCAATGATTGCAAATTGAAATCTCTTACTGCATAGCAGCTTGGTAGATACACATTTGTGTGCTAGACTGAAAGAATAACTTTGTTATATGTATGTTGTCAATTCCTATATAGAGTGTGGCGATAAAACTGAAATGTAAATGTTTTGTTATTTCAGTCTGTTGTTACACATATGTTGTCAATTCCTATACTGAATGTGGCAATAAGAGTGAAATGTAAATCTTTTGCTATTTTAGTTTTGTTATTTCAGTCTGAATTATGTTTTTTATATGTATAACATATTTGTAGTAACTGATGCAGAATATGTGGAGCAGAGTGAAAGTTGTATGATAAAAGGCAGAATGTGTGCAGCAGAGTGAAAGTTGTATGATAAAAGGCAGAATGTGTGCAGCAGTGTGAAAGTTATATGATAAAAGGCAGAATGTGTGCAGCAGAGTGAAAGTTATATGATAAAAGGCAGAATGTGTGTAGCAGAGTGAAAGTTATATGATAAAAGGCAGAATGTGTGCAGCAGAGTGAAAGTTATATGATAAAAGGCAGAATGTGTGTAGCAGAGTGAAAGTTATATGATAAAAGGCAGAATGTGTGTAGCAGAGTGAAAGTTATATGATAAAAGGCAAGAATGCCAGATGAGTCAGCATGTCAAATTCTTCACTCTGAAAATAAAATGTTTGTTCATTTGTTTGTTCTCTGTCACTGAATTTTAGAAAACAAGTATTACAATGCTGTAATGCGTCTATCTTTAATTTCTGTACAAGTAATTTGTAGATGATAAAAGGCCAGCATAAATGTTGAAGGCAATTAAGTGTTGTTTCTGGTCGGAAAGTTACAATTATCTTACACACACCTTAAGCTGAGTAGTGGGGACTATCCCACACAACACATTGAAAAAAAGTATAGGAAAATAATAGTTGTCAACAGATAAGTAATAAGACTTTTTTTTTCAAGATCACAATAAGAACAAAGAGACAGAGATAAACCAAGAGAGAAGGTAATGGCCAAGAACTCTGACAAGATGTATCACAACACATCATTTAACTTAGCTGATGGAAACCATCAAGGATAAAAATCTTTAGAAGGAACATGCTGATGATGGCTTGAAAAAAAAAAAGAATGAAAGCATAAAAAAGTTACAGAAATGAATAAGAAAATGAATGTACAAAAAAAAAAAAAGTGGAAAATAGAATCAGAAACAGGTAGAAATAATGTGAGACACTTGGAAGGAGCAGAAATTTAAGGGACAGAAAGAGAAAATGAAAGAAAGAACAACATGACAGAAAACAGTTTATACCTTGCTCTTTGTGCCTTTGCATGCCTCCGACAACAGATGATGGTGACAACAATGATGATGATAACGACAGCCAAAGCAAATGAGGCAGCAATGACATATATGAGGAATTTGTTTTCATCATGTGCTCCATTTGCTGACTTGTGAAGAGTTGATCTGTCTTATGAGGAAAATACAAGAAAATTTTGGGAGTGGGTATTTATTCACATGATTCAGTCAGTACAAGATAATGAATAATTGATTCTAAGCAATCTATCTAGACCGAGGAGCAAGTCATAATATACTTGCTATTTCTCCATACTCACAAATGATGGTATGGGAAATAATAATCTGCAGATTTCAATTACTGAAATGCCACACACAGATAATGTTGAAGGATCTTCTTGCAAACTTATCTGCAGCTTGTGATGAACAGGAAGATCTTAAAAACACTGCCAGTGAACTGGATGGGGAGTGAACTAACTTAACCAGCTCAAGTTCTTGGAGTGAAGATTATATACTGGCTCATAAAGTACACTTTTTTTCCTAAAAATTAGTCCTGGAAAGAGTCTTTTAATCCAGAAGTTTCATGTGGAATTGGCCAAAGCCCACTGATCTGTGTTTGTCTGTTGCAATGTGACTTCAAGTGAACTCATTTCCACATTCTTTCTTTGCTTCAAGTTACAGAAACTTTTAAAGTGACATATTTTAGTGGACATAGCTGTGTTAAGAATATGGGCAACTGCAAAGGCTTTCACTTCTTTCTTTGCAATAATGCCTCAGCAGGAAATGAACGACGACCTTGCTGTCTGGCTATATATGTATATATGCGGTAGTCTCAGAGAGCAAGGTGGGATAGTAGGTGGCTCTACTACTACTATATAGTGTCTCATGTGCTCAGTGAAGGGAATACCAGGCGGGTAAGAGGCTCCTTAAAACCTCTCGCTCTCGCTGCCTTGCGGGTAGGACAGGGAGTTCAAAGGCTAGCAGAGAGTCGGTACACAAACCGACAGAAGGCAACAGGAAACCACTGTTGTAGCTCCCAAGAACAATTATGCTTATTCAGAGTAATAGATTTGTCATGAACGACATTAATGGATGTTCCTCTGAACAACCTCGTCCGGCAGTGCAGCTCACGAGCCACACGCGAGGCCAGATCATCATGAAGCTACTGATGGCAAAACTAACAAGTTCAAAATAGCAACATGGAATGTTAGAACTCTATTCCAGGCTGGAAAATTAGAAAATGTAAAGAGGGATATGGAAAGGATGAAGACCAACATATTAGGAATGAGTGATGTTAGGTGGACAGGTGTGGGGAAGATAAACTCTGATAAATATACAATAATATATTCAGAAAGTGAGAAACATGAATGAGGAGTAGGAATAATATTTGATGAACAAACAATAAGGACAAATGTAGGATATATGAACATCTCGGACCAAGTCCTGCTAGCCCAACTGAAAGGACATCCAATAAACATAAATATTATACAAGTGTACGATCCAAGATCTTCTGAAGATGTACAGCTATTTTATAATGACATAGAGACAGCCCTGAAACACACAAGTTACTATAGTCATAGGAGATTTTAATGCCAAAGTTGGTAAAGGAAGAACTTAGACATCGTTGGTGACTATGGACTGGGGGAGAGGAATGACAGAGGTAGTAAATTAATTGAATGGGCAACAATACATAGCATGGTTGTAGGAAACATTTGGTTTAAACAACATCCTCGAATACTGGCAACGTGGTGCAACCCAGACAAAAAGATTTTTAACCAGACAGACTACATAGTAATCAACAAACGATTCTGGAACGCATTACTGACAACAAAAACCATGCCAGGAGCTGACTGCAATAGTGACCATGATCCACTCTGTGGAAAAATTAGAATAAAGCTAAAGAAAGCATGCAGAAAAGTGAGAAACATCAAAATGAATACAGAACTCCTTAAAAATGACTAAGAACTGCAAGAACAATACAGAGTTATTATAACAAGTAGATACAATGCAATAGCAAAGATAAATAGTATAGATGAAAAACGGGCAATGTTAAGAGATTCTATCCACCAAACTGTTAAGGAGATAATACTACCGAAAAAAAAAGCCCCTAAAAATAAATGGATGACAGACGACATCTTAGGACTGATAGACAAGAGGAGGAGGAGTAAAAATAACCAAGAAAAATACAGCAGGATAAATAAAGAAATAAGACACAAATGCAGAGAAGCAAAAGAAGTGTGGTTAAATAAACAGTGCAGACAAATATAGGACTTCCATAATAAAGACAGCAAAAAACATGCAAAAACAATTTAGTGAACTCACAGGCAGGAAGACAAAATATACCACAGGATGCCTGAAATCAAATGAAGGTAAAATGTTACTGGGAAAAGAAGACATTGTGGACAGAGTACATCGGTGAGCTATATGGAGGAGAAAGACCAGAATTAACACCAGATACTGAAAACTGTGATGGACCACCAATACTTGAAGATGAAATCATAGATGCCATCAAACACATGAAAAAAAGGAAAAGCAACTAGGCCTGATAATATAACAATAGAAGAAATAGAGCCACTAGAGGAGACAGGAATAAAAATAATAACCAAGTTACTGAATGACATTTACAACAGTGGTTATATGCCCAGTGACCTGATTAAATCCACGTTTATAGCACTACCAAAGAAACTAGGTGTAAAGGAATGTGATGACTACAGGACTATCAGCCTCTCATGTCACATAACTAAGCTACTTCTGAGAATTATTATTAGAAGAACAAGGAAAAAGATAAAAATGGAAATAGCAGATGAACAGTTTGGATTTGTTGAAGGAAAGGGAACACACAATGACATTTATGCTTTATGAACACTAACAGAAAGAGCTTTAGAAGTACAGAAAGATCTCTAATTATACCTCATTGATTACACTAAGGCATTCAACAAGGTGAAACATAATGAAATTATTAAAATGCTTGAAGACATCAGTATAGACGGCAAAGATCTGAGGATTGTAAAACATCTATACTGGCACCAAGAAGCAACAACTCGAGTTGAAAATAGAACTGGAAAATATCAACCTATAAAACAAGGGGTGCGACAAGGATGTGTACTATCTCCAGATCTTTTTTCTCTGTACAGTGAGAATATTCTAAGAACGATCATCACAGAACCAGGCATAAAAATTGGAGGATACAATATTAACAACCTTCGGTATGCTGATGACACAGTACTGATAGCTGAGAACCAACAAGACCTGCAAAATCTCTTGGATAAAGTTGCTAAAGGAAGTGAACAGAAAGGCCTTACTTTAAACATCAAAAAGACAGAGACTATGGTTATATCTAAGAAACAGTATACACCAACATATAGTATAAAATTAAATGGAACTATTCTAAAGCAGGTGCAGAAATTCAAATACCTTGAAGCAGTAATAACTTCAGACTGGAAATGCAGAACAGAAATTAGGAACAGAATAGGCCAAGCAAAGATTGCATTTCAGAGAATGAGAAACATATTATCCAACACATCCTTGTTAGAAAACAAGTCCTGAAATGCTATATTGAACCTATCTTGTTATATGGAAGTGAATCATGGACAATAGGCAAGTCTGCACAAAAATCATTGGAAGCAGCAGAAATGTGGTTTATTAGAAGAATGTTGCGAATCCCCTGGACACCAAAAATAATTAATGAAGAATGTATGAGAAGAGCTGGAGAGACAAAAAAATCTTGTAAAAAAAATAAGAGAGAGACAATGTACTTTCATAGGACATGCAATGAGAAGAGGGGGCATTGAAAATATTATAACAACAGGAAAAATAGAAGGAAGAAGATCAAGAGGAAGACCGAGAGAAATGATACTGGACAGTCTGACGGGATGGTGTGAGAGAAGATCACCAACTGAGCTGATGACCTGCAAGAAAGATCGTGTACTCTGGAGAAACATAATAGCCAACGTCAGTCGGCATGGCACCTGATGATGATGATGTGTGTGTATATATATATTTATGTATACACATATATACACACATATACATATATACACACATAAACACACATATATATATATACTCATGAAATCTACAGTGTGGAAAGGAACAGTTGATGACTGCAAGGAAGTAGTTCCAAAGGTTCAGGTCTAGGGAAACCAACATCAAAGACAGGTTCAGGTTGGCTTGCCCCTCAATTATCAATGATGAAGCCCTGTGCCAAGCTGTTGAAGACAATCCCAGTACCAGCACTTGGTACTTGTCAGCCCAGCTGGACCCATCTCAAAGCACCAAAGTTTGCCATTTGCTTGAGCTCCACTTCAGCAGCAGGCAGCATCGAAGTGTCCCCCATGATCTCACTCCCTAGCAAGAGCAGAGACATGCTGACATCTGTTGTCAGTTGTTGGCAAACTCACATGACAAAAGGTTTCTCCCCTGTATCATCACTGGGGATGAAAAGTGGATTTTCCTGAGGTTCTCCAACACAGATACCCAAATGCTCCGGCCAAGCCAGGCCAGGCTTTGGATCTGGATGAATGCTGAGGGGCCCCTGTGCTGGAAATTGGTTCCATACAACTGCCCCATGGATGGAATATGTTGAGTAACTGAAGTGGCTGTATGATATTCTGCATACCTGATATCCAGAACTCATCAACAGGAAGAGCCCGCACTTCCAACATGGTCCATGCACAACTCATAGAATTGGAGGGAATTGAGGTCCTGCGCCATCCACTGTACAGTCCTGACCTTGCACCTTCTGGCTGCCATCTATTTTGTGTGATGGTACACTTCCTTCAAGGGTGGGAATTCAGTTCATTGGAAGAAGTTGAAGTCACTGTGACAGACTTCTTGGCCTCAAAGCCTTTATAAAGTGATACTACAAAGAACTCCCACACTGGCTGAGCAATGGCAGAAGACCATTGAAAATTATGGATTGTATTTCGAAGAGCGAAGTTATATCGTTATTATGTACAACTGGAAACACTGCTAAGTATACATTATGTTGCTTGGTTTTGTGCAGCAGTGGAACACTGCAACAATGTGACTAACTTTTGACTAAAAAACAAGCATACACAAACATGAACACTCAGCGCGCACACACACACACATCAGTCAGTCATTTGCATGTCCCATGCGGAACTTTGCCTCCCTAACAGCTCTCCTGTAGGCCTCTCGGTTGTAAGCAAGATGACCTGCTGCTGATGCATCCATTTTCAGATTATCAACGATGCCTTGCAGCTATCCTCACTTTGGTTTTCCTCTCTTTCTTTTTCTTATTATGTCCTCCTCCAAGAAGGTCTTCTCTCAGTTCTCATGACTTTTAATGTGTACAAAATATTTAAGTTTTCTATGTTTAATCCTCATATATAAAAGAACATATTTCAAAATCTTGAAAAATTCTAATTCCAGAAAACTCTCAGTCACAAGGATTTTAGATAGGGATACATCTTAGATGTACAACTTTATTTATAATCTAGTCAATCTCTAGCAATAAAACGCATTTCTTCCATGTATCCATATTTCTAGGTTTTCAGTTTTCTCTTCCTTTTTTTTCTCATTTAATATCAACACTTTTGGATTTTCAGTTTTCTCTTTCCTTTTTGTTCTTATTTAATATCAACACTTTTGGGTTTTCAGTTTTCTCTTCCCTTTTTTTCTCATTTAATATCAACACTTTTGGATTTTCAGTTTTCTCTTTCCTTTTTGTTCTTATTTAATATCAACACTTTTGGGTTTTCAGTTTTCTCTTCCTTTTTTTCTCATTTAATATCAACACTTTTGGGTTTTCAGTTTTCTCTTTCTTTTTTGTTCTCATTTAATATCAACACTTTTGGGTTTTCAGTTTTCTCTTCCTTTTTTTCTCATTTAATATTAAAAAGTATTTAATATAATTAGTGTCAAAAGTATTCTGCAAAGTCATTCTGAATAGAATTAAAGAGATAGTGGACGCTGCAGTGAGAGAAGAACAATCAGGATTTCGAAAAGGGAGAAGCTGTCCCGACCAGATCTTTACTCTAAGAATAATACTTGAAGAACACATTGAAAAGCAAAAACCATTAATCCTGAACTTCATAGACTTTAAAAAGGCATTTGATAGCACACACATAGATTCATTGTGGAGAATTTTAAGACTGTATAGAATGGCATCTAAAATTATCAACATCATCAGAGACCTCTACAACAGATATGTTTGTGCAATCAACACAGAAGAAGGAATGAGTGAATGGTTCCAGATTGAAACAGGCATGAAACAAGGATGTACCCTTGCTTTTTGGAATTGCCATAGACTTCATAATGAAAAAATGCTGTACAGGCAAAATGGGCATTGATTGTGTACATGAGACCCAACTGGAAGATCTTGATTTTGCAGATGACATAACTCCTATCAGTGACAATGTGAAATCAATGCAAGAAAAAACAGATTCCCTGTCTTCAATAGCTAGTAAATTAGGACTTGAAATTAACAAGGATAAAACAAAAATAATGAAACTTCTCATTAACCATGAAGGAAAAATATACATAGAAGGAACAGCTGTTGAAGAAGTAAACCAATTTGCATATCTCTGCAGCTACATAGACCAGGATGGTGACACCAGAAAGGAAGTTAGAATTCGAATTGCAAAAGCAGCACTGACCTTCAAGAATCTTGAGAACATATGGCATTCAAAAGTTATAAGCATAAAAACCAAGTTAAGATTATTCAATTCAAATGTAATATCCACCCTCATTTATACACGTGAAAGCTGGGAAACAAATAAAGAAATCGACAAGAAATTAGACTCTTTCGAAAACAAATCATCATCATCATCGCCTTTCACTCCTTTGGGAGCATAGGCCACAGATAAAGGCTCTCCAGTCATCCCTGTTCTTGGAATTATTCTCTGCTTCCTTCCATGTGCACCCCTTGTCTCTGAGCACTGTCATAATTTTTCTTCTCCAAGTAAATCTAGGTCTTCCTCGTTTTCTATGTCCTTGAGGATTCCATGTCAGTGCCTGACTTGCTATGTCAGGTTTCCTCAGAGTGTGGCCAATCCACCTCCACTTCCTAGACATGATTTGTAGGTTCACAGGTTCTTGTCCTGTCCTTTCCCAGACCTCCTCGTTCCTGATCTTGTCCTGCCATTTAATGTTTAAAATCCTCCTCAAGCAGTAGTTCATGAATGTTTGTATCCTCTGTTGTATTGTCTTGGTCATAACCCATGTCTCTGAACCATATAGTAGGACAGTCTTTACGTGTGTACCGAAAAGCCTAGGTTTGGTTCTTGTTCTGATGTTCTTAGATGACCATATTTTTTCAAAAACAAATGCCTAAGGAAAATACTTGGTATAAAGTGGAACAAATTCAAGTACAAAGCAGAGATAAGACAGATGAGCAAACAACAACCTGTGTCACGGGTGATCAGAAAAAGAAGATGGACATATGTTGGTCATGTGATGAGACGAATCAATCAGAGAATCCCTAAACTATCAAGTGGAACACAACAGGCTGAAGAAAAGGAGGTTGACCACGTGAAACTCTAAAAGAGGACATTGTTAGGATAAGTCAGTACAGTGGGCATAACATCCCTTGATGAAGTTATAAGGACCATTATAGCCGGAGGTGAGGTGGGGGATACGCTCTCCACTCCAATGGCTGCATCTCAAATAGCCTCTGACAGTCAAGTCCAGCTACTGGCCTTCTCGTGGCAGAACTGTTCAAACTGACAAGAGAAGGGACGAAGGCAAATATCTGGCACCTGAAAAACCAGACGCTTCGGGTAGATGAGAGTCTTGTTTGGTTGCTCATCTATCACTGCTTGTGAGATTCTTCAGCTGCCATGGGGGTCCTCCTGGCCAGTGAATAAAGGTGCGAATAGGGTTGCCGTGTGGCACCACTGTGGAAAAAGTGAAAGAAAGGATTAAGTGAAGTAAACATTAGTCAAATCACGGCACCTTTGGTCTGGAGGTTGCCATGTCCAATGTGCACTCATATCAGGCGAAATGCCTGAACCGGCTTAACCCAGAGGTTAAGACACTGCTGGTGAGATTCTTCAGATGCCGCATGTGGAGTGAAACTCCTCCCAGCCAATGAAGAAAATGTGAAAAAGAAATTAGGTTTGCATTGCAGTGGCAATGTGAAAAGGTGATGGTAAGGTATTCCAGTGGTCTCGTGGCACCTCTGCTCTAGAGGTCGGCCATGTCTGATATACACCCATACTGGTGAAATATGCCTAAACTTGCTTAAACCAGGGGTGAAACTTACTAGTGGCAAGAATTCCTCCTCCTAGACAAAAGCTCCATCCTGGTCACAACTAGGAAGGGCAGCACCCACGACCACAAAATGCTGAAGTCGGAGACACAGGACCAGTGCAGTCTAGATAGGCAACCACTTCTAACCCGGCAGGGATGTATGCTTATCCTAATCACGCAGAGGTTTTCCAGTGAGAAAGTCCAACGCTGGACTGGATGGACAACCACCGCTCACCTGGCGGGGATACACATGTATCCTAAAACACGCTGAGGTTTTCCGGTGAGAATGTCCAACTCTAGATTAAACTGATGCAATGAAAACCATGGTGTCATGCATTCCCGCTTCTGAGACCCACCAAGAATACATGCTCAAGCCCTGCGATACTCTGAACCTCTTGTGGTCCTCTTGTGGATCTTGTGTGGTCTTTTTGAGGACCACAGGGGGCCAAAGGACCTATTGAGGACCACAGGAGTAAATTCAAGAGGATCACAGGGTGGTCTTGGTGGTAGAAGCGAATGAAGAAGAAGAAAATCCCTTGATGAGGTTAAAAAACTCGGTGAAGACAGGAAATCTTGGCGAACTACCATGTGGGCTCTATGTGATGTTCAGTGGCATAGGAAGGATGTAAGATGTATGAACATCCACATTTCTGGGTTTTCAGTTTCCTCTTCCTTTTTTTTTTCTCATTTAATATCCATATTCAGCACCATAGAAAGAAATTCTTGTGTGTGCCCACTGAATTATTTCTTTAGCTGCAGGGATCAAAGTCTACTGAAAGTGCACGCAGTAACAAACATTATTCTTTCATTGAGTTCCTTTGTACACTCTTTATTTGCCTTATGTATTCAGGATATATGAAAGCGTCTTCTCCAGTGTTTCAATATTTATTTTTATATTTTATATTTTATTATCCCCTGTTAATAAAAAGGTCACAATTTTGAATCGTCAATATTTATTCTAGGTCTGGATTCCTGACAATAAACTCTGAAAGATCAAAAGATAAAAAAAAAATAAAACAAGGAACACACATCTGTTTCTTTTACCTGTTGTTTTATAGAATGGTACATAGGTAGATTCACCATCCCCACTCCCACTAGCTTCATTCCCATACTCCTCATCATCACCAACACTGCCACTATTTGAGTTGTTGAGAAAGAATGTCACATCACCCATTCTTACTGCAAGAAACAATTACAATAAAGCATTGAAATAAATGAGTCAATAAGTGGCATGCATAAAAATAAATGAGTCAGTTAAGTTGCATTTATGAAATAAGTAAGTCATTAAGTAGTTGCATGTATAATGACTCTAACCATTACTCCATTTACGGCCTTGGCCGAACAAAGCAATCATCTCCCAGTACAAATTGTGACATTTTGAGGACAGCAGCAAGATATGCTTCTCCAGAGTACCCAATCCTTCATGCGGGCCATTTTGTCAGTAGGTGATCTCCTCTCACACCGTCTCATCAGACTGTCCAGTATCATTTCTCTCAGTCTTTCCATGGCTCTTCTTCCCTCTATTTTTCCTGTTGTTACAAAAAGTTTCAATGCCCCCTATTCAAAGTCCCTTCAAGTAAGCCACTACTATTTATTGTTTGTGGCCAGTAAATGAAGTGGCTTTTTACTTGGACAAATCAACATCAAAAGCATTACTAGGTTACAATCCAGAAAGTGATAGAATCCTCACAATCAGACTTAAGGGCACTCCTAGAAATGTAACAATCATCCAGATATATGCACCTACATCAGCAGCAGAAGAAAAGGAAGTAGAAGACTTTTATAACACACTGCAAACGACAATAGACCAGGTACAGAAAAATGATACTGTATTAATAATGGGGGATTTTAATGCAAAGATTGGTACAGAAAGAGCAGAAGATGAAGGACATGTTGTAGGGAAATTTAGCATAGGACACACAAATGCGGTAGGTGATAATCTAATGGCTTTTTGCATGGAAAATAAGCTAATGATTGCTAATAAACTTTTTAAACAACATCCAAGAAGACTTTATACATGGACTTCACCTGATGGGAAAACCAAGAATCAAATAGACTACATTTTAGTGCAAAGAAGGTGGAGATCGGGTATAATATCAGCAAAAACTTTACCAGGTGCTGATTGTGACACGAAGCATGAGTTATTAATAGCAGACATGAAGATAAAGATAAAAAAAAAACAGTTACAGGACCAAGACCACTCCGCTTTGATCTTACAAAAATACCAGAACGATATGGTATAGAATTTAAGAACCGTTTCGAAATCCTGATGGCTGTACAGGAGGAGATGACACCAGGTGATTTGGCTACGCAGGCCAGAGATATCTTAATAACAACAGCTAATGACATGGTTCCAGTAAAGAAAACACAAAAGAATGGATGGATTACAGCAGGCACACTAGAACTGATCAAACAACGTAGAGAAATGAAGACACAATGGAAAGTGACAAACAACAACAAAGGGAAATATAAATCTTTAACAAAAGAAGTACGAAGAAACATAAGAAAGGACAAAAAACAATACATACAAGATTGCTATGAAAGAATAGATGGACATCAGAAGTGTGGAAGAGACAGTGAAATGTTTAAAGTAATGAAGACATTCACGAGAAATGTCACACCTAAGCTAAATGTAATTTGTGACAAGATGGCGAATACCTTGACAGAGACAGAGGAAATTCTAGAAAGATGGAAGGAATATTGCAGAGGAATGTATGAAACAACCGACTGTGAAAGCAGAAATCAAGGCCATAATTGGAGGAGAAAGAACCCGAACTGACAATAGAAGAAGTTTTATGGGCAATAAAGAATCTGAAAAATGGTAAATCACCAGGATGTGATGAGATAACAGCTTTAATTTATTAAAGCAGGAGGAAAGGAATGTGCAACAATCTATCATGCACTATGTAAAAAGATATGGCATTCAGGTATTTGGCCAAAAGAATGGAAAAGAACTGTATTCATACCACTATCAAAAAAGGGTAACCTGAAATTATGCACAAACTACAGAACTGTTGCCCTGATTTGTCATGCCAGTAAAATTCTGTTACAAATCATAATGGGTAGACTTCATAAGAAAATAGAAGAAGAAGTCAATATGGTCCAAGCTGGTTTCAGGCAAGGAAGAGGATCAAGAGATCATATATTCAATATAAGATTAATAATAGAGAAATGCAGAGAGTTTAATGTAAATCTATATTTATCCTTTTTAGACTACTCAAAGGCATTTAATTGTGTACAACACCAGAAACTTTGGGAAATAATGGAAAAAGTGGGATTTCCAGCACATTTTATACAATTAACATCACTGTTGTATCTAGACCAACAAGCAACAGTAAGAATAAATGGTGAAACAATTTGGTTTGACATAAAATAAGGGGTCCGTCAGGGGTGCATATTGTCGCCTTACTTATTTAACTTGTATACTGAAAATATAATGAGGAATGTTAGAGAAGATATAGACAAAGAATATTACGATGCCATAACAATTGGAGGTTATGAAATATCAGAGATTAGATATGCTGATGATACAGTATTACTGTCCACCACACAAAAGGGAATGGAAAAATTAATTATGTCAGTCCATAAGAACAGTGAAGAGCAAAGCCTCCATCTAAATGCGAAGAAAACTAAATTGATGACAACTAACAAAACAAACAAGGCAGATGAAATATGTATCAATGAGGAAAAACTGGAAGAAGTGGAGAGTTTTGAATGTCTTGGATCACTGCTAACTAATAATGGAGATACAATGAGGGAAATTAAAAGGAGGACATCTATCACTATTCAGAAAGTAAAACAACTAAAGAATCTGTGAAGAGGAACAGAATAAACCACAAAAATAAGACTTTTAAGAGCATGCATCCCTTCCCATCGCAACATATGCCTGTGAGACTTGGACACTTAACAACACAGCTGAGAAAAACATAAATGCCTTTGAATGTAAATGCTACAAAAGAGTTCTTCAAATATCATGGACACAAAAAAGAACAAATATATCCATACTACAAGAACTTAATATTGAAGAAGGCTGGCTAGTAAAGAGGATTAAAGAGAGAAAACTTAAATATTTTGGACACATTAAACGTCATGATAGTCTAGAGAACACCGTCTTGGAAGGGTACATAATGGGAAAAAGAAAGAGGAAGACCAAAGCGAAGATGGCTGCAAGATATCACTGATGATCTGCAAATGGATGCATCAGCAACAGGCCATCTTGCTTACAACCGAGAGGCCTACAGGAGTGCTGTTAGGGAGGCAAAGTTCTGCAAGGGACATATGAATGAATGAATGAATGGCCAGTAAATATGCAAAATCTTTCTGAGGCAGGTCGTGTGTAACGATGATAATGTGACCATTTCTTTTCCAGACGACCTTCTCCATAGAGAAGTATGATTAGCACACAGTTTTTGCTACAATTTTATTTTGGCTCTATTACTTTGCTGGGATGACTTTTTACACGTTTCTCAGATTAATGAAGGCTGTTCTAATTTTATTTATTCTACTCTTCCCATTTTTGGCCCTCCATCAAGTGTTATATTCTGGCAAGACATGTGAAAGTGTTTCTTTATGTTAGTTCTGATCAATAATTTGAACTGCTGTCTGGTATTCTATTTCCATTTTCATTATTTCTGGCTTACTGATACTGATGTTCAGCCCTGATTATCTGCAGATTGTACCTAGAGTGTTTTGTCCCGGAAGTGTTGGTGAGTGTGTTGTTGGTTGTGTTATATCATCTGCATAATCCAAATCCTCAAGTATGGAGAAACTTTTTCATCTAACACCACTTTGGGAGACTTTTATTGTTTTGTTCATCACTGAGTCTAGGACAATGATAAAAAGTGTAGCTGGTAACCTTGTTTAACCTCTGTTTTCACCTCAAAGTTTATATCATAATGACCACCACTGTAAGTGAAACTGGCATAGAAACCTTTGATTATAGTTATTGATACAAAGCGGTTTGGTATGCAGTAAGCTCTCAAAACTTTCCATATGCAGTATTTTGACTATGCAAACAAATAAATTAATTAAATTACACAGTAATTAATTAATTTAATTAGTAAATAAATCAATTAAATAAATAAAATAAATAAATAAAAAGACTTTTAAAAAATAAATAGAAAACAAACAAATAAATAAAAAATGAAACTATGAACTGCTCCAATGAACTTCAAAGCTTTTTGTTAGTCCTATTAGACTTTCATATAAATTTTCACAATTTTCTAACTTCTTCGCTTTTAATATTTTTAGCTTCTTTATCTGGATTAGGAAATGTGAGATATAAATTAATAGAATAGAAATGGCCAGATAGAAAGAGAAAAACTCTTCCTTTGAAACATATACCACAGCAACTGAAGCTAGGTCATTAAATGCCACTCATACTACACATACCTCAATGGTGTAGAAGCAAGGATATTAAATCAGAAAATTCGACATCCTTGAAATGTGGACATACAAATGAATGCACTCATTTCACTAGACAGAAAAGAAAAAGAAGTACTAAATCAATAGAAATGGAAAAGAGAATTAAAAAAAAAAACTAAGACGTTAAAATATTTCACCTGTATCAAATGACAAAACACAGTAACGGAAATCACTCTTGAGGGAAAGAGCAAGAAGTCAACAATGATATAACTGGGTGGACAACATCAAGAAATGCTCTATGGGCAGTGGTATGATTAGCACACAGTTTTGTACAATTTTATTTTGCTTCTAATTCTGTGTTGGGATGACTTCTTACACGTTTCTCTACCAGCAGTTATGAAAACAAAGGACAAAACAAACTGAAGACCCACTGTAGCCAATCTTCACTACTTTTTTTTTTTTAATAAACAGGAAACAACAAGGCTGTCATACGGTAAAGTAAGAGACACAGTTTTGTAGGATTAGACCTTGAAAAGATCATAGACAAAGCACTCTAGTAAGATGAAAATCACAAGAAAATTACCTGGGATTCGAACCACGGACTCTGGTAGGACGAGAAGCTGTCTAGCCACGAATGAACATCGTACTAACAAACTGTGCTATCTCACACCTCCAACAAAAGGTGTTTGAAAGTTAAGTCGTTAGTAACTTTTCAGTCGACACAAGGGATCGTAACACCCAGAAAGAAACGAGGCCATGACACAGAAATTCTGTGGCTTAGATTCGGTCTCTCTAGCAGGTACCAACTTTAGACAAACATACACACAGTCTCCTGCCATGTCTGGTGCATACTTGAACAACAACAAATGAATGAATACTTTTTACATGAAGTTAGTTTCAGGTATAGTTTCAGGAACAATTTTTTTTTTTATAAACAGGAAACAATGAGTTTGTCGTACGGTAAAGTAAGAGAACACAGTTTTGTAGGATTAGACCTTGAAAAACATTATTTATCTTGGCAGTAGGCTGGTTAATGAAGGAGGCAACATCAGACAAACGCAGAGGATTACAATGGACCCTTGACACAGTGCTGGAGGACCTTGACTTTGCGGACGACATTTGTCTATTATCAAGCAGTCACAAAGATATGCAAGATAAAATAAACAAGTTAACCCAGAATGCAAACAACATAGGAGTAAAGATCAACGTAGGAAAGACAAAGTTAATGAAGCAAAATGTGAACAACAGAAATGTACTTAGAGTAGATAACAAGTTAGTGGAGGAGGTCAACGAATTTGTATACCTTGGCAGCAGAGTAGTAGAAAATGGAGACAGCACAGAGGACATCAACAGCAGACTTACTAGAGCAAACCAGGCTTTTGCAATGCTACAGAATATATGGAAATCAAATAAACTAAGCATAAATATGAAAATCAGGATATTTAAGAGTAATGTTCTAAGTGTACTACTCTATGGAAGTGAATGCTGGAAAATCACCAAAACCATAGAAAACAAGTTGAATTCTTTCCAGACTAAATGTTTACGTAGAATTAAAAATATTTTGGCCAACACCATAAGAAATAACATCTTATTGGCAGAAATGCAGATGAAACCACTGACAACAATTATTGAGGAAAGACCCTGGCGATGGTTGGGACATGTGCTCCGAATGACTGACAACTCACTACCAAAAATAGCACTAAGATGGACACCACAGGGGAGCAGAAGTAAGGGTAGACCAAAAGAGACATGGAGAAGAACAACAGAAAGGATGTTGAGCAATAGAGGGCTCACCTGGGCAAGAGCAGATAAAAAGGCGAAAGACAGGCATTTGTGGAAAACCCTTGCGGAAGCCCCATGTGCCCTGGGCACTTAAGGTTCAGAGAGAGAGAGAGAGAGACCTTGAAAAAATCATAGACAAAGCACTTTTATGAAGGTGAGTGTGTGGGGTTTCTGTTGTTAAATTCAAGAAGAAAGTACATCACCTAAAACACTTGAACAACTATCTATATTGTTAGCATTCTCCATAGTATTGTCATAAAGCACTACTTGATATAAAATCCTCTTCACCAACTCACTGTGGTGTATCCTTGTAATTGTGAACTAGCATTTTTGGTAGTTGATGTAATGATCATGTAACCGGTTATACTGTGAGATGCTGTGGCTTTCCTAAGTTCCCAGAATGAACCAATAATGCAGTTTTCTTGAAAACAAGCTCTGCTGCCCTGGGAAACAAGTCAATCTCTAACCTCCTAGTCAAGATGACACAGCCCAAGGTCCGGGTTGATTTTAGTTTGCTGAGAAGTCTCTTTACAACCGTCATTTTTTGAACACACTCACCGAGGAGCATAGTTCAAGTGAAGGTGACACCATCCACCCCATTTATGACAAGAACTTTAAGTTCTTCTCAAGATATGACACAGAAGCATGTGAGAATTTTCTGAATTACACAACACTGTCTCCAAATATCTATTCAAATGAGCTACTCTTATATTATGCACTATGGTATTAATCAGCTCTGATTTGCAGACAATCACACCTGCATTTTTCTTCTTGTATAAACTAGAAAAAAAAAGTAGGAACAGCTTTATTACTTAATGAGTACAAAGTTGTGACGTTTTGCCGTGAGCTTTAATCATACAAAAACATACAGGATGAAGAAATAGAGAGAGGAGATAAAATATAAATTCACATGAATACTATGTTTACAAAAAAATCAAATAAAATTAATATGCCACTTAGCTGTAGCTTGAATTAAGTTACAGCTCAGTGCCCTCTTCATTTTATTTGATTTGCTGTTGTTTTTTTAAAATTATTTTTTAAACATTTTTTGCAGAATAATGATATATACACTATCCATGTAGCTCAGTGGTAGTTGTGCTGTCTCAAAGCACACTAACATCTGAGTCATCCTTGTAGCATGCTCGCATCTGAGCTATCCTTGTAGCACAGTCTTTGCTATCTTTTATTTATACATAAATTGCTTTATTATTATTATTTATCATTTATTTTAAAAAATATCCAGTGTAAACAAACTCCTACCACGCCAGCATTGATAAAAATAAACTTACATTTCTAAACTCTAAATCATAAATCCTTCTTCTACAATAGGATGTAAAAACTTCGATAAAGTGAACCATGTGCTTGTTCTACTTTAGGAAGTGAAAACTATGCTGAAGTGAACCGTGTGAGATGATTCATGACTTAACCAGTTTCCTACACCACCCACTGGTGTTGTCCTAAATTCAAATTGGACTGAGCTCTTACCGTACATCTGACAATGGAAAAATCAAGCAGAAAATGTTGGATGGTTAAAACTGCTCACCGTCTGTGCCTACAACTGACAACCAAAGCACTACACTTGTGAAACACTGATGGCTGAGAGCACTTAAAATAAAACGAGGCACGAAAGCAGACGCTGAAAGCACTTACTAAGGAAAGATGATATACCGTTACTGCCTACTCGTTTCGTGCGTTCATCTCAAGTGTTAACTCTTTTTTGTTCCAAAAAACAACACTGGTTGATCCTGCACGACTATGCAAATCCATGCCCAGAGTGATATTTAGATATAGTACTCAACTCACAGAGTAACTTCATTCTAGTTTCTTTATGCTGTAATTTTTACATAAAACTTATTCTGATACATTCTGGAAAATAATTAAGGAGTGAAAGAGTTAAAAGCATTCTAGTGTTGTTGTTGTTGTTGTAGCATAAAGTTTAGGTAAGTCCAAACTAAAACTATACTTTTACTCCTTTTTTCATCTTTAGTTCTTAGAAACTTGTTCAGAGACAATATTTTGCCTGCTTTATCCTACTCGTTACCAACAATATGTGTATATGAGGAGTGATTGATAAGTTCTCAGCATAAGGTACAACGGATTATTTGTGGACAACTTTTTTGGGTTATTTCTCAACATAGTCCCCTTGCAAGTGTATGCACTTAGTCCAGTGATCCTGGAGCATATGGATCCCTTCTTTGTAAAAGTCAGCATCTTGTGCCAGTAGAAAGTAGTCTACAGCATGAATGACATCATCATCTGAACCAAATTTGCGACCAATGAGCTCTTTTTTGAGTTTGGTAAACAGGTAATAGTCTGATGGGGCCAAATCTGGGGAATAAGGAGGATGTTCAAGAAGCTGGAAGTGGCATTCATGGATGGCAGCCATTGCCACTGCCGACTTGTGAACTGGAGCATTGTCTTGCTGAAAGATGACTCCTCTCGTCAATTTCCCTCAACGCTTTTCCTTCAATTTGACCCGCAGTTGCTTCACAACATTAGTGTAATAGGCCCCGGTGACTGTTCTGTGATTTTGAAGCAATAGCACACCTTCTGAATCCCAAAAGATTGAAGCCATCACATTGCCTGCAGACAGAACCACCCTTGCTTTCTTTGGAGGTGGGCATCCATGATGTTTCCACTGCTTTGACTGTTCTTTGGTTTCTGATTGAAAACAATGAACCCAAGTTTCATCCATAGTCACAAATTGCTGAAGAAACTTTTCAGGATCTGCAGAAAAATAGCCAAGATTGTCCCTGACATGCTGAGACGCTGTCATTTGTGATCAGCTCCAAGAACTTTTGGGACCCATCGAGCAGAGACCTTTGTTATTTGAAGATCATTGTGAATAATGGCATGAACACATTCCCAGGAGATGCCCAACTCAGTAGCAATGTACTGCTCAGTTAGTCGTCAATCCTTCATTATCATGTCATGGATTCTGTCAGTGGTTTCATCAGTAGTTACCGTTCTTGGTCTTCCTGGGCAGGGATCATCTTCCAGACTCTCCCTTCAATGTTTGAACTGAACTGCCCATTTCTTCAGTGTGCTGTAAGAAGGGGCACTCTCCCCTAGAGTCTCTACCATATCCTCATGGATCTCCTTCGATGATAAGCCCTTGATGCAGAGGTAACGAATGACTGCTCAATGAGAAATGCTATCCATTTTCTCAATTTCTGTCACCCCTTATCACTTCAGTAGCCTGTAAAAAAAATTGGTTGCAGTTAATTTCTTGAAGCTTGGTATTTAATCTTACATTGACCTGATCTACAAATGCACCTTATATCAAATGTATGTTTCAAGTATTTGTACCTTAGGCCGAGAACTTATCAATCACCCCATATATATATATATATATATATATATTATACCCCCGAAATTTTCCGTAAGTGCAACAATCCTTCATAATCTTGACACTTGTCTTTTCTAATAATGCAATCTTAACCTCGCTAAACACAGGTTAGATTCATCAAATGGGAATTTCCGTTCTAAAGTGCCCGATCTTCAGCAAATACTTCTGGGTATACTTTCTCTCATTCACTTCCAAGATCTGCCACACTTAATATCAATGACTTGTCTAATCTTGATACTGAAACACAACCATTAATTGTAGGGAAAATATAGAAATTTTACATTTTACCAATATACACGGGGCTATGTCCCTAGAGTTGGTGAACCATAACTAGCCAAGATCCGCTCACACTTTGAAGGAAATGTTCCCTGGATACAGGCTGTGATACAACAGCTCTGGTAAAGACAACGCAGCCCTGGTCATTAGTGTCAAATCTGGCACTGCAGATCACTATGAGAACATCGTTCCATCTTTTGTGAGTACATGCAATGAAATGAATAAAAGCATGGCAGACCTGTTCTATGTGTCACATATCGTTATCATTTTGGGGTGAAGACGCCCGATAAGGTAATCACCGACCCATAGCTGATATACCAGCGTCAGGGCTAGCGACCTACAGCTGACCAAGACCCTGTCCCGCCTCTCTGTGGCACCCCCAGTTAACAGACCTAGCCTGACTAACGGGGCAGGGGTCGCCATAGTCCCCATGGTGGTGGAGTCTGCTAAAGAACTTTAGCACACCCCCCTGCTTTTTAGCTGTACTCAGGGACTGAAAAAGTAGCCGTCATAACCCACTCCCACGCCGTTACGATGCTGTGCCTCAACACCTCTACAGCATCGGCTGCAAAGAACACAAGCTCGCAGTTACAGGGGGTTCATACAAGTACAAGTACAAGTACATCGTTATCATTTGACACAGCAGTAGAACAAACTCTCAGCTCCACAGAAATTCTGAACAAGAACAAAACTTCACACACGGAGCTCAGTTATACATCCATCCACTCGCCCATCATTCCTGATACCATTTTCCTTATATATATATATATATATATATATATATATATATATATATATATATCCTTATATATATATATATATGAGCTTCTCGGTTATTTTCTTCCTCGCATATCTCTAAAGAACAACTTAGAATGTGTGATCCTTTTATGACACAGAATATTAAATCCTGCCACAGTGAGGACACTAAATGAATTAAGACTTTTTGTTCACGTGTTTGTGCAAACCGTGACTGGCACATTGAATCCGCGTATTTCAAGAAAAAAAAAGAGAAAAATACATTTCTTCCATATTAAAACAGAAAGAAAACTACTGCTTAAAACAAAACATATGTAGTCTGGTTTTACTGGAGGGTGAACAAATTACACCGTGATGCAGGTCATGCTATGGTAAACAAACTTGTGAGACTGATGTAGGTAGAGAATTACTGTGACCGCAAGTCATGCTTATGTTAAACAGACACATGAGGCTGATAAGTAGACAATTACAGTGACCACAAGTCATGCTAAGGTAAACAGACACGTGAAACTGATAAGTGGACAATTACAGTGACCACAAGCCATGCTATGTTAAAACAGACAGGTGAGATTGATGAGCAGACAATTACAGCGTGACTGTCCATCATGCTATGGCAAATAGACACGTGAGATTGACGAGTGGACAATTATAAGGTGACCACTGCTGTAATAAAGAAACATCTGCAGGCCAAGCTATGCTATACAGACACATTTATGATGCGCTAAAAAAACACACACATTTAGACACACTGTAGATCATCATTCCGCTTCCGTGCCATTAAGGCAACTGCAGATACTGTATTAGGTCTGTATTTTTCATGACCTTCGGCACATGAAAATGTGATGTGGTCAGTATCATGCCTGGCCTCTTTAAATTCCCAAATTTCTCGGGTACCCATTTTTTAGAGGCTGGGTGAACCCCGGGAGCTTTTTCGGTGTGTACCAGAAAAAAAAAAAATTCCATTGCTGGGACCTGCTACCACCAGGTTAGTAAACCGAGCAAACAACAAAGTATAAGCAATTTTTTCTTCTTCTGCGTTCGAGGTTGTTGGTCATATCAGATCCCGATCCCTGTCGACATGGCAAAAGCCTGCAGTCCTCTCCAGATCCTGATAGGAGCCCCAAAGCTTTTGCTCCAAGCTTGTGTCCCCTGGCCATGTCTCTCGTCTCAGGTCTGCACGGTTTGGGCACTCTTGAAGTTTATGGATCTTGAAGATTATGGCTAAAATCATAATCCGTGACCAGTGCAGATCTGAATGGAAGAAACAACTGAAATGCAACAACGAGCCAGATCCAATACACCAACTACAAAGACATCAGCAAACCATCCTCTTTCGCCTACAGACATGCCACTGAAGACTACTGAGCAACCTATATCGACTCAAAATATCTCACAATAGACGAGTCTCCATGTGACAGTGGGGTCCAGACTCCAAAACATATTCTTCGAGACTATAAGCAATAATTTTACTTTAAAATAATTTAAGTTCAAGTCCCGTTCAGTACCAAAAGATTAGAAAAGGTTGGAACTTTTGTTCTATTCATGAAGTAGATTGTGCTGAGAGAAACAGGCGTATCTGAAATATTTAAACCTGCCGAAAGTTTAAGATGTTTAAGGGCATGCATCTTTCCCATCGCAACAAATGCCTTTGAATGTAAATGCTACAAAAGAGTTCTTCAAACATCATGGACACAAAAAAGAACAAATATATCCATACTACAATAACTTAATATTGAAGAAGGATGGCTAGTAAAGAGGATTAAAGAGAGAAAACTTAAATATTTTGGACACATTAAACGTCATGATAATCTAGAGAAGAATGTCTTTGGAAGGGTACATAATAGGAAAAAGAAAGACAGGAAGACCAGGGCGAAGATGGCTACAAGACATCGTTGATGATTTGCAAATGGATGCATCAGCACCAGGGCATTTTGCTTACAACCGAAAGGCCTACAGGAGAGCTGTTAGGGAGGCAAAGTTCTGCAAGGGACATACAAATGACTGACTGGCCGAAAGTTTTTTTATACGACGGCCATTAATGATAAAGTATGTATGAACAATACCTCCAGCTCTGAATCGCCATCTAATAACAAGTTTGTTTCTCCTGCCAAAACAAACAAACAAACAAACAAGCATGCACGCACGCACACACACACACATAGAGAGCTTGTCCCTACAGTTGATTCACCATCTCATTAACGACAATGGTCACGAGCTTGTATGAATAGCTGAACACGAGCGGACAGTCTATCGCTGTGCAATCATTGTACTTACGCCTAGATATTCAGGATTAAAAAAAAAAACAAAAAAACTCACCACCTACCGGCAGCAACGAGTAGACCTTCAGCCTAGATAGTTGCCTTCAGGCTGTCGCTGCGGGCATATACATTTTTAATTATTTTCCTTCTGTTAATGTAATTAAAATTGCTTTTATCTTTGTTTAGGCTGCACGCGAGTTCTGTTGAATCATCACGGAGCATGAATCCAATGGGCATCTTTGGCATCAGGTTCTGGTTTCAAATGTGGCTTCTATTTGTCTCGAATCTTATTCATTTATTTTTCATGTTATTTTCTGTTTTAACGTTCATAATGAAATAGACTAGATTTCTTTCGTAACTAAAGAAATGGACAGGAAATTAGACTATACTCGGTATAAAGTGGAACGAATTCAAGAACAACGCAGAGATAAGACAGATGAGCAAACAACAACCTGTCTCATTGGTGATCAGAAAAAGACGATGGACATAAGTCGGTCATGTGCTGAGAAGAAACAACCTGAGAATCCCCAAACAATCTATCAAGTGGAACACAAAAGGCCGAAGAAAAAGAGGTCGACCACGTGAAACTCTAAAGAGAGGCCGGTTTAGTGGGAATAACACCCCTTGATGAGGTTGAAAAGCTCGCTGAAAACAGGAATTCTTGGCAAGCTACCATGCGAGCCCTGTGTGACGTTTAGCGGCACGGGAAGGATGTAAGATGTAAGAATGAACATTACTCTGAAACTGAATTCACTGTAGATATAGAATTTTGCAGAAACTTTCTGAAAACTATACATGTACAGTCGGAACCATTCATCATAAAATCTGGAGTGAGCCTCGGTACTACCTCCCCTGCTATTACTAACATACGCAGATATCTGTAACGAAGCCGACATGCGTAGCAAAAATCCCACCACAAAACTGCCTCACAGCCCAACTCCAGAAATAATGCAGATAATTTCACAACACCCTTCATGAGATATTCGTATACTCAACAGGTGGAGCACGAATGACCACTTATATTCATAGCAGAGAAAAAGCTGCTGCAGAACATGGATAACTTACTTGGGGCGGGTAGGCAGGCAGGCAGGCACGCACGCGCAACCACACATACACGCACACGAAAATCATTGGTGACATAAAGGAAGTCACTGCTACTGCCAGAGGATAACAACCCCCCCCCCCCCAAAAAAAAAAAACAAAACCAAAGAGCTTCCTGTACAATCTGCCTTCGAAACAAACGAAGCATTTCAAACACAAAGGTAATACAGTATCATCCTCTTGGAAAAACTGACGCTGAATTGAGAACAATGTAATAAAGCAAATCAGGTCATTGGACATATGACACCTTTACTGCCAAAAAAATACATCACAAATGAAAAAAAACTGCACCGTACAACACAATTTCCCCCCAGCTCTGTGTTATCAAACACGGGGCACTAACAGCTTAAAAATCACATCAGAAATGAGATGTTTAAGGAGAACAGTAAATGTAACCAAGAAGAGACAATATCTGAAACGACACCATCCGTGCAAAGGTTGGAGTAACACCAGTACTACACTACATCCAGAAACAGAAAGTCAAATGGTTTGGTCATGTTACACAACTACCCCCAGACAGTACGTCACAGAAAGCATTCATGCTAAGAATTACAGGAAACAGAAGGAGAGTCTGCCCAAGCAATTCATTCATTTGCATGTCCCTTGCGGAACTTTGCCTCCCTAACAGCTCTTCTGTAGGCCTCTCGGTTGTGAGCAAGATGGCCTGCTGCTGATGCATCCATTTGCAGATCAACAATGATGGCTGCAATCTTGCAGACATCTTCACCTTGGTCTTCCTCTCTTTCTTTTTCCCATTATGTACCCTTCCAATACGGTCTTCTCTTGATTATCATGACATTTAAATGTGTCCAGAATATTTAAGTTTTCTCTATTTAATCCTCTATCTAGCCAGCCTTCTCCAATATTAAGTTCTTGTAGTATAGTATATTTGTTCTTTTTTGTGTCCATGATATTTGAAGAACTCTTTTGTAGCATTTACATTCAAAGGCATTTATGTGTTTCTCAGCTGTTTTGTTAAATGTCCAGGTCTCACAGGCATATGTTGTGATGGGAAAGATGCATGCCCTTAAAAATCTTATTTTCGTAGCTCTGTCTGTTCCTATCCACAGATTCTTTAGTTGTTTTACTTTCTGATGAGCGATAGATGTCCTCTTTTTAATTTCCCTCATTGTATCTCCATTACTAGTTAGTAGTGATCCAAGATATTCAAAACTCTCCACTTCTTCAAGTTTTTCCTCACTGATACATATTTCAGCTGCCTTGTTTGCTGTGTCATTTGTCATCAATTTTGTTTTCTTCGCATTAAGATAAAAGTTTTGGTCTTCGTTGTTCTTATAGACTGACATAATTAGTTTTTCCACTCCTTTTTGTGTTGTGGATAGTAATACTGTGTCGTCAGCATATCTAATCTCTGGTATTTCATAACCTCCAATTGTTATGGCATCGTAATATTCTTTGTCTACATCTTCTCCCATATTCCTCATTATATTTTCAGTATACAAGTTAGCAGGGAAGATAAACTCAGATAAATATACAATAATATATTCAGGAAGTGAGAAACATGAACGAGGAGAAGGAATAATATTTGATGAACAAACAGCAAGGACAACTGTAGGATATTTGAACATCTCGGACCGAGTCCTGCTAGCCCAACTGAAAGGACGACCAGTGAACATAAATATTCTACAAGTGTACGCTCCAACATCTGAAAGTTCTGAAGAAGATATACAGATATTTTATAATGATATAGAGACAGCCCTAAAACACACAAAATCACATGAAGTTACTATAGCCATGGGAGATTTTAATACCAAAGTTGGTAAAGGAAGAACTTCAGACATCGTTGGTAACTATGGATTGGGGGAGAGGAATGACAGAGGTTGCAAATTAATTGAATGGGTAAGAATACACAGCATGGTTGTAGGAAACACCTGGTTTAAACAACATCCTCGAAAACTGGCAACGTAGTGCAGCCCAGACAAAAAGACTTTTAACCAGATAGACTACATATTAATCAACAAACGATTCCGCAATGCATTACAGATAACAAAAACCATGCCAGGAGCTGACTACAATAGTGACCATGATCCACTCTGTGGAAAAATTAGAATAAAGCTAAAGAAAACATGCAGAAAAGTGAGAAACATCAAAATGAATACAGAACTCCTTAAAAATGACCAAGAACTGCGAGAATAATACAAAGTTATTATAACAAATAGATACAATGCAATAGCAAAGATAAATAGTATAGATGAACAATGGGCAATGTTAAGAGACTCTATCCACCAAACTGTTAAGGAGATAATACCACCAAAAAAAGAAGCCTCTAAAAATAAATGGATGACAGATGACATCTTAGGACTGATAGACAAGAGGAGGAGGAGTAAAAATAATGAGAAAAAATATTTTTCATTTCATTCCTTTGCATGTCCCTTGCGGAACTTTGCCTCCCAAACAGCACTCCTGTAGGCCTCTCGGTTGTGAGCAAGATGGCCTGCTGCTGCTGCATCCATTTCCAGATCATCAACGATGTCTTGCAGCCATCTTCGTTTCGGTCTTCCTCTTTTTCTTTTTCCCACTATGTATCCTTCCAATACGGTCTTCTCTAAATTATCATGACGTTTAATGTGGCCAAAATATTTAAGTTTTCTCTCTTTAATCCTCTTTACTAGCCAGCCTTCTTCAATATTAAGCTCTTGTAGTATAGATATATTTGTTCTTTTTTGTGTCCACGATATTTGGAGAACTCTTCTATAGCATTTACATTCAAAGGCATTTATGTGCTTCTCAGCTGTTTTGTTAAGTGTCCAGGTCTCACAGGCATATGTTGCGATAGGAAAAAATATAGCAAGATAAATAAAGAAATAAGACGCAAATGCAGAGAAGCAAAAGAAGTGTGGTTAAATGAACAGTGCAGACAGATAGAGGACTCTCATAATAAAGACAGCAAAAACATGCACAAACGAATTAGTGAACTCACAGGCAGGAAAACAAAATATACCACAGGATGCCTGAAATAGAAAGAAGGTAAAATGTTAATGGGAAAAGAAGACATTGTGGACAGGTGGACAGAGAATATCGGTGAGCTATATGGAGGAGAAAGACCAGAATTAACACCAGATACTGAAAACTGTGAGGGACCATCAATACTTGAAGATGAAATCATAGATGCCATCAAACACATGAAGAAAGGAAAAGCAACTGGGCCTGATAATATAGCAATAGAAGAAATAGAGGCACTAGAGGAGACAGGAATAAAAATAATAACCAAGTTACTGAATGACATTTACAACAGTGGTTATATACCAAATGACCTGATTAAATCCACGTTTATAGCACTACCAAAGAAACCAGATGTAAAGGAATGTGATGACCACCGGACTATCAGCCTCTCATGTCACATAACGAAGCTACTTCTGAGAATTATTATAAGAAGAACAAGGAAAAAGATAAAAATTGAAATAGCAGATGAACAGTTTGGATTTGTTGAAGGAAAGTGAACACACAATGACATTTATGCTTTATGAACACTAACAGAAAGAGCTTTAGAAGTGCAGAAAGATCTCTAATTATATTGATTACACCAAGGCACTCAACAAGGTGAAACATAATGAAATTATTAAAATGCTTGAAGACATCAATATAGATGGCAAAGACCTGAGGATTGTAAAACATCTATATTGGCAGCAAGAAGCAGAAGTTCGAGTTGAAAATAGAATTGGAAAATATCAACCTATAAAACAAGGATGTGTACTATCTCCAGATCTTTTTTTCTGTACAGCGAGAATATTCTAAAAACAATCATCACAGAACTAGGTATAAAAATTATTGGAGGATACAATATTAACAACCTTCAGTATGCTGATGACACAGTACTGATAACTGAGAACCAACAAGACCTGCAAAATCTCTTGGATAAAGTTGCCAAAGAAAGTGAACAGAAAGGCCTTACTTTGAACATCAAAAAGACAGAGACTATGGTTATATCTAAGAAACAGAATCCACCAGCATGCAGTATAAAATTAAATGGAACTATTCTAAAGCAGGTGCAGAGAATGACAAACATATTAACCAACACATCCTTATCAATGAATGTTAGAAAATGAGTCCTAAAATGCTATATTGAACATATCTTGTTCTATGGAAGTGAATCATGGACAATAGGCAAGTCTGCACAAAAATCATTGGAAGCAGCAGAAATGTGGTTTATTAGAAGAATGTTGCGAATCCCCTGGACAGCAAAAATAACTAATGAAGAATGTATGAGAAGAGCTGGAGAGACAAAAAACCTTATCAAAAAGATAAGAGAGAGACAATATACTTTCATAGGACATACAATGAGAAGAGGGGGCATTGAAAATATTATAACAACAGGAAAAATAGAAGGAAGAAGATCAAGAGGAAGACCAAGAGAAATGATACTGGACAGTGACGGGATGGTGTGAGAGGAGATCACCAACTGAGCTGATGGCCAGCATGAAGGATCGTGTACTCTGGAGAAGCATAATAGCCAGTCGGCTCGACACGGCACCTGATGATGATGATGATATACAAGTTAAATAAGTAAGGCGACAACATGCACCCCGGACGGACCCCTTGTTTTATGTCAAACCAAATATTTTGTGTTTATGACCATAAAATCAAGATTTACAGTTTATGCAGTTAACTGGCAGATAATGTTATCAAAAGATGGTAAGAAATAAAAACTGGAGTAAACAGCAACAAAACAGAAACAATCATAACAATATCATAAAAAGTGTAAAAAAAATACCAAAGAGCATTATCCATGCAGACAAGAAGTCACTCATGTATGTCTTTAAAAAATTATCTTATCTTGCAACAATAAGACAGTAAATGTAAAGCTGAAATTAACTCAAGAATAACTAAAACAAAAGCTACTTTTTTACAGCACATTGAGGATACTCCAAGGTAAGATAATGCCCTTAGAAAAAGAGAAAAATTGTGTTAGTCTTCAATATGGGGGGAGTTCTGCCTTCCCTATCCCCTCTTTACTACCAACTTATCACACATCACAAGTCTTCAGTTAAACATTCACAATGTTCTATCACCCGCACTCCTGGATGCAGGTTCTTATAAGTCACAGGTAAGTGCTCCTTTTCTTTTCTAAATCTGTTCCATTCTTATTTGTTGTATATCATTCACGTGAATTTATATTTTATCTTCTTTCCCTATATCTTTATCCTGTCTGTTTTTGTAATGATTAAGGTGTAAACCAAAACGTTACAACTGTGTAGCTGCTCCTACTTTTGCTTTTAAAGTTTTAATATCCTGTTTTATTTCATGCTTTTAAGACTTTGACCATAAACAAGAGACGGAACTGAAAATGAAAATAACAGAGATTTGCTTTCATAGAATGGTGGAACGCAAACCAAGCATGGCTAGAACAAATGAAGAAGTTCTCTGAACAGTAGCAGAACAATGAACACTAGATGAAACCACAAGACAAGGATCAAAACTGGACTAAAAGGAACTGTCAATGTGAGACAAATCACTGAAAAATTATGGTAAAAACGAAAGACAGGCGGCAAAAATATTATCCCAATGAAATGATTAAATGATACGAGAAAAGAAAGACAGTGTGGACGGGAGAGAAAGCAAACTGATTTTTTTGAGAGAATGAATGGGATTCGAACCACAGTCCTACACACAAGGACAACTTGCTGTGGTCGTCTAGTACAGTCTAGTCTCTATCATATTCATAGATTGAGTCAAGTAATGTTACATAAAAACACGTACCTTCCTATTTCGTGGAAATATATTCTTTAAAGCAGGTGGGAAAATAATTAAGATTCCTTCGAGATGTAATTTTCCTGAAGGCATTGTTGACCGAAGCACAAACCGACAGTCGAGGAAATGGAGTGTTCAAATTATAGTAATTACACTATTTTATTTAGTATTTTAGTAATTACACTAGTTCCGATTTGTTTTAGTCTTATTTATTTAAACAGATGCAATAATCAGACATTTTTCTTGTTACAGTTAAAAAGACAAAGTGTGGTTTAAAATCGAATATCACCTACCAGAAATGTCCTCGCCATTGCCTCGTTATTTCGTTCTGAGCACTCTAACAAGAAAATACAAAATTGTGATTACAAAAACGGGACAGGAAATGACCTAAAACAGTTACAAGTACTTTGGAAAATCGTTCGATTTCGTGGCCGGTTAGCTCAGTTGGTTAGAGCGTCGTGCTAATAACGCGAATGTCGTGGGTTCGATCCCCATACTGGCCAGAAATTTTTTATTTATTTATTTATTTTTCTTTTCCTTTTCACATTTTAAAACTATGTTTTTGGCATGAGCCATATGTAGCATTCATGTATAGCGTTCGTGTGAACTTATATTTTACCTTCTGTCCCTATTTCTTTGTTCTGCATTTTTTTGGTAGGAGGGTGGAAACCGAAACTTCACAACTGTTCTCGTTAATTAATAGTTTTTAAAATAGTTTAAATATTTTGTTATTACGGCTTTACTGCAGTGGCTTCGGGTATAGTTTATACACTTATTTTTATATACTTATACACTAATTATTAGGGTGTATCATCATCATCATGTGCCGTGCCGACTGACGTTGGCTATTATGCTTCTCCAGAGTACACGATCCTTCATGTAGGCCATCAGTTCAGTTGGTGATCTCCTCTCACACCATCCCGTCAGACTGTCCAGTATCATTTCTCTTGGTCTTCCTCTTGATCTTCTTCCTTCTATTTTTCCTGTTGTTATAATATTTTCAATGCCCCCTCTTCTCATTGCATGTCCTATGAAAGTACATTGTCTCTCTCTTATCTTTTTGGCAAGATTTTTTTGTCACTCCAGCTCTTCTCATACATTCTTCATTAGTTATTTTTGCTGTCCAGGGAATTCGCAACATTCTTCTAATAAACCACATTTCTGCTGCTTCCAGTGATTTTTGTGCAGACTTGCCTGTTGTCCATGATTCACTTCCATATAACAAGATAGGTTCAATATAGCATTTTAGGTCTCGCTTTCTAACATTCACTGATAAGGATGTGTTGGGGTATGTTTCTCATTCTCCGAAATGCAATCCCTGGCTGGCCCATTCCGCTCCTAATTTCCGTTCTGCATTTCCCATCCGAAGTTATTACTGCTCCGAGGCACCTGAATCTCCGCACCTGCTCTAGCACAGTTCCGCTCACTTCTATACTGTATGCCGGTGGATTCTGTCTCCCAGATACAACCATAGTCTCTCTCAATGTCCACAGCAAGGCCCCTCTGCTCACTTTCTCCGCCGACTTTATCCAAGAAACCTTGCATGCCCCGTTGGTTCTCAGCTATCAGTACTGTGCCGTCAGCAAACCGAAGGCCGTTAATATTGTATCCTCCAATTTCTGTGCCCGGCTCCGTGATGATCGTTCTTAGAATATTCTCGCTGCACAGAGAAAAAAAGTCTGGAGATAGTACACATCCTTGTCGCACCCCTTGTTTTATAGGTTGACACTTTCCAGTTCTATTTTCAAACTCGAATTGCTGCTTCTTGCTGCCAGCATAAGTGTTCTACAATCCTCAGGTCCTTGCCGTCAACAATGATGTCTTCAATCATTTTAATAATTTCATTATGTTTCACCTTGTCAAATGCCTTGGTGTAATCAATGAAGCATAAGTAGAGGTCTTTCTGTACTTCTAAATTCTTTCTGTTAGTGTAAAACGCATTGTGTGTTCGCTTTCCTTCAACAAATCCAAACTGTTCATCTGCCATTTCCATCTTTCTCCCTGTTCTTCTCATAACGATTCTCAGCAGTTTCACACATGATAGGCTGATAGTCTGGTGGTCATCACATTCCTTTGCACCTGTTTTCTTTGGTAGTGCTATAAACGTGGATTTAAGCAGGTCACTGGGCATATAACCTATGTTGTAAATTATTAGTGTGCAACTGCCTCTTAATGAGGGAAAAATTTCTCTCAGCTGATTAGCACCTGAGCATATCTCACAACTACCAGAAACTAGAGGTAAACACGATTAGTAATACTGTACTATTTAGAACCTTAAATTAGGACAGACAATGTGTGACGAGAACTTGGGCAGGCCCTTGAAATTTTGCCTCCGTGCAATAGCATACCCTGCCGCCCCAATCAGTTTTCAAATTACCATTTAATATTGTAAAACTGATTATGTTAAGTAAGCATCTACATGTCCAAACATTAATTTTAAATAGTATTAATAATAATTTATAATTATAAAAAAAAAACCACAAGGAGAAATTTACTCGTATTATCATAAACATTGTCGTCGTCATCACCATCTTGATAAAGATGACGTGTGGTGGTGGTGGTGATATATCTTGTTTGCTGTCACAGTGAAGAACTTAGATGTCCATTGTCGTTGTTCAGCCTTGGATATAGACAGTTGTGTGTGAATTGTAGAGTGTCCTAGAAGCAGCTTTACTCTTAGTTCATCTAGTTTGAGCCATTTAAGTGAGAAACATTCAACTGTTTTCTCCTCATTATAACAGTGTCTGCAATTTGGAGTGTGGTTTTCCTTAGGTGTTTGTTTAGGATGAGATGGTCTGTTTGTAGCCTGAAGATTATGCTACTGGTTTTGTCTGTTTAGTTTGTATGATTCATCATGTGGGTCAGGTTTGCTCATGTATTTGTGCAGGGCTCATCCAGTATTCCATCCAGTTCAGCCATTCTTCTTTGGTAATGACTCGAAGAATTTAATGGACTGTGTGGATCCATTCTGACTCCTTTTCCCAGGACAATGTTGGGCCAATTCATGAGTATGCATGTTCAATAATAAATGAAAATGTTTTTTTTTAATAATTCCTTTTCATACTAATATTTTTTCTCCAAATCTGTCAAGGTATCGCAACACACTCACAACATAAATCTACTATCATCCATTCACAACATACATCTGCTATATCCACTCACAACATACATCTACTATCATCCACTCACAACATAAATTTACTATCATCCTCTCACAACATAAATCTACTATCATCCTCTCACAACATAAATCTCCTATTATCCACTCACAACATAAATCTACTATCATCCACTCACAACATAAATCTACTATCATCCACTCACAACATAAATCTACTATCATCCACTCACAACATACATCTGCTATCATCCACTCACAACATAAATCTACTATCATCCACTCACAACATACATCTGCTATATCCTCCCACAACATAAATCTACTTATCATCCTCTCACAACATACATCTACTATCATCCTCTCACAACATACAGCTAAACAAGATAAACAAAACAAGAAACTAAAGCAATCCTAAATTGATACTTTTATTTCTGTAGATTTTAACAGCAAGTGACAACAGAACAAACAAAACTCTGGAGAATGAGCTGAAATAATTACACCCACATTGAGTAAACCACACACACACACATACACACACACATACACACGCACACAGAAAGAGAACAATTAATCTAAGGCAATAAAATTGTTGCTTGGTAAACATATCAGTGACAGTATTACAACACTATGAAACATAAGATATATGTTTTTAATTACAGAAGAAATAAAAAAAATTATATCTGCTACATATTACACACACACACACAAAAACCCACCAGTCTTTCATGGTGAAGGTTGATGGTTCAAATCTGGCCAGAGGGACCCCAGTCACTCCTAGCTATTGAAATGGGTACCTGATTTTTTCTAGAATTGTGGAAGGGAAGATGGCTAGGTGTGATACTTACCACATGACCCTGTTGTGTGTTGACAGGTCAAGGAAAATATGGGCTCTAACAAAATAACCCTTAAGTATCTCTATGGCATAACAGAATTACCTTCACCTCTACATTTAAAAAAATGATGAACAATGTAAGAAGTGAAACAAATGTGTTACACTTTTCAGTGTACAGTTAACCAGGTCCATTAACATTTTCTAAGATCAATTTCAAGCACTGTATGAGTTACCTTAAGTTCAGCCCATGCTATCTTCCACCATTAATTTCAATTAAGTCTTCCAACATTAAGTTCAGCCAGTCCAATCTTCCAACATCAAGTCCAATCAGTGCAATCTTAAGTTCAATTCTCTAAGGTAAATTTCTACCAGTGCAGGTAAACAAAAATGTTGGCTGTAACATTTTTAACAATAGATTCTACAAATAGTTTCTAACTCAGTATGAAATTTATAAGCAAATGCTCAGAAGTAAAATGAAACTATTTCAAGTTACACCATGCAAATACAAGACAACAAATCTTCAAGATCTGACCAAAAAAAAAAAACATATTTCTTACTGAATCTATCACCCAAACTCTTCTTTCTTGGCACAAAAATTTTCAAGAATAAAAGTATTGCTACCATGACTGTTTATACAAGTAAAAATATCATCATGATGTCTTCATGGAAATATAAATAAATGCTATTTGCCTAACATGATATACTGAGCTGTAGAATAAGTTTTAAAAAGCACACAGAGTATGTACAGTATGAGAAAAACCAAGACCTGCATCTAATACTTCTTTCTTTCATATCTGTGTGATTTATGTAAAAATTTGTGCCTTTCTTTTCTGCTTAACCCACCAGACAGTTTCAGCTTCCTTGTTTGCTACTGATATGTAAAACTATCCCCATGACCACATCTTTCATATGCACATACAGCACTTTGCTGACTTTACATTATGTAGCTAGTGTTTAGCTAACTTTACATTACATATACTTAGGAATAAAACAGACAATTCTCTCTGAATTAAAAATGAGGTTAAGCATAAGATTTCAGGTAAACATATACGATTAAAATGTATACAATTGAAATGTTATACAGATGAAACTGTTTTTTTATAATCAATGACCAATCCTCATAGAAACTTACAAAATGACTCGCTCTTCCATAATAAAACCACATATCAATATTAAACAAATATCCTTGTCTATATACATGAAAATCTTGACTAGAACATAACACTCATCCATTGCCAAATGGCATAGAAAAATACAAAGAAAAAATTCACAATAGAACATGAAGTCTGTGATGGTTACCGACTAGCATAGTACAGAGATACATATATTTATAAAAAAAACCACACACATGGTCTACATCAGTAAGTATTAAGTAAAATATGTGCAAAGGATGAGCTTCATAGAACTATTTGAGACAGAAATTGCATGGCACAACATGAAACATGGGAGAATTGCTAAGAAAAAGAGAGATAAAAGCTATAGACAAAGAAACTGCATGCATCATATTCAAGACAAGCTGTTATATACAACAACAACAAAAATGAGCTCAACTTGAGGAAACTGGAAGTAAAACTGTTCTATGTACATATTCAAATATAATTTGAGAACTTTTTTTTTCATTTTTATAATATCTCTCCCATTAGAAAGAGTAAAATACATACATTGGTTACTTAGTGAGCAAAATATAGAAGGAAAGATTCAACAGTTGAATAATGTAAATATACATGGGGTCATTGTTAAACTATAGCTGGCATTTTAATATACAGGCAGAGCTTCTTACAAAGCCATCTATATGCTCTGTGGCCCAAAAAACTGTCCAATTACATGCAGTTAAAATACTGTAGTAGACAATGCTTGCATTTAACAGCTGACAATGTCTCACTTAAAGAATCTACGGCCAAAGAGCTTGAGCTGCATTTCATAGCGCTCCTCTAGCTCGTAAAGACTCGCAGGTAATTCAGAAAACCATATGGAGAAACCATACAAAGTGAATTACCACTGTTAATGACAAATGATACTACACCACTAAATCTCAGAGATACTAACAAAAAATATCAACTGTTGTCCACATTCAACAAATAATACCTCTTTTGTTAATCATAAAAATAAATGAATCAATTGCAAAACATGCACATTACTCAACTGTAAATATTGCAAAAGTCAGAAATTTTTGAGTTGTATGCAGGCAAATGATACAAGTTGCAAATTACAGGAGCAGAAATTTTAATAATTACAAAATTGATTAATGATATAAACTGATATCTTATGTCACACTGTAAGATAAATGGAAGTGCTGAATATAGTGAAGGTAAAGGACATGGAAATGTTGCATGTCTTACTGGTCCAAGATTAAAAAAAAAAAACAACTTTGGAATGCTGCATCTGCCATAACAAACAAATCTTTACAGGAAGGAACCAAAAGTGTGAGCATTACAACTGATGGGGAACATGCTTCTTATCCGATGTTTGTTGTTTGGAGAGTCATTTCTAGTATCCTACATCTGATGTTTGTTGTTTGGAGAGTCATTTCTAGTATCCTACATCTGATGTTTGTTGTTTGGAGAGTCATTTCTAGCATCCTACATCTGATGTTTATTTGGAGAGTCATTTCTAGCATCCTACATCTGATGTTTGTTGTTTGGAGAGTCATTTCTAACATCCTACATATGATGTTTGTTTGGAGAGTCATTTCTAGCTTCCTACATCTGATGTTTGTTGTCTGAAGAGTCATTTCTAGCATAGCATCCTATATCTGATGTTTGTTGTCTGGAGAGTCATTTCTAGCATAGCATCCTATATCTGATGTTTGTTGTCTGGAGAGTCATTTCTAGCATCCTACATCTGATGTTTGTTGTTTGGAGAGACATTTCATTTCTACCATCCTACATCTGATGTTTGTTGTCTGGAGAGTCATTTCTAGCATAGCATCTTATATCTGATGTTTGCTGTTTGGAGAGTCATTTCTAGCATCCTACATCTGATGTTTGTTTGGAGAGTCATTTCTAGCATCCTACATCTGATGTTTGCTGTTTGGAGAGTCATTTCTAGCATCCTACATCTGATGTTTGTTTGGAGAGTCATTTCTAGCATCCTACATCTGATAAACCAATCAGGTCCCAGGTTCGGTTTCGCACTTGGGTGGATTTTTTTTTTTTCAGATAGACCACCACTAGAGTTAAAAAACTGGTACCTGAGGTTTCCCTAGGAAAACAAAGACAGTGAGGACTGGTGCTGACATCCATACCTCAGTTTCCCTAGGAAAACAAAGACAGTGAGGACTGGTGCCTGCAGTGGCCTAGAAATGGGAAGATACTAATGCTCCACACCATTAACAGCATACAAATGCTACAGAACATAGATTTTTACATCTGACAAAGCTCAATGTTTATCTGGGAATCTGACACATGCCAAACTTTTGGGACCACTCCATCTGAAAATGGAGAATATCCACCAGTAGGGTGAAGCACACTAGATTACACTGTATGAAATAAAAATATCACACCACTTAAAAAAAAAACCCACGTATGATCAAGTTCTAGAAGACTGTAACAGTCCCCTTGATAGTACCAAGAGATAATCTTTTATGACAAAAATCATGCCAAACAATGAATGCAAAAAAGGAGAAGAAACTTTTGCAGGCATACTAAAATGTTTATAAGATGGATGGTGTATAACCATAACAATAACAGTTATATATTCTTCATCTGCCTCTACTACACAAAATAATGAACACACAAAAAGCAGAACAAACAAAACAAAAAATTGACCACCTTTAGTCAAAACAAACCAAAAAATGTCAGGAAGAACTAAAGCTAAGCTGTCCCTCTATGGTGTTTGATACTGCATCTAATGGACAGTCTGGCACATGAAAGGAAATGTTGAACTCAATAACGTGTTTACTTGCTTACCACAGAAAAGGTTTAACTATACAGAATATAAACTTCAACATTATTACAAGTTGATCTCTTTAATTTATACACAGGTTACATGCAACTTATGTTTCTTTGTGTGTAAGAAACAGAAGAATGTGCATAATGTGCTCCTAAGATGATATGAAAGTACATTCTACTCTGTAACAAAGGTCTGGACAGTGCAGCTTTACACAGTTCATCTCTTCTGATTTATTTCCACATCTAAAAGTTATGATTTCATAGTTTCAGTGAGACTTACAGCTTCAAGAACAGAACTATTCAGCTGAAACTCTGTTAAATGTAGCTACATTTTACAAATAAACATACTGTCAGTTAATAAACAAACTTACTGATAATAAAATGATAATTGTTTAGAAACATAAAAACAAGCTATGCTTTCACTTCAGCTTTTAAGCCAAATGTAAGGCAAAATTTTGAAGTACTGTTTCTTTTTCTAATCCATGGCTTCTATAATTTTGTATTCCTTTTCTTTCCTTGTGTTCACCATTTTTTCTTAGAGGCAAATTTTTACTTCAAGCTGTCTTTCTGGAGCTCCTTCTAATCAGTGCATATTGAGAGAATTCAAACTGTACAAGCCTCAAGTATACCGATGTACGAGGAGAGTAGCAGAAAGTTTCTTCTTCTACCAAGTTTACATATATCAGGTGAAACTCATCAATATATCTCATTATTAAACTAGTCAACTAAAACTAGACATAAAAAAAGCTACTAACTTAAGAAGAATGTGACCTGTCCTATGATACTGGCAAAACATCACTGGCATATTACAGGTGACTTTCACTTTCATGCAAGTAAACATCTTTGTCTCAAACACTTATACTGTAAGTATTACTTATTACATTTTTGATTTCTTGCTCTGCAGCCATTTTGGACAATTAAAAATGTACTTGAACTAATAATAGTACACACATAACATGGCTATGTAAGACAAAGAACAACAAAACACATGCAATGTATCAGGTACAACCTTCCTCTATGTAACACTTTGTAAAGTTTCTGGAACATGCACAATTTCTGTGTGCTCCTCACTTAAAGAGCATTATATTTTTCTGCCCCTCATTCCAGGCAGAGATACCTCCCAGAAAATCAGAACTTTCAGTCTGAATCTATCCATGATCCCTAAAAATGAAACTTTGTTGCTATCAATTCATGTGGCTTACACATACTCTTAAATACATGTACAGTAATTATATTAATACAAGATTGATGTATCTTTCCCTTTCCTTGCAAATGCTATAAAATATGCTTTTGTCTTCCCATGTACAAAGCTAAGCTCTATACAAGAACTACTAGAACAATTCAAGTCATCCAAGAGACAGAACTGCATGAATAAACATATACATGCACGGGGAAGAAAAAGAATACTTAGTTCACAAAGTAACTTCTAGCTATCCAGCCCTAAATTTCCAGTTTTCATTTAGCTATTTGTTTTTGTGCCTGTGGGGCTGTGGAGCCTGGACAGAAGTCTGGTGAGTAAAGAATTCAACCTATGTAAGATAAAAAAAGTTTTCAGGCCAAATACTATATGTAATGACTTCTGTTTAAGTGAAACAGACATGTCAGCACTGATGGAAAGAAGGTGGTATTGGATCAGTCATATTATGAGAATGATAGATGAATCCTTACCAGGAACAGTTCCGATGTGGACTTCACATGGTAACAGAAGCATGGAACAATCCAAAATGACATGGAGACATGGGGGCTTCCGCAAGGGTTTTCCACAAATGCCTGTCCTTCGCCTTTTTTTCTGCTCTTGCCCAGGTGAGCCCTCTATTGCTCAACATCCTTTCTGTTGTTCTTCTCCATGTCTCTTTTGGTCTGCCCTTACTTCTGTTCCCCTGTGGTGTCCATCTTAGTGCTAAGAGACATGGAGACATACAGCAACGAAAATACTCGTAAACAAACGACTGACGTGGGCAACAGGCAAGAAGACAGCAAGGATACAAGTGAAAATCTCAGCCTATCAGCAACCCCATGTGTCTTGGGCACTGACAGGATGAGAGACAGAGAGAGGGAGAGAGAGAGAAGGAGAGAGAGAGGGAGAGAGAGGGGAGAGAGAGAGAGAGAGAGAGAGGGGGAGAGAGAGGAAGAGAGGGAGAGAGAGAGATGGAGGGGGGAGGGAGAGGGGGAGAGAGAGAGAGGGATGTAGAGATTTGCTTCTGGGTGCATAACTCACTTATTCTAATTCAACAGCTCATGTTTAACAGACTTAAGACTATTCTCTTTCTTTAAAAAATTGAAAATATTTACTGAGAACAGCCAGTAGTTTATTGCTTGCACCTGCCATCATACAATTACTTCTAATGAAAAATAAAATGATACTGTTGGCTCCTACATTTAAATATTTAAAATGACATATTTTATAGCAATTTTTAAGTTTCATTATATCTATATATATACGCATACACACAATGTTAACAATAACAAAAATTAAATGAAACAGTTACAAAAACATAGATATAATGCTAACACTATCATTAAATGAAGATATATGTATATATATAGTGTTAACATTTTTTTCAATGAGTATCATACAGTACTTTTCAGAATCTGTGTGATTCTGCTTATAAAACTATTCATGGCATTTAAAACTGGCAGCTGTGAGAGGACATCAAACTACAACAAACTGACACACAAGCAAACCTATGCTGTACAGAAATTCATTATTATTAAAAAAAATATTTACAAACGTTTTCAACAATCTACTGCAAGCTAATTTACTGAGGATAAACTAGTACTCTCTAGCCGTGGAGTCTGTACTTGGCTAGGTTAAGAAAGCTGCTAGAGATATGCTCAGCATGTCTTACGAATAAACTACACTGGTCCTATGTGCTCTCACAAAGCATAAAAGTTCCACTAACAACAACACCAGATTACCATTCAACTTTTTTCAGTCTTCTGAAACATACAGCTTCCCAAACTTTCACGTGAAATTATAACAACCTGAAACCAAACATGTTTTATCCTGTAGTAAACTTTATGTGAACATTTCCTTTGCGTTTATTTTTCTCCAGTATAACAACTTTACTGTAGCAGATGTACCTTTACTGCACTTGCACTAGTTAGAGTTTAGCAAAGTTTGAATCTATTTACTTATTTACTGGACTTGATGGGATGCAAGGATGATGATCAAAAGATCTAACATAATCTAGAAATATTTATCTTAATTACTGTTTCCTTACAAACAAAAGATACATTCATTTTTACACTCTATATTTATCATACTTTCATTTAAAACCATAACATGATGTACTGTATACACTGAACAGTAAAATAATTCTACAATTTGAAACAGCTCTGTAGCCACGGGTTCTGCTAAAGGATCAGGAACATGCGCTGTAATTTACATGATACAGTGTAGGAAGATATTGCTCATAAAAGACTAGGAACTTCAGAAACCACCA
Source organism: Achatina immaculata (assembly GCA_009760885.1). NCBI lineage: Eukaryota > Metazoa > Mollusca > Gastropoda > Stylommatophora > Achatinidae > Lissachatina > Lissachatina immaculata. Next base: position 22,486,386 of record CM019694.1, read on the forward strand.
TCAAAAGTAGTCAGAAATATAAAGTTGTTGACCTTTCCCACATCATGTTTGTTTTCACTCATTCAATGACATAAACTATGAACCCACGAAACTTTGTAGAAACTTACATGGACTGATACAGACATTTTTGAGGACTCACTCCACAAATGATTTTATTCCCTTCAAAGTGAACATCTGTTCAGTTGTTTGTGACTGAGTCATTTATATCTAAGTTCAGCTTTTTATATTAAAAATATTTCAGCAAATTTCTTCCACAATGTGTGAACCAGGTGACAATGAAATATAATTTTTAATAAAAATGGTTATTACTTTTGCTGTGAGCAACAGCCATGAAAGGACAGGAACTGACACAGACGAAAAAAATAAACCACGAAATTAAAAAGTTATAATCCTTACCAAAACAATGGATGATGACACAGTGGGAATGAATATGTAAGCAATGATGGAAGACAGCAGGTTCAATATAAAACATACTGAAACAGGTTAACCGGAGTAATAAAGTCAATACATATAAAAAAAACAAATCATTGGTTGTCACTCTTTATCTTTTTCTCTTGCTGTTCTTGTCATATTAAAATATTAAAATATCCAAACTACTCTTGCCATCAAAATTAAGAAACAAAGTCTCTTTTTGTTAGGGGAAGCTTGTCCTTCTCCCAGCCACATCTATACACATCTTCGATGAACAGGAATAAAAAAAAAAAGATGATGATGAATGCTTTGGTACCTGTTATTTTATCAAATAATCCATCAACCTCAGCAGACATGACAGGTCAAAAAATTATCCATCTTTTATTTTCAACACTGAGTATACTTCTAAAAAGAACATTCTAGTTAATTTTAACTATCAGAATTAACTGATATTCAAATTAACTGAATCATTTTCAGTGCAAAAATATATTATTTTTTTAAATCTCTCCAATTTTAACATACTTTAAAGTAACACAGCTAACAAACCATTTAAAATCTCCTTTATCTAAACATTAAAACATGTTTGTTTTCTGCTCACTCTGAAATGTATCAAACAGAAATGTTTTTGTGTTAAATAATGTACAACTCTTATTATCAATCATTATTAGTGTCTACTATTAATTTTTATATCAGCTGTATCAGACTGCTTCACTTACTCCACAAGTAAGAGAGCAGTCCAGCTATAAGTGAACTGTTTATCAAGCCAGAGTATTCTAACTGGACTAAACCAACAGACATGGGCACACGATACCCGTGTCTGGGAACCATCTCTGAAACAGAGACTTATGACTGTAATGTGAAACAAACCAGATATCTTTAGATGTAAAATTTGCAAAGCCTGTTTATTAAATGAATCTTAACATAATATTTATCTTTTTTTTTTTACAAGAATGCATTTCATGAGAAGTGGCAAAATCTGGAGGGAAAAAAGTAGATGAATGCATGAAACAAAAAACTTCCACTCTCCAACCATTACGCATCTGTCCACTCATTAAAACACTCTTCACAGTGGAAAGCAAGAAAGCCGCTACACGGTCCTGATGCTGAGCTATCACCAAGACAACCATCCTGCAAACATCCTCAGGATGAGCTATCACTTGGATAATACTGCTAGGTAATGATGCCTCATGAGCAAAAATAGCTCGTGATCATTCACATCACAGGCACTCATTAAACAATATAATACATAGCTGTTGCTATGAACACAAGAAAATCGAAATGCAGAAATAACATGATATAAGAAACCAATGTCTAAGAAAAGATCAAAAAAAAAACAAACAAACAAAAAAGCAATATAAACTTGCTACTTTGAAATAATCACATGCTGTAGACGACTGTGCCAACCAGCATTTTTTTTATACTGAAGTCAGGAAAGGAACCATGTGTAAAAGCAAGAATATATTTGAATAATACGAAATGAAACAAAACAATCAATTAACAATAGGACAAAAAAAAAAACCCCCAATTGATATAAGCCCTATTACAAGCCCTGGCTGTTATTGTCTAAACCTTCAAGCATTAACTGTGTGAACATTTCACATTGCTAATATGAAAAATTAAGGAAAAGTGTTTGAATAAAACAAGTATGGAAGACATCAAATCTGACAAAAAGAAATGATTATCACCTGATTAATCTGTAATCCTGATGAGTTATACATCGGTGTCATGCTGTGAGAAAGTGTGAAAAACTGCTACTGAAGAACATTTCCTGATAATATGAACAATCACACTTTAAGCCAATGTTCAAACATTCATGTCACATTTTATCAGAACTTAATTAAAAAATTGCGTCTTGAAAATACGATAAGCATTATATGAAAATCAAATGTGACCACAGCTTTAACTCTTTAACTATACACTGGCCAATCAACAGTGGGCCAGTGTTTTCTCTGTTCTGATGTCAAGACAGTGTCAGAAAAGAAATTGTATGTCTTAATCCAATCCAACATTTCCTGTTTACTTCTGTTCTACACTGAAAATACTATTGGTTAGTTTCAGTTTGGCCAGGTTTCTTGCAGTTTTAATGGCATGGAAATGGGGGTTTTACCTTCATGATGGCAGATCACACGGTGAAAAATTTGTATAAAATTAAATCATTCAATCAATTATCACAAAACCTTTGATGGTGATCAACAAATGAATTATCTATGAAACTGTAGTGGTTTTATGTTTCAATATAGCTCTGTGATGGTGCAGGAGCAGTAAGACTGGGATGTCTTTTTAATTCACATTTTTTTCTGATGTTTTTCACTAAAAATTTCCTCCTGGACAAATTTTCTTTATTCCTAACTATAACAGCGAACTTCTGCATTCTTTACTTTGATATCAAACACCTGTTATTTTGTAATAATGAATTTTGAGAAGAAAAAAAAATCAGAAAACAGAATAATAGCAGTTTTCATGACAAGTCATTTCTGTCATAACTGGGAGACCAATTACAGAGGTAAGAAAATATAACAAATGTGTCTAAGTAAGAGAAAGCTATTCTGAATCACAATTCAGACCCTCATGTGTGTGTCCTGGAAATGACGTCTCACTGTTGCACTATTTTTAATCAACTATTTCTGACTTGAAGCTTTCAGCTCAGTATGTGAGTCATAGCACTTGTGTTTGGACTGAACCTTGACCTTGGCTGTACCAGAAGATGCAGGCTTGCTTATTGTTAACTGTTCTGTCATACACAACTGAAAACCTAAGAAACTGAAAAAAAAATAGAAAATAATACTGAAAAAATACTGAAAAAAAGTAATACTGACAAGTGAAGTTTTTAAAGTCTCTTGTGAGAATTTTCCAATATAAACCATGAAGCAGGAACTTTTTTTAAAGAAAAAAATAAGAGTATTTACAGTATGCAGTATTCAACAGTCTTTGGTCTAGCCAGCTGTACAAAGTTTGGCACATTGAGCGGATAATCACTGCAAACCTACACAAATAGTGCAGGCTTGCAATCTTAAAGAAAAGAATGAACTCACATGACAAAAGATGACTGGTGGGTATATCGAGCGTATACCACACATAAGTTTTCTTACAACACCAGCTGATCATGATGGGACAGCTGATGCATCTGACATTTTATATGTACTAAAAACAATGGTTATGTGACGGATAGAGATGATAAAAATAATGAAGATGAAAGGCTGGATGACTTTATAAAGTTTGAACTTATAAAATCATAACAGAATGATAACACTGAATGACTTCTGAAAACTATATTGAGCCTGAAATACTGAAATATATGAAATCTCATGGGAGGTAGTACTACAGTACAACAATAATAAAAAAAAATGATGGCATATAAAAGAATGAAATAATACAAGGTATGACAGCAATAATATCTGTAAAGAAAACAATGACAGTTATTCACACTGGGAACATAAATGATAAAAAAACTAGGCACTCACAAACAATCTCTTCTTTCTTCACACTTTTCATGTACAGCATTGGACTACCACACCTGTAAATCACACATGAGATTCAAACAAGAGATTCACACAAGAGATTCACACAAGAGGATAAAGAATAACATTTATATATTTGCTACTGACAATATGATGAAGTACAACTATTTATAAATTCAAAGCTGTCAGATCAGGACACACGTAAACATACAACATTTCTGGCTAGCCACTGCTTTAGAATTCAGTGGAAAGAAGAATTATGAAATCAGTGATTATTTTTATACATGACTGACCTATAGAAAAGATGAGGAAAATGTCATGAGGATACAGAAGAGATCTTGACAATCACTAGAAAACTCAAGGGGGGAAAAAAAAAAACAGGGAAAAAATATCTTAAGGGCTGAAAAATTGGGAGAACTGGATCCAGTAAGAAATAGCTTGGATCATAACAAAATAGAGACTCATAACCACCAGTACCTAGTGTCACTGTACCTTATGAATGAAGGAAATGGCTGAAATGTCTGGTCACAAACTGTGTGGCTAAAGAAGCCTGTGCAGCTCTTACTCCTGGCATGTGGTCTCATTTACTGAAAGAAAAGTTACACAATCCCTCTTCCTGATTTGTCATGAACTGACCCTCCTGTGTCAACTTACCCCCCAGCTGATTCAGGAAACTAATTTCACTTCATGATCAAAACCTCAGCTGCTGCCCAAGTACTGTCACTCTGCCCGTACAGCTGTTCCAATGATGTCAAAACAAATGAAAGTCAGAGGCACAAAATCTGACCTCAGCGAGAGACTTGAACCACCAGAACCAGCCAGGATAGCTGGACTGACAATACATAAACATTTTGTATGAATCCCCAGAGTTGTTCCTGCACATTCTGTGGTCCCAACAATTAAAAGATTTGTGTTGTTTTTACAAAAGAAAAACTTAAAAGAAAAAATCAATATTTGGACCACAGAGGTCTTCAGTGAGTAAACGCAGAGACGCGAAAGCCTTGATAGTTAAAATACTGAATATTTTGATCCATATCATGGTAAAATGTGCACCTAAGAACCAGTTGTGATACTGATGACCTCCAATATGGTAATCACATTTCTACAACAATCACCGATACATACAGGTAAATGAGACAGACAATACACTGATCAGAATAATAAAATTGTTATATAATAAAGAACCAACATAACAACTAAGTAATACAAACAACATACCAAAATCAGCTACAACATTTATCTAGTGGAATGGAAGCTCTTGGATTTAGTTTGGTTTTTTTTTTTTTATCTTTTAGGTAAGTTTAAAAAAGAAAACTGACACATCAAAAGACATAAGTGCATAACTTGTTTTCAGATACATCAAAGGATGTAAAGTTTAGTAATATAAAAAAAATGTGAATCATTCTTGTGGTTATAGTCAGCCCAGATCAATCTATTAGATTTATAAACAAGAAACATGTACACCACTAAACGTCTACATCAAATCCTGGATGAGTTCTGTGCTAACAACAGGTAATATATAGTCTCTCATTCTTAGTCTGGAAACTCTGCAATTTCTGGATTAAAAAATTAAACTCTTTAACTGAGACAGCTTTTTGTGGCTGATGAAACAATCTCAGCTAGGACAAGGATTTCAAATTACAACTGACTTTTTTCTTCTCAAAGAACCTTGCTTCCCTCTTCCCAAACAGACAGATGAGACATACAAACAAGCAACAAAAACATGAAATATGTTTGTTTTCTGCATTTGATATCTACATAATACCATATAAACTCTAAGCTTTCTTATTATTTTAGTAACAAAAAGAATAGTTTCTGGGTATAAATAAAATCTAGATATACGAATATACAGAAAGCCATGGCAGTAAAGCTGTGATGACAAAATGCTAAAACTATTTCAACAAAAGTAAAAACACCTGGTAACTCTTACAAAGCCACTGGTCAGATTTTCTAAACTTCCGGCTCTCCCGTTTCGTGCCATGGTTGAAAATTCGACTTTGGTTTGTTTCAGTAAAACCAACCGGTGTAATGTTTAGATTATACATATTTCGTCCGCGTTTCCGGTGACACTTTTCAAAATGGTGGAAGAGTCCCTAGTTACGAGCCATGCCGAGCGAGAAAAAGGAAGAGAAACAAAAAAAATTTTTGATGATGTAGACAGGAGTACGGACTGTGACCACCCCACTACTCTTGAATGTATATCCTAAGTAAATTTAGACATATTAGACGACTGGAGAAGTAGTTAGGATGTTATTTCAGACAATTTAGCGAGAATGCAACATAGAATCACAATACGAGAACAACAAGTAGATCTAGACATCTAAGATGGTAAGTAGCGTATAATCTAGACCTAGCTGATGGTGAGCTGGGCACAATCATTGTCTAAAAACATCACATTACTTCTTTTTTTTCCTAAAAAACTCTGCATTTATGAAATTTTCACATTTAGTTATACTCTGAAACATAATAAGTACACGGAAGTACATGGAAATACTGTTTTCCATTCCATTTTACAACTATACCCCCTATATCCCTTATACAGATCAGGACCCGCGCTTTTATCCCGGCACCCAGCTGAATGTCTGCATTTCTTCCTCTGGCACAGAAAGAGTTAACAAATGTTTTCCCACTTTGTTTTAAGTAGTTTTAATTAACATTCTGTTACTATTTTACTACTTTATAGATACCTGAGTGAACACAGCTTTCCTTCCCGAAGGCTCTTCTACTGTACCTGTGCACTTTGATTCCAATCTACCATGACCAAATAAACATGAGGAACAGGCCAAAGAGATCTGTGCTGACCAAAACCGCAAGAATGTGTGCACAAAATCTAGCTTCATAAAGACAAAGATACATACATATGTACACAATTCTGTGAACCTTTATTTCAAACTATAGTGCATATATACACAGCATTTTCAACAAGGACACATAGCCTCCTCTCTTACTATCACCTATGGCTCCTATTTTGCCATACAAAACTGCTACATATCTGAATCTAATATTTGAACCAATACCTAAATATGGTGATTACTTAAATAATGACTTTCCACACAAGTGTATCCTACCAACTTTTGTAAATATAATATTTTTTTCCCAGAATAATACCTACAACAGCAAACATCAGAAAGACACAGATTTGTTTTACCTAGCAGAAAAATCATTGCTACTTGAAATGACTGGCTGCTACACATGAAGACCTGGTGCTGGTGCTGCTTTACATCAGGACTTCCTGGAGAAACACTTCATTTTGACAAAAGCTCAACTGATAAGAGACAAATCCAGACCTTGTATCAGCTAAACTATTCCAGCTTTCTAATTTAGGAATGAAAAAATTTTAACACTTCATTCTTGTGCATTTATTGCATGTATTATCTCTTAATTCACTGACCCTTTGCTTTTCAAATATCTATGAATTCACCGATTCCCTGTTGTTCAAACATCTCAAATTTTTCTAGCATCAGAATGTCCATATTAGCTGATTATTTGTGTTTAAAAACTGCAAACAACAAATCACATGATAACTGCAAAACAGAGACATATAAACATCATGAAAGATTTGGATTTTGGATTTTTTTTTTGAATGGAAATAACAGTTTAAAAAGTTGCATGTAGAAGAATATAAGTGATACTGTATATACGAAACAATACTGGAATATCACACACACCTCCCCTTCCCCTCCAACACCAAAAAAAAACTTACCATGTAACAGAATTATGCCAACTATAAGCAACAGTTACAAAAAAGCTGATCTACTTGTGCTCCCTCTACCTCCTGTTAGGAAATCCTCAGCATAAGTCCTCAAATTTTGTTTTAAATTTTTAACTAAAAATCTGAATAACACTTATGGTAACGCTGTCTTATGTCAACCTTGTCAGATGTCAACCTTGTCTAATATCAACTTTGTCTGATGTGCACTAAGCTCTTGTTGGCCTTCTCAACCTCTGAACAATACTAGATATAAGATTACCTAGCAACTGCTCATTAAAATAAACTGTGAAGGGGAAAAAATAAATTTTTTTTTACAACAAATTCATAAATTTTAAGGAGTTATAAGTTTTCTCAAAAGAAAAACTTTTTATTATTATGATAGGAATCACTGGTCTGAATTTTATGAGGTTTTCAATACTGCGTAATATCTTCTATGTTGGGTCAACACTAGTTTTTTAATGGAAAGCAGTCAAAATTTGTGTGCATGACTTAACAAAAATGACTTTCTATTGTCGCAGATATGATAAAAACGCATCCAGTCCATATTGTTGAGTTGCCAATATTTTTCTGTCAAACCTGAAGCCAATCAAGCTTGAGAACCAGGTATACATTAATAAGAGATTTTTTTGTGTGAAAAAAACTTTGCCAGGAATGCCATAAATGTGAGGGACAAAAATAAACCTGACATTATAAATAACCCTTGGTGTAAGCAGCAGAGCTGCAAAGAACATACTTCTGTCTGACTGCATCATTCACATAACCAATTGACTGGCATCTCATGCTCATCAAACAAAAGAAGCACTATTTCTTGATGAATTACTACTGCAAACTGCATTTTAAATTCTGGAATCTACCATAGTAAGTATGTAGTAAACTCTCTACCGTAGAGAGCAGAACAACAACACAACTCCTTCAGATCATCAGAGGAAGTACCCCCCCCCCCCAGACAAGTGTTTCGGCCCTTTAAACTCCTGACACTCTAAGGGGGGTGGGCCCCTCTGGGTCATGACTCCCAGAGGTCTTGCGAGTTGTTGCTTTTTTTTTTTCCCGGTCCCGGGATCGAACCTGTGGTCTTCCAGTTGGCACTGCACTTTTTGAAGTGCGTCTTTAGTGAAGAATGTGCCAGTTTTCAATAAATATATTTTTTTAAAGATCTAAATAAATAAAAAAGGATCTAAAAATTCTTGGATAGTCTAAGTTAGAATGCTTATAATAAGATCTAAAAAATTCTCCGACAGCCAAAGCCAGTATGCTCACTATATTCCCTTTAATCACAAACTAGTTCTTTGAATAATGCTCATTTTGTCACATTTAGACATATATATACACAACAACTAACATATCAGCTATATACAAGAGAATAAGCAATTTACATCAGCAACAATAATACAATTACTTGGTCCCAGTGAAGAAAGAAAAAAAAAGTTACATGTGACTAGAAGAAAGATATTTGCATTGCAGTGGGCATTGCTAAAGGCTTTCTGGATACTTCATGGCATGCTCACATTCAAAATATCAAGTCCATGTGAGGAATAAAAAAAAAATTGAGTATTTATGCTTATTCACAGTAATGGAATATGCAAACAATAAGAAATATAAATCAACAACAGTAAGAACAAACCAATAATGACTAAGTAGAACTATAGAATGTAACACGGAATATGGAAAGTAACAAGTGCAACAGTTCTTCATGTTAAAAACATGTGAAACAAAAACAATTAAACTTATGTTTCATTATCAAGTGAAACAAATCAGTGAAGAAACACATACATGCTTCTGTCTGACACACACTTTAAACAAGTGCAAAATGATGGTCCCATAAAATAAACTGATGCATGAACTAACTCATGGTCCCCAATATTTTCCATAAATTGATGCATGAACTAACTCATGGTCCCCAATATTTTCCATAAATTGATGCATGAACTAACTCATGGTCCTCAATATTTTCCATAAATTGATGCATGAACTAACGCATGGTCCCCAATATTTCCCATAAATTGATGCATAAACTAACTCATGGCCCCCAATATTTCCCATAAATTGATGCATGAACTAACTCTTGGTCCCCAATATTTTCCATAAATTGATGCATGAACTAACTCATGGTCCCCAATATTTTCCATAAATTGATGCATGAATTAACTCATGGCCCCCAATATTTCCCATAAACTGGTGAAATCCAAGCAGTTTTACGTTACAAACTTTCAGCTGAAGTAAAACTACATCAGAGTTTCTCATAGTTTCTTCACAGCCACCTTGACCATCAGACCTCATCACTAATATCCTCTCCATTTCACCGTATAAAGTCTAAGAAAAAGAAATCATTTATACTTCTGATCAACAAAAAGAACAAAATTATTGGCCCGTGCCTAGATTTCTCCATCCTAAACTCTGGCATCACTTCTGTTTCATGTCAGAGTTAAAAAAAAGGACTCAGAATGATATCAACATTTACTTGAGTTTCACACAAAGAATGATATCAACATTTACTTGAGTTTCACACAAACTGTATATTAATTTTTGTTTCTTGAAACTGACTACACCTTGCTACTCCTCACTTCCCATGCTGATCCTCTAGAGCTGGGGTGTCCGAACTCGGTGCCCTCAAGGGCAGCAACTATATGAGAAAATCAAGCGGCAGGCCACATCTAAATGATCCAGTTTTTGCCAAACAATGTAAAAATTAGTAAAGGTGAACTGACTGTATTTAATTAGCTTTGCAAGGCTAAACAAAATTTTTTTTTTACATGTTTTGAAGATACATGTGACCTGTGGACATATAGCTGGACATCCTTATTCTAGATACTCCCTAGTGCCTATGATCTGAGAATCATCAGTCATTTTTACTGAAGAATGAACTAGTCTGTTGAGATGGCTGTAACATCCCTTTATATTGCTCACATGGGTATCCAGCCAGTTCATTAAACTTAAGCAAGGACTGTTAGCATCAGTACATAAATTGGACTAAAATGATGAGGCAGTTTTCAGTTTCTACATGTGAACATTATACTGTGTAGTTTTCCTCTACAGCCACTTGCTGAAATGCATATACATGGACTGCTACTGAGCTCCAGCAGTTTAGCTTTTCACACTAGCTTATGTGAAAGACATCTAGTTAGACCAGATAACCAAGTCTTTACTGTCTAGTTAATTAAGCCAGACAACTTAGTCCTCTTTGTGTAACTCGTGACAAACAGTTTAGTCCTCTTTACTTGAGCCAGCAGCAATGTCATCATCTTCACCATCTGAAGGTTTACAGAACTTGTACCTGGTAGATATAAGACATGCAACAACCTGTATTTACATAAACTGCTTATCATGTCGCATTAGCACTTTTTTATCATGTTACATCTTGTGTTTTCACATGATGTTCACATTCATTCACAAGCATTATAATATCTAAAAATATGTGAAAATAACAGCTCCTGGTTCTTCGAATTATCACTTGATAACATACTTTTTTGACAAATGAATATTCTATGACAAATTTGGATTAGGCTAAGAATAATAATGGTAACAGCAATAATTGTTATTACCTGGGCATGCCTGTTATGTTTACTAATAAAGCATTCAATGCATACCAACCACCCAATAAAATGCTAAGAATTAAGTCACGTGACTCTGACCAACATAAAGAAAAACAAATTAATCATCTGGTTGTAATATCGTTATTTCCAGTTTTTTTTTTGTGGAACTAAAAAATTTTCAAATCTTTAGCTGCTGCTAAAAGTAGTTCATTTCCCTGCATATGTGTTCTGTCACTTTACATTAAAAAAACAGCATTGGCGTTGATTATTTTTCTTCCCAAAGAAGTTGCTATAATGATTAACAGATTATATTTGTCCATATGAAATACACTGCATTTCTCTGCATGTTCATACTTCACACCGCCATTTTTCCATTTTGCTCCATGACCAGAACTTAGAGAACTTCCATGACACTAAAACCACATCCATCCACTCACCTGTGATTCATATGCTGGCTGTAAGAACCAGAATGGGAAAACCGTTTCCCACATTTACGACACTTGAATGGTTTCTCTCCACTATGAAGCCTGCGGTGCTCTGTTAAATGATGCTTGTGTTTGAAGGCCTTGGAGCAGACCTCACAGTGAAAAGGCCTTGCCCCTGATAAGACAAAATACATGATTAGAACTGTGACAACACATGATTATCAGTGCCTGCTGCCATGGCACCTGGTGGGTGAAATGAACGAGAAATTTTAGCTAGTAAGAGAGTTGATAAAATATGACAAAATAGTTTATTCGTCTAACTTAACTGCAAATGATCTCTATGTGATAAGGTTTCTTTCATTTTATTTTTTTTTTATAAGAACTTCGGTACAAATAATATAGCTAAATATGACAGGATCTGAAGTGCTGCTGTGAAAATAAAATGATTACTTGTGTTCTAATTAATTTCTCTTCAACTTTTTTTTACGTAAACATCAGCTTTTTAAACATGAAAGAAAACAACACTTTACAAATAAGAAATAATTAATTACTCTTACTGAAAGTTTATCTGTAGTAGCAGAAAAACAGACAAGATTTAGCAGACATAAAGATGCAGAAATCAGCAGCATCTGAAAAAAGGACCAGTCTATGATGATCATAAAATAATGAATGGCAGAGTAACTGGCATACGAGTATAATAATATACATTTAAACAATGAAAAATCTAAGCTACCGAGTTTGTTACCAAAGGAAAAGAGTTAAGTTCTGATGAACTGATTATAATGAATTCTGACACATGTCAAAAGAATGAATGAAGGACTATGAGAGTGAAAAGCACTTGACTGCTAGTGATTCTACATGTGGTTTTTGCTACTGTCAGGGGAAGACAACTCCTTACCCGAGTGTTCATATTTGTGACGGCTAGAGAGCTCTGTTTGTTGAACTGCTTGTCACACTGGTCACAAGCATACATGCCCAGCTCCTCGTTGATACGATGGCTCTTCCATGACCTCCGTCGCTTTCTTGGGGACACAGACTCCTCTTCCGTATTGCTGATAGAATCATCTAGGTCATCCATAGTGACTTCTTCCGACTCAATCTGTTGGATACAGGACCGGACTAAACTTACAATCTTCACTTCTGTTTTAAACCTCACTTTGGGTGCAAGCTCTGGACCTTACTTTATCCCTTAGTAACACACCATAATTTGTGTATAGGTATACAACTATACACAAAGCGATGTAGTAAAGCTGTGATACCAAAATGTATAAACTAGGAAAAAAGTAGGAACAGCTTTATTATTTAATAACACACTTGTGTTATCGTTAAATAATAAAGCTGTTCCTACTTTTTCCTAGTTTATACATTTTACTTTATCCCTGATCATCCACTGGATATGACCTACCATTTTTAATGACACTCTCATTTCAAACTTCCTTCTTACTTTTCCATTTCTTTCTGGGGTCCTGTTTACTTACCCTCTGACGTGATTTTCAGTAATAACATATCACAATAATATTAAAATATAACAATAATGAACTAATCCAGAATGATGATCATGTATTTTTAAATCATCTCTTCAACTTATCCGGCCCCAAAAAGAATGTTAACCTCATCAAGCACCACATGTTAACTAAGATTTTACACTTGATTTAAAAAAGCAGCTCATTTTAAAAGCACAAAAAAGATGTAATGCATTGGTAAGAACAGACACACACACTTAAGGCACTGACACACACACATCTGTGATATCTCTAATTAAACAACTTCAAGCGGCTGAGGCTGGAATCAATTAATCAATTTTGTGAGACTTGCTGGGCACATTCCACCTTGTCAACGTGTGACAGCAATTACACCAATGTCTGCTGAAGTGACGAGAGGCCTTGTCAAAAGTTGTGATTAAATTGTGCTGGCCCATTTTTTTTTCCCTGCATGCATTTCAGTTCCCATGTGGTACACAATGCTTCCACAAACAATACTTCATGTCTTTATGTTACTTTGTGTCTTGTACTTATTTTGCCCTACTTAATTTCCCTTTTCAGCTGTTGTTTTTATCTCCATGGATCTACAAGCAGTTCTAAATCAGCCAGTCACCATGTAAATGCTGTAACAGCAGGCTGTGGCTCAGAATGGAAGTGGATCATGGTGGTTTGTTCAATACCTGGGGTGAATCCAAAGAATGAACCTCTAGGTAAACTCCATAAACCAGTGGGTTCTCCCACCTCATTAGCTAGGCTCAATCTGCTGCTAGGAACACCAATGGGGAAATGTTATAGGGTCTTGGTTAGTTCTGGTTTGCCAGCCCCAGTAGCCAGGCCATCAGCCTAGTGCAATCAAATTTGCTCATTTGGACACTGAAGAAGCTGACCATAACCAACATAACAAAGGAACTGATGAAGTTGAGATGAACAGCATGCAATATAGTTGAGGGCATTACTTCTTCTTCTTCTTCGTTCGCACTGTCTGTCTATATCTGCAGTCCTGTCTCTTGGATAAATTTCACTGTTTTTTGTAACTCATGTATGGAACCGTAGAGCTTATCTTCTTTAGTGGTTTCACTGGGCCAGTAATTATTTCTCAGCGTCTTGTAGTTGATGCAGTTCTGGAGGATATGTTCCACAGTTTGGGGCACCTGGGCACATGTACATAGATTAGTAGTACCAACCTTAAACTTTGTATACATATGACTTCGGAGTTGGCTGTGTCCTGTTCGGAGACGGAAGATGGTGACTTGTTCCTTTCTGTTTAGCATGTGATAGTCATCGTGTGGTGGTGTTTGTGGCTTCCTGTAGGTTTTTATCATGTTTTTCTTCTGATTATAAGTGACTGGTATGTCAGGTTGCTCCATTTCAGTGCCCTCTTTGGCCAGATGGTCAGCTTTCTCATTGCCTGGTATCCCACAGTGGGAGGGAATCCATTGCAAAGTGACTCCATGTTGTAAGCCAATTTTTGACAAGGCATCCTTAAGGTCTGGTAGTCTGTTGCACTGAAGAGCCTCCAGTACTGATCTTGCATCTGTGAGAATTACTACAGGACATGTATCAATTCTGGAGTCTGATAGTTTTTCAACTGCAGCAATAATTGCCCTAACTTCTGCATCAAAGTTGTTGCAGTATTTACCAGTGGGTATGGAAATCTTGTCAATGGTGTTGTTTGGATATTCAATATATGTTCCTGCCCCTCCATTCTTTATGGCATTATGTGCAGATCCATCTGTATACACACGTATCCAGGTGTCACATGGATATTTGTCATCTAGAACACTAAGTGTGGCTGTTGATCTTACAAGACTGCTCTGCATCTCACCATTCTGCACACCTTTCACTTCAGTCTGAATAGTTATTTGTGTATAATCTGCTTCTTTCCATGGTTTATGCTCTGGTACAGATGATAATGGAGCGACTACAGTTGGAAGGTCAGGTATCAGATTACGCATACGCTTGGCCTGATGAATGAAGCTGCTTCTTTTAAGGCGTCCTAATGCCAAGTTATTGAATCTCTCCTTCAGGGGATGGCTTACAGAGCTAAGGAATTTTTCTCCCATGGTCATGACCTTTGTGTCTCTAGGTTCCTTTAGCGCTTGAACACCAACTATTTGCTGCATTTCTACTATTGGTGTGGACCTCATGGCACCTGTGATAATCCGTAGTGACTGATTTTGAACCTTATCTAGATTATGCAACGTAGTGTTTGATGCTGTGCACCAAGATGTTGAGCCATATTCTAAATGTGGTAGAATACTTTGCTGATATACATTCTTGAGGATTCTTTCACTAGAGGGCATTACTGAAATGCTGGGTTCAGGTTGTGCCACAAAGTGTACAGGGCTACAAAGCAAATAAGAGCTATATATATGGAAGATAGAGGTGTATGGTGCAGTTTTACAAAGTGAGGGAGGAAGTGAGCAAGGTGAGAAAAAAACGAATATAAAGTATGAGAATGTATAAATGAAAAACATACAACATCCGATATTTCGACGTGAGCCTTATTCGAGGATACATGCAAAACATTTGTTTTTTTCTCACCTTGCTCACTTCCTCCCTCACTTTGTAAAACTGCACCATACACCTCTATCTACCTTATTTATATTAACCAGTTTTACTGCAGTCGCCATCCCTTTTATCTATATATGGAAGATGCATGGTAGCACGCCAAGCATTAAAAATTTTTCACCTCAGACAACAGTTCTGAGATAGGCAGATGTTAGTTATGTACCTTGTATTCTTCTTTGTCTGAACAACCGGAATGAAGAAAGTGTCTTGCCGATTTTTCCCTCTTGAATCTGCCAATCAGCTACAGGGGAAGGACACGGTCCATATATCTGAAAACCTGGCTGAAATTCAGGGGATGCCAGAAGGTGTGCTAGGCTAAGGAACCTTGCTACCAACAGCCTTATCATCGCTCCCTTCAGATTTGTTTTTTTTTTTTAACTGTCAATGTTAGACTCTCCACAGGGATTGTCAACGTTAGACTCTCCCAAGCCATCCACAGAGATTGTCAACGTTAAGACTCTCCTATGCCACCCATAGGGATTGTCAACTTTAGACTCTTCCAAATCATCCACAGGGATTGTCAACGTTAGACTCTCCCAAGCCATCCACAGGGATTGTCAATGTTAGACTCTCCCAAGCCATCCACAGGGATTGTCAACGTTAGACTCTCCCAAGCCATCCACAGGGATTGTCAACTTTAGGCTCTCCCAAGCCATCCACAGGGATTGTCAATGTTAGACTCTCCCAAGCCATCCACAGAGATTGTCAACTTTAGACTCTCCCAAGCCATCCACAGGGATTGTCAATGTTAGACTCTCCCAAGCCATCCGCAGGGATTGTCAACTTTAGACTCTCCCAAGCCATTCACAGTGATTGTCAACTTTAGACTCTCCCAAGCCATCCACAGGGATTGTCAAGGTTAGACTCTCCCAAGCCACCCACAGGATTTGTCAATGTTAGACTCTCCCAAGCCATCCACAAGGATTGTCAACTTTAGACTCTCCCAAGCCATCCACAGGGATTTGACAGAGTACCATTTACAGTAGGGGGGTAAACCTGATCAGACACAACAAACATCGGAGGCAGCTCTACAACACAAACGTCAACTTAAAAAAAAAAAAACATAACAAAATACATCAAAGCCTCCAAGCAAAAAAACAGCACACGGATGTCACCACACCTGCTTTGAGCTCTTTTTTCTCTTCCTGCTGCTATCAGACACGGGCAAATGCTTGAAGTTCTCCAGAGATGCTACGTTAGCTAGAGTCTGCAGGTCACTGTGTTTCTCCATAAATCTCTTCAGTTCTCCTTCAAATGCAGACATCCTCTGTGAGCTGGCTTTCTTCTCATCTTCACTGACATCCTTGCTTTCATCAAAATTCAGCTTGTTTGCAGGAGCAACAGGGACTTCAGCTGAAAAGTGAAGACCACATAAGTAAGTTTAGACAAAAGCAATCGTCTGTTAACAATAATACTGCTAGGACTGTATCACTGGTTAGATTGCTGCTCATAATCCTGCTGCAATAAGTTAAACAAAAACATTTTTTAGAAAATAAAGACAGAAAAGAAGACTGAAGTGATGGTCATCTCAAAGAAAAGAACACCACCAAAATGTAGCATTACCATCGATGGCACAAATCTGAAACAAGCTGATAGATTCAAGTACTTAGGAACGATTACAACAACTGATGGGAAATGTCACAATGAAATAAAATGCAGATGTGCTCAGGCCAAGTCAGCATTCCAGACAATGAGACACATCTTGTGCAACAGATCCATGTCAATGGAAACAAGATTCTGAGTACTTAAATGTTAAATCGAGCCAATTTTGTTTTATGGATGTGAAGCATGGTCCATGAATAAGAGAGTATAGCAAGAAATGGAGGCCATGGAAATGTGGTTCATAAGAAGGATGTTGAAGGTACCATGAACAGCTAAGAAAACCAATGAAGAAGTCTTAAGAAAGGCTGGAGTTAAAAGGCAAATTACAGCAAAGATCAGAAGCAGACAAGTGAGATTTGTAGGACATTTTCTGAGAAGAGGAAAATTGGAGCACCTTGTGGCAACTGGAAAAATTGAGGGATGACGAAGACAGAGAGAGAAGTTACTGGATGGGCTGTCAGTGTGGCTAGGAAGAAAGTCACCAGTGGATCTCATAATCAAGTCTAAAGACAGGGAATTGTGGAGAGAAATGATTGCCTACACCACATAGCACAGCACTTGATTGATTGAAAGACAGAAATACACAAACAAAATTTTTCATACTCTGTTGATCTTAATGAAAATTAAGCAATTTTTTTAAAGCAAAGAACACTTTTTCAAAATAATTGGATAATTAATCTTATTTAACATGTTTGTCTGTTGTTATTGTTCTTTTAATGTTAACCCTCTGTTTCCCAAGTGTTTTCGTTTTGTTTTAAACTGAAAGCTGCTGGTTCCAAGTTTCTATTATTATTAATAAACTTAATTAAAATAAGAACAAACTTTGAAGGCTTGTTCAATATTCCTGGAGATTTTCAAAGGGAGTACAAGACTTTTCCTATGATTTTTTTTTTTTTTTTTGGAAGATTTAGATTTAACTTACCATTTTTTTTAGAGGAATCTGTCTTGAGGTCGTCTGCCGAGGTGAGAATTTTGTTGGGCGAGTCTCGCTGAGGATGGTGGTTGTTGGGAGGTATAACCCCCATGATCTGAGCTACAACAGTGGGGTTCAGAATGGATGGAGAAATCTTATGGTGAGCAGGTGTGTTTAGGAGAGATGGGAACCCACTCTTGAAGAGTCCTTTCTGTGTCAGGTACCTGTAAATCTCAGACTGCTGGATTCTGCTGGCATCCACCTGCTTGGCAAAAGCTTCAAGATGTTCCAGCTCAGAGATGACCATAGAGTGAGCAGCAGGAGTCTGCTTGGAGCTCAAATCTGGGATGTGAAGGAAGTACTGATGGTTTGGAATTGACAAGGGGGTGAATGAATGCAAATTTTTCAAGGGAACTTTTGGAACTGACTCCCCTGTGGAACTCTGGCTTTGAGCTACTTCACTGTGGTCTGGAGATTCTGGCTTGACAGGAGGCATGGAGATGGACTCCAGCTTCAGCACTTTATTGCTCAAATTCAGGGCCTGATCTTCCTGCATTCTATGGCCTCTGAGAAAAGTCGATGGTCGCTGGCCACTATGAGGATGTTCATGTGCCCTGGGTGGCTGCTGCTTGCGAACGCTCAAATCTAGAGGTTGGTCGCTGGACGGCGGTGTTGCTTTGGCATGGTTGGAATAGCTAAACTGTGGTGGGAATAACTTGCAATTCATGGAACTGCTGTTTCTACGGTGGTGATGAAGAACAGAATATGGATTGGGTACTATGGGAATATAAGATGATGGTGACGTTGAAGTGCTGTAGCTGCTAGCACTTCTCTTTCTAGTTCTGGTGCAGATAGCTCTAGTCTGCTTCCTACTTTCCTGATCTCTAGCATTCTGAAACCACATCTGTTGAGGAACAAAAAAAAATACACCTGAGATTTCTCAAAACAAGAAATGTATTCCCTAAATGAAAACAGTCATCTACACACACTATTCACAGTCAAAAATAATTAAACACAAAAACAATGAACAGTAAGACAACCACACAGCTTTTCTGATCATCTATGAAAGGCATACTTGCCCCAAACTTAAATATAACTGTGTGATATTTCATTCTTCCATGAATTTATTGACTCCCATGCTGATAACTATTGCCTATAATAATTCTCTATCAGTATAAGCCTTGCTTTCTCTAACCAGATCTAGTGCTAGACTTTTCTACATGATAATCTGTCAACTTTCTTTGTTTTTTTTTTACAATGAATGTCGGTTCTCTAGCTTCAATCTTCTGACAGCTCCAAATAAATCTGACTGTCTTTTTCACTGATGAATTATTTATCTCACATATAATAAGGATACCTTGGCAGCTACATAGACCAGGATGGTGACACCAGGAAGGAAGTTAGAATTAGAATTGCAAAGGCAGCATTGTCCTTCAAAAATCCTGAGAACATATGGAATTCAAAAGTTATAAGCACAAAAACCAAGTTAAGATTATTAAATTCAAATGTGATATCCACCCTCATTTATGCATATGAAAGCTCGAAATCAACTAAAGAAATAGAAATTGGACTCTTTTGAAAACAAATGCCAAAGGAAAATATTTGGCATAATGTGGAATGAATTCAAGAACACCGCAGAAATAAGACAGATGAGGATATAAAGTGGAATGAATTTATGAACAACACAGAGATAAGACAGATGAGCAAACAACAACCTGTCTCATGGTGATCAGAAAAAGAAGATGGACATATGTAGGCCATGTGATGAGAAGAAACAATCAGAGAATGCCAAAACAAGCTATCAAGTGGAGCACAACAGGCTGAAGAAAAAGAGGTCAACTACATGAAACTCTAAAGAGGACACTGTTAAGAGAAGCCAGTTTAGTGGGCATAACATCCACTGATGAAGTTGAAAGACTCGACGAGAACAGGAAAAACTGGTAAACAACTATGCGAGCCCTATGTGATGTTTAACGGTATGGGAAGGATGTAAGAAGAAGATGTAATGTGTTTTATAGCTGGACTGGTTGCTTTCAGACTTTTCAAAACATAGTTTGTTTTTTTTTTAACTTAAAACACTGTGCGCTGTGATGTACCTTGCTTTGAGTTTGACGTCTTTTCAGAGTTTTTCCAACACAAGTTTCAGATATCCAGCTCCCCGGCATCTTCATTAATCTGTCCTCCCCGACATCTTCACTAATCTGTCCTCCCCGACATCTTCACTAATCTGTCCTCCCCGACATCTTCACTAATCTGTCCTCCCCGGCATCTTCACTAATCTGTCCTCCCCGACATCTTCACTAATCTGTCCTCCCTGACATCTTCACTAATCTGTCCTCCCTGACATCTTCACTAATCTGTCCTCCCCGACATCTTCACTAATCTGTCCTCCCCGACATCTTCACTAATCTGTCCTCCCCGGCATCTTCACTAATCTGTCCTCCCCGGCATCTTCACTAATCTGTCCTCCCCGACATCTTCACTAATCTGTCCTCCCTGACATCTTCACTAATCTGTCCTCCCTGACATCTTCACTAATATGTCCTCCCTGACATCTTCACTAATATGTCCTCCCTGACATCTTCGCTAATATGTCCTCCCTGACATCTTCGCTAATCTGTCCTCCCTGACATCTTCACTAATCTGTCCTCCCTGACATCTTCACTAATCTGTCCTCCCCGGCATCTTCACTAATCTGTCCTCCCCGGCATCTTCACTAATCTGTCCTCCCCGAAATCTTCACTAATCTGTCCTCCCCGACATCTTCACTAATCTGTCCTCCCTGACATCTTCACTAATCTGTCCTCCCTGACATCTTCACTAATCTGTCCTCCCTGACATCTTCACTAATCTGTCCTCCCTGATATCTTCACTAATCTGTCCTCCCTGACATCTTCACTAATCTGTCCTCCCTGGCATCTTCATTAATATGTCCTCCCTGGCATCTTCACTAATCTGGTATAAACTAACACTTTACCTTGTGAAGCCAATCTTTTAGCCTGATATGTTAGCCCACATTTCCTATCAAAACATACAGGCACAGCACTTACAGCATGTTCTACACTCACTTCCTATCAAAACATACAGGCACAGCACTTACAGCATGTTATACACTCACCTGAACTGTTTTCTTGCTTGCACCAATGATCTTTCCAATCTCTTCTAGGGCAAGGTCATCTGGCTTCTTGTTGTCACGGTAGCAAGTCCTCAAGTGCTGGGCCTGGTTCTCTGACAAAATGGGCTTTGGTTGCCTTTTCACTACTACATCTTCATCTTCTTGTGAATCATCATCATCCTCCTCCTCCTCATCATCATCCTCCTCCTCTTCATCATCCATTTCACTGTCATCATCTGAAAATGTATTTGCAGTTGACTTGCTGTCATGGTCCTGTCTGATGTCTGGACGGTCAGTATTCTCAGAGCTCATGTGGCCAAATTTGTTGCTGTTCTGTGGACACTTCTTTATTTCCCCAATGACCTGCTTGATAGCATGGTTACTTTCACAAAGATATCGCTCATGTTGGTGCAGATCTACTGGACTACGAAACTCCTTCTTGCAGTAGTGACATGCTTGTACCTCAGCGCCGGAAGTGTCCATCTCAAGCTTCACTTCCCCAACTATCAAGTTGGAGATGTCCACTACTTCACTATCTTCATCAATCATTTTTTCATGGGTTTCACTTTCAGCACCTATTTTGTCTTTCTCATCAATGATCTTCTCTGATTTAGCATCTTCATCTCCTTCTGATGAAACCTCTTCTTTGATCTCCATCACCAGTTTTGTTTTATCATCATTATTACCACCATCTTCAGCATTTTGTTTCTGCGTAATCTTATTTTCGTTTTCGTTAATTATTTCTCTCTTCACTTTTCTAGAAAGTCTGTCCTCTCTACCGTCAGTTTCGCTCAATGTTGCTGGGAAATCTTCATCTGTCTTCAAGCTCCAGCTCTGCCTAGCCTCCAGCTTCCTTTGCCTATCTGTGCCGCTGCTTGTGTCTGGTGATCTGTCACTGTCTTCTGATAAGCAAGACTGGACATCTACATTGCTGATGCTTAAAGAAGTGCTATCTTTGTTTGATACCCTAGGCTGACTGCAACCACTGGTAGTTTTTCTCTGACCAGCCAGGAGAGCATTTATGAGAACTGGTGTCTTAATGAGGTCGTTCTCCACTGCTTTTGTTGAACACAGCACAACTGATGAGTCTGTGGAAGTATGAGCTTCAGGTATTTGTCCTGGCACAGACAAAAGTTGGAATGATATGCCTGAATGCTGGTGAGCATGAGCAGGAGCTGGGTTTACTGACACTAGAGACACTGCCTGATGTGGCACGGAAGCTCCTGATACTGTAGGTGCTACTTTCTGCTGAAACAAACTGAGAACAAATGCATTTTGTGCTGAAGCCATCATGGAAGATGTGATAGGTGGAGGCTGAGCTGCATAGAAGTGCTGTCTGGAGGATGGTGTAGATGACTCAAACTTGACAAACTGCTGAGGATAAGCACCTGGAGGAAAGCAATAAAAAGTTGTGTCATCACTGAGGTAAGTTAAATGGCTTTTAGCATGACAATTATGTGATAGAAACATCTATCTATCTATCTACAAAGCATCATAAAAATGAATTCCACAAAAAAAAAAGGCCTTTCTAGTTAAAAAAGTTAGCTCCTATTTTACTATACCACCACTGAGCAGTAAAGTTCTATAAAGACTATTATCAAATAGATAATTTTCTTGAGCTAAGATTCTGCCCATGTATCTTGTTTTCTTATACTAGTTTCATGTATCCATTTCCAGCAGGACTGGCTGGAGTTCAGACAGATGAACATCTTATCTACAACCAGAGGATACAAAATGGTGAAATATAGTCAATCCACTCTATATACTTCTGGCACACAAGGACACACCTGGAGGTGGGGAGGTCAGAGGTTGAGCATACGCCTGCTCTAAAGTTGGAAAAATAAAACAGGCAGTTTCAGATCCGCCTTGAGCTCCTCCTGTTGCTGGTCCGCCATCTTCCGCCAACTGCTCCTGGCAATGGCCTTGACCTTTGCCCTGTCCCATGACCCAACACTTCTTGCTGGTCATGTGGCTGCTGTATGAACCAGAGTGAGAGAACCTCTTGAAACAGGTTGGACACTGGAATGGCTTTTCTCCAGAGTGGATTCTGATGTGCTCTGCAACATGGATCATCATTGTCAAGGACAATTAAAGAAAGACCCAAGAATGGAACATAAAATCACATAAGATAAAAACTATTTAATTATTTTGCTCAATCTCAGATGTAAGTTTATTATCTAACAGAATACAGATTACTGTCTTGCTCTTTTGTTGCAATAATTTTTTTCATCATATTCTTGTATATTTTTTTCTTTCAACCTATACATGAGATGTGCTTGATTCTTCCTCTGTTGAATGATTTACTCTTCTGCCTTCTTAAAGATCCACAGCAATAAGACAAATATAGCTGACATATACACTGACACATTTGTTCATGTAATCCGTTCACAACATTGCTCTCTACATAGGCAGTGTGAAAATATTTCACCGTCTAGCTTAAAGTTTAGCTTCAGTAAGTGATGTTTCCAGTATCAGTGATGACCTGATCACAGTCTCCTTGGCAGCCTCTTCTCGTGCTTCTAAGGAATGGTAACCACTGTTATGGTTCTCTCTAGGTCATCATTGAGTTCAATATGCTAAAAGAAGAACAAGTTTCTTTTCTTGCTGGAAGTCACGAGCCAGTTTTTATCTACATCCAGTTCTTCTAATATACAACATACATTAACAAACACAAGAAGAAAAAAGAAACTGACTTTTTAAAAAAATTCTTCAAATCTCGGAGCAGCTTATCTACATCAAACAGAGCAAAGGTGATTTTGCCACCAAAGAGATTACACAACATTAACTTCTGACCAGGAGCCATGTTTTCTATAGTGCAGGTGATAACATGTGGTGGTATTATGGCCAGACTAACGGGGCAGAGATAAATGTTGTCAAACCTGCGAGTGAGATTTGCTGAAAGATAGAAAGATCCATGACTTCTATTGAATGCCATAACAGCAACCTGGTAATATCAAGAGAAACAGACTTGAAATCTCATATGCCACAATCAGTGAGAATCTCTTATTCCTGTCTTGCAGGGTGATGATCAATTCATTCACCAGACAACACGGTGCCCTTCAAATACTTAACAATATAAGACCTGCCTCAATAGGTATACTTCACTTTCTGAATCCTATGAGAGATCTATTTAACTCTTAGATGACGAGAGATCCCTAAAAGGATCTTTATGCGCTGGGCCATTCCCAACCAAGAGCCCTATAAGGCTTCGGACTTTCTTTCGTTGAAAACATGATGTTACTTTTCATTTAACCAGTTAGAACTCTTCTGAATCCAAAGTTAAACTAGTGTTTTAAGCATGGAGGATTGAAGCCATATTGGAAATATAGATGGGGGGTAAAACTCAAGTTTATTTCGAGATTGAGTGGTAGAATGGTCACACCGACTGACTAGACCTTACTATATGTGTTTCTCGTAGCTGTAGATCTGTTAGATTTATCGGACGTCACAACCATCCATAAAGATTGATTTTTCTGTGTTGAAATTTGAATGACTATGTATTCTATATTGGATTATGACACAGTTAAGGTAAGTATAAAGTAGATTTTATTGCTCAGCACTAACATTTTTTTAGCGCCAAAAAATCAATCCATTGTTTCACATCGGTTTTTTCTTTTCTTTGTTTTTTTTAATGACAAATAACTTCATTTCTGGAATCTTCATTCATTTCCACTTATTTTAATGTGTGACACAGATGTGGTGATCATGGAATTAAGTTGGTACAATAACTTTTACGCGGGGACCCCTGTTCTCCAAAATGTCCGCACCCTTCTCCAATGTCCGCATCATCAGAAACTAAGGAACAGTTCAGAAGTAACGCAGTCTCGAAAGAGTTAAACCTCAATTTAAACTTCACTGGCTTCAGGGGCCATGACACTGGAGTGGTGGGCCACATATAGATCAACTAGTGTCTGCCAACTTACACAAAAATGAGAAATGTTGTGAAGAAAAGCTGAATTGATTGTTTTTTCACTTAGCTTTTCAGCTCCTTAACAATGTTTCACAAGTATTTTTTTTTTTACAAAATTTTGTTAATTTTACTCAAATGAATTATATTTTCTTAGTAACCTTGTGGACAGGATGCAGCCCATGGGATGCTCCCAACAAATACATTTACAAAAAATAAATGATCACAATAAATGGACGAACACATACCTTTCAGGTGATGTTTAAATTTGAAAGCTTTGCCACATTCATGGCATTTAAACTTCCGCAGATCAGTAGACTCGGAGTGACTGATCATGTGACGCTGCAGGCGGTAAACATTGGCAAATGTTTTCAGGCACACCTGAGGATGTCATGAAAGTTTAGCAGCACTTGGATATAAGAGTTGTATCTCATTTTACTTTATGAATATGCTAATCTATTGTGTTCTGCATAAATCTTATCATCATCATGTGCCATGTGCATAAGTATTTATGATCAAAAATCTTCACAGTGTGTGCTTCTTGTCTTTTTTTCTAATTAGTTTCCTTTCTACTAAGTTCACAGATACCCTTCCACTGATCTCTTTACTATTACCCTGTGTTTTCCAAGGAATGTCTGGTTGTCTCACCTACACCTTCCCATAACATTTCCCTATACATTTAACTGTCTGCTCCTAGGACTTTTATTAATTTCCAAATATTGTGAGAACTTGTAGGATATCTCCAACCTAAAAATAAATATTTCATGAGACTTAGAGAGATAAAACACAAAACACTTTTCTTCAGAAAATAACATTACCAGCACTTGAAAAAAAAAAGTGATGGATATGTGTCTTCCCTTACCCAACATGACTTGGAAGCTTCACTTATCCAACATAACTTGGAAGATTCACTTATCCAACATAACTTGGAAGCTTCACTTATCCAACATAACTTGGAAGATTCACTTATCCAACATAACTTGGAAGCTTCACTTACCCAACATAACTTGGAAGCTTCACTTATCCAACATAACTTGGAAGATTCACTTATCCAACATAACTTGGAAGATTCACTTATCCAACATAACTTGGAAGATTCACTTATCCAACATAACTTGGAAGATTCACTTATCCAACATAACTTGGAAGATTCACTTATCCAACATAACTTGGAAGCTTCACTTACCCAACATAACTTGGAAGCTTCACTTATCCAACATAACTTGGAAGATTCACTTATCCAACATAACTTGGAAGATTCACTTATCCAACATAACTTGGAAGATTCACTTACCCAAAATGACTTGGAAGACTCACTTACCCAACATGACTGGAAAGATTCACTTGCCTGACATAACCCTACATAACTGGGGAGCATCACTTACCTGACACGACTGGGAAGTGGGTGAGTGAAGTGCCAGATGCTTGTCCAGATGAGACTTGAGCAGAAAGGTCTGCTCACACTTTGGACACTGGTATCGCATGGGCCTGTCTGGGTGTTTGCTACGCATGTGATCACGTAACAAAGTAGCCCTGGTGTATGTGCTCTCACAGTAGATGCATTTGAGAATATACTCATCTTCTGAGATGAGGTGATGGTCTGTATGTGATAAAAAACAGACATGAGAACATGATGGTATAATTAGCTACCTCAGGCATGACAGTTCCTTTATAGATCAGAGGTGAAATACACTGTATATCATGTAACATATATATATATATAATTTGTTTGTAAATATTTACAGCTACTCTTCACGTGTATTTGCATATACCTGCTTTATACCATTATTTTACAGATCTACTTATATATGTTTATTTTTGCATAAACCAATATTTTATATATCTGTTTACAGGCATCTGTTTATGTGCATCTATTTTAAAGACACCGTATACATTCAGAGAATTTATGATCCACCACTTTATGCAAGATGGCATCTCAATCTATTTACAGATATTTGTTTAAAAAAAAAAAACCAAACCGGAGTCTGTGAAGCACCTGACTCCAGCTCCAACTGTCAACCTCTTTAATATCTTGGAGTTTAAGGAAAAAAAAACACCTATTACAAATCTAGCTGCCAACCCTTCTGATTAGCACACCGTTAGTTTAGTTTCTAAGAGAAGACTGTTTTAAGCTGAAGTTTATCCTGTCACAGAAAATGAATGTAGGATGTGGTGAAAGTATCCTCAGACCATCGTCCTACAGTAAGCCGACCGTTGCATGTTTGGACAGATGCAAATAAAAATCACTGAGTTTGAAATGTTCAGCAACTAACTTTAATTTTTACAGTCAATTTATGAAGTCTGTGTTAAAAATACTTTTTTTTTTTTTTACATTTTTTAAAAACTTCATGTAATCATGTGAAATACGAGCATATACGGCATAATACAGTATCTCTTCTTTTTGAATTGAAAGTAATTCTGATATTCTGATACCAAGTATGACTTGTGGAGAGAGAGAGAGGGGGGGAGAGAGAGGGGGGAGAGAGAGAGATTACAAGACAAAACAAACAACGGAAGTACCTTCAATAAGTACAAGGTTCTCATCTTCATGGTCGCTGATTGACTCAGGGGGGACAACACCTGTTTCCTTGTGAAGTTTTGCGGTTTCTTTGAGTACTTCCCCTGCCGCAGCGATTTCTCTGTCCGCAATGTCGTCGGGTGTTGATGTTTCTAAATTCTCTTTGCTGCCGATTTTACTTTCTACAACGGAATGTGGTTCTCTGGCTGTATTCGAAAATCCCACTTCTGGAACGTAAAAATATCATTTTCACCAGAACCGTGTCGCTTGCTACTATTAGATACTACTGACAACAAATCATAAATCATAAATTGATCCAGACTTCAGCTACACAGAGCTATGGATAATTTAGTCTATACTTCAGTGTTTTGTTAGTATTAGCACAAAGTATGTTGCCACGACATTTCCATCTTTGTCTTTTGACCACATCAGTGATGCTCTCGATGGCCGTTCGTTTGGTTATTTCCTCATTTGCCACGCTCTCTCTTTCTCTCTGTCTCCCTCTCTCTCTCCCTCTCTCTCTCCCACTCACCACACACACACACACACACCTGTTAGCCACACAAGTGGTGGAAATCAGCCACACTAAAAATAAGTGTAAAATCAAACTATTGTACCCTTGTATAATTTTTTTCAATAAAAATACTGAACCGTTGGCCCCAAAACCTCCGTAACAGCTCACTGGGGTTTCAGTTTGAGATATTTTCTTTTAAGATGCAAATAAGCCAGGCCTTTATGAAACGAAAAGAAACATTTGTCTGTAGAACCTGTTTTATGGAAAACACTAACTCGCCACACTTTCTACAACCAATTCGTCAGAGGCTGCAAGCAGCGACCAGGTTCCCCTGTACGCCGTACGGCTGGTGCACAACAAGTGAGGGCAACAGTTCTATGCTGCTGAACTACACCTTTTTCTTGTGATCTTTACATGATGCTAGCGCCTGCTATCACCGAATGTTACTCCCCAGATCTCTTATGTAAACTTAAACTTGCCACTCTCCTCTGCCGCTGCTGGTCTCTTCTGCCTAGATAAACTCTCTCTATACCAAGGCAAATGCAGCATCTTGTGAAAATCGTATCAAACCATTCTGTCTTCTATCTAACGATTTATTCAATGAAGTTTCTCAGAGCTGATAAAAAACAGTACATTCATTATTCATTACATGCTGTGCCACACAGCCCCGGTGATCATGCATCTCCATCATATATGATCCCTGGTGTTTCCGATCAAATCTGATGCTTTATTTCCACGGCATTCGGAAATTTCTCTTGCCCTCTCTCTATTCCTTTTTCCCTTGAATTTTCCAGCCATTACTAGGCTGTCCAACGTGTTTTCTCATGACATGTCCAAGAAGCTTTGCCTGTCTTTTTCTTATCATTTCAAAGAAGTTTTCGTTGTCCTGAAACGTCTCTGAGAGCCACTTCAATTGTCCTTCTGTCTATCCAGGGTATTTGTTGCATCTTTCTCCAAACATCAAATTCCTGCTGCTTTTAGTTTTTTGATGTCTTTTTATTAACCGTCCAAGTTTCACAACCGTACTGCAATGCTGATTGTATATAGCACTGTAACACTATGTATATAGCACTGTAACACTGTGTATATAGCACTGTAACACTATTTTCTTTACTTTTCCTTCTGGGTTTGCTGTTTCTTCCTCCTGTCATAAAAAGCTGCTTTTATTTTTTCTATTCTCGATTTTATTTTATTTATTCACCTACCATCGGCTGTTATTGTTGCTCAACGGTAACTGAATTTATTTACTTGTGTCAGTGTCTTCCTGTCTGAAAGAATGCTGCACTTTAGTATATTTACTCGAGGTAGGTAAAGAAATGGTAAAAGATGAGTCTTGTTAGAGATACATAAAGCAGGCCATCGTGTGGTGGACCATGAGTTTCGTTAAAGATAGGCGAGGCAGGTTATGAAAGTGGCTGATCAGAACTCTCGTTAAAGATTTTCAGGTGGAAAAAAATGGTGGACTATCAGTCCCGTAAAGACTGGCGATGCTACAGATAACAATATAATGTGGTCTTGAAACCTAAGTCTTAAGCGGCAGCACAATATGACTTGGAAACTTGTCTTCGCATATTACTGTATCCTGTTTCTGCCAGTAGCTTGTATTTTTTTCTTCCTAAAGATCATAGACATGCACTTAAAAGCAACAAAACCTTCATTATGAAGAAAATTAATTATTTCAGTAATACATTCTTAAGTAGAGTGCAGTGAATGAAGACGGCGGTTAATTTATCACCGAGATCGGTTAGAACAGACTGAGACGAATGTTTAAAAATCACTGGTTCAGAGAGTTTTCCCTGGGAATTATATCTACCCCTTTCATTTTCATTTACGGGCTGTGATAGTCTTGTTAGAAGATGTGGCAGTAGCAGAAGTTGTTGTAAACTGTAATGGTTGCGGTTGCTGTTGTTGTTAGAGTGACAACAGTTGTGTGGCACTAGCAGCCGCTGCAGGATGTGGTTCTGACGATACAACCGTGATTTTAGCTTATAGCTACAAGACAGCAGCTGAGACAGTAGGTTTCATATGCGGTTGTGGCTATATCACAGGCAGCTGTGATAGCGCTATCTGTAGTTGCAGATATAAAAGGCAGCAGTTGCGACATCAGCTCATATTATAAAGTTGACGGCTATAATCGTAATAATGGCATTCATCAACAATAACTGTAGAAGTGGAGATTATAGTTCTATATGTAACAATAATGTAGCTGTATATAGGGTAAAGAAACGACAGTTGTAGCAACAATAAATTCAATAACAACAGTTATAACAACATGGGGGAATCATTAAAGTTTGTTTTTTTATTATGGAAGGGGGGAGGAGAGAAGGGGAGAAGATATGAGGAGGGAGGGAACTGAAAACCCAGCTTCCACACTCCGTAGCGCCTGTTGGTGACCATTATAAAAATCCCTCAATCTCAAAAGTATCCCCCTTTCCCGGGGGACCTTAAGAGACCGGTATATACGCTGAAGGTAACTCACAGATGACTAAACTCTTAACTGTAAATGTATCAGTACTAGTAGTAGTAGAAGAACCAGCAGCAGTAATAAGAGTAGTATTATCAGCAGCAGTAATAAGAGTAGTATGATCAGCAGCAGTAATAAGAGTAGTAAGATCAGCAGCAGTAATAAGAGTAGTATGATCAGCAGCAATAATAAGAGTAGTATGATCAGCAGCAATAATAAGAGTAGTATGATCAGCAGCAGTAATAAGAGTAGTATGATCAGCAGCAATAATAAAAGTAGTATGATCAGCAGCAGTAATAAGAGTAGTATGATCAGCAGCAGTAATAAGAGTAGTATGATCAGCAGCAATAATAAGAGTAGTATGATCAGCAGCAGTAATAAGAGTAGTAGGACAAGGAGTAATAAGACTAGTAGGACCAGCAGCAGTAACAGAGTAATAGGACCAGGAGTAATAAGAGTAGTAGGACCAAGAGTAATAAGAGTACTAGGACCAGCAGCAGCAATAAGAGTAGTAGGAACCAGCAGTAATAAGAGAAGTACAGCCATCAGCAGCAATAAGAGTAGCAGGACCCAGCAGTAATAAGAGAAGAGAAGTACAGCCAGCAGCAGCAATAAGAGTAGCAAGATCACCAGCAGGTCGCTGTCTGCTGTCATAGTGACTATTTACTGGTCTCACTTCGTGAGTATTTTCCTAACAAAAAAAATACCTTACCAAGGGAATCAATTTCAATGTCAAGTCACATGTCACTCTGTAAAGTCTTTACTAGTGAGGCTAAGAAAAAAAACTGTTATTAACTTACAACTGTTATTTCATGTACCCAGTAAATGATTTCCTTATTTATAATCCTTGTTATTTTAATGAGATTGACGGCTTAACATAATCAACGAAGAAATGAAACTTTATGCACATATAAAGTGTCTCCGGACAAAGCACGCTGGAAGTAGGAAGAAAAGTCAAGGTATTATAACAGGACTTACCTTCCTCCTGGTCTATGTCCTTTACTGCTTCTTCCTTGTCTTCCTCCTCTCCTGGTTTTTCATGCCTTGTCTTCCCATTCTTACTAGCTGCCGCGCTAGCCTCCGTTTTGACTGCTCTCTCTATCTCATGTCCTCCAGCACTCTCCTGAGCCCCACTCAGCCCATGATGTCCTGCTCTCCTGGAGGAATTTTCCTCTGTCGAGGCCCGGGTCCCGCACTTACCGACCACGTTCTGGTTGCCATGACGACCAGACCTGGCACCCACACTCCCGCATCTTCTGACCTGATCAATTCCCCCCGCAGCGTCTGGCGGGGGCACGGGCGAGGATGTCCTGTTTCTTGACGTCCGACCCACGCTGTTGAATTTTTTAACGTTGTCTAGGGCGGTCGCTGCTTCAGAGGCGTTGCTGGCGGTTGCTGGGGGGATGCTGTTGTCGTTGTTGGTTGTGGTGGAAGTGGTGGTTGTGGTGGTGTGGTTGTCATTCTCCTCGTCGTCAGAGGTTGTAACTTGTGCCGTGGCAAGAGCGGCCGACTCGCTCAACTTCTGCTCGTCTATTACGTCTGAAACAATAAAGCATAGGAAAGATTAAATATAAATAGATACATCAATAATATTAATACTAATAATGACGACGACGACGACGATGATGGTGATGATGGTGCTCCTAAGCCATTTGTATAGAAAACTGTAAATGTGCATACATTTACAATCAAACAAACCAAAGAAGTTGATCCATACAATCATTGACCCTGGGCCAAGAACAGAACAGATTAAGCAAATATGTTTTACCGTACGTTTTCACGGTCTATTTACGAACTTCATGTCTGTTTTCATGGTCTGTTTACGAACTTCATGTCTGTTTTCACGGTTTGTTTTACGAATTTCATGTCTGTTTTCACGGTCTGTTCACGAACTTCATGTCTGTTTTCACGGTTTGTTTTACGAATTTCATGTCTGTTTTCACGGTCTGTTCACGAACTTTATGTCTGTTTTCACGGTTTGTTTTACGAATTTCATGTCTGTTGTCACGGTTTGTTTTACGAATTTCATGTCTGTTTTCACGGTCTGTTTATGAATTTCATGCCTATTTTCACAGTTCATTTTACGTTCATTTTCGCCGGCTGGTATTGATTTTATGTTTACTTTCACATGTTGGTTGTGTTTTCCCTAAGTTGACGTTGGATGTCATGCTATTTTTAGCATCGTTCACATTGTAGCACTTCATAACCTGTATAGTGTTTTAAAAGCCGGATAACGTAACTTTGTCTCGCCTAGCACACGATGCACAAAGTGAACATCTCAAATCCTGTAGTACGTTGAATCAGTTTACCATAACGACCTGACAGAAATCAAGATGGATTCAATTCACAAGTACTGAACAGTGATAGCGACTACGCTAAGATTGCGGACTGTGTTGGTGGAGTGATGATGCCTCTGTACAAGTCATCATACATAGTGATATAATCTAAAAGTAAGCTTCGTATAGAACAGTGTCCATCTGCTTGGGTAAATTACTACAGAGAACTTTGCCGAAGGACTGTCTTACTCATAGAGGCTAATACGGTCTGTGCAAGTGTCTTTACGTGACAAGCTGTAGGGAAACAGAAAGTATAAGAAGGGTCATAGTTTTCACTGACAATATCCTTCTTGATACATGAAGACATGCATAAAAGACTGACGAAGTGTGTAAATCCGATTCTTCAGTGCGTGAGTGGGGGAGGGGAGCGAGAGAGAGAGAGAGAGAGAAAATGAATGTGCTGGAGTGAAACAGAGGATAAGGTCTGGATGTGAAAGACAAATGTGAAACTAGATAACTTTTTATTGTTCTTATCTATGCTGTTGAACTAATTTCTCTTGCGTAGCCAACGGCACTCTAACACCCGCCATTTTTACATGGTGGCTCCAGTACTCAAGGCACAGACATACTGTGCTGCTTTCTCCTACTTCCAAAATCTCCTGAACTTCAAACTCACTTGGACCTCAACCGCGACCAAATTCTCCCTGCCAGTTTGCCGCTTGTTATTTTATACCACCGCTGGAGAAACCAACCATTTAGTCGCCTCTTACACCATAACCGGAAGGTGGCAGTTGCCCTCCAACAGTTTCCAGGAACGTTTTCCAGACCTCTGGGGGACCACCCATCAGGTGTGAGACGGGAGAAGATTGACAGACCGCGTTTGTGACTGAGGAAGACGAAAGATTAATACAGTGGCCGGAGATTATGCACGGAAAGAGAGAGGGCTGAAACGGCAAGAATAACAGAAGACGGTGGGGGAAATCCTGTTATGTATTTATTCTATCTTCTGTGTTTGTTCTCTTCTATCCTGAATCTTGAAAATTCTGTTATTAACATATTATACTGATCCTAGGCATTTTTTTTTCATATTCCAACAGAGCAGAAACACGGAGCAAATCATCTGAATAATCAGAGCGATAATCCAGAAATTTATATTGTTTAAAAATATTGTTCTTATATATATATATATATATATCATACTGTGTTTTGTTTTGTAAATAAAGTTCTCAGGACGGTGGAAAACACCAAT
The DNA here is from genome assembly GCA_009760885.1 of Achatina immaculata. Lineage (NCBI taxonomy): Eukaryota > Metazoa > Mollusca > Gastropoda > Stylommatophora > Achatinidae > Lissachatina > Lissachatina immaculata. Next base: position 22,520,532 of record CM019694.1, read on the forward strand.
GATTTTTCGAGATTTTTCTTCATATTAGGTCTGGCCGCCGCCTATTTGAACATGTCTTTGCCCACTGTCTCGTTCTTCCGTCCAGAAATCTCTCGAACGTCTGCCTATCTGCTTACAGAAGTACCGAGACATTTATTAAAGAACACTCCACAGACCAGCTCTACAAGAAACTGAATAGACCTGGAGGGTGAAAGTTTATGAATTCTAAACTGGACATAAAGGCAAAAAAAAAAAGTTCCAAAATAGCGTTATGTGGTTTTTTGTTTTTTTTTTAATCAAGCGATCAGTTTTCTCTCCTATCTAGTGAAGATGATGATGATGATGATGATGGTGATGGTCCTGGTGACAGACGATCATGGTAATGTCATAGTTCTTCTCGCTGACTTTAACAGTTCTCGCTGACTGTCATAGTTCTTCTCGCTGTCTTTAATAGCTCTCGCTGACTGTTATAGTTCTTCTCGCTTAATGTCACAGTTCTTCTCGCTGATGTCAAAGTTCTCATAACCAACGGTGTCCACAAGAAAAAAGAAACGATCCTCAGACGAGGCTGCTATGCCAAGTTTCATAATAAACTCTACTTAGGACAGGGATCATGTCTGTCACTAACTGGATCATCAAGCTGTTGCGACACAGCCTGTTCTCATGCAGGACTTGGAAGGGAATGATGCAGGGCGATAATCGGCCACAGTTCGACAGATCCTGGCCAGCGCTGATGTCTGTGTTCTTGTATTTACTCTGACACTGATAAACAGGAAGAGAGCGCGCTGACCTGTGCCATGGTGACCTTTCACCTAATCCTGCACGTGACCTTCTTCACTGGAAAAATCCATTCAGAATCTACACAAGATATGCCAAGACTCAAGACGATAAATAAGAGTAACACTCCTATGTGGAGATATATTCCGAGGACGTAAAAGATTTCTTGAAAATACTGTTCGCGCAATATACATGCCCAGTACATAGAGGACAGTATGTTTATTTGTTACACAGAAGATAGTAAGTTTATCTATTACACAAAAGGATAGTATGTTTATGTGTAAATTGTTTGGGGAAAATCTGACCCACAAAATAATTAAAGGAAAAAAGGTAAAGGAAATTAAATGTCGTGATTCCTTAAAAATTCCGAATGTACTTGGGGCTTCAAACAGAAGGAAGCAACCAGAAGCGGAATAATGACGATGTAACAAGTAAGAAAACAGGCTAGTTACTCGCGCTAGATGACATGTGATAATACTAACATCATATATCACCTGGAGACACTGATACTTCTTCACACACACACGTAAACAGCGGCTGTTCTGATCTGACAGAACGACACGATGAAATGGGCAGACACTTTCTATTGACTCCTCAGACTCTAAGTTACCTCACACAGATACAAGTTTTCTAATTTTGTGTGTGTGTGCGTGTGTGTGTGTGTGTGTTCGTAGCTACTTTATGGAGACCACAAAGTGGGAAGTTCTGTGTCAAGATGTTGAGAAATACAAAAAGAGGTACGGTGTCGGAGCCCACATTTTCCTCGAGCTGTTCGCACAACTGAAGTAGATGTGGTCAATATCACGTCTGACTACTTGTTATTTCTCAGCCCTAAGATGTGCCAGGTACCCGTTTCTATAACTAGATGAGTTAGAGGACTGGAGCCAGGATGGAACCACACACCTAGGCCATGAGAAAGCAGAGAGCTACCGAGGTGCCAGTGACACCACAAGTGTTCCACATTGATCCTTACATTGTTTCCTGCCCCCTTAAAATCTAAGTGCTTCAAAACTCTCCCACTGACTTCTCAAAATTTCAAAACCCTGCAACTCACGAGAACTGCTGAACTCCTTCGCGCTGAAGGAGACCCGCCTGTTGAGCCCAGTTCTTCAGGCTGTAGCTATCACGTTAACTTGACTCGTCTATCTGGACCTGTTTATATACCGACAGAGTCCGAGGATTAATGGCACTGAGAAATTCCCAGGACTACCTGTATACACAAGTCCGCTGCTTGTACTGCAGGAAGTTTATCTTTCCACAGATACCACGGTTTTGTCAATGGCGGGCTGATACGGTAGAAAGTTGGAGCAAGACTGCATTATCAGCTCCCTGTTTTGCGCCCACTGAGGTTCACTGCCGTGTTTTTTTGTGCCAGCTTTTGAAGGGTTTCTGATAACCTGCGCCCGTGGCAGGCTATTTTGCGCCATGTACGAGGCTAACTATAAGACCAGTCTGTGACCACTTGTGATCGTTTTCTATTCATTTAAGTCTTCACTTATGTCGTTGATATGTGTCTGTTAAATCCGGGTCATCAGTACACAGCATCTGGCACTTGAAATCTCTGAACATCCCTGGATAATCCATGTGTTAAACTGCATAATATTTATCTAGGCAGCTCTGAAAATATTTCTAGACTTTGCGTGTGAAGTCAGCCACGAGCAAGCGCTTTCTATCTGCAAATGTTTGCAATTATCCTTTGCTTCAGTGATTCGAACCTAAAGTGCGGAGGTCATGAGCAATTCCTTCCTTCTGAAAAAAAAAAAAGCGCGTCGACAAACTAATTACAGTCGTTCTATGTTGTTGTTTTTTTTTTAACAAGGCAGCAACAGTTGTGTTTTGTTTCGCGTACTGAATTCCAGTTTTGAAAAGCACTCTTCTCGCATCGCAAACAGCGAGATCTGGCGAGATGAAGTAAAAACACGGTCGTGGAATAACCAGGGGAACTTCACACTAGAAGGTGAAACGAGAGAAACAGTTTCAAAACGCTGGCAACTCGGCATTCCCCTCGCAGTTTAAAACCTATCTCTCTCTTTTTTTTGTTTTGTTTTTGTCAGGGAGTCTCCACCGTTTTCCCCAGATTATATACGGAACATGTTTCTCTTCTGTTTATTACTGTTTTAATACAAGGAGGGAAATGGCGATTAATAGGTTACCTACCCAGCCTGCACTGTACAAAGAGTTTAGTAGCAGGCAGGATCACTGTCAACAAAATCTCCAATCAAAAGCGATTAAACACAGGCTACATGCAAATCATGCCGGGATGAACCGCTGTGAGATTTCTTGCATCAACTTATCCCTCTCCCCCCAAAAACAAACAAACAAACACACAAACAAACAAACAAACAAACACGCACGCAAACCATACATACATAAATAGTTACGGATATGACATTTTTCTCGTTTTGTTTAGAATGTTTTATTCTTCTGTGACTAAGCTGGCATGCGACGATTATAGCTGGCGGTCATGGCTCTCCAACAACCCACACAATGCACAGCCTCCAACAACCCACACAATGCACAGCCTCCAACAACCCACACAATGCACACTCTCCAACAACCCACACAATGCATAGTCTCCAACAACCCACACAATGTACACTCTCCAACAACCCACACAATGCACACTCTCCAACAACCCACACAATGCACAGCCTCCAACAACCCGCACAATGCACAGCCTCCAACAACCCACACAATGCACAGCCTCCAACAACCCACACAATGCACACTCTCCAACAACCCACACAATGCACAGCCTCCAACAACCCGCACAATATACAATTTTCTTAACTTCTCCCAATCTTTCTGCACCTTTAAAAATCCAACTTTTCGCCATCAGCCCCAGCCGACCTTGGATAAAGCACTAGATTTGTGGGATATCATTTGGGTTCGTTTTCGAAGAGTGAGAAAAAAAAACATGGAAGAAAATGGCATGCAAACAGACAGGGGCAGCTGCTGAACTGTAATAGACATACCTTTCTAAGTATTTCTCTCCCAGAACACGGTCAAGCTTGACGTGTGTGGCGAGAAATTGAGTTTTTAACCTGAATTATGAGTGCATGATTTGCTTCTTTCTTCCTTTCTGCATTTTTATGTCATCGTTTTATCACGTGCCCATACCCAGGGAAACGGTTTAAAACTTCACAGTCGTATACATTCCCGTCAAACCCGCGGTAGGTCGGTAAACAGAAAACAAGCTTCGCTTAGTCGATTGTATTTCCAACTTCGTCCTTTGGGACGCCTTAAAAAAAACAACGTAGTTTTGTTTCGTTTTTTGGTTTTTTTTTACAGTTTCTGTTTCCACCAACTTCATAAGTTGAGGAAACTATTTGGCTTTGTATGTCTTTTGGTTTTCATTTGTGGAAGAAATCTGCCCTATCATGCCCGTACAGGCGCAGAAGAAAACTTATGGATGTTTTTGAACGGTCAGAAAAGCAATTGCAAAACAAATCTTTTTTATTGTTCAAGGGCTCTACAATGGTAACCAAATCCATAGTAAATACTGGGAATTATTTGATTATAACCATATTGACAGTAAATTCTTTGATAGTAATCAAAACCACAGTAAATACATTAAGTTCTTTGATAGTAAATTTTTTTTTAAATCATAGTAAATGCAAACAGTAACCAAATTAACAGTACATTCAGTGAATTCTTTGACAGTAACCAAATTAACAGTACATTCAGTGAATTCTTTGACAGTAACCAAATTAACAGTACATTCAGTGAATTCTTTGACAGTAACCAAATTAACAGTACATTCAGTGAATTCTTTGACAGTAACCAAACTAACAGTACATTCAGTGAATTCTTTGACAGTAATCAAATGCATGGCAAGTACAGTGAGTTCTTTGACATAACCAAATGCAATGTTACTACACAGAGGTCTCTGGTAGTAAACAAATGCAGTGCTAGTACAGTGAGTTCTTTGACAGTAAGCAAATGCCCTGTAAGTACAGAAAAGTCTCTGACAGTAACCAAATGCTCTGTTAGTACAGAGAAGTCTCTGACAGCAACCAAATGCTCTGTTAGTACAGAGAAAACTGGCAGCAACCAAATGCTCTGTAAGTACAGAGAAGTCTGACAGCAACCAAATGCTCTGTTAGTACAGAGAAGTCTCTGACAGTAACCAAATGCTCTGTTAGTACAGAGAAGTCTCTGACAGTAACCAAATGCTCTGTTAGTACAGAGAAGTCTCTGACAGTAACCAATTCCTCTGTTAGTAGAGGGAGTTCTCTGAGAACAACTAGATGCACTGCTAGTATTCTCTGAGAGCAACTAGATGCACTGCTAGTAGAGGGAGTTCTTTGAGAGCAACTAGATGCACTTCTAGTAGAGGGAGTTCTCTGAGAGCAACTAGATGCACTGCTAGTAGAGGGAGTTCTCTGAGAGCAACTAGATGCACTGCTAGTAGAGGGAGTTCTCTGAGAGCAACTAGATGCACTGCTAGTAGAGGGAGTTCTCTGAGAGCAACTAGATGCACTGCTAGTAGAGGGAGTTCTCTGAGAGCAACTAGATGCACTGCTAGTAGAGGGAGTTCTCTGAGAGCAACTAGATGCACTGCTAGTAGAGGGAGTTCTCTGAGAGCAACTAGATGCACTGCTAGTAGAGGGAGTTCTCTGAGAGCAACTAGATGCACTGCTAGTAGAGGGAGTTCTCTGAGAGCAACTAGATGCACTGCTAGTAAGGGAGTTCTCTGAGAGCAACTAGATGCACTGCTAGTAGAGGGAGTTCTCTGAGAGCAACTAGATGCACTGCTAGTAGAGGGAGTTCTCTGAGAGCAACTAGATGCACTGCTAGTAGAGGGAGTTCTCTGAGAGCAACTAGATGCACTGCTAGTAGAGGGAGTTCTCTGAGAGCAACTAGATGCACTGCTAGTAGGGAGTTCTCTGAGAGCAACTAGATGCACTGCTAGTAAGGGAGTTCTCTGAGAGCAACTAGATGCACTGCTAGAGGGAGTTCTCTGAGAGCAACTAGATGCACTGCTAGTAGAGGGAGTTCTCTGAGAGCAACTAGATGCACTGCTAGTAGAGGGAGTTCTCTGAGAGCAACTAGATGCACTGCTAGTAGAGGGAGTTCTCTGAGAGCAACTAGATGCACTGCTAGTAGAGGGAGTTCTCTGAGAGCAACTAGATGCACTGCTAGTAGAGGGAGTTCTCTGAGAGCAACTAGATGCACTGCTAGCACACTAAATCACATTGACAATGAAGTGAGAACACCTAACTACAAGCTGCCTATAAACTCGCGGGAACAACATTTTTGTAGTTAGTTCTCCGCCAGGACTAATATATGTTTTTTATTCTTTAATCCTGCGATATCCAGCTCTGGTAAAGTGCATATAGCTGAAACATATGAATAGCTTTCTATTTGATCTATTTTTATTGTAATCACGTGTGGCGAATTAACTATGAGAGGTTTTAGAAGTTTTGCTTCAGCAAGATAATGTAAAAGCCATGTTGATATGTTTATTCTGTTCATGGCTAAAACCGGACAAACAAAACAAAAGTAAAATGTTTAGATGGTTGTCGTGTCGTGTGACGTGTCCTTTCCAGAACACTGTCCCTCTCACAGCCTCCCTGAATGCAATACGGTCTTGTCCAAGTTGACCAGCGTCTCGTAATGACATACTCGGACTTCGAGTAATGTCCCGAGTCCACCTGCGGCCAGGTCGTCCCTTGCCTCTTTTGCCGGCCACTATGTCTTCTCACATCAACCTCTCCAAACTATTATGTCTCTTGTATCTTGAAGTATCTCATCTTTCTAACTCCGATGGCGTTTACAAACCAGTTTTCTGCGACATCTAATCTCTTTACTTTTAGACTGTCATTACTGGCCAAATGACTTACTATATATAAGCCAGGCATTCCGTTTTAAAAAAATACAAAGAAAAGAAGAACAGAAAGAAAACGAGGAGAGCAATTACAGACTGAAGAAATGGACAGGCAGAGCAATTCAAGAGACAGAGACGCAGTTTATAACCAGAACTAGTTTAGCACAGACAGAAGATAGCATTTCAAGATGAAAAGTGAGTATTAATCCTGCGTGAGAAATGCAGAAATTTTGATATTTTTGGAACTTTGTGTAAAATTCTTTCGGAGATGTCTCAATGTGATGCCAGTGAATTTCGTTTGATGAGTATTAAAAATGAATTATAATTTGATTCAAGAACGAACCATCTGAATTTTATAGTGACTATGTGTATCAATGAAGCCACTGACAACAATTATTGAGGAAAGACGCTGGCGATGGTTGGGACATGTGCTCTGGATGACTGACAACCCACTACCAAAATAGCACTAAGATGGACACCACAGGGGAACAGAAGTAAGGGTAGACCAAAAGAGACATGGAGAAGAACAACAGAAAGGATGTTGAGCAATAGAGGGCTCACTTGGGCAAGAGTAGAAAAAAAGGCAAAGGACAGGCATTTGTGGAAAACCCTTGCGGAAGCCCTATGTGCCCTGGGCACTTAAGGTTCAGAGAGAGAGATAGGGATGCGTATTAAGACTTCAGTCTTGTAGTGAATCACATAGTACCACGTGAAGTGACATCTGAACTGCTGAAGTGAACAAAAAGAAGAAGTAACGTGCATTCATAAATTAAAAAGTGACAGTAGAGAAAGATAATGTCGTCACGACCACGACGACTATTCCTTGTATAAAAGATTCAGACGACCAGTGATTCGCGCAGGCATCAACTCATTCAAGATCTAGGATTAAAAGACAGTATCAATTCAAACTTCTTCAATCATTAATATATTAATTACACCAATATAATCAGAACACTGTATATAAATCAGAATTTTGCAATGTTATATCCCCATGGGAGATTGGCTGCAGCGAACCTCCACTCTGCTCTATTTCTTGTCTTCGTACAGCACTCGGCCAAGCTTGTCCCTGTCCATCTCTTGTTCTTTTCCCTTCGATCTTGCCCTTAAGAAGGGTCTTCAATATAATATTGTGCCTCTTGACATGGCCAAAGTATCTTAGCTGTCCTGTTTTCAAGATTTTCAATACTTCCTTTTTCAGTTCCAGCTGGTTTAGCACTTCGTTGTTTGTTTTCTTTTCTGTCCATGAGATACGCCCTATTCTTCTATCTACCCACATTTCAAGGGCCTTAATTCTCTTTTGTGCTGTCTTATTCAAGGTCAAGGCTTCTGCACCATGAAGGAATATTAAATATATGTAGCATTTTACCATACGTAATACATGTGATTTTCTGAGTCAGCTGTGCCCCGTTCTGAGGTGGAAGGTGATGAGATGAACCAAAAGAAAAACCTCCTTTATGAGTTGGTAGTTGGTACGAGAAGAGGTATAAGACGCCGCTAAAGACAGAGATGAAAATGACAAAAGGAGGATAGCAGGAAAGAACATAGACGAGGTTAAGTGTGAAAGCCAATATAGAAATGTTTGTAGCCAGTCAAGGCGAAGCTGTTTGTTTACCTACCAAACATTCCCTCCAAACATGTGCAGGCTTGGCTCTGTCAAATACCTTTGCACCGACTCTTCAACTTTCATCGTTAACATCTACCTTTCAGCGACTCACAGACTCCACCGTTGCCGTTTCCCACCGGTACCTCCTCCATTATTTAGTAAGCTTGTCGAGCACATCTGGAACAATTTAGCTTCGAATTACCCGCCAAAGCTTTCGCACCGATGCCTGAGACGCGTTTAAAATTGAATCAACTTTGTTCTGTGTCCACATGGCGGCAAATTCAATCCTGGTGCCAGAGGCACGGCGGGGGGCTCGCCATCTCGCTCGTGTAATGAGATGAGCAGGTTTCTGTAGTCAGTTCTTTGACAACTTCACGAGCCCAGGACTTGAAGGTTCAAGGAATACTCTGTGGCAGCAGGTAACATTTGTAATGTTCCACAAACTGCCTTCTACTCCCCCTTCCCCCCCCCCCCCTCACTGCCCTCCACATGAAGCACGACCGCTGGGATACATTTTTTCTTCTATGAGCGACAGTTCTGCCGAGCTGTACTTCTTTTAGAGCATCCACTCTGTGATCTTGTAAAATGAGAGAAAACAGATTACACCCTTCCCCCCCCCCCCTTCTCACTGCCCTCCACATGAAGCACGACCGCTGGGATACATTTTTTCTTCTATGAGCGACAGTTCTGCCGAGCTGTACTTCTTTTAGGGCATCCACTCTGTGATCTTGTAAAATGAGAGAAAACAGATTACACCCTTCTCTCTCTCCCCCCCCCCCCGGTCTCAGTATTTTGCAGAAGACAAAAGACCGTCATATTGCTTCCATCTATAACAACCACGAGCAACACAACAAAATATGTTGCCCTTGAACACAGTCTACCTTCCAAACCTGCATGTCTAGAGGTCGCGCGGTTCAAACCCAAGTCAGCTTGGTAAATCTCTCTCTCTCTCTCTCTCTCTCTCTCTCTCTAAGACATTATACTGGCCTTCTGACACATTCTGTCACACTGGAAGAAAGTCTTTGACTGGTTTTCTCTTACAACATGACAAGACGGCGTCAGTACAAGGACTTGAGTCTGTAACTGACAGGAGTCAGTACGTTCTACAGGTACTCACGTAAACCGTGTGCTTACATACATCAGGTGCAATGACAACTTGAACTTTTAAGTAGACAGAAAAAAACACTAATCACACCGTGTGCCCTCCAGCTTCTACAGTTTCTTTTTCTTAAAAAGAAAACAAAAATTAAAGTATTAGCTGGATATATGAACTGAGAAAGCTTCCCTGGCTTGGAATATGATGGCATAACCTGACACAAGCGGCGACAGACAAGGTAATAAACAAACAACCAAAAGCGTGGCTCGTGTTTTGAAGAGCGTTTCGTAAACTGAAATTCTCCTGAAAGCTCAAACTGCTGGGAAATAAATACACTCTCCTCCATGGGAACATCTTCCACCGTGGGAATCAGAGCGCTGGAAAAATCAAACGGAAGGAGCCAACCACTTCATTTTGTTATGCCAGCACCTTTACTGCCGAGTGCGATGTCTGGCGCGGGAAACGTTTGGAGGGAGCGAAGCTAGCGTGGCTGGGGGTTGGGGGGGGGGGTGGACGGATCTAGGAACACCTGCGGCGACCTGCCTGGCTCAGGTAGTGATCGATGCCATATGGATAGTCTTGGACTGTGCAGCCCCCATGTATAAACTTGTGATACCTAGCAATAAATATATGGGTGAAGGTTTTCGCGTACTTTTTCTTCTTTCCCAGCTTTTTCTTTTTTATCTTCCCCGTGTACTTCGACTTTCTCTGCGTGTCTTTTACTTAAGTATGATTTAAAGAGAAAGACACTTTACAGATCTGGGTCGAGTTTTAACTGTCAGGTACTTGAAGTAGTGGGGCGGAACTCCAGTAAGTGCTGACTTGATAAAAATACCAGGTGTGAGTGGATGTGAGCCGGTGGCAGACGGAGTAAACACAGAGTAAACATGCCCAGAGAAGTGAACAAAGAACAGGTTGGCTTGCGGGTAACACACAGGAAGTAAGACCTTCAAGTACTGAATACTACGTGAAGTGCTTTCAACATATGGCGTTGATACATGTACAGTGTGAGGTGAATTCAACATCTGGCCTTGGATACTTATACGTTAACGTAAGTACTCCAAACACGAAAGATGCTGGACACTACATCAAATGTTATGCGATGTGTTAGATAGTATATGTAGACTATTTTCTTTCTAAGTATAGGTGACCGTGGGCTATGAATCACACAGAAGTATCTGATAGGAAGGTGTGTGTGACTGAAACATGATAACTCTTAGGAAGGTAAAATGATAAGTACTGGAATCATGACTTTCTGCAAAAACACGTGTACTATTATCGCTACTGTGGCATCACCTTCTGATTAGGAGCTTGGAGTAAAAGAAAGTCAATGTTGTGACTATCTTGGAAAAGTAAAATCGAGTGCTTGAGTCTGCAGTTCACACCGGTCTGTAGTCCCAGACTGGACCCAAGAATGAGACTAACTCCACTCTGAGGCGGATAACTCATTAGCATGACCAAACTTAAGCCCAGAGGCCCGCCAGGACAAGAGGCCCGGTATCATGGGAAAATGCGATTACAGATTATCGTTTTATGAATTTTATATCTGGAGATAAACAGCGCAAGTCGGAGGTGGGGGGGGGGGGCTGAGCGGTGGTTAATCCGTCGCTGACTCGGCTATTACGTGGAAGACGTCAGGCTATATCCCGTTAACCGACCTTAGGAAACCAACAACCTGCCCTTGTTTCTTCTTATTCATCATTTCTCTGCTAACCGGTTTGTTTTTTTTTTTTGTCTTAATGGCAACAAATAACTTTTCTACCTCTAGGACTGCCGAGGACAGCAGCTGCTTCTTCAGCTCTAGTCTTGTAAGATGTCATTTCTAAGTCAGTCCAGCTCAAACTGGATCGTTTCCTATACTTTAGTGGGTGCATGAGAGACATACAAAAGTGCGAAAGAAGATCTCAGTCGGCTTGAGAACCAGGTTCTTACGACTGTTGTTTTCAGAGAAGTGTTGGTGAAAGGATGCCAGGTTCTGACTACCTGTAGCTTATCTGCTCTGGCACGGAGGTGGACTGCTTGTAAATCTGCCCTAGGGAAACTGGTCGCTAAGGGTGAGCAGATGAACTTGTCTAGTCTATTTCTCTGATTGACAGGTTCGATAATCAAAGCTCTCTTCATCTGAGACCAAACGTTCACACTTACGGCTTTGAAGTGGGTAGGATGGCCCACAGTCTGGGTATTGTTAGTTCCAACTAGGAGCAGTTCAACCTTCCCGGTCTGGCGGCTTGATCATCTGCACCTGGTCATCGTACATGAAACCGTGTGAAAGTAACAAGTATTTCATAAGAGCTTCTCTCAACCAGGCGGTCAGTGTGGTGTCATCACACGGTGAATATTATCTTCTCTCAACCAGACAGTCAGCGTGGTGTCATCACACGGTGAATATTATCTTCTCTCAACCAGACAGTCAGCGTGGTGTCATCACACGGAGAATATTATCTTCTCTCAACCAGACAGTCAGCGTGGTGTCATCACACGGAGAATATTATCTTCTCTCAACCAGACAGTCAGCGTGGTGTCATCACACGGTGAATATTATCTTCTCTCAACCAGACAGTCAGCGTGGTGTCATCATACGGAGAATATTATCTTCTCTCAACCACAGTCAGCGTGGTGTCATCATACGGAGAATATTATCTTCTCTCAACCAGACAGTCAGTGTGGTGTCATCACACGGTGAATATTATCTTCTCTCAACCACAGTCAGCGTGGTGTCATCACACGGAGAATATTATCTTCTCTCAACCAGACAGTCAGTGTGGTGTCATCACACGGTGAATATTATCTTCTCTCAACCTGACAGTCAGCGTGGTGTCATCACACGGTGAATATTATCTTCTCTCAACCTGACAGTCAGCGTGGTGTCATCACACGGTGAATATTATCTTCTCTCAACCAGACAGTGAGTGTGGTGTCATCACACAGAGAATATTATCTCCTCCCTGAGTCCACCATGTTATTGCTTCGATCTACAAACACTCTACGGAGGTACATATTACCTACCACCTCTTCCGCTGAATACATCCTCCGCCGCCTAAGTGGGCAAAATTGATGGGAAATAACATTATAGTGATTTTATAACCTGCTCATAATGTCTTTCACATTTCCATTGCTGCATACTGATAGAACTAGTGATAGATATACAACAAATGCATATAGTTCAATAAGAACAATAATACAAGTTCTAACATTAAATAAGAACCATGATAATAAAACAAGAACACAATAAACAGTAAATCCGCTAGGGAAATTATTGTATAATTCGTTATACGTTACTCCTTCTGAAGCTAAAAAAGGCAAAAGGCTCACATATCAGTTCTTACCTCTGAAAACCATGTTCCTGTAAACGAGACAAACAATTTCTCTTCTACATCAGTCAACGCGTAGCTCCTAACCACGGCTATAAAAATGTTCAGGTGCTAATGTTGATCAGAAGAGAGCTAACATGCCCTCTGAGATGGCGGCGTTCTACGGGATACGGAAAGTTAGAAAGTCCCACAAAATCGAATGAAGCGAAATAACAACTGTGCTGGCACTTCTGTAGCTTTTCTGACTGTCTAGACCGACATAGAGCGTCAGAAGCTTCTTCCACGTGTGTTCACAAGCTAAGCTCACGCTCGTCTCCGCTTCCAGGCCCGGCGTCTCACCTTTTTGATACCTTAGCGGCAGACACTGCCAGCAGGCACGGACGAACTTCATTGTCACCTGTCTGTATCCTAGCCACTCACGGCGCGTGATTTCAAGCAAGACCCCGCCCACACGTGGCAAAGATCGGGACTGTTAGCGTCTTCCTCTCTCCCGGCCGCCCACCTGATTACCAGGTCTGCTTTTACCTTTGCACGTGGGGTCACCGCGAGTCACGCTTGTGACGGGAAGAGGAAGAAATGATTAAATCATAAATGTCTTTTTTAAGCCCCGCCTCTTTCAGCCATCCTGAATTCAGAAGCACAAAACGTGATTGGGGTCGGGGTTGTGGACTTGGATTAATAACATATCTTAAATGTAACGAATTAAAGGCATATTTACATTCACCAGTTACATGTGGCCACTCCGGGAATAAGTTCTACGTTGGTGGCATCTTTTCTCCGTAAGGAGTTTTCCAAGAAGTGAAAAAGAATGAAAAGCTGCAGGACAAAACTGAGGAAAATGAAGAATGGTTACAAGTACAGCACAGTCGCTCTACAGAAAGGCAGGTAACAGACCCAAGATATGAGACGTCATGGGAAACAACACTTGGTCAAGATGAAACTTCATACCATGGAACTGCTCTGTGAAACAGTGTCATATTAGCTAGCCAGAATGAGGAGGAAGAGATCTACATTGTCCATACGTGGGTGGCGCTTAAGAAGAAGCTTGGCACTGATGGCTGGCATCGTTTCATCCTGACGTGTTAGCATCGGGGAAATGAGAAGCCATGACTGTCCGCTACTGCCTGTACCTTCTATCAACAAGAACACCACTTTAGTAAAGCGTTCGTCATTATAGCATTCAGATTTAAACCAATAGTAGATGACGAAACATTCTTAATTCTCTTCTCACGTAACAGGAAGAATTGACTGTGAAGCAGGTACTCCAACCCTTTAAACGCCTCTGTTTTACTTTTCTACGAATACGATTTCTTCATAATCTGGTTAAGTTCCTGGGCGCCTGAATGGCAAAGTGGTAAGTGCACTAGTCTCTAATGGCAAAGGTCGGTGGTTCGAATCCCACTAGATGTATCCTAGTCACCCAGCTGTAGAAAATGGTACTCGACTTCTGGAGTTAGGAAAGGAAAGGCGCCCAGGTGTGATGCCTACCACATCAGCCTCTAGTGTGCCAGGTCAGGGAAGCTGCGGGCATAGACAGTCTCTCACGTGGGTCCCTGCCATAACAAAGATCTTATCTTTTTTTTTCTTTTAAATTTTTTTTTATAAGAACCATGATAATAAAACAAGAACACAATAAACAGTAAATCCGCTAGGGAAATTATTGTATAATTCGTTATACGTTACTCCTTCTGAAGCTAAAAAGGCAAAAGGCTCACATATCAGTTCTTACCTCTGAAAACCATGTTCCTGTAAACGAGACAAACAATTTCTCTTCTACATCAGTCAACGCGTAGCTCCTAACCACGGCTATAAAAATGTTCAGGTGCTAATGTTGATCAGAAGAGAGCTAACATGCCCTCTGAGATGGCGGCGTTCTACGGGATACGGAAAGTTAGAAAGTCCCACAAAATCGAATGAAGCGAAATAACAACTGTGCTGGCACTTCTGTAGCTTTTCTGACTGTCTAGACCGACATAGAGCGTCAGAAGCTTCTTCCACGTGTGTTCACAAGCTAAGCTCACGCTCGTCTCCGCTTCCAGGCCCGGCGTCTCACCTTTTTGATACCTTAGCGGCAGACACTGCCAGCAGGCACGGACGAACTTCATTGTCACCTGTCTGTATCCTAGCCACTCACGGCGCGTGATTTCAAGCAAGACCCCGCCCACACGTGGCAAAGATCGGGACTGTTAGCGTCTTCCTCTCTCCCGGCCGCCCACCTGATTACCAGGTCTGCTTTTACCTTTGCACGTGGGGTCACCGCGAGTCACGCTTGTGACGGGAAGAGGAAGAAATGATTAAATCATAAATGTCTTTTTTAAGCCCCGCCTCTTTCAGCCATCCTGAATTCAGAAGCACAAAACGTGATTGGGGTCGGGGTTGTGGACTTGGATTAATAACATATCTTAAATGTAACGAATTAAAGGCATATTTACATTCACCAGTTACATGTGGCCACTCCGGGAATAAGTTCTACGTTGGTGGCATCTTTTCTCCGTAAGGAGTTTTCCAAGAAGTGAAAAAGAATGAAAAGCTGCAGGACAAAACTGAGGAAAATGAAGAATGGTTACAAGTACAGCACAGTCGCTCTACAGAAAGGCAGGTAACAGACCCAAGATATGAGACGTCATGGGAAACAACACTTGGTCAAGATGAAACTTCATACCATGGAACTGCTCTGTGAAACAGTGTCATATTAGCTAGCCAGAATGAGGAGGAAGAGATCTACATTGTCCATACGTGGGTGGCGCTTAAGAAGAAGCTTGGCACTGATGGCTGGCATCGTTTCATCCTGACGTGTTAGCATCGGGGAAATGAGAAGCCATGACTGTCCGCTACTGCCTGTACCTTCTATCAACAAGAACACCACTTTAGTAAAGCGTTCGTCATTATAGCATTCAGATTTAAACCAATAGTAGATGACGAAACATTCTTAATTCTCTTCTCACGTAACAGGAAGAATTGACTGTGAAGCAGGTACTCCAACCCTTTAAACGCCTCTGTTTTACTTTTCTACGAATACGATTTCTTCATAATCTGGTTAAGTTCCTGGGCGCCTGAATGGCAAAGTGGTAAGTGCACTAGTCTCTAATGGCAAAGGTCGGTGGTTCGAATCCCACTAGATGTATCCTAGTCACCCAGCTGTAGAAAATGGTACTCGACTTCTGGAGTTAGGAAAGGAAAGGCGGCCAGGTGTGATGCCTACCACATCAGTCTCTAGTGTGCCAGGTCAGGGAAGCTGCGGGCATAGACAGTCTCTCACGTGGGTCCCTGCCATAACAAAGATCTTATCTTTTTTTTTCTTTTAAATTTTTTTTTTTTTTTTAGCTAACTTCGATTTCGCTGCTTCCTACTACGTCTGTGCTTGGTGGAAATAACTTGAACTGTGTAATTTGTTTGGAGATTAGAATCTGCTTCCTTTGGTTGGCGATCAGAATTTGCCTCATTTAGTAGGAGATTAGAATTTGCTTAGTTTAGCTGAAAGTATTCTTAACAAGCTCCTTTCTCCTATTTATGTAAAATTCCACACTTCTTCAAAGAACAGTTTCAAAGTGGTTAACTCTATTCTGACCAGTGATAAAGGACAGACCTAGTGAATGTTCCTTTCCCTACTCGGACACTTACGTCTGTATAAATAATTTAAGAGGTAGTGGATCATAAGAGGTAGTTATCACGCCGTTGTGTCCCTGTCAGTTACGATCTGCCACACAAAACTCTTGGCACTGCGCGTTTAGGAAGAAAACAAAAAAACGACTTGAACTTTAGAAAGCGACCATCACCGTGGTGGCCCGCCTACCAAGTGGTAAATAGCCTGTAAAGTGTCAAGAGATCCGTGTCCTGTCTTAGGGACACGAGGAAATCGTCGCCAAATCCATAATGGACGTCCGTCTTTCGAAATCGTACGTCTTTCTTTAAAGTTAGTGTCAGGATGACATAAACGACTGTTTAAACGTGATTAAAAACTAGTATCTGAGCTCATTTTGACTGCCAGTTCCTTATAACTTTTTTTAAAACAAAAACTATAATGAAACCCCTGTATCATCAAAATACCGCCTAATGCTGGTCTCTATAAGTAGTATAAGCTGGTTTATTTCTTTAAATGAGTTTCATTCTGTTGTATGAGAGAAGAAAAAATGTGATAAAATAAAAGTGTGTTTAGCTTGTATTTTACTGTTAGTATGAAAAATAGCACTAAGATGGACAGCACAGGAGAATAGAAGTAAAGGTAGACCAAAGGAGGCACGGAGAAGAACAACCGAGAGGATGCTGAGCAACAGAGTGCTCACCTGAGCAGGAGCGGGAAAAAGAAGGCGAAAGACAGGCGTTTGTGGAAAACCCTTGTGGAAGTCATCATGCCACTGGCACTTAAGGTTCAGAGAGAGAGAGAGATGTTTCTACAGCTGCCCGGGTCTACACTTTATCTGTAATGTCTTATGGAACAAGTGTAAGACTTTGGGGGGGGGGGGGAGTGGATTTGCAACAACCTGAGATAAAAAATAAATACATCTGATACACGCGACTGCTCAAGCAGACATCCAGAAGGACAATCTCTGGGCCCAAGCTCAGATATGCCCAAATACCAAGCAACTGCGAGGCCGCACTGCACAAAGTGAATGAGATAACGGTCAGCCACATACAGCTGGCTGCTTGAGTCAGGGTTTGAGGACCATGGCCGGCCAAGACCCTATTCTACCTCCCAGGGCTGTCCTTGAAAGTGGACAGTAGTCTTACCAAGAGAAAATAAGGGATCACAGTGGGAAGACGAACCCGGTTTTAAAAGTGCGCCGAGCCGAAGTCGGATGTGCTGGGCTGAAAGGCGAGTAACTGGGACACAACGCAACCAACGTCCTTTTTGAGGCCAAACGACGAAGAGATCCAACAACTATCAACGCGCTAGCAGAAAACAAACACACTGTCTATTACTTCTCTGGGACTGGTATGTTACGTATACCAGATTTCAGCTTCAAGGTTAATATAATCACATATACATGTGATATGTCCTAGGAAACAATAATCACTTCTGTTCACGTTTCCCTTACTGAAGCTATGTCACTCATTACTACTCAGGAAAGACAGGCACCGAACTCAGAAATATAAAGACAGGCTATACAGCTGGTGTATACTAACTAGCTGCAGACCATGAGAAGCTGCCTTGAGAAATATAAAGACGGGCTACACAGCTGGTGTATACTAGCTAGATGCAGACCATGAGAAGCTGCCTTGAGAAATATAAAGACAGGCTACACAGCTGGTGTATACTAGCTAGCTGCAGACCATGAGAAGCTGCCTTGAGAAATATAAAGACGGGCTACACAGCTGGTGTATACTAGCTAGCTGCAGACCATGAGAAGCTGCCTTGAGAAATATAAAGACGGGCTACACAGCTGGTGTATACTAGCTAGCTGCAGACCATGAGAAGCTGCCTTGTGAAACACCACAAGCAGTAACTGTTTAGTCAATCATCTTCCAAGGTCATGGTCAGACAGATGGATGGATGGATACAGGTGGTGTACTCAGGATCAGGACGACGATAAGGAAGTGCTTCTAGACAAAACGTCTTGCTCCTCAACCAGTTTTGGCCAACTCCGGTAAAACAGCACGTGAAAACAAGAGATATCCGCCTGTAAAAATACGTACACAACTATACACTGTACACGTGTTGTCGAGCGTATCGTGGGAAAGAACGGGATTAAAAATGTGTAAAAACTAATAGGACTGCGTACATAAAACAAGAGAGGGCGAGACATAAAGATACAGGTGGCAAAAACCTGTGTGAGTAATCAGAGAACGCCATGAGAGGTAAATACTTTCTCAATGGCAGGAGTGAAAGAAAGATGCGGTAGATATATAGAGAAAGTTGTGATAAAGAAAGAAAGAAAGAAAGCAAGCAAGCAAGAAAGAAAGAAAGAAAGAAAGCAAGAAAGAAAGAAAGAAAGAAGTGTGGTGGAGATAACAGAGAAAGATGTGATGGTGATAAAAGAAATGTGTTGTGGCGGAGATACAGAGAAGGATGTGATGGTGATAAAAGAAAGGTGAGGTGGCGGAGATACAGAGAAGGATGTGATGGTGATAAAAGAAAGGTGAGGTGGCGGAGATACAGAGAAAGATGTGATGGTGATAAAAGAAAGCTGCTGTGACGGAGATACAGAGAAAGATGTGATGATGATAAAAGAAAGGTGTGGTGGCGGAGATACAGAGAAAGATGTGATGGTGATAAAAGAAAGATGTGGTGGCGGAGATACAGAGAAGATGTGATGGTGATAAAAGAAAGATGTGGTGGCGGAGATACAGAGAAAGATGTGATGGTGATAAAAGAAAGGTGTGGTGGCGGAGATACAGAGAAAGATGTGATGGAAATATAAAGAAAGAAAGGTGTGATGGGGGAAATATACAGAAAGATGTGATGGAGATATAAAGAAAGAAAGGTGTGATGGGGGAAATATACAGAAAGATGTGATGGAGATATAAAGAAAGAAAGGTGTGATGGTGGAAATACAGAGAAGGATGTGATGGAAATATAAAGAAAGAAAGATGTTGGGGAAAAGACACGCACTGCACGGGAAAAAAAAAACAGAAAGAAAGAATGGACTTGCTCACACGAAGCTCAGTACGCATGTAGAGAAGTAAGAACAACACCGTACGTCAATCCGCTCCACTCATGGCCTCCAAAATCTCCGCTTTTATTGCTACGTACATAAATCAACTTACGTTTTCCACCTTGAGGAAACAAGAACGGGTCAGGACCAAACACACAAGATGGAAAGGGTGATACGCAGAACGAAAGCTTATAAACAGCACAAGGTGGAAACGAATGCGTGGGAAAGTTATGTTTTACAAGTGTATCAAAGGTTCTCAGAAATGGTGAAGATAGCCACGAAGAGAGGTCGGCGAAGTCGACGAAAAAGAAAAAGTCTGTCTCCAATCCAGACAACTTTTAATCTGAATTCAATAAGAATAAACTGAATGTTTCAAAACTCAGATTCCGACTTTGATTTCAGTGGGGAAACGAAAACTAAAAACTTCTCTCCCTCCTCATTTACATTTCGGCGTTGAGAGGACAAACAGACTTCTTAATGAGACTAGACGGTTTGCACTTAAACATGCTATGCAAGAATGGGGTCTCAATTAAGGTATGTAAATGTTCCAGCTACTTTCTTGAAGAGTTCTTCAAATATCATGGACACAGAAAAGAACAAATATACCCATACTACAAGAACTTAAAATTTAAGAAGGCTGGCTAGTAAACAGGACTAAACAGAGAAAACTTAAATATTTTCGACCATATTAAACGTCATGATAGTTTAGAGAAGACCGTTTGAAAGGGTACATAATGGGAAAAAGAAAGAGAGGAAGACCAAAGCGAAAATGGTTGCAAGACATCGTTGATAATCTGCAAATAGATGCATCAGTAGCAGGGCATCTTGCTTACAACCGAGAGGCCTAAATGAGTGCTGTTAGGGAGGCAAAGATTCGCAAGGGACATGCAAATGACTGACTGAAATATTCCAGCGCAATGTATCAGTTGTAGTCGGGTAATGTAGCAGAAATCTACAATGTGATATTTTTTGTTTTTTTCTTTCACTAATATAGTTATCCCACGTATTATTTCTTTTCTCCTGCTCTTTTCTATGATACTCTAATGACTGGTCTTTGCTGGGCTGTTACATCAGACAATGCCTTCACAGAAACTGTTTATCACTCCGAGAAGCTGGTAATAGATCCCTTTCTTTTGTTTACTTGTCCATCTTATTGTTTCTGTTCACTTCACTAGACAGAAATCATCTCATTTTTGTTTTCTGAAATTCCTCCTCCTCTTCCTTCCTTCTTCTTCTTCTCCTTCACATATGAGATGTGAACTCTGAAGTCTCTCAAAAATATATAGGTGATATCTCAATTTGTTGTGGCCTGTACGAAGTACGAAGATCTTCACATGTTCCTCTCAGCCGAGCTCACAAGGGACATTCCTTTTAGTAGCGCGAGTGTCTTCTTTCAAACTTGCAAGTAGTAGTAGTAGTAGTAGTAGTAGTAGTAGTAGTAGTAGTAGTAGTAGTAGTAGTAGTAGCAGCAGCAGCAGCAGCAACAGTAGTAGTAGTAGTAGTAGTAGCAGCAGCAGCAACAGCAGTAGTAGAATTAGCAGCATTAGTAGTAGTAGCAGCAGCAGTAGTAGTAGAAGTATTAGTAGTAGTATTATAAGTAGCAATAGCAATAGTAGCAGTAGTAGTAATAGCAGGAGTAGTAGTAATAGCAGTACCAATAGTAATAGCAACAGCAGCAGTAGTATAGTAGAAGTAGCAACAATAGTAGCAGCAGTAGTAGTAGCAGCAGAGTAGTAGTAGTAGTAGTAGTAGTAGTAGTAGTAGTAGTAGAAGCAGCAGCAGCAGCAGCAGTATCATCAATAGCAAGAAGAATACTCTATGTATAAGGAAAACACAATGGACGAGAGAAGAATCAATATAAAAAGTAGGAAAATGGAACGAAAGAGGCCAGAACAATTAGATTTAAAAAATACAGAAACAGAGTTATTCATTAACGACTTACACAAAAGTAAGTGCTGTAAGACTAGTATGTACAGAATGTGTACTTCGACATGAACAAATATTGTTCCCAGCTCTTTAAAAGTCTAATTATTTGTTCTCAAGGCTTTGTTGCAGTGGCCTTGTACTCCTTTATATATTTTTATATACCTGAAAACTGAACGTGAACAGAAAAGCAATTTCTATAAAACAAGAAGCTCAAACCATACGCTCTCCAATCTCCCTGAGAACGTGAGAACCGCTGTGGCTGACCGGTAGAAACGAAGCAGCTAAAGTAATTTTGTGGTGCTGCTAGCGAAGACAGGCCTGATCTTGGAATAAAACAAGGTGTTTCCCAGTCTGGCACACGACGACAGACAAGCAGGAGGTGATAGACAAAACCACGAATCCGGCGCTTTCTGGCGGTAAATATTTTTTTGTCAGGAACCACGTGGCCAGTGAGGCTGATCAGGAGGGGGAGGATAAAAATAGCTGACATGGGATAAAATTAGTTTGTCCATGCTGACAGGAAGGTAAGGATAATGTCATAAGCAAGGAGATGTGGTTTTCAGGTTTAAATATTGTGGATCTTTCAAGAGTGAGCTCGGGTTCGGAGAAGGCTAATGACCATTTCACGGTGGTCTCTGGTGAGACTCTCCTACCACAGGCACCGACAAGCAAGCCACAGCAGTCAAGACCAGTCCACAGAAGCTGATAAAACGAGCTCCATCTAAGGCACGGCATCTGAAACACTGATATTAAGCATATAAAACTAACCTGTGCCCAAGAATTCGATTACTTCATTGTGTTTGCCAAAGAAGACAAAGCCGATAAGCACCCATACACACCAGTAAATGTCCACCAGAGAGAGAAGAAAGGACAATGAGTACACAACCCTGTACACAGACACGGCGTGTTGGTTCACTCGGTTACGACAACAACTGAGACCAGCAACAGAGCTAGGCCCTCTTTTGTTCACAGTTACAGTTACAAGCCAACACCTGTACAATCAGTCACGAGAGAAGTTCTACAGAAAATAGCTCACTACACTCCACAGACAACTAATATCTTCTCCAGAAGTGTCTCCCGGGGGGGGGGGGGAGTTATTATTTTTTTCAGTAAAATATCTCCAAAAAATTCCCCGTGTCATCGGTTAAGGTAGATTTTCACAGCGTGAAAGCTTGTGACGAGATTTAGCTGAACTGATCGATGCAGTAAGACATTGTTATGTACGCTTAGCAAGCTCGGTAACTTTTACAGTAAATTTACAAATAAAATTTCTCACTGCTTCTAACTTCCTATTAGTTCCACCGCAGACTGTACATCACTTCTTCAATACACTAAGATTACAACATTCAAGCAGGAGAGTGAACTCTTTCACATGGCAAGGCACTGGATTTAAGAACGGTTACAGTCGGGCTAGACAACTCTTCTGTAACACATGGATTCCTTGCATAATTGTGTAAAACTATCTGACAAGAGAAGACAACTCTGTTTAAAAAAAAGATGTCCCTTGCATAATTGTGTAAAACTATCTCTAACAAGAGAAGACAACACTATCGTAAAAGACGGGGTTCCTAGCATGATTGTGCAAAATGTCTCTGACAAGAGAAGACAAAAACTCTAGCGTAAAACATGATATTCCTAGCATAACAATGTTTCTAAAACTGTCTCTGACAAAAGAAGACGCATCCACAAAGCGAGGCAAACCAGACTGCACTGTACACACCGTTATTGATAACTTAACCGAGAATTTGCGAGACTTCGTGACGTGATGTTATACTGTTCATAGGAATATAATTTTTCTTTACTGTTCATATTTAAAACGGACGATATGATAAATATATTCAGTTTCACTATTTCATTCTTTCTGTCAATTCAGTCACTTTGTGATATCAAAGACAACTGTAAATCACAAAAGTTTATTTAAACTCGGCCTGACAAGCGCCTGGGTATATTACTCAACACAACAGGCAGGAGTTTGATATGTTTATGGTACAGAAAAAGATTGAGGACTGTGGTACAACTGGTTCTAGTAGAGTACAGACAGTCAGAGGTGTATGGTGCAGTTTAATAAAAAAAGCTAGAAAGAAATGAATGTCAGAAGGAATATACAGAACTATAACGCAATATTTTGTGGGAGATCACTGGATGGAAATGTGGTTTATCAAAAGAGCTATGCCAATTCCACGGACAGCAAAGATTACTAATGAAGAATATATATATATATATATATATATATATATACACACACACACAGAAGAGCTGGAGAGACAAAAAAGTCTTGTCCAAAAAAAAAGAGAGAAACAAATTACGTAAAACATGCTGTGAGACGACTAATATTGTAACAATAGGAAAAACAGATTGAAGAAGACCAAGGGAAAGACAGAGAGAAATGATGCTGGGGTAATTTGACGAGATAGTGTGAGATGATATCACCAAACTGAACTGATGGCCTGCATGAACGTAACTGCCAATGCCAGTCGGCAAAGCACTGATGATGATGATGATATTACTTTTTGGACGCCCTAACCAAGATGGTCTCTGCCAAATAAGTGCTATTTTTAATGTTTGCTGATTCGTTCTTTTCATCATCCTAAAATAAAGCATATCGCTGAAACGTTAGTTTCCTACTGTTTGTTTTACATTTCTACGTGCTCATCCCATCTTCCCACTTGAAGCTCTTTCTATCTTTTCTATCTGTAAAACTGCACTACAGAGCTCTGGCACACAAACACACACACACATATATATTTGTTCGCATCACTTCCCTAGAGAAGTCACGTTAAAATCAGGTTTCTCTGCCATTATTTAAGATCACATAGTTAAAAAAAACTACATTCGCGATGAAGTTTACTCAAAGCCCTAACCAGAATGCTCCAGATCAAAGACGAATCATGGGCAGTACTTGCTCCTCCAGATGATATCGGCTTGAAACCTTGAAAAGCGGGCACGACCACACAAATGAGCTGTACCAAGATTAGAGCTGCAGTGGCAGTAGCTCATTAGGGAAGGCAGAGCAGGGAAGGCGATCTCAAACTCAACGATCAAAGATACACAGGTGTTTTTGGTGGTACTGTGAGATGCGAGAGACGCGAGGAAGAATTATGGTGGTCAATGTGAAGTGAACAAAATGACTGTAAAGCTGTCAGTTCAGTACATGTGAAATAAATCAGACAGCACAACGGTGTTGTGAATAAAGTAGTCTGTTAAGTGAACTGTATTCTCATCAGAAGTCTCTGGATTAGAATTCGCTACTAGAGGCCTCGAAATGGTTTCAAGATGTCTGACATGCCGTTATTTGAAGTACTTCTTCTGGACACAACATATCTGTCCGCTGAGCAGGGCGTACTGAATGACACTATACACAAATGTCAGCGTATGAAGAGAAAGTACATGATGGCATCATTTCAGTCTAATGAACAGGTACAGAATTATTACACCGAAATGTAACACATGAAACATGATTTCATCATCATCATCATCATCGCCTTTCACTCACTCGAGAGCACAGGCCAAGGATAAAGGCTCTCCAGTCATCCCTGTTCTTAGAATTATTCTGTTTCCTTCCATATGTATCCCTTGTCTCTGAGCACTGTCATAATTTCTCCTCTCCGAGTAAGTCTAGGCCTTCCCTCATTTTCTATTTCCTTGAGGATTCCATGTCAGTGCCTGTCTTGCTATGTTGGTGTCGGGTTTCCTCCGAGTGTGGCCAATCCATCTCCACTTCCTAGACAGAAACATGAAATGCCAGCCAAGAAATAGGTCATGAGTTGAACTGAGAAGCTAGTAAAAGAAGCAGGTTGGAACTGATAAACAGGTGGTGCGCCTTGTGCTGACCCCTAAAGAAACTTCTCAAGCGCGCTCTTCCTGGATGAAAGTGCTCAAAATCTCAACTTACAAGACAGAAATATCCAAGCAACTGCTGTCAGTTCTCCTCGGTAATGAAAGGGGGAAATCCATCCACAAGATATAAATACAGCTGGTACAAACATAAGAAAGCGGCTTGCTTAGGCCCGTAATACGTGAGAGGCAAAGCTCAGAACCAACAGACAGAACAAAATTAAAATTCTTGTTGTGGGATCTCATCACCAACACGGCTCGATATGGGACATGATGATGGAGAATACTGATAGCAATTTTCACGGACAATATTTTGCTTCGTTTTACAGCGTCATGGCCAGATATTACCTGTTTTCCTCTAATAGTGAAAGAACGATAAAGAGAGAAAAGAAAGGCACAGAGAGAAGCAAAAAGAAAGACAAACTGAGAGAGAGAAAACAACAGAGAAAAAGACAGAGGGTGGGGGGGGGGGGAGAAGAGAAACCGCTGAGAAAACAAGGAACTCTCTGGTTCTAAGAACTCCCTGAGGTACAGTTATTCCAAGAACTGGAACGAGACAGATGGCCGCATTCAGCGCCCTGGGTATCCACTCACTCGAACAAGCTAGAACAAAACGATGCACCAAGCGTAACACCTATCTACAAACCCATCAAACGGCAACGCCTTCATTTACACTTGGTCACGCGACCCCCAGCGGACAAAGACAACATCACAGCCGGGACAATACCGGCGTCTTCATCCTAGTTCTACGCTCGTGCCATGACGGTGAAAGTGCTGTTATGATGAGCTGGGCCTGGCAGGTGACAAATTTATGCTCATCTTGAGCCAGACATTCCTACTTGTGACGAGGTTTGCTTGGTAAAATGCTTGAGGCGTGTGTGATGTACTAGTTGTTGAGATTTTTCAAAGCAAAATAAAACAAAAACTATGTGTGGTTGGCTTGTTATTGCTCTTTGCGTAACCAAGAATCTGAATTCTTTCTTACTAGCTGATGTTTGTGAGGATATCTTGAAAAAAATAAAAATCGCAAATCGGATCAGGAGCGCGACGTGTTCATTTCATTTTCAGAGTGATCCTAACAATCATGAGATAAGAGATGTGACGACTGCAGTGAAACTGGTTATACAACGAAAGTAGATGGAGGTGTATGATTGTTTTACAACAAGATACAAAGAGTGAGGAAAGTGCGCAGAAACAAGAATGGCAGAAAGTAAGACAATCACATACAAACAAAGAACACCATATGTTTAATCTATTTTTAGTGTTTTTATCTGCTGTGTGTCTGTGTTTTTTTTAATGTGATCCTTGAATAAGGCTCTTGTCGAAATATTGGACTGTCGCATGTTATTCATCTTGCTTTCTGCCCACTTCCCTCGCTCTTTCTACCTTGTTGTGAAGCTGAACCATACACCACCATCTATTTTCAGTCATAACAAAGGCCAATCTTCTTCACTGCTCGAACTCACTGACCGCTACATCGCTGGGTACAGTCAGGTAACAACATTCAGCTCATAGCTTGGCAGGTCAGCAGGTAACAAAACATGCAGAAGATCTGATAACAAAAGACAGAGGGGTCTGTAGAAAATGACCAGGAATGTGTCCTATGTATGAAAGAGTGCGCATTTCCTTCATCTTTTCGCCTCTGAACTAGACAATAACAAACACTAGGAAATGAAAATAAAAGCTGCAAAGAAAACGTCTGTCAGCTGTAGGTACCAGGTGGAGCCCCAGTGTCAGCTATGACGAAGCTGATTAATGTGACTGAATCACTTGAATAATTGACATGGCGGTGACGGCTGCTGTGCAGTGATACACTGAGCTGTACGGATGATAGAAATCACAGCAGTATCAGCTGTGTTGATAACACTGGTCACAGATTATAACTTGGGGGTGGGGATTTTGTTATGATTGTTGCAGGGCTGCTAACTGTAATGATAGAGAAGGCCGTATGGAGGAACTAATCAGAAGATGAATACACGCACAATTCTAAACATTCTATCACAACTAGAAGATGAATACACGCACAATTCTAAACATTCTATCAAAACTAGAAGATGAATACACGCACAATTCTAAACATTCTATCAAAACTAGTAAGTACCAAACGCCCACTCTACAGAACTAGTACAACTGACTATTGGAATTCAAAGCTTCTGTTACTTACTTGTTCCGCGGGGAGGTATTCACAGATACAAGCCCATTATAAAGTTCGAAGATATGTCTTCGATTCTTGGAGGGACTGCAGAGCTATGAACCTATTTTATCTGAAACAGTGGTCACCGATATTCTGTTCTCAAAGGTCATATAAAAGATATATTGGTAGCGGTTCTTGACTACTGAAATAATAATCCCTCTAAAATAATCTCAAACATCTCTACTTTAAATCTTTCAAGGAAACTATAGAAATCTGTAGATGTGTGCTAGTATGGTTAAAACTTTTTTTTTCTCCCCTATCCGCGGCTGTTTCCAGACAGTTCCGGCTAGGATGATGGACAACAAGCAACGAACGCATATCACAGACTGGCAAATCCAGTATTAAATCAAAACAACTTATCATCGATTTGACATTAACATACACCTGGCATTAACACCTGTCTTGTGAGCAGTAGTACAGTAGAGTGTTTGGTACTCTAAAGCAGTCAGTCAGCTGTAGGTCGCTGGTAGACATGTTATTTAGACTGAACATGCTGCGTCTCTGACCGCACTGCTAAACGTCAAGTCCGTGAATCTTGAGACAAAGAAACGCTCTCCACGCAGTACGTGACTGATCCCACATGGATATCATCATCATCAGGTGCCGTGCCGACTGGAATTGGCTATTATGCTTCTCCAGAGTACACGATCCTTCATGCAGGCCATCAGCTCAGTTGGTGATCTCCTCTCACACCATCCCGTCAGACTGTCCAGTATCATTTCTCCTGGTCTTCCTTTTGATCTTCTTCCTTCTATTTTTCCTGTTGTTATAATATTTTTAATGCCCCCTCTTCTCATTGCATGTCCTATGAAAGTACATTATCTCTCTCTTATCTTTTTTTACAATATTTTATGTCTCTCCAGCTCTTCTCATACATTCTTCATTAGTCATTTCTGCTGTCCAGGGGATTCGCAACATTCATCTAATAAATCACATTTCTGCTGCTTCCAATGATTTTTGTGCAGGCCTGTCTATTGTCCATGATTCACTTCCATATAACAAGATAGTTTCAGTGTAGCATTTTAGGATGCGTTTTCTAACATTCACTGAAAAGGATATGTTGGATAATATGTTTCTCATTCTCTGAAATGCAGTCTTTGCTTGGCCTATTCTGTTCCTAATTTCTGTTCTGCATTTCTCATCTGAAGTTATTACTGCTCCAGTGTATTTGAATTTCTGCACCTGCTTTAGAATAGTTCCGTTTAATTTTATACTGCATGTTGGCGGATTCTGTTTCTTAGATATATCCATAGTCTCTGTCTTTTTATATTTAAAGTAAGGCCTTTCTGTTAACTTTATTTGGCGACTTTATCCAAGAGATCTTTGGCGACTTTATCCAAGAGATTTTGCAGGTCTTGTTGGTTCTCAGCTATCAGTACTATGTCGTCAGCATACCGAAGGTTGTTAATTTGTATCCTCCAATTTTTATGCCTAGTTCTGTGAAGATTGTTCTTAGAATATTCTCGCTGTACAGAGGAAAAAGGTCTGGAGATAATACACATCCTTGTCGCACCCCTTGTTTTATAGGTTGATATTTTCCAGTTCTATTTTCAACTCGAATTGCTGCTTCTTGCTGCCAATATAAATGTTTTACAACCCTCAGGTCTTTGCCGTCTATATTCACGTCTTCATGTATTTTAATAATTTCATTATGTTTCACCCTGTCGAATGCCTTGATGTAATCAATGAAACATAAGTAGAGATCTTTCTGTACTTCTAAAACTCTTTCTGTTAGTGTTCGTAAAGCATAAATGGCATTGTGTGTTCCCTTTCCTTCAACAAATCCAAACGTTTCATCTGCTATTTCCATTTTCATCCGGTGGTCATCACATTCCTTTGCACCTGGTTTCTTTGGTAGTGCTATAAACGTGGATTTAAGCAAGTCACTTGGAATATAACCATTGTTGTAAATGTCATCCAGTAACTTGGTTATTATTTTTATTCCTATCTCCTCTGGCACCTCTATTTCTTCTATTGTTATATTATCAGGCTCAGTCACTTTTCTTCTTCATGTGTTTGATGGCATCTATCAGGTGTTCCGACGAATTCCCTTTCTAAGACCGAAATTTCTTTACGTTAAAACAGTGATGATTATTTGTGAGTTCTGTTAATGTTTCTTCGGTTAGGTTCAGGTGTACATTTTGTGTGATATGTAAACATTTCCTCTGACCATGTTACACAGTCACGGTTACTTAGATACTGAAAGTAGAAACATCTGTCAATTACGATGCTCTAAAATGCAAATAAAATATTGGTAGATTCACCCAAGAGAGAAGGTCTCCAGCAAAATAATGCTTGGCAAAACCCACAACTAAGATGTAACGATGTACCGGCTTTAAAAAAAAAAAGTATTTTGTCATTCAAAAATGCCATGATAAACATCCACATATAAACAGTAGATTGTGTACATTTATATTTCAACGGACAAGTGAGAAACCTTCAACCAAAAGAACTGGATTTCACCTGGCACGTGTCAGCTTGTGGCCAGCACGTGTGACGTTGCCTCAGGTGTTTGCTGTCTTCAGCGCGTGGTCACCGCAGGTCAGCGGCCCGCCACGGATCTCTGTGCTTAACCTTTGATCTGAATCCACCGACCCCGACCTACATCTCTGTGAAAAGGAAAAGATTCCGTGTCTGGTCAGTCAGAGCTAGCCTTTAACCCTTTTTTTCCCCTTTTTTTCATCTTCTCCCCCTCCCCCAACCAACCAAAGACCTGTCCTAATTTTGTGACCCTGCTGAAAGAGCTGACCCATGTTTTGCTAAGTGTTTCAGAGAATCGCTGCCCCTGTGGTCAAACTGAGTTGACCTAGCTTGGACAGTCGCTGATCACACTGGAGAAAGGTGGACAGGTGGTGTGAACAGTGGTCTGCTGTTAACAAAGCACAGACTCATCAGACCACAGTTTTACAAGTTCCACCGGGTTATCACAGACCGTTGATCTGGTTCTGAAGAGAGACGGAATATTTTATAAACCAATTAAAGACAACAAGAGTCCCGGACAGCACAAGACTGATCGATGATTCCAAGTTACTGACAGGCCGGACTTCTAAATCTGCTACTACCGAGAACGGTTCCTAATATTATACAGTAACAGAATACAAGTTTGCTGTTTGTGATTATCAGCCAATTCCTATCTGATAAGCTAAATGTGTACTCGTCTGCCTTCTCCTAGACCATAATCACACACGAAAACCAAGCCTCTAAACATCAGTGCTACAGAAAACAACCACCTCAAGAAAATGTGCTTTCTGTGAGTTGCCGTGAGTAGACGAAGCTGAACTTGGTAACGACTGGAAAATTCCAGGGGAAAAGAGAAGAGAAGAAAGCCAAAAAGAGAACTATCTCAGTGGACTGACTAAACGGCATGGAAAAGGAAAAGCATCTGAACCATTTGGAAACACCTAGGACCCCATAAGATAGAGAAAGCATGATCGTGAACGCTATTCGATATTACATATAATAATAGTAATAATAATAATAATAATAATTCTTTGAAGTTAAATTAACCATACTGTACACATATATATTTCTATGAGGGGCTAGCATTAAAAAGACCTCCATAGAACAAGAAAAGGTTTTGATGATATGATCATGTTTAAAGACAATAAGTTTTAGTTTAGTTGTGATCTGATTTGTTCGCTCATTTTCTGCCAATCAGTTTCCTCCTGTTCTATGATGAAAATATGCGCAATATCTTCACAATGATTTTACACTCTGCCTCTATATAGCAATTCATACACTCAGAAACCGCTTATATACAAAGTTTAAGACTGGAAATTCTGCTCTGTGTATATGTGCATAAACATCTGAAACTGTGGAACCTATACCCCCAAAAACTGTACCGTACCTATTTTACGAAACACCGAGAAACGTCTACTGACCCAAATGAAATGCCCAAGAAAACAAGCTATGAGGTTCTACAAAAGAACTGAAAAAAAAAACCCCAAATAAATACAAGTGAAAAATGTAATCCCAATTACCCACAAGCAGAAATTCGTACAAACAAAAGCATTTTATTAGAAGGTTTTCACACAGTTCTGTCTTATGTAGTTTTGTTGTCTTGAATGATCTTAGATCGAACGGCTTGTTCTTCTGGCAATAACGACGACAACGATGACGACGTATAAATAGATAACGAAGATAGATAACTGCCGCTGGCTTCATTCATTTCCCAGGACATACGTAAAAAGATGGAACAACGTACTCGACCCAGCTACAGTACCAAGTTGTTCTATGTAAGCTCTGCCGCAACATGGAACACATTAATCTATTCATCAAACTATCTGAACACATTCTGCTTGTAAGAAGTTTCACCAGGACGCAACATCCTGACCAGAAACTGCCCGCCAATAACTGCCCGACTTTAGGACAAACTTCACATTGTTTGGTTTCAAACACATAGACCTGCGGGCGCGTGTTGGCGCTGAAAGCAAGAACAGGCACGGCCAGTTTTAGCTTTACAACACTGAAATCAGATCATAAAGAATGGTCAACTGTAAACCACAGGGCTTAACAAGAGAAGCGCGGCCCGGGAAACTGGTCATGGCCGCCTTCTGTCTATACAGATGTGTCCAAGCCATCTATTGTATTTATGGTGCCTTTTCCACGGGGGTCAATTCGGGACAAACACTTTTTTGTCCTGTTTTCTGTTCCTGCTGGCCCCAGCTAATCAGGTCTCTTGAGCTGTGGCCGGTGTGTCAACATTACAACTGCTTAAGGAGGATGGTTGTGGGGGGGAAATGTCGGGGGGGGGGGGGGAAGAGAAAAATGAGAGAGGATGTGAAAGACGAAGCAGGAACTACAAGGTATAACGAGTGTTAGAGAACTATGACTATCACAAGGGTTAGGGGATCACAACTGACCAGGGCCCTATTTTTCACACACCCCCCCCCCCAACAAATGATTCTTGCGATAAACTGGTTGTTCTGATATGTTGGCTTTGTCAAACAAGCAGGAGAAACGTACTGTCCAGGCCAGGTGCCAGAGTTAGCCGAGAAGTCCTCACTTTAGCTCCGATACTGGACTTTAAAAAAAAAAAAAGTCAAAAACTACCATGTCTTCGTTTGCATCTGCAGATTATGCATGGGTTATGACGGGATGTTACACGAACTTTACATGAACGCTAAGGAAACAGTCTGAGAAGAAGAGATGTTATAACTCTGCTAGTTACTTCAGCTGTCAACTTCACTCAATTTTCATGAATAAATTCAGTCAGATTACTTTTAAGAAATGAGAAATGTTCTAACGAATCTTACTAAATATTAAACATACCATTTTACTGCAGTTTAACACATTGGGCTAAATATTTTTTTTTAAATTCAGCTGAAACAATTTTTCCGTCAAAAAAAAAGTTCTATTTTTCCGGTCCTGAAAATTTCTATTTTATAAAGAGTAGTTTACCTAGCTAAAAAAAAAAAAATGTATATCCGTCAGAGAGTAAACGGATCTGGGCTAATCCCCCACAGGGCAAACACCTGATACTGGATAGATGAATTTACCCACGCGAGGAAACTGAAGAGACAGATTTCACGCAACAGACTTACTGACTTACATAGTTGCTCATCTTAGGACGCAGTTTGTACACATGAACAGTAGTTCAGCAGACCAATAAGATGACCGAAGGGAGTGGACCGACTCATCCAGAACTCCAATTAGTATGTAGTCATCCAGCGGACCAAAAGAAAGATCTAGAGGCGTGTCCTACTGGACAACTGATTTACGATATATAAGCAGGCATATGCAGTTTGAGAGGAGAGAGAGAGGAGAGAGAGAGAGAGAGAGGAGAGCAACGACAGATAGAACAGATGGACATTCATTCATTCATTTGCATGTCCCTTGTGGAACTTTGCCTCCCTAAGAGAACTCCTATAGGCCTCTCGGTTGTGAGCAAGATGCCCTGTTGCTGATGCATCCATTTGCAGATCATCAACAATATATTGCAACCATCTTCTCCCTGGTCTTCCTCTCTTTTTTTTTTTTCCTAATATGTAGCCTTTCAAGACGGTCTTCTCTAGATTATCATGACGTTTAATGTGTCCAAAATATTTAAGTTTTCCCCCTTTAATCCTCTTTACTAGTCAGCCTTCTTCACTATTAAGTTCTTGTAGTATGGATATATTTGTTCTTTTTTTTGTGTCCATGATATATGAAGAACTCTTCTGTAGCATTTACATTCAAAGGCATTTATGTGTTTCTCAGATGGACAGGCAGAATAAATAGATATTCAGGGGATAGAGATGCAGTTTAGTGGTATAAGTAGTTTAGGACAGACAGAAGATAGCATTTCAAGTTAGAAAGTGATTATTAGTACTGCGTGACAAATATAGATTTGAAATTTTTTGAACTTTGTGGAAAATGCTTTCGGAGATGTCTCAGTTTGATACCTGGGAGTTTCGGTTGGTGAACATTGAAGGAGAAGTATAATTTCATTCAGGAACGAACCATCTAATTTTTAGTGACTATGTGTGTTAAGATTTCAGTTTTGTTGTGAACCAGACAGTATCACGTGTAGTGGCATCTGAAATGTCGAAGTGAATAAAAAAGAAGACGTAGTAACGCATTTATACATTTTTAAATGACACAGGAAGATAATATCGTCGCAGTCACAACGTGTTAACACTGTTGTATGAAAGTACTTTAGGTTGTAACATTGAAACGGCCACAGCTATATGTAACAGTCGCCATCACTCAAAGTCCAGCAATATCATCAGAAAAAGAAAGGCATATTATATAAATCAGAACCGTACACCTTTACATTAGCAGCACGGAACTACTACAAACAAGGACCAAAAATCTCTCTCTGCATACAAGAAAAGGTCATTAGGTTAACACAGGCACGGTCATATTTACAACTGAATTCCTACAATGATAACAAGTTTTACAGAATGTAGCAACACTAGCACCAACAACAAGTTACAACACTCTGATATTTACCGGTGGTTCAACATGATTTCGGAACAGGAGCAACAACAGCAGCAGACCAGATGTTGCAACTCGTAAAGTTTATATAACAACTAGAACCAAGTGAAAACCAAATACAAAAGTATATCTTATCAATAGGAGACTGTATCATAACATTATAACAGTTTCTAATAATTCTTATGTCTATAATTCTACGCAACTTCTAGCATATTTATTTTCCAAAACACAGCTGAAGTCCAAAATGACAGTTCCTATTTGTGTATGTCAATTTTACCATATACACAGACAAATGTATATATATGAACCCATAGACCGGATTATTATAACACTAAAATAGCAATGTGACTGCTAGGAAAGACACGCTAACAATATCTGCTGCTGTAATCACAACACACACTAAACACCACTTCTCAGAACGCACACGCGTCATGCAAACAGAGTTATCTTGGAAACAAAACCCCTGGTACTTCTGTTATTCCCTAAGCCACTGCAACTCCCTCTCCTAATCCCGAGACTAGTCTAATCCAATCTGGAAAATTCCCTAACTACAAGCAATTAATTTTACCAGCAAGGGGGCGCCCTCGTCCACTAAACTACAGATGGCGCCTGCAAGACAAAGGTGCTCACCTCCCTGGACCAGCGGTATTCAGGTAGAAGGATAATCAAATTCCGGAAGTCCGTGGAGATTTGTGCCATCAGAAGACAGTGATGGATGCAAAGTCTGCGAGTGGCAAGGTGGTAATGACTACCGCCATCTCAGCTGGTTTTCAGACCTTAGCTTCTCCTAGCATCCCCGGAGAGTCATTACGGGCGAAACGTAGCAGAAGGTTGCTAAATTCTGTGACACGTAAACACTGGGTTAAGATATCGGTAGAACTGTTCAAAGATACACTACAACTTTAAACAGTAATAAAACTAACAAGCGGAGTCGGAATGATAACCAAAGGATAACGAGATCATGCGACGACCCAGGAAATCGTGAAAACTCACACCAGAGAGATGGAAAATATTATTTTAAAAAATTACGTTGACATTGTGCCAGTGAGGAAATGTCCTCCCACAGTTCAGATCTGCTCCGGCGCCACGTGCATACTTTGTTTCTATCCCCTAAGCCTTCTTCTCTGTAGTACTTTTTTTTTCAGACGTCGACTTTGGCTCCAAATGCTGGTGTTGTTATGATGTCTACATGTACCTTCTTTCTATATGACGCTGGCTTTGGCTCCAAATTCTGGTGTTGTTATGATATCTACATGTACCTTCTTTCTCTAAGACTGACTTTGGCTAAAAATTCCGGTGTTGTTATGATGTCTACATATACCTTATTTCTCTAAGACTTTGGCTTTGGCTCCAAATTCTGGTGTTGGTATGATGTCTACATTAACTTCTCTCTCTAAGACGACCACAGCTGCTTCCTCAAACTCTTTATAACATACTGCGTCTTGTTGGATATGTTCATGTCTGATTCACTGCTGGATGGAGGAAGCAGCTAGACTGTGTAACGTATTATAGAGCTGTCTACTATGTCCTGTTCTCAGTGTAAACATTATCACTTTTTTCTTTTCGCTATAGATATCTTCTGTATGTAATCGGATGTCCCTTCTCTCTATACTTTAAAATTTATTGGCACTTTTTATCATTGGAGATGCTTTTGAAGCAGGCAGATATCAATTGCTGGCAGACATCAAATGTTGGCAGATATCAATTGCTGGTAGACATCAACTGCTGGCAGATATCAACTGCTGGCAGACATCAACTGCTGGCAGATATCAACTGCTGTAGGTTATGCCATGCATCATCTTGCTGAGCACCCTTTCTCATGCTGGACTGGCGTAGTCGGCCGCGGTAATAGCAAACAATTTTGTGTTGCAAGGTCCAGTTTCCCTGCGCTTGCAACTTCTAACTTCAAGTTTGGTCCTCATTTCCTCTTCGAATGATGCTGCGCTCTTGCAGAGAGTAGCTCTCTATATGACTCAGTCTTTTGCAAGATCTTCTCAGACCTTGTGGCTGATAGAAAACTGATGACTTACAAATATCTTTATATCTCAGTTTAGGTCTACCATATGACCTTCCCGCC
Source organism: Achatina immaculata (assembly GCA_009760885.1). Lineage (NCBI taxonomy): Eukaryota > Metazoa > Mollusca > Gastropoda > Stylommatophora > Achatinidae > Lissachatina > Lissachatina immaculata. Next base: position 22,556,670 of record CM019694.1, read on the forward strand.
ATAAAGGTCATCACACAAAACCTGCTTGGAACAGGGCTGCCGCCCATTCTTGTTACATATCCCAGTCATCTCAACCTTCTGTTGCTTATTATTGTCATCACTGATGGAAGCTTAGATTGTTGACGAACCTCAGAACTGGTTACCTTATCTTGATGTTATTACTCTGCGAAGGCAGCCAAAATGAAATCTACTTGTAGGGTTTTCTCATGCCTTGCATATGATGTGTACGTTTCAGATCCGTATAAGAGAGAGATCTGATAAATAAACCTGTTTAAAAAATTTTAACATTAAACGCATGTTATCTACACATACAGAATATTACTTATCCAATTTATGTCTATGCTTTCTGTATTCTGAAAATTATGAAGGCTGATAACGTCCATATTTCAAAGACTTAGCGTGGGTTCAGAGCAGATTCCGATAGCTCTTCGTTTTTCTCCTCGATAAGAGTGCTCTCGAAATTTTTTTTCTAACAGAAAAAGAGCTGCTCAGAGCTGGGGGTGAATATGACCACAGCAAAAAAAAAAAAAACAAAAACTGCTGAAATGTCTGCTTTTCAGCAAATACGAGAATGTCAAAGGATCTATGAAACTTTTAGCCCACAAATGAACCATCTTTTATATTCTCCATTGCATCAGTTGGCAACAATCCTAGTACATGGAGATTTACATCAGTCGTAATTCTACGCATTTCCGGTTTAAGATGTTACTGTAGGACAGTGGAGGTCACCTGAATAAGGGTACTGGAACATCACCACGTGACAAGCTTTAAAATCTTATGTCATGATAAATAACAAGAGAATCAACGAACTTCTGAGCCCTGCTGATTAAACAAGAGACGATATACTGCCACGTATTTACAAAAGCACGAAAGTTGCTTTTGGAAAACGTGACATTTATGAAGATTGTCTTTGGCCATATCTGAACCTCAGGTTGGCTGGTTTATGCACATTTGGTGAGTTTAGAGTTTGACTGGTGCAGTCAAGTGACAGATTTCTGAATTGCGAGAATGAAAACAGGGTCTGTCGGAGCCATGACTGTAACGAGTATTTGCTCACGACTAGTCGTCAAGAGATGTAGATCTTAAAAGAAAGAATGATAGTCCTAAGTTTCCAATGTAAAAACTTTTCCAAAACTGGAGATTACAATAATAAGCAAGTTAAGCAATGTATACACTACTGAAGCAAAAACTTTCTGTGTCAGATTGTTGTTAATAACAAGATTTTTCACGATAACTGTAAGAACTCTGACAGATCATTATAGATTCTGAATATCTGCTTTGAAGAGATGATAGCAAGAAAACGCAGATGACACAAGCCGCCTAGCATTTGAGAACCGCTACATTCAGGACTATGCGACACTGGAACCACATGGTTTGAACTCATTATTCAACTACACATAATCTTCCACAATCTTACTCATTCTCACTTGTTACACATAGTTCAGTAATCTCACGCATCATCACGTTACTACTCCTCTACCGCAACCATAATCACTCATCTCACCTTCTCCTAAATGGATTACCATCCCCTCCTGACGATCATCTACTATCAAACATCACAAATCCCTATCCATTCACTACCATCATCTACTATCAAACACCATCATCATCATCATCATCACCATCATCATCATCATCGCCTTTCACTCCCTTAAGAGCACTGGCCATGGATAAAGGCTCTCCAATCATCCCTGTTCTTGGAATAATTCTCTGCTCCTTCCAATGCGCATCCTTATCTCTTAACATTTTCTACACTAAACCATGCAAAATTTTGCACCTTTCAGAACGAACGCTTGGTTACATAGTACCGGCGCATATTGTTTGTGCTCCCTGCGACAAAAAAAGTGATTGTAATTCTGCACTGTTCCAAGAACTAAGATAAGTCATTTACAATTTTTCATTAATTTTTTTTTTTCATTTTTTTTTTATTATTTCGTTAACATAAAATTTATGTGAATCTATACTTTGTCTCCTCTCTCTGATTCTTGGTCCTGTTTTTTATTGTTTGATAAAGGCTCGCGCCGAAATGTTACAACTGTGTAAATGTTAAATAATAAAGCTGTTCCAACTTTTTTCCTAGTTTATACATTTTGGTATCACAGCTTTACTGCAGTGCTTTGTGTATAGTTGTATAAATATACACTAATTATTGTTCGTCTGTCTTAAGTTTCCATCAGCGAGGTTTGGACGTGAAATGTGAATACTACTGTAAGATCATCATAGATATCGTCAAGTATAAAAGACTCATGATTCTGAGAAATGTCTGTTCACTTCATCCACGTGAAGGCTTTACTTCTTGTGTAGAAGATGAACTTGTTTTCTAATACTGATGCTTTAGACCGGTACAGAGTTTAACAAAGAATGGCAGTTAAAGTCCACGACATAATGGGAATGTTGTCTGACTTGGAAGTATCAAACTGCCACTAGACGGTCATAATTAAAGATAATTTCAAAGTCTGTGCGAATCTTTTTTTTTTTAATGCCCATATGAAACAACACGTATTTCAATATCTGCCACATATTTCTTCCTGCTAAAAACCAGATATCAACATTCAATAAACAACGTAACGAAAACTATACACTTCCAAGCTTCCACAGCCCTGCAACAAAATACCTAGAATATAACCCCACTCTCTTTCTCCGCGCCTTTCTTTATTTCACACATTTTTTCTAGCAACTACAAAGGCGGACGAGATTTCCAACCTCCCAAAGCTTCTTGTAGTTCAACTTATCAGAGCCATCCCTGGCCACTGTATTCACTAACATTCTCTAAATCAGGCCCGGCCAAATTTGTTTACACGTAAGCGCCATATACAACGATAAACTTCAGTTTGAGCGTCGCGAGATATGAACAAATATTACATAAAGGTTTTTAACTGTTACATGCCCATTTTACAAGACATTTTTTAAAAATAAAAATATCATGAAACGCAATAATGTAATAATATGTATTCATTATCAGCAAGGATTACTGATTCTCCTGCACTATTCCTCTGTAACTCTTACAGATCTGAAATGTCCTTAATCCCTGGCTCAAAAATCTAGCATTAAAATTACCATTTAGATTCTTAAATATGAGCGCTAAACAGGAACAATAAACTGACATTTTAGTCCACTGGACTCTCAGTTTATATCCTGTAAATAATTATAGTAAAACTTTAGGCGCTAACACCATAACCCTATGTGCCTCTAAGGCATGACAGGATTACCTTTACCTGTTGTACTTTTTTTTTTTTTTTAACTTGAAAATTTCTTACATGAATTTTTTTATTATGATGTTTAAAAAAATTAGTCAACATATTTCCGAGATCCTCACATTATACGAGAGTATATCAAAGAGTCGTATACGACTCGCAATCCACGGCCTAGCTACCCTTGATCTAAATCAAAACTCCACGAAGCATTTCTCAGATCCTTTCCGCGACATTTTCAAGACACCCAAAACTGTATTCCCTGAGGAGACCGTAATTGTGCAGGTGCGTGACTGTGAGCTTCTAGAATGTTCCTCTAAGGTTTGCACTCACCGTAGCTTGAACTCTCCAAGCTGGTCATCTGCGTCTTGTCTGAGATGAAAGGTTTTACAAAAGCTTCCTGCGGTAACTTAAGTTTCCTGCCATATATTAAGAACCACTCCGCCGTACAGGAGCAACAGGTGCAAACATCGACGGGAGAGTGGATAACGCTCCAGGACGTGGTCTTCGTTATGAAACACCAGGGACCGGGTATTAAGAGAATAACCTCGAAACATCTGAAGAAAAGACTGGCAATATGTAATATAAAAGAAAAGAAAGATGACAATAATAATCAACAATCACAATAGGACAACTCGGAAGGAACAAGATGATTTTCTTACTGCTAACTGCCCACTAGAGTAAACAGTCCACGATCTTCGAAGAAACACCTACATTACTCTTTCCTCTTCTGTCTTCACTTGGGGCGCCCGAGTGGCGAGGTGGTTAGTGCACGTCTCTCATGGCGAAGGTTGGGAGTTCGAATCCGACCGGTAGCGCCCCAGTCACTCAACTGTAGAAACAGGTACCTGATTTCTTGTAGAGCCGGGGAAGGAAAGGGAGCCAGGCGTGATGCTGACCACCTCACAATCTAGTGTGCCGACAGGTCAAGGAAAATATGGGCACTAACACCTTTTCCCTATTTGTCTCTAAGGCATGACGGGGCTACCTATCTACCTTACTTGAGATGTTCCGAGTATTAAATATTCCACAGAACGCAAATATTTTATTTCTCAGTGCCCGAGAAAAAAAAAAAGAATTCAAATATGAACAATAAATTCACAGAAATTGGACTATCCGACAAAAACGTGATGCTTAAATTATTATTAGAAATTTCACCCCAAATAAAAAAAAAAGTTCTCAGATAAGTCTTGTAGAAAGCTATGAAGATAGTTGAGACTAATTACAACTAATTCATTTTGTCATGTGGTTCTCTAATCATTTTGCCAAGTGGAACAATATTCATTTCGTTAGGTGATTCCCACTAATTTTGTCATGCGGTTCTCGGCAGTTTTGCCTTGTGTTATTGGTTTAACTTCACAATTTTGCTATCACATCAAATCTGACTAAAATCTTCCCGTAGTGACAATGATGGCTAAACCATTTTAAATACTTTTATAACTTTTGGACATTTTACGATTCGATTTTTCAGATTCGAAATGTGTCACTTTTCGACCGAGCATCAATTCCAACGATTCAACACTTTGACGTTACTGATCTCTCTCTCTCTCTCTCTCTCTCTCTCTCTCTCTTTAGTCAACACAAGCTCATTCAATGCAAACACATAGAAGACGAAGAAGAATGAACAATCACGTGAGTAACTGAAATAAGATAAGCTACTCTTTAAAAAAAAAGAATTATGGGAAGGAAAAACAATGAAACTGCTCCAGTTAAAAAACAAAAAAGGGAGGATTACTGGCAGTAACTTATGGTAAGAAAAGTGCCTTCTGGAGAAAACCCACTTTTGACCAAATGGCTTCGTCGGCCGTGCAGAGCCGTCTTCAAGCAGTATACGGGAGCTGTTGAAGGAAACACTGGTGGGCATATGCAGATCAATGGCTATCTCGCTCGTTCTCGAACAATTCTCTCAATTTTTAATACAAACACATGAGATCACCATTTTCTAAACAGCTCTCTTTTCTCCGCATCCCAGTCCAAGTTCGGGTTTAATTAATCCGACCAATCTTAAGACAGCCCTTGTGTCTTTGATCATTTATCCTCCCTTCAGTTCCACACAAATATACAGGCACTCTTAAGCCTGACTGATCAGTTTTGTCTCCAGGTCGTGGTGCTGCGATTAAACCCTCCAGCAAAACAAATCACATCTGGCAAGTCTCGCGGATCAGAAGCAATTTAATTCTGGCAAGTTCAGAGATCAGCTCCACGAAGCTAATCCAATCTGGCCGGTGCTGCTCGACAAACGGCGTGACTCCCTGGACAAATAAAGAAAACCTGGGTGAGCAGCTAGCAAGGATTTTTTTTTCTTTCTAGAGTTGTGTCCCCAGCTCTACTGACCTTGCCGGTGGCCGCGAGTAGCACTGCCATCTACCGACGTGAGCGAGACTACCAGCTGAAGGTGATATTTAGAGTGGACCTACGACGTGGCCTTAACCGTTGGCTACATGACAGAGTATCTGACGTGACCATATCGCAAATGCGGGGGGGGGGGGGGGAATTCTCGTGACGGAAGGGTTGGGGAAGCACGAGAAGAAGCGGCAGAGGTGCTACACTCAGACAAAATAGCTGTTTCACGTGGCAAAATGACGCGGCTATAAACAACATGTCTGACGGATTCGAAGATAAAACAGCTCATGTGACTAGGCGAAATAACTATGGTGAAATATATAAAACAAATCGGACACAAGGAAGATAAAATGGCGAGACCACGTGACAAAATTAGTGTGAGCACAAGGCAAAACTCCCGGGAACCGCATGACAAAATTTGTGGGAATCACGTGACACAATATTGTTCCACATGGCAAAATGAATAGATAAGGACATGACAAAATGAATATGTTCCACGTGGCAAAATGAATAGATAAGGACATGACAAAATGAATATGGTCCACGTGGCAAAATGAATAGATAACCACATGACAAAATGAATATGTTCCACATGGCAAAATGAATAGATAACGACATGACAAAATGAATATGTTCCACATGGCAAAATGAATAGATAACGACATGACAAAATGAATATGGTCCACATGGCAAAATAAACAGATAAGCACATGAGAAAATGAACAGGGAACTACACGACAAAATGAGTGAGAACTGCCTGACAAACTGTAAAAGGTTCAAACTTCTAGCTTTTCACACAGCAACCTTTACTGAAATAAACAAAGAGCTTTAGTACACAACAAAGGAATCAAAACTAACACTCTAAAAGCAGAAACAGGAGATTAGTCCTGTTTAACAGTTTTGTTTCGTTTGTTTGTTTGTTTTTTTCTTTGAAATCAAATTTCTCATTGCAGTAACCAAACGATATCTCCAACGGCAAGGGACGGAATCACTGAAACAGCTAAGCTTTTTTTTTTGTTTATTTATGTTTCTTCTCTGTGAGACAACAGTGCCAATAATCTGGGCTGTTCTCTGGCAAGTTATTCACGGGACTTGTCCGCAGATCTTCTCATGATCATTTAGTTTTACACTGAACCTAATTAACAGCATCGCACGTGCTCAAATTTATCTGCTAATTTATAACTCTTACCTGCGATATAAACTGATCCCGCTTGGACTGGTGGAGGAGGGTGTATGTACACGCCCCCTCCCTCATCGGCCAGTTTATAAGAGAAAGAGGATTATAATAAAACATTGATACTGAATAACGGGAAATTGAATTGGAAGTTTGCTAGAGAAGAGTGCTGTGGAGATACAATAAGTCCAGGAAAATCAGAGTGGATGAGTAGGACACGGGTGGCGGGGGGGGGGGGGGAACACAGACAGTAAATAAGTGACTCAGAATGCAGGTGTTTGTTCATGGTTTGCATACCGTGCAAACTTGAACCCGGTAACACAGGATTAGTAGAGCGAGCGCCTAGCCACACGGCCAACTACGGCCTGCACAAAAATACTTAAGTAAGAGAAGCACAAAGTTTCGTCGACTTTATTGCCAGGTATATTACCACCACGTCCAGATCCGTGATATCATGATGTGCAGCATCGTTTAGTCTGGTGACTGTGATATCTGTTCAAGTATGTGCCGAGCTAATGGCCTGCATGAAGGTTCGGGTACTCTGGAGAAGCGGAGAAGCATAATAGCCAACGGCACGTGATGATGATGATGATGATGATGTTCAAGTTTTCTTACATAACCTTCAGGTTCGCACGGAATATCATTATTTTGGTTGGATATTCACACACTAGATATACAAAACCTAGGTATTCACACACAAATTGGGTATTCACATAAAAGCACTATATTCAGTGGCAATGCACCATCCGTTACCTACTAGTTGCGCTTGGATAGATTCTTCCTTACAGGACTTGGTAGATGTGATGAACTACAGATCAGCTCTAAATATGGCAGAAGGAGAGAAAAAGTGAGAAGTGTGATCTAAAAATATATGATATGACCTTTACCTTTTATATAGCAGCGCTATTTCTATATTTAGCTTTACTGGAGATTTCTAGATAATATGTATACACTGTTGGATATGATTAGAGGGAAATCTCGCTGGCATAAACAATCTTGCCGAAGTAGACGATGCAATGATAAATTCTTAACATAAATATAACTGTGTAACATGTTTTGAGAAAGTCCAGCTGATATAACGAACTTCTGGAATACTACTTAAAGAGATAAAGACACAATGGTTGATGTTCGATCTGTTAAGTTTTCCAGTGGGAAAGGGAAAATTTTAATTTAAAAATTTCTATGCTATAAAAAAGTTAGTGGTGGGAATTGGATCATGTAATTTATGTAGGGAAATGTGCTAACTAGGTAATGCTTGAGATTCCTTTATAACCTCAATTAAAGACACGATGAAATCTGACTGAAAGAAACTATCACTGCTAAGTCATAATTATATAACTACTTCTTCTTCTTCGTCAGCTTTCCGAGCCATTATGGCTCTTTGGTGTAGATAAAGTTTGCCTCCATTCCTCTCTATTCCTAATCTCCTCTCTCCAGTTGGTGACATCGATTTCTTTTATATCCTCTTCTATGTTGTCTTTCCATCTCTGTCTTGGCCTACCCCTTGGTCTTGTTTCCCTCATTTCTTGTGCATACATAATTTTTATTTGTCTGTTCTCTTCCATTCTTTCAACATGGCCCAACCAGCGTAGTCTGGTCAGTTTCAAGATATATATAACTCGTTGGGATTTAAATAAGCTGTTCAGTTCAGTGTTCTTTCTAGCTCTCCATTCTCCACTGTCGGTATCCTTTATGGGCCCAAAGATTCTTCTTAGGATCTTGTTTTCAACGGCCTGCAATTGTTGTTCATCTTTCTTTGTTGTACTCCACGCTTCTGATCCATACATGACAGCTGGCCTTTGTAGATTGTTATTTTGGTGTTTTGGGACAGGATTTTGGATTTTAACAGCCAAAGTATATTTTAATCCCTCTCTGTACTCTACTTTTAACTCATAGTGTACTACGCTGCAGCTGTTAAAGGTTGTGGTTAGATATTTGTATGTTTCTGCTTTCCTAATGATCATATCTCCAACATTTATATAATCTGGATCATTCTGACTCTGGTCTCTTGATATCTTCTCTGTCTTATCTTGGTTAATGGTCAGGCCCACTTTTAGTGCTACATCTCTCAGGTGTATGTAGGTATCTTCTTGTATAGTCCCCCCCCCCCCAAACTAGGTCGATGTCATCGGCATATCCTAGTATTTTAGCTTGTTCTTCTGTACTTCTTTCTTCTTTCACTTTTCTGATTACTTTTTCTGGTTTTAGGTTTAATAGTAATGGAAATAATGTATCACCTTGTTTTAAACCAGCTCTTATAGAGAAGGGTTCAGACTTTCTTCCTTTATATATTACTATATTTTCTTAATCTCCGTGCCCATTTTGGTCAGATTGATTAATTTATTAGGTATCTCAAATTATTTAATAATTTTCCATACACTGCCCCCATTTATGCTGTCATGAGCTTTCTTGAAGTCAGTGAATATATTATGTACTTCTTTTTTCATATTATCAGTACTTTACTGCTCTTTGACGTAGATAAAATATTTGGTCTACGGCTATCTATTCTTCCTAAAACCTGCTTAATAGTCTCCTAGTATGTTCTCGCTGTACGGTTTTAATCTATTTACAAGTTAAATAGACAGTATTTTGTAGCTTGTTTGTAATAAGGATATTCTTGTGTAGTTTTCACACTTGCTCTTACCGCCTTTTTTTAATACAGTGATCAGTAATGATTGTCTCCATTCACTAGGGAGTTTTTCTTCTCTCTATATTTGTTACATCAGTGCACACATTTGTTCATGTAGACCTCCTTCCTTAATCAGTTCTGTAGCAATTTCATCTGAACCAGGTATATAACTACTGAAGCGAATATAAATACGTTCAAATAAAATTCGCATGACAAGCTCTTTACCACAGCACGTAACCACATCGGCGTTTGAAACTAGTAACGATCTCATAGCGCGTGCAGCTGTCGGTTGTGCACATAGACCAGCTTCAGCCGCTCTGTAAGACAAGACACAAGACACTTAAGCCGCTGTTCGAGACACACGAGACGAAGTACCAGACATTCAAGGAGAATTAACCATTTATGCCCTACAGCGTAGACAGGCGATACCCGAGAGAGGAAAGAAAAGGAAAACATCCCCATTCTTATTACAATTCTTATAGCTTTCGCACCTGTCCCGTTTCACCCTTGCCTCCTGAAGATGATGATTGTTCTTGATGTTTCTGATTCCAATGAGGGTTATTTAAAGCTTTCCACTGGCACACTTTCACACCCTGTTCTCGTGCTTCCATTTTTGTGTGTGATCAGCTCTTTCTTGTGCGCGGAATTTGGGAGATGAGCCATTATCTTCAGCATAAAATGGAATAAAAGGAAAGGTGACAATGAGAAAAAAAGATAGAAGTAGCCGCTGTGAAAAAAAGGTGTCATCGTATTTCAGAGCAAACTACGGCGAACCCACAGAGCGTGTCCCACATCGCAGTCTTGTGAATTTCTGAGGGCGCTGAAAACAACTAGTTACATATGCAATTACACGATCAAGGGGCAAACTAAGTTTACGGCAGGTGAATAGATGTTAAATGTTAGTTTGAAAAAATAAAAACGCGGAAAGAATATGATGGAACAGATTTTGAACGATAGTTTCATAACTGTCCTGTTGACCAGAATCTCCTTTCGGTAGAATGGCAAATCTGATTATCATATTAGCATCATAAGCATCATCGGAATGCTAAAGTTGGAACTGGGTTTGTAATCCAGAACTCATATCCAGACTAAGGAGTTACAAAGACATTTCATATACGAGCAGAATGTTCATCTCAAACAGAAGCCGTGTGGCTACCACTGGAAGCTGGAGAAAACTGCCAACTTTAATCACGCGAAAAGGTTCTAGAAATATCACAATGCAAGATGCTGCACTTAAACTTTGAATATATAGGACTGATTTGTACGCGAATATCTCTTTATTTTAAGACACCGACAGCTGTATGTACAGTGCATTCATACATGCCTAGACTTGCAGGCAGACCTACATCTGTGTTCAGGGAAGGCATCCCTTCACAGCCTGTAAACAAAAGATAATTCTATACAAGCCTTCCACAAATACAAGAACAAATCAGACCCACCTGATGAATCGTAGAATATAAATTTTTTAAAATCAAATCACCAATTTGCTGCTAGAACCAAATCGCACTACCTTAAACAAACACGTAGGCAAGTCCAAACTGCAGAACTATAAGGAAGAAACGGTGGAACATTTTCCACATAAACTCCCTAAACTAGGTGGCCTAAGAATAAAACTACTTCCCAGGTACTACAATTAAAACCTGATTATATTCCAAAACTAAACAGCTACTCAAGACAGTCAAGTTTTTCGCACAAGCAGATGATCTCTCAAGAAATGACAAAGTGACAATCTTCCGACTGAAAACAGGACATTGCAGGCTGAGACATCACTTATACCAGAAGGTGAAAATTGGCCCAACAGACTTATGTGCGTGCGGAAAAGAGCAACAAACACTTATCACAACAACCAGAGTTGCCTCTCAGGCAAATGATCTGGACAGATCCAAGTCCCCTCCCCCCACCCCTTCCCTATAGAAGAAACCTCTATGGCGATACTGAAAACCTGAGACGGACAGTCGCATTTGTGATGTTTGAGCGAACGAAGAAGAACTATCGCCTGACAAGAGCCTTTAGACGGTAGTTTCAAGGAAGTTCACCACAACCACTGACATCGCGGCTGAGAACAACTCAATGGTCAGACCTGAAGTGGGACCCCATGTTCAGAACACCAGAGCTCTAACTGCCCAGCAAACTCATATACCTCCACGAAGATTCATCTTTATTTTCTTTGCAAAAAAAAAAAATAGTCCTTGACTTCACTTGCGTCTTTGTTGTTTTGAATTACTAGTGACACAACACCTGTGAGAATCGTTACAGCAAATCAAAGTTCTGATAATTACAGCACTTACAAATTCTCATCATTCATCAAGATTAAGCTTCGTCCTCGCCCTCGATCCCTGGCTCAGTCCCTGCCGTGAATGTGCTCTGCACCATCCTCTGTAATTATCCTCGTCTCTTATCCAATAAATATTCCCCTTCCTGCGCTCAACCTCTCGCGTTCCACCTATCAAATGTGCAACGGTCGTCAACATGGCACGTCCTTTTAAACTGCACTCAATCACTATAGAAATCACATTTCCCTCTAGAAGTGAAAAGTAAAAAAAAAAAAAAATAGGACTGTAAAGAAAATAATTCTACGCAGATTGAAATGCATTGGGTACACATCTTGGCCATCCCCACCGTGTACGAAACTCTTATCTGCCTCAGACCGAGGAAAGTTACAAAACTCTGTTTTTTTCCTAGATGGCATGTCTGTTCACGCCAGTAATAAGGAAAAGTTTATAACACATTTTCAGCACTGATAGGAAATACGTCAAGCTGAAATAAAACATCAAGTTGAAATTATTAATCAAGCTGAAATTATATGTCAAGTTGAAATAAAACATGAAGCTGAAATAAAACATCATGTTGAAATTATAGTCACGCTGAAATAATATGTCAAGCTGATATAATAACTATAATATGCTCATACTTTTAAACATATCTTGCAAGTTCTTAAACTGAAAACAAACATCCAGTAATGAAAACAAGTGACACATAAAGATGGACACTACATGTTAACGAGAATTAAGACTCTAGAACCTTTCATTTACAAAACAATTGCGAATCTTTTACAAAGAAAGGATAAGTATGTTTAAATGAACGAGAATAATAATGAGAAAAAATACACAAATTTGCACTACTACTTAGGTCAAACAGAAGGAACTTAATAAACAGAATGTCACAGAAGAGAGAAGCACACAAGAAGACCAACAACTACTAGGTGGATAACATTATCAGGATCAACAGATATCTGGTTTTTAAAGTTCGATCAAACAGATTCTTACAGATACAGAGATTACTGGACAAGGAGGCGAGTGCGCAGGGGACAGACATAGAGGAATAAGGACAAATATAATTACAGACAGACAGACAAGCATGCAGGTAGACAGGAAGCATGAAGACAGGCTGACGGACAGCTATGCAAGCATCATGACAGACAAACAGACACAGACAGACAGACAAGCATGCAGGTAGACAGGAAGCATGAAGACAGACTGACGGGCAGCTAGGCAAGCATCATGACAGACAAACAGACACAGACAGACAAGACAGACAGACAAGCATGCAGGTAGACAGGAAGTATGAAGACAGACTGACAGACAGCTAGGCAAGCATCATGACAGACAAACAGACACACAGATAGACAGACAAGCATGCAGGTAGACAGGAAGCATGAAGACAGACTGACGGACAGCTAGGCAAGCATCATGGCAGACAGACAGACACAGACAGACAGACAAGCATGCAGGTAGACAGGAAGCATGAAGACAGACTGACGGACAGCTAGGCAAGCATCATGACAGACAAACAGACACAGACAGACAAGACAGACAGACAAGCATGCACAAACAAAATAAATATGAACAGGTAAACGAGTTACGCCAAAGAATTACAAATAAATTGTTTATAATAAAAACGACGGCAGCTGCAGTGATGATGCTTGGATGACCACACAAAGACCATACAAACAAAATCCCAGGCCGCATTTAACTGAAAAGTTAACACACCTGGAACCAGGCTGTTGACAATCAACCCTGGCCAATATGGCCCGCAATGACACCAAACTTACGGCACTACTTGCTTACAGCGCTGACGATGTACAGTCAACAGGAAGGTGACTTGTCACAACATTAAATCAGACCTGAATTCAGGTGTGCACTTACGACCTGATCAGTTTCAACGCTGGTGATGGCTTTAGAGTAGTTTTCACTGTGGCTGGTTAAGCTAATCAATTAGTGGGCACAACGGGCCATGGGAATTTACATCTAGTTCCTTCTATTTTAGAGGAAAAGAGCCATACAAGATACTCATACCATTTCTCAAAGTTATCATATATACCATTGTTACCATCCTGAGACATATCCGCAACTGAAGTGACTTAAAGATGAGGATCAACCTTTAAAAATGGGTACCAGAGAAATCTGGGAAGGTAAATTCGGCCAGCCGTGATACTGACCACATCGCATTTTCATCTAATTTGGGTTTTGGAAATACGAACTTAACACTGTATTCCCCAAAAATATGCCTTAAAATCTCTTGGTATCATCATCATCATCGTCGTCGTCATTCTCCAGAACAAAGGATGGCGGTAATGAATCTCCAGTTCCCCCGCTCCCTCGCCTTGATAGTGTACTCAGCCAGGCTGTGTCCTGTCCATTCTCTTATGTTATCTTCCCATCTACATCTCTGTCTTCCTCTTGCTCTTTTTTCTTCCACTTTTCCCTGTGGAAAATATCTTCGGTATATTCTTATGTCTTTTGATATTCTGTTTTCTTCCATTTCTTTGACACGTTCACATTCCACTCGGAGCTGTTCTAAAACTTGTGCATTTGTTCGTTTCATTCTCCATGTTATATGACCTAGTTTTCTGTAGAACCACATTTCTGCTGCATTAATCTTTCTCTCCATCATTTTGCTTAGAGTTCGGGTTTCTGCTCCGTACAGCAAAAGAGTAGATATAACATTTGCTCGTTACCAGTAATCCTGTGTCTTTGGCACCGACGGGGTGGAGGAAAGAGAGAGAGAGAGAGAGAGAGAGAGAGAGATCTCGAGTTACGGTGATTCGGAGTTTCGTGCGGTCTGAACAACCACTTTCCTTATAACTGTGACGCTTGCTTCAGAGTTCACTCTCCAGAGACACGACACACATGCCCCATCAGCTTGCACCTACTACAGTCGATGTTTGAGTTGATTAACCACCATGATTTCCTGTACACCTCTTTATGTTCTGCTGCTATGCTCTGTGATTAAGACTTCTTTCAGCGGATTGCATCGATAAACGAAAACAAACAAAAAACACACACTGCTTGAATCTGAATTCACTTTCGAGTTACGGCAAGTCTGGATCCTAAGATGGACGTAACTACGGAGTCATTTTTCCGCTTCAATAAACGAGTTTAAACCACTATAACCAATTGGTTCTATCCTGGTACAAGATTTTCCGTATCAACTTTGAGAACATTGACATCTACACAGAAATGACGAATGATACTTAACTAACTAAAGAAAATTCCACTTTTGTCACATAAACAGATAAGATTACAGTTGGGTTTTTTTCCCTTCTTTTGTCTTCATTAAATTTTATTAAACTATAAAGACAACATATGAAGACAGCGGGGCTGCGGGGGTCGAGAGAAAAAAAAAGAGAATTTTTACAACGAATCTAACAAACAAGACAAAGAATGAAACTTCCAGGCACTGACATTTCCTCTCCAGTCCCCCGTCCACTCTGCAGGCTGCCAACAGCAAAGAAAAAAGTGCTTTCTCCGATACAAGAGTGGAGACAGCATGAGAAGAATTCTAAAGATGGCGAGATCGGTTAACCAACCCGTAATCGATCCCAGGCCTGCCTTTACGGCGGGCATAGTATTTACAAAACCCGGTGTATATTTGTTTCATATTCTTCTGTCGTTTAGAATAAAACTTTTCGCAGAGATATCCACTTAGAGAAGTCGGCAGAGTTATCGCCACATTTCCCATGGGTGTGGGCCAGAAACTGCACATGAAGAAAAGGGGGAGAAGACTAAGCGGTGTACGAGGCCCAAATGACGGCTTGAACTCTTTCAGATGGGTTCTCTTGCCATGACCTGAAGCTATCGATCCAAGACTGGTTCTTCTTATGAAAATATCCTTGGTTAAATTATATCCCAGGAGCGTGGTTTTTCTTTTACCCTATTGGAGGGAGGTGGGAGAGCGGGATGTCATGACGAGATGTTAAGAAAACAACAGGACCAGACTAACAGTAGAAGCCACTGAGCGGATTTCCAGGCACAGAATATGAGATAGTTCAACATTTTACTTTGTAAAGAGTTGTGAAATGGCGCAATTTTAATCTCTTAAAAATAGTTGGCAAGAATCGTCTGGTTGTGTATTTCATCAGTTCTCAGTGTAAGTCTCCTCGTCTCTTCAATATCTTCTTGTCAGAGTCGGTGAAAAGTTTTATTTTAGTAATGATTTGAAAATGTTTTCTTGGCTCTTTCAAAGAGTTATTAAAGGGTAATATAAGATTTTAGTAACCCTAATGCGTGGGTCTAAATGAATGAATGCAAGAAAGTGAGAGAGAATGGGAGTGGGTGAAGAGAAAATGCGAAAGTGAGGGTGAAGAAAGGAGAGAATGAGTAAGACAAGAAGAAAGAGAGAAAACAGGAGAGAGAGAGAGAGAGCGAAAAAGGGAGAGTGTAAGAAGGAAGACAGAAAGAATGAGAAAGGAAGAGAATGAGAAATGGAGAAAAGAGATTTGACTGATTGATTGATTGATTGATTGATTGATTGATTGATTGATTGAGTGAGTGAGTGAGTGAGTGAGTGAGTGAGTGAGTGAGTGAGTGAGTGAGTGAGTGAGTGAGTGAGTGAGTGAGTGAGTGAGTGAGTGAGTGAGTGAGTGAGTGAGTGAGTGAGTGAGTGAGTGAGTGAGTGAGTGAGTGAGTGAGTGAGTGAGTGAGTGAGTGAGTGAGTGAGTGAGTGAGTGAGTGAGTGAGTGAGTGAAAAGAAGAGAGTAAGAAAGAGACAGAATGAGAAAAGGAGAGAGTGAGATGAGAGAAAGAAAGAAAGGAAGTGAGACAGAGAACGAGAGAAGAGAAGGGAGAAGATAAGGAGAGAGAACAGTGCTGTGGTCAACACAATCTGTGTCCACCAGTTGGGTTTGTGTAGGATTACAGAAGCACGAAAACTAAAAATCATCCGAGACCCCCAGAAATCGTTCAGACATCCCTGCTGTGCAATCTTAACACAATCGACCTAAGTGGTAACCATGACAACACGTTATGGTCAAGACCTGGGATCTTTAACTGCCCGGTCACAAGCTCTCGGCGACGGATCCAGTAACTTCACATTTCTGGCCATCTCTCCGCCCTCACTCCACAAATCGGACCTCCATATTTTATATCAGAACTCCTGCTGCTAGCAAAAGTCCGGAACCGGCGTTCGGCGTACTGGATTGCGGATTCCATGTGAAACCAATCGATATGGATCTCTCTCCTTTTTTGATTGGTCACAGGTTCGGAATGTGTCGTTAAGCCGTGAAAACTGATCGATAAATGCGTGTACTTATTTTTATTTTCCTCAAGTACGCATGCGCGATCTGGCCGTCTTGTGAAAATTCCAGTTTATGCTATAAATAGCCATATAAAAAACGGACCGCTTTGATCTATAACATAAATGGGGGAATTTCAATAACTGCTTGTAAATGTTTGATCTGTTTTGTTTTTAACGAAACTTCTGTTGCCTGATACTAAGAACTTTACTAGGTACTTTGAAGTGTGAAATCTAGAGTTTTTTCCCCCCCCCCCCACCCCTCAATTTTCATCTACCCCTTTCAATGCGCGCCACTGGTTTGCCACCATGACTAGAATATATTAAACAGGTTTGTTTGCTGAATAAACATTGTGCAATGTTTTTCAGTCGATACAACTGTGTGTATTTTTTTTCGTTTTAAACAAAGGGCCACAGGTCTGGAAAACTGTCAGTAAAACAGTAAACACGCACCGCTTTCGCTAGCAGAAAACTGAGAATGATTAGGAATAAAATTGGTGCTCACAATAAGAAGTAGAGAAACTCAAGAGCGATGTGAAACACAATGACATAAAAACATGAGACAAAACATAGGAGATGTGTTGGACATGTACTATGTATTATAAACCTGAGACGAAGTGCCGCGTTTGTGTGAAACTGGCGTCGATGTCTGAGCGAACAACGAAGAAGTACTGCGTATAAGATAAGTGATGGACTGGTCTCTTGGAAATGTGAAGTGACAAGACAGACATGTGGGCACGAGGAAGCAGGGGGCAACCAAAGTGTGAGAAAGTTGGGGTAGTGAAAATGGAAATCTGCCACAGGACTGGATAAGGTCCTGAGATTTTGTCTCCGTCACGGCTTGAGGACCGCTGACACCACAGGATTGGACAAGATGCTGAGATTTTGTCTTCGTAACGGCTTGAGGACCGCTGACACCATAGGGCTGGACAGGATCCCGAGATTTTGTCTCCGCCACGGCTTGAGGACCACTGACATCACAAGACTGGCTAGGATCCTGAGATTTTATCTCCGTCACGGCTTGAGGACCGCTGACACCGCCTGTTTTATAATTACAGGCTTTAAGTGGTGATCGCGAAAACTACGTGATGACAGCTGTAAGCACATGAAAGCAGTTTGTAACTGGATAAGGGAGTAACAAAAGAGAACGCATGTACCTTGCTAAGTTTTGCCCATGCAACGCTGCACGCAGGCAAGTTTGTCCTTGTCTCTCAAGTTGCTCTTCGATTGCCTGTAATCTCTGGTGTGAAGAAAAGTCAGTGACATTGTATTTCCTCATAGCCGCCATAAGGCGCAACACTATCCCGTGTGAGCATGTTTGAGTTGCCACTTATTTACACATGCAATTACTTATGTTGTTTTGTGTGTGTGTGTGTGTTGTTTTTGTTTTGTTTTAACCATTCAGGCCAGAGCGCTCTGTTTATAGTGCTGATAGTCTATCTGTTGTGGCGAAAGCTCTGGGATAGAGTATACAAAAGATAAACTAGAAAGTGAATTGTGCGACACTGAAGGTTTCAACTGCGCCTCGTGTGCGCCGACAGAGCGTAATGTATAATAGTGTGTTGATAAACTGTAATCTTGGCCAAACTTGAGATATCCTGTCTCGCCTTTCTTCGTCTCTCCCTGCTCTTCCTACACTTATTTTCCAATGCTCGTGAAGTGAAGAGTCGCCGAGAGATCATTTGTCATTTTCAGATTCAGTGCTAGGTGCTTTCTCTATCTCGCTAGTTGAACTTTGCTGGTAACAGTCGTGGGACGGCCGTCTATATCATTTCCATCATGGACGGCTCTCTATATCATGCTTGTCATGGACGGCTCTCTATATCATGTCTATCATGTGGCGGCTCTCTATATAATGTCTATCATGGGACAGCTGTCTATGTCTATCATGGACGGCTGTCTATATCATGTCTATCATGGACGGCTGTCTATATCAAGGACTGCTGTCTATATTATGTCTATCATGGGACAAGTGTCCATATCATGTCCATCATGCTCGAACTGCGTATATCATGTCTATCTCATCCCAGGACAGTTTCTGTGTCCAAGTGGTGATACAGCCTATGTTCATACATTTCTGTTCTCACAAAGCAGATCGTGAAGACGATACATTAAAATATTTCGTACATCTATCGACAGAACTATATACATATTTCTCCAATAATTGTTTTTCAATATTCACCCAGTGTTTAAAATACGTCTCATTTGTCCGTTGCATGTTTTGCTGTACTGCTTTACGGTATGCTCCACCCACTTGCGTGCAGGTTCTGCTGCGTTGTTCTTGTTTGTTTTCTTCGTTCCTAAATTTCTACTTTTATCTACCAGCACTCCTGGCTAATCTTACTTTCATCCTTTTGGTGTTTCTCAATCAGCCAATCCTACATTTATGTAATATGCCCTGCCCCCGATTGTGTAGCTTTCTGCGTTTTAAGTTAGTTTAGGTACTCTTTTAATACTTGTACTTACAACTGCTGAGCCTGAATAAATGTATCTCTGTTTCCCGATAGACTGGAAAATATTTATGATCGGTAATAAACATTATTGTATCATTTTAATCAATAATGTAAAAAAGGCAAAGGTAAAGATAAAATCGCCCTTTTTCATGCTATTAGGGTATATTGGGGGATACGGTGTTAAGCCAGTTTTTCCAAGACCTTCGGCACATGAAAGTGTCATGTGGTCAGTATCACGCCTGACCGCATTCTCCTTGCCAGATTTCTCTGGTACCCACTTTTAGAGGCTGGGTGGACCGAGACCTTTTTTTAGCGGGTGGTACCAGAAAAAAATCCCACCCCTGGGACTTGAACCCGGTAGCACCGGTTAGTAAACCGAGCGTCTAATCATTCAGCTGACCAGGCCGCCATTCAATGAAGTAGCAAGTTGGTTTTTTTTTTTAATTCACTCAGAAAATACACGATGTCTGCCATCTTGGAGTAAAAAGGAAACCTGAGATTTAATGGTGATTGCTTCTTACGTCTGACTACATGGACACCTTTATCTCCCATTAAAAAATACAGAAATGACCGTTCTGAAGAGAAGTCGAAATCCCCAGAAGTTACAGAAAGCACAACACAACTCATCTTCGTTAGCAGACCCAGCTAGATGGATTATGCCTAAAATAAAATTCGTAGATCCAGGAAGAGAATAACAAGTTTTTTTTTCTTTTAACGTTGGTGACTCTTTGTTTTGGCGGCGTTGACTGGCTGCTTCAACCCACACACTTCTAACTCACTTCATAGTTGGCCATATACCTCTCAAATCTTTCACATTTTCCGCCAGTATCGAGATACGGGGTGTAGATTTTCACGCAGATAAGACAAAGTCTTGCGATCTGGCCACGAAGCTAGCACAGTGCTTTGTTGTTAATGAGAAAAACATCTTCAGCCATTGTCTTTGTTCGTGTCAGCGACGATAGAAAACGCCGTCGGCCATAAAAGCCACGAATCTTTCGGGGAACAAGTAGCAGGGAGAGAATACACAAAGAATGGAAAGATTTATGAGACAGTTTTAAAAAAAAACAACAACTCACAAGCACATCACTCGGACAGGACCACAGCTCATGGTTATGTTTGATTCAAACAATCAAGCAACTGTTAAGTAAAATCAACAACCGCACACTTATATCTTATATCCTTCCCGTGCCGTTAAACGTCACATAGGGCTCGCAAGGTAGTTCGCCAATTTTTCCTGTTTTTGGCGAGTCTTTCACTCATCAAGGGATTTTATGCCTATTAATTTGGCCCCTTTTAACAATGTCCTCTTCAGAGTTTCACGTGGTCTGCCTCTTTTTCTTCGGCCATTTTATAGCATTTGGGATTCTCTAACTGTTTCTTCTCATCATGTAACCAACATATATCAATCTCCTTTTCCTGAACACCCATGAGACTGGTTGTTGTTCAGTTATCTGTCTTATCTCTGCGTTTTCTTGAATTCGTTCCACTTGATGGTGAGTATTTTCCTTAGGCATTTGTTTTCAAAAGAGTCTAATTTCTTGTCTATTTCTTTAGTTGTTTTCCAGCTTTGACATGCATAAATGACGGTGGATATTACATTTGAATTTAATAGTCTTAATTTTGTTTTTGTGCTTATAACTTTTGAATGCTATATATTCTCAAGATTCTTGAAGATCGATGCTGCTTTTGCAATTCTAATTCTAACTTCCTTTCTGGTGTCACCATCCTGGTCTATGTAGCTGCCAAAGTATGTAAATTGATTGACTTCTTCAATATCTGTCCCTTCTATGTTAATTTTTCCATTTTGATTAATGGGAAGTTTCATTATTTTTGTTTTGTCCTTGTTAATTTCAAGTCCTATTTTTCTAGCCAGTGAAGACAAGCTATCTGTTTTTTCTTGCATGGAATTCACATTGTTATTGATAAGAGTTATATCATCAGCAAAATCAAGATCTTCTAGTTGGGTCTCATATACCCAGTCAATACCTGTGTTACCTGTGCAGCATTTTTTCATTACGAAGTCTATTGTAATTCCAAAAAGCAAAGGAGGCAGTATACATCCTTGTTTCACACCCGTTTCAATCTGGAACCATTCACTCATCCCTTCTTCTGTTTTGACTGCACAAACATATCCACTGTATAAGTCCTTAATGATGTTGACAATTTTAGATGATATTCCATATAGACTTAAAATTCTCCACCATGAATCTCTGTGTATGCTATCAAATGCCTTTTTAAAGTCTATGAAGTTCAGTATTAGTGGTTTCTGCTTTTCAATATGTTCTTCAAGTATTATTCTGAGAGTAAAGATCTGGTCGAGACAGCTTCTCCCTTTTCGAAATCCTATTTGTTCGTCTCTCATTGCTGTATCCACTATATCTTGAACTCTATTCAAATTGACCTTGCAAAATACTTTTGACACAGCTGATATTAAGGTTACTCCTCTCTAACTGTTACAGTCACTAAGGTTGCCTTTTTTTTTTTTTTTTTTGGTATTTTAACAATGATTCCTTTTCTCCGTTTAGAATGGGCCTTTTCTTCTTTCCAAATCTTATTAAACATTCTCTGTAGTTGTCTCATGTTGTCACTATTGATAGCTTTTAACATTTTGAGTATTATTTCATCTTCACCTGCAGCTTTGTTGTTAGCCATTAAATTCACTGCTGTTTCAATTTTATGCAATGTAATTTCATCTAGGTTAACATTTAGTTGTGGGGTTGGTAAGTCGGTTTCAAGGTTTAACAATTCTTTTGGGTGTGGTCGATTAAGTATTTCTTGGAAGTGTTCAGTTCATCTTTGCTTTTGGTCTTTACTTAATGTTAATAGGGTTCCAGTTTTGCTAAGGATTGGTCTTTCTTTAGATGCAATAGTACCTGTTAGCCTCTTTTGTATGTAGCCTCTTTTGTATGTTATATAAAGTTTTGCTGTCTCTTGTTTTTGCTGCTTTATCTGCCTTTTTCACCATATTATCTATGTATTCTCTTTTACCCCTTATAGCTGAACTTCTACTTTCTTGTCTATTTCTTTATACGTTGCTTTCGCCAGATCTTTTCCAAGGTCTGTTTGTACATTCAACATGTCTAATTTGGCTGCTCGTCTTTCATGTATGTACTTCCATGTGTTTTCTGATATCCATGATTTTCTATTTGTTTTTTTTCTCAGTCCAGCGCTTGCTTTTGCTGTTGTGATTATGGCTGTGCTGTAAGAATTCAATAATTCATCTGTACCTATCTCCTCTACTTCACTGAGTGTTTTGGAATGATTGGGAAGTTCCTGATTGAAATTACTGTTAATATTCTCTTCTTGTAGGCTGTGGCTGTTTATCTTTCTGTGTATTGATTTCTTATGTTGGCTTTTCACTACTGCGACACATTAATAGTCAACTCTGACAGAAAACAGCTGGAGGGATTCGCCAAAATAAAACAGTGAAAAGCAAATAAAAGGAAATACCCGTGCACGGTAGAATGAATAAAAGATAAAACCTACACCCTTTTTTTCCTGTCATCTGTCGGCATGATAGATGGTGATGTGGTCGGCATCATACCTGGCTGCATTTCTTTTCTCAACTCCAAGAGCCAAGTACCCTTTTCTACGGTCAGATAAATCTCCGGCGCGACTCGAGTCACAAACACTCGCCATGAGAGAGCACTGCCGCCAGAATGAGAAACTAGCAAATCCGCTTCAAGAATCTAGTCCTTGCTCCAAATTTTCTGCGCTGTCCTACCTAAAGATGATGATAGTGAAGCTCTTGAGGACCAACAGCAATGACAGCAGGCTGTCTCTGGCCGTACATCAACAGTTTTATCCACGTCCTCTCAAACAACAGCCTATCTGTGCTTCTCCTTCACCCCAACTTTCCTCTACGTGAAGAACTGAATTTATTCCTATCCCGTTAGATAATTGTGTTTCCCCGTTATTTTACGTTTATCCGACTTCTTGGTTTTATCATGCACTCTGCTCTGTATTCTGTGTACGCGGATGTCTTTTCTTATTATGTCCCGAGTAGACGTCGTGTCGTACATTATATTGTACACAACATTATCAGTCAGTTTAGCATGATTTAATGCTCTATGTTATCTCGGCTTATCTTTTATCGCTACGTTTTCTATTCCACAGTGTCAAGCAAAAGTGCTCGCCTATGACTTCATGCAGTGCCGAGAGACGAGAAAATACAGATGGGGAAATGGGAGGAATGAAATCAGAGAAATGTAAAACAGAGTATTGTAGATACAAAACCATTACAAGTACTTGACTCCTTACATCCAAATCTCCAATCGTCAATGGTTAAAAACGGTAACAAATAAAGATAAAAAATATTATTTATTCTCGTGCCCTATTTATACAAGAGCAAAATATTAACAAAAATAAATGAATAAGGAACAGATAGCAAAGATGAAGAAAGAAATGTAACAATATTACACATAATAAATTATTCATGTAAATTTGGACCCTGAGTAAGAAAGTGCACATCATACATGTAAATTTGGACCCTGAGTAAGAAAGTGCACATCATACATGTAAATTTGGACCCTGAGTAAGAAAGTGTAAATCATACAGTGTACACCATACAGTGTTAGATACATGCACTTATTAATAAAATATTTGTTACTGAGCAACAAAAAACCGAACTAACTTTTGACTGTTGTTTGTTCTGATACTGTAGGATACAGATATTTAAAAAGCACCACAAGGACTGATGCTGCCACATCACTCTGTAGCACATCACCCTGCAGCCTGTACCACATCACCCTGTAGCGAGCCATCACATCACCCTGTGGTGTGCTGACAGTCAGTCAGTAATTCACATATTCCTTGCGGAACTTTGTCTCTCTCACAGCTCTCCTGCAGGCCTCTCGGTTGTAAGCAAGATGCTCTGCTGCTGATCCATCCACTTGCAGATTATCAACGATGTCTTGCAGCCATCTTCGCCCTGGTCTTCCTCTCTTTCTTTTTCCCATTATGTACCCTTCCAAGACGTTCTTCTTTAAATTATCATGACGTTTAATGAGTCCAAAATATTTAAATTTTCTCTGTTTAATCCTCTTTACTAGCCAACCTCCAACATTAAGTTCTTGTAGTTATGGATATATTTGTTCTCTTTTTTTTTTGTTTCCATGATATATGAAGAACTCTTCTGTAGCATTTACATTCAAAGGCTGACATACGGTGTGCTGACAGGTCAAGGAAAATATTGACGCTTAACACTATATCCCCTGGGTACCAGTAAGGGCGTATTAGGACTACCTTTTATATAAGCGAGTATTAAATTAGGATTCCTCCCCCCCCCCTCAACTTGAGCGCTACCGTTGTTATCCTCCTCCCCTTTCCCTTGTGTGGTGGGATGAAGGGTGTGTGAGGGAGAAAATAAAATGATAACTGAGAGAAGAAAATTTCTAGGGGCGCTAGGACGTGGAGTTGAAGCAAGGGGGTGGCAGACTCCCACCCCCCCCCCCTAAAAAAAACCACCAAATACGTACAGAAACTTTAGTTCTTCAATATAGTAACAACAGGAATAAGAGAGAGATAACTCCTACGCCGTTTCCAATATCTGATATGAAGAAAACTGAGACACAGCCGACTCTTATGTATGTTGGTGGCAATGCACAGTTATGCGAAAAAGACCGTGGAAGCTGAGCAAAGCCTCGGCTTGGCCTCGTTATTTGAGTTGATCTGAGTCGTTTAATTTTTCTTTGCTTTACTATTCTTTTTTTTTTTTAAATTTTACCAGGCGTTGTCATTTACTTCTCACAAGGCTTTTACCTTGCTTATTTATGTACTTCCATTGATTTGTTTCTTCTTATCTACCTAATACTGTAAAAGTGTTTTAGGTTAAGGCCGACTCAGAGACTGGAAAGAGATGGAGAGAAGAGATAGCATGCCATTCAAAGCGTCCGCCCTAGGAAACTGACATCTGAACGCTGTCGTCTGGGAACACTGGTTTCACGAACAGACAGGAGAGGATAAGAGATAAACAAGTTTTTCCTTGTCGTCCTTTTAATATTTAGCATTGTTCGTTTTCTTTTATATAATAGGTAAAATCCCCGTTTCCATGCCATTAAGGCATGCCGGGGAATACGCTGTTGCCCGTATTTTCCATGACCTTCGCCACACGAACGTGTGATGTGGTCACTATCACGCCTGACCGCTTTACCCTCCAAGATTTCTCTGGTACCCATTTTTAGAGGCTGGATGAACTCCGGGACCTTTTTGGTGGATACTAGAAAAAAATCCCTTCTGTGACTGAACTCGGTACCACTGGATTAGTAAACTGAGCGCCTAACCACTCAGCTAACCATGCTATATTATATAATGCTATTACTTTATTTGTATTAAACGCGAATGCCATCATTTTATGCTGTGAGGTTTTGTACCGATTTTTTTAAAAATTCTACAGTTACTTCTAACAGTACTACTACCATTACAGCAGTAACAATAATCACTTCTACCATTACTATTTGTTACTGCTACAATTATTAATGTATAACATTTTTAAATATAAGAGCACAATTTAATAATAATATAATATCATTTAATAAGAGCATAATCCATGCTCTCATATAAGTAAAAGGAAGCAATACTACATCACTCTTGTGATCACCACAGCTACGACAGTTTCTCCCATGATCTCCTGCCGTTATCACAGAACCTACACCACAACCACAGCTACGACAGTTTCTCTCATGATCTCCTGCCGTTATCACAGAACCTACACCACAACCACAGCTACGACAGTTTCTCTCATGATCTCCTGCCATTACCACAGAACCTACACCAGGACCACAGCTACGACAGTTTCTCTCTATTCTCTTGATCTCCTGCCATTACCACAGAACCTACACCATCACCACAGCTACGACCGTTTCTCTCTATTCTCATGATCTCCTGCCATTACCACAGAACCTACATCATCACCACAGCTACGACAGTTTCTCTCTATTCTCTTGATCTCCTGCCATTACCACAGAACCTACACCATCACCACAGCTACGACAGTTTCTCTCTATTCTCTTGATCTCCTGCCATTACCACAGAGAAGGGTCAGTTCTGAATCCCCGTCCCTGACGCAAGGAGTCAGCTATGGGTCTCTGATCACTATCTCAGTCAGATGTGTGTCTCTGATGACAGACTACTGAGTCACCTGCATAGACGAGTGCCCATGTGGCAGTGGAGTCCAGACTCCAGAACATATCCTACAAGAGTGCCCAAACCATGCAGACTGAGGCGTGAGACATGACCAGAGGACACAAGCTTGGGGCAAAAGCTTTGGGGCTCATATCAGGATCTGGAGATGACTGCGGGCTGTGTCATGTCGACAGTGATCAGGATCTGAAGTGACCAACAACCTCGAACGCAGAAGAAGAAGAAGAAAAAGTGATCACTCTTTTAGTTAGCTACTGGTCTCTATCTCAGTCAGCTATGGGTCTCTGATCACTACCTCAGTCAACTATGGGTCTCTGATCACTACCTCAGTCAGCTATGGGTCTCTGATCACTACATCAGTCAGCTATGAGTCTCTAACCACTATCTCAGTCAGCTCTCGATTACTGCGTCTTCAGCGCCCATTCTCTCTCTCTCTCTCTCTCTCTCTCTCACTCACTCACTCACCCCCTCTCACCACCCCACCCATTTTTTCCAACAGAAACTTACCACAAATGTACTACATATTTTCTTTTCAGTTTTCTTTATCAGTGCTTCATTAATCTCTTCTATCATTCTCCATTTGTCCATTTTCTATTATCTTTACTTGGTCTCTGTACTCACAGCTCACCTTGCCTTCCCACCAGGATCTAGTTCCGTATAATCCAGTGTAGGCGCGGTGAGATATAAATCCCCAGCCCGAGCATCGCCAACACAAGAAAACTTTCTCCCGAGTGCAGGAATCTATTCACAGACGCAGGATAGGGATTTTATCATGGCAGCTATCAGCAACTTGTAAAACTTTCTCATTCTCCTGCGCTCGAACAAACAATCTGTGTTCATCCTTACTTCCACATCACAGCCTGTGTTTTCCTTGCTCCCTGGCCACGATCTACGCACGGGTCGGTGGGGAAGTTATTCTGTTTTGCGTAAACGCAGGGACAAATAAACAAACGTATACGTTTTCTACACCGCCGCGGGAAAATGAGCTTTGAAAACAGAGCTTCAAAACAAAAACTGAAACGCATACGGTCATGCTAGCCATGCTGTCTGATGTGCTTATCTAGAAGGACTAAGATTAAACTTTTCTGCAAAGAAGATGTTACAAACATAATATAATCTCGTAAACTATTATTGCTTTACAAATTACAAACATAACAATCTCGTAAATTGTTATTGCTTTCTTAATTACAATTTCAGTCGACGCATGTCATAAAAAATCTCCAGTTTCTGGCACATGAGCTTCTGTCCTGTAAAAATTCAAAATTCAGTGTGATCAAGCGCAATTTCATCTGATTATTTAAGCTTTTCTTTCTCACGAATAAGGCGAGACTATACATTTTTTAATTAACAATCTCTCTGTCTGACTGACTACATACCTACCTACCTACTACCTACCTGTCTAACTGACCGACTGACCACCTACCTACCTACTTTTCCTTTTGCCTCCCCGCTTACCTAAATACCAAAATTCATGCTAACTTCGCCCGCAAAATTTTTGACCGGCGTGAAAATATTCTCTCCCAAAAAAAAAAAAAAAACCTTCTGCGCACATTTGTGTCGCAATGTCATATTACAAAGTATAATTTAAAATTCTCATAGTAAAAAAAATAGTAAAATCAAAGGAAATCATGAAAACAAAATCATACACCGCTATCATCTTTTTTTCCTCCCTTCAGCTCAACTAAAGCGCAAAATAACATCAGAAAATTGAAAAAAAAAAAAAAAGTATCACTTGTATTACTTTTGCGCGGCATATAAAATTTCGTGTGCGGAATGATATTTTTGTGTGAGAGGCCGCTTTGCCGCACAGCTTACAGGAAACACTGCTTATCTACCTAGCTACATCCTTGACTTAATCTGTCTCCTTACCTTATACATTAAATTTATTACAAATCTAATAGGTTTAAACAGAAAGCTTGAAATGACAGATGAGAAAGATATGAGAAGCCCTGTCTAAACACAAAGACCGCGGCAAGCTTGAGCCATGAGATCAGCTTTTACTCTATCCGTCGTTCACTTTGTCAGTGGTAAATCTGAGATATCCAAGAACAACAACATCGCCGCGGTGGGCGCCCTGAGAAACACCAGCTCTTGGAGCTTCCACAGAGAAAACATCACCATAAACAATCTGTGGCATTTCTCTGATCACTGTCTAAACCTTGAGTTCTGTATTCTCGGAGCCAAATTATACTGTCAATGTGAAAATGGATAAGCCTATTTTCAAATACATTGTTTACATGTACAACAGTCTAAGCATTGTACTGTACGTAGTTCTATCAAGGTTTCTTACAACAAAATGATACACCATTTTTTGCAGTGATATGTGTACATCAACATGACGCTTTGTCTGCTAACTTAAGTCCACATAGACAGAGCCCTTGGTCTTCTTGCACATTTGCTTCGGCAATTTTCTCATCATACCTGACTCACTGAATTCTCGTGGCCCTCAATATGCCCGAGATATTTTTGTTTGTCTGATGATCAAGTGCTTCTTCTTCTTCTTCTTCTTGTAGTAGTAAATGAAGATATCCCAGTACTACTAAAGATCAGCTATAAAGATTCAGCTCCCTACACTTTTCAACAGATTTTTTTTCCCCCGAAATGAAATGCCCAGTTTTTATGACGATTTCCTGGGAGTAAGGTCACGTTCCAAATGATTTTGGCAATGAGGAATTCCAGCAGATCTGAAACTGATTTCTTTTTTTTTTTTTCCTTGAAGTAAAAGAAAAATTCCTAGACCGGATTCTTCCACGTAGTGCCAACACAGTGGCCTCCAATATTTTGTCACCTCGCTGTCACCATAGCAACCGAAATTGGAAACGGAGCGGGATCGTTGGCGAAGAGGTTCATTTGAGAGTAAACACTGGCTTGAATATTGAGTGGGATTTTTTTTTCTTTTTTTTTTTGGGGGGGGGGGTGGCCTTAAACTGAAAACTGGAAGGGAGAGGCAAAGAAGTTGGCGCTTATAGGAAAAGCT
Organism: Achatina immaculata; assembly: GCA_009760885.1. Classification (NCBI taxonomy): domain Eukaryota; kingdom Metazoa; phylum Mollusca; class Gastropoda; order Stylommatophora; family Achatinidae; genus Lissachatina; species Lissachatina immaculata. The sequence continues at coordinate 22,586,089 of CM019694.1, forward strand.
CTAAGGTGCTGTAACAGGGGGACACTTTAAGTAATTTGGGTTTTGTTGTAATCGTTGTCTTCGTTGATAAGTAAGCGTGGATGACTGATTGTGGCAGACCATGAAGGCTTTATTATAGTGTACACATTCCTGAATCTCTCACCAAAAGTTACCGAACACTGTTATATTGCGAGTACCCCAGCATAGTTATATGAAATGTATATTGTGTAACTGATGCAAGTAATGTGTTCCTATGAGATGAGAAATGTCGATGTAACGTATGTAAACGAAGATTTATACTTGTGCTTTACTGACTATACAAAAGCTTTTGACAGAGTCAGAGAGAATATATTTATACAAATGCTATACAAACTTAACATACATGATATAAACATGAGAATCACTAAGAATACGGGGGTCAAAGAGCAGCAAAAAAGAGTGAACAATGACATAAGTGAGTACCAGGATATTAGAAGAGGCGTAAGAAAAGGGTGCGCATTGTCACCTGATCTCATCTCTGATCTATACAGTGAAAACATCATGAGAGGCATTAACAATTCGAAAAGAATTAAAATAAAAGTCCATAATATCACCAGCCTGGGATATGCGAACGACACCGTTCTAACAGTAAAAAAGTGAAAGAAATTTGCAGAAGCTTGTGAACAAGATTACTGAAGACAGCAATATCAGCCTGGAGATAGCCGTAGTTAATTTGAATTCAGAGGTAAAAGTTTCAACACTCACAGCAAGGTCCTCAGCAACACTGTCAAAAGCAGGACGCTGTCAGAACATAATACTGTCACAACCGTAATAGAACAGTTGTCACACCAGTAAGTGTGACAGTAAATTTCAGCAGATACTCTCATAAAAGGTTCGTCATCTTTGCTCCAGATGCCGCCTTGTGAAACTAGACATGACATGTCTATTATATCTGTGTATACTCGCTACAGAATATGCTACTTATTCAAGTTACCAGTAACTAGTAGGTTTATAGCAAAATAAAAACGCCAAAATTCTACAACCCTCTTGAGTACGTTCACCCAAATTACCAATAATTAGTATGTTTATAGCAAAATAAAAACGCCAAAATTCTACAACCCTCTTGAGTACGTTCACCAAGTTACCAGTAACTAGTAGGTTTATAGCAAAATAAAAATGTCAGATTTCTACAACCCTCTTGAGTACGTTCACCCAAGTTACCAGTAACTAGTAGGTTTATAGCAAAATAAAAACGTCAGATTTCTACAACCCTCTTGAGTACGTTCACCAAGTTACCAGTAACTAGGTTTTTAGTAAAATAAAAATGTCAGATTTCTACAACCCTATTGAGTACGTTCACCCAAGTTACCAGTAACTAGTAGGTTTATAGCAAAATAAAAACGTCAGATTTCTACAACCCTCTTGAGTACGTTCACCAAGTTACCAGTAACTAGGTTTTTAGTAAAATAAAAATGTCAGATTTCTACAACCCTCTTGAGTACGTTCACTCAAGTTACCAGTAACTAGTAGGTTTATAGCAAAATAAAAACGTCAGATTTCTACAACCCTATTGAGTACGTTCACCCAAGTTACCAGTAACTAGTAGGTTTATAGCAAAATAAAAACGTCAGATTTCTACAACCCTCTTGAGTACGTTCACCAAGTTACCAGTAACTAGGTTTATAGTAAAATAAAAACGTCAGATTTCTACAACCCTCTTGAGTACGTTCACCCAAGTTACCAGTAACTAGTAGGTTTATAGCAAAATAAAAACGTCAAAATTCTACAACCCTCTTGAGTACGTTCACCCAAGTTACCAGTAACTAGTAGGTTTATAGCAAAATAAAAACGTCAGATTTCTACAACCCTCTTGAGTACGTTCACCCAAGTTACCAGTAATTAGTAGGTTTATAGCAAAATAAAAACGTCAGATTTCTACAACTCTCTTGAGTACGTTCACCCAAGTTACCAGTAACTAGTAGGTTTATAGCAAAATAAAAACGTCAGATTTCTACAACCTTCTTGAGTACGTTCACTAAGTTACCAGTAACTAGGTTTTTAGTAAAATAAAAATGTCAGATTTCTACAACCCTCTTGAGTACGTTCACCCAAGTTACCAGTAACTAGTAGGTTTATAGCAAAATAAAAACGTCAGATTTCTACAACCCTCTTGAGTACGTTCACCCAAGTTACCAGTAAGTAGAAGGTTTATAGCAAACTAAAAACGTCAGATTTCTACAACCCTCTTGAGTACGTTCACCCAAGTTACCAGTAACTAGTAGGTTTATAGCAAAATAAAAACGCCAAATTTCTACAACACTCTTGAGTGCGTTCACCCAAGTTACCAGTAACTAGTATGTTTATAGCAAATATAAAAACGTCAGATTTCTACAACCCTCTTGAGTACGTTCACCCAACATAATGCACACTTTCTTAACAACCTGTTAAGCGATGTTTCTATTCAGTGGAAACAATTCACCCAATCTATCGCAATAATCTCTACACAAGCTGAACCAAAACTCTCGTCCGTGTTGACCGTCGTGAGTGGAGAGGTTCGAACTTGTAGCTAATTTTCTTGTCCCTACCTAGTATCCTGAAAACAAATGCGACCTAGCGATGTCTTCCAAGTGGGACGAGATGAGGTAATGGAAGGGCAGTTTGTCGTGGGTGCCCCGGGGCCTACAGGAACTTGCGTTACATCTAGCTTAGGCTGCAAAGCCAGGTCATCCCTGTAAGTTCCACCACAACAGGCACTAGTTACCTGTTTTAAACTGCTGTATGGTCAACCTAAAAAGAAGTGGACTCGGTCGAAGAACTGGATACGATCATTTGGTTACAGTACTGTACCTGTTGTGTGCTACTTACCTAATCAAGCAGGTAGGTTTAGTTCAAATTACTGTTATTTTTGTTCTCCCATGACCTTCAACCTTTAACACGTGCTCTGATACTAAACAACTCTCCACCAGCCACGGTGGTTTGAGGTACATATCATAAACAAAACAGTGCGCGACATGCACGTCTTATTATACAGTTTGAAAGATGGAAGAAAAGAAATAGGCGTCGAATACAGAAAATGGAAAGGAGGGTGGCAATTACAAACCGTGCCCCAAAACTGGCCCATATCCTGACGTATTTGTGAAAATAACAGCAAGTATTCTGAGCGCCAGCCGAAACTGGTTCACTGTCCGGATTAAATCAATGCTCCCGGTCTCTCGTGCAGTTTCTTGTTAAACCTATTGCGTTAGTTTTGTTTTGTTTTGTTTTGTCGTAACCCCAGGTCAGTATACTAATATTTAATGGAAACAAAAACAAAACATAAAGAAAATTACCAACAAAAAATATATGGTCGCAGTGATTCCCAACTGGTTTGAGAAACAGGAGTAAGAGGAAAGTAAATCGCCTGCAGATCTCGTGGCTACACCGGTGTTTTTCGTCAAATATGGTGGCTTGGGAACTAGTTAACTGTAATGGTTCAACCTGCCAGAAAATGGCATGGAGATGAGGCTTGTTTGAGGGCGTAAGAGAACTGAAGCTGGTCTGGAATCACTGCTGGAGAAAGTGTTCTGAGAGATGTTCAACGCATTAAAAAAAGGATACTTAAGTGACAATGGAAGGAGGAGGAGTGTTCGGCAGCTCATATTTCGAACCTGGAACCTCAAAAGGCCCCTATGAAAGAGCTAAAAACTTCGGAAATCTGACCCCCCTAGGGGCAACCTGAACGAGAAAACAAAGAAACAACCCAACTCACGTGATCTGCATTGGAGAGTCCGGGCCAATGGTCGCTGCTGTCATCCTGCTCACGCACGTGACAGCATTTGTTTCGTTGTGTTGACTGTTCCAAATTTTGCTCTCCAGAAGAGACTCATGATTTGAGTTATTAAGAATTTTTGTTTACTCGTCAATACTCGCATAACTGAATGTTAGTAATTTACTAAGAGTATATTTCTATCACCACAGCACAGTAGTTCAAATTACCAAAACAAATAAACATACTTATAAATATATAAGTAAATAAACATAACTTCATCTACCTTCTCCACCCCCATCTATCTTGTAGTAGTATGTGCTAAAAGCAACACAGTACATATATGTATGTATATGTGTCTCTGTGTGTGTGCGAGAGAAAGCAGAGAGACAGAGGAGAGAGACAGAGAGATGAGAGAGAGACATAGGAGAGAGAGAGAGGAGAGAGAGACAGAGGAGAGGGAGAGAGACAGAGGAGAGGGAGAAGCAGAGGAGAGAGAGGCAGAGGAGGGAGAGACAGAGGAGAGAGAAAGAGAGAGGAGAGAGACAGAGACAGAGGAGAGAGGAGAGAGACAGAGAGAGAGACAGAGGAGAGAGACAGAGAGAGATACAGGAGAGAGATAGAGAGAGGAGAGACAGAGGAGAGAGACAGAGAGAGATACAGGAGAGAGATAGAGAGAGGAGAGACAGAGGAGAGAGACAGGAGAGACAGACGAGAGAGACAGAGAAGGACAGAGGAGAGAGAAACAGAGGAGAGAGACACAGAGAGAGACAGACAGATAGAGACAGTGACTGAGATAAAGCTGCGATAATTAACAGGAACTAATCTCATAACGGATAGAAGGGGCTTCATGCAGTGACCAAGCACATAATAACAACTTTTTTACTTTCGCCGCACTCAAATACAAATTTGCATGACGAAAAAAAAGAACGGAGAGAAGAGTTACACTACATGTTACAGAAGGACAAGATAAATGTAAAATTTAACATGTTTATGCCATGGGGATCCACTTCTAGGATATCATGTTGGTGCCCATATTTTCCTTGACCTGTCGGCACACCAGAGGTTAACATCATTAGGATGACTTTACTTAGCTCCTGTCCTGAAGAAATCAGGTCTCCATTTCTACAGCTAGGTGACCTGGACGCTTGCAGGTGGAATCGAACCCCCGACCATCTGTGTCCTGATCTGAGGCTGAGTTGTTCATTTCTGTCAAGCAGGTCATTTGATTCATTTTTTTCCTTCCATATCCTGCAGTAAGTTCTTAGTGTTATCTTTTCCTCTGTTTTCATTGCGGTAATCTTTTAAGTCCTTAAATTTATAACGGCATCTCTTACATGCAATGAAGCTTGCTGAGGGTCTGGCGTCATCTGGCGTACATACTTCCCGGCACCAGGTTAGGCTACTTCACTGAGACAGCATTTTACTTCGTTATTCTTATCATAAACTGATGCAGAATGGCGGAGTGAGCACAACATTGTGTTTCCTGCATTTTTCCTGTGTCTACGCACGGTTTCCTGCGCTAGCCCGTGCATGAAGACACTAGCACACAGCAACGCTGTGTCGATGTTTAGCTGAATATTTACAGCCCATCTCTGTATCTACAGGCCACCCCACAGAGGCCAACCTAGTGGACGTACCTAGAAAAATAGCCTCCGTCCAGCATGTAAATATTTTTTAGCATTTTGCATACTGCAACGACTTCCACATACCTGGAACTCAACTCCAGATTTTCTACTGACCCTTCTGGTGTCTGCTTATCATATATTTATTCTCTGTAATGATTTATGATTACTAAAGAATGATATCCAAATAAAGTTGCCTTCGAATGTTCTCTTCTGCAAAAAAAAAAAAAAAATCTTCAATTTTATTTTCGAACAAATCATTCTGCGTTATATTCATGGAAGGCGAAGATTTTTTTTTTCATCAGAAAATTATTCAAAAAATCAAATAATTAAGTAGGCGTCTGGAAATACATACGCTGCTGTTTAATCTTTCATCATATTTATTACTAGAACATGGTCGTCATCCCATGTCTAGATCAGTTAATTTGTCATGAGAAAACACAACATTTTTCAAATCTTTCGTTTCAAACTTATGGAACTCTACAGGACAGATAAGGACTGCCGAAAGACAGCTAAAGACAAGAGGGCTTAAAATAAATCGTGGTTAATTTACAAATAAATCTTGTTGGCAAAACTAGGCGAAGAGGTCAAAAGATTAATTTGAGAAACGTCAACTCCTGCTTTGAAGACTTCTGTACCCAGATTATCTATCAGGTGAGTTTAGAGTCAGGTATGGAGGGGAGATAACTTCAGGTAAATGGGAGATAACTGTCTAAGACAGATGAATTGCAGGGCACAACCTTGGTCAGATAACCTCTCAAAATCTGGCCCTGGAGCTAGCCAAGTTCTCACAGTCACCATCATGTGACTGATTATGTTTCTACACATATGTTACACACCACAAGCACGCCGTTTTGAGGGCGGAAGAAGAAGAAGAAGGAGAAACAGTAATAGTAGTAGTAGTAGTTGCAGTAGCTGTTGTAGTAGTAGTTGTAGCAATAGTAGTAATTGTTTTTATTGTTGTTGTTGTTGTTGTTGTTGATGAGCTGTTCTTGTTGTTCTTGTTGCCGCCGTCGTTGTTACTGTTGCTGTTGTCAGGATGTTCACTACTACAGAAGGAAATCTCCCATCAGTCGCTTCTTTTAGGTAAGAGCTTGACTGCATCCTGCGCCAATACAAAATATTTCCTGCACTACTTTCTGTGTCACTGAAAACCTTCATCCGTTCCACGGGGTCACGAAGATGGTCCCACTGGCAAACATCATCGACTTTACTGATAAATAGCATACTTCACCATCGGACAAAATCTATTATGGTTGATTCCCCGGTATCAGAAATATCTCACTAAGGTACAGACCAGTGGTGCCAAACTGACAGATGTAACTTATTTGTGTTAACACTGTTACCAAACAGCATTAACTCTTTCATTCCCAAGTTTAATGTCCATTCTTAATCAGAATAAATTTTGATGAGAAATTTTGGCGGAAAGAAACTGGGAGGAAGTTATTATGTCATTAAAAAATATGGACTGGGTTAGAAATGTGCTACTTTTAATTTTATTTAGACTTGACTAAATACTGCTCTTTGTATTGACATGCCTAAGTTTGCAAAGATCTTTCAACGCTGCCAGCGTTGTTTTGAAGTGAAAGAATTAACAGAACTAATATAAACTGTAGAAATTCTTACAGCATTATGGAGTCAGTACAAATCTAATCAACCTATGTAAAAACCTATATGAAAACAGTCAGTGTACAGTTAGAGCAAATGCAGGACACTCCGAACCATTCATCATACAATCTGGAGTGATGCAGGGCTGTGTGTTATCTCCCTTACTATTCATAACATACATTGACAACATCTGCAAAGAATATATAGTAAAAATTCCACCACAAAACTCCCCAACAGCCCAATCCCAGAAAGAACGTTGACAAAACCCACAGAACCCTCCTGAAAACACACCCAATAGGTGAACCATAAATGAATTTATTTCTGGTAACGATCGAGCACTTATAGCCATATCAGAAAAAAGACCTATAGCAGAACATGGATAATTTAGCAACGGCGTGTAAAAGTTCATTTCATGAACTACTGCTTGAGGAGGATTTTAAACATTAAATGTCAGAACAAGATCAGGAACTAGGAGGTCTGGGAAAGGGCAAAACAAGAACCTATAAACCTACAAATCATGTCTAGGAAATGGAGGTGAATTGGCCACACTCTGAGGAAACCCGACACCAACACAGCAAGACAGGCACTGGCATGGAATCCTCAAGGAAACAGAAAATGAGGAAGGTCTAGACTTACTTGGAGAAGAAAAATTATGACAGTACTCAGAGACAAGGGATACACATGGAAGGAAGTAAAGAATAAATCCAAGAACAGGGATGACTGGAGAGCTTTTATCTGTGGCCTATGCTCTCAAAGAAGAAGAAGAAGAAGAAGAAGAAGATGATGATGATGATGATGTAAAATCTGCTGGAAAAAAAACGGAAGTCATGACCACAGAAAGAGAAGAAATCCAAACAAAGATCTTCCCAGGCAATCCGCCTTTAAAACAGGTGAAACATTTCAAATACCTAGGCAGAACAATATCATCCTCAGGGAAAACTGACCTTGTGACTGAGAACAAATACAGTAAAGCAAATCAGGTCATTGGACAAATGACTCCTTTACTGAAAAACAAATACATCACAAGTGAAACAAAAGGGACACTATACAACACAAGCTTCCTCCCAACTCTATGCTATCAATGTTAAACACGGACACTAACAGCCAAGAACAACAGAAAAATCATCACAACAGAAATGAGATATTTAAGGAGAATGCTAAATGTGACAAGAAGAGACGAAATAAGAAATGATGCCATCATGTCAAAGGATGGAGTAACACCAGCATTACACTATGTCCAGAAACAACAAGTCAAATGGTTTGGTCGTGTTACACGGCTACCACCAGACAGTATGTCACAGAAAACAATCACACTAAGATTTCTAGGTAGCAGAGGAAGAGGCCGCCCATGCAGGAGATGGTGAGATGAAATTACAGAAGCATTAAATATACCATTATATGAAGCAAATCACCGAGCCCTAACAAAATGTTTATTTGTCCCCTGAACACAAAAAGGTATATGAGGAAAAAGACAAGGCACGACTGTTACCAAAAAAAAAAAAAGATGAGTTTTAGTTCCATGATGCGAAAGAAGAAAAAAAAGCGCCACATTACCAAATGATTCTGCAGTCAACAGTAGAATTTCCCAAATCATTTATATAATTCGGCACATAGTGGCGGCATGCCACTCGAATCGTGGATGCAACTGGTCTTTTGATCCCTTCGGAGCCGAAAACCCCTGCTACTGAAGGTGTAAGACACACGCCAGGGCAATCAACCGCTTGCCCCTCAAACCCAGTATAATGACAGTATCAGTTATTCTGTTCTCACGGACATATTCAATTCAATCTTTTGTATAATACTGCTTTGACTATCCTCTTCCTTCCTCTCTGCTCCAGGAACTATCCTAAAGAACTAAGATTTGACAGTGGATTCAACAGTATTACCTCTACGCCTAAAAAGCCATCCAATGCACACAAAGCTTAAACAACCACTAAAACATCGTCTTAAAAGAGGCAGCTTCAGCAATATCTCGAAAAACCTGCATCAAGACCACAAGGAGCACCTACGAAGCTGCCAAGAGAAAACAGAACCACTGAAAGCCTAAGAAGAGAACACCTCTTGAGAGAGAACTGTCTCAATAAAAACGGAGATCCTAGGAATGCAGAACAAGAACGGTCAGAGCCCACAACAACTGAAAGCCCTCTAACAAGAGATGACAGACAACAAGTACACGGATAGCCCTATGTGTATATTGATGGATTTTCTGAAGATGCGGTCAAAAAAGGGAGGAAGCGGCTTCTAAATACATCACAACGACAGGAAAGAGGTTCAATGCGCCTTACCAACTGGTAAAATATTATCCAACTACAGGGCTGAATCAACAGCACTCATGAGAGTCCTAAGATACTTACAGAGAACGGACATAGACCAACAAAGACAGCTCTCTTCACTGTCTGCAGATCACTCTTGGAAGCATTACAAAACATCAAAAATGTGCAGGTCCTGAGGGAAATCAAAAAAGAAATTAGCCACCTCTCAAACCATGCAGAAGTAGCCTTGCAGTGGCTAACCCTCCCATTGTGGCATCGCTGGAAAACGAAAAAGCTCATGTCCTAGCCAAACAGGGCAGCGGAATGGAACAAAGCAGCCATCAAGTCAGTTAGAGGGAAGCCAAGACCATCATATGAAACCGCTACGACCAACTGTGAGCCAAGAGTGCCCAACTTTTACAAATCCAGACATGGCCACTGGGTTCTGACCTAAGGGAGAAGCTATGGGGCTGCCGGGACGACCTGGGAAAGACTGGACTTCTCCTGGCAACAGGGCTCAGATTTAGTAAGACCAAGAAGAAGAAGAAGAAGTAATAATAGTATCTATGTGCAATTGTGTCCCTTCATTAAGAATGTTTCGTGGCCGTTTATAATGCTTTGTCCTTTCACAGCTAGGGAAGTGCTCGTCCTATGAGAGTCTGAGGTTCCAGTCATGGTCACTCCATTACTATTTTTCTTTCTCTCATGTCCAATGCTATGTCTATAAAGTTCTGTAAGCTAATCATGAGTGCTTGTATTCAAGCACTTTGATATCTATGATGGCGACCACAGTTGGTACAGACAGAAAGCTCAGTTACTTCAGCAAGCACTCGTTGGTTTCCAGCTAAAGTTACATTAAAAGCGTCAGGAGAACGTGATAGGGACGAGAGTGGTATCACGAGAGTGGTATCAGCCCAGATGCAGCTTAATGAGAATCATGTAACTGTATGCTCACTGAGCAGAAATCCTCCCTGTAAACGACCTCGGATATGACGAAAGTTGTGCCAGTCATCGCCTCTTTCTTCATCACATTACACAGGATGAAACTCCTGCATCTTGACAACGCTCGCAACTACTATAATGATATCAGCTCCCACTCTAAGCCCTACCTATAACTATGCTATGTAACCCAACATACGTCACGGGTAGCACTTTATCGTTCAGATCTTCCACAGACTTTCTGTACCTAGTCTGAACAACGTCAAGATAAAGAGACCTCGATAAAAGAGGCTTGAAAACCATTTTTAGTGGGAGGAAGAGAGTAGAGGGTTGGGGTTGGAAGAAGCAGCGTTCCTTTCAGGTGGGTGAGTGAGTGGGTGAGTGGGTGAGTGAGTGAGTGAGTGAGTGAGTGAGTGAGTGAGTGAGTGAGTGAGTGAGTGAGTGAGTGAGTGAGTGAGTGAGTGAGTGAGTGAGTGAGAGAGTGAGTATTTTGTAAACAATAAGCACCCAAAACGCAGAACATAACAGGTAGGTAAGCAACTAAGGAAAGAAAACCTGTAACAAACATATATCGTCTCACTAAACGTGTTCTCTCTTTCTGTCACGGTCGTGACAGTATTCTTTGACAGGTAAAGCTGGTCTGCACGATGACACTGAAAATACATTTCATTTTGTATGGTCACCTCAAACAGGAAATATAAGATCATAACAGTTACACTATTTTTACCGAAGATATCCACGCTCCTGCCTGTAACAAATGTTTGAAAGAAGAAGGAGGAGGAGGAGGAGAAGAAGAGGAGGAGGATGATCAGAAACTATGCGTATGTCACAGGATAGATCACAACGAGAGAGAAGTGGAGGTTGAGAGAGAGGGGACTGAGAGGTGAGAGAGATGAGAAAGTGAGAAATAAGATGAGAGAGAGATGAGAGAGATTTGGGGGGGGGGGGGGGGGAGACCAATGAGAAGGACATGTGTCGAGATAAACAAGCTAGAGGCAGAAATTTAAGGACATATCACAGAACACCTCATTCAGGAAACAAAACTCCACGGCACGTCCCAGCCCCCCCCCCACCCACCCCCCTTAAACGCCCAGCGCCGAAGGGTGTTTAAAGCCAGTGTGAGGACAAGCACATGATTAGAGCTCGCTGCTTTCAGGACGGCCACAACAACAATGACTGGTCTGTGAGCATGGCTTCGGAAAAGGGCAGTCTGATGTCTCTTAAAACGGCCTTCAGGTAAAATGGGGGGGGGGGGGGAGCAGAGAAGGGCTGATACAAGATATGACAAAAGATTTGACAAAAGTGGGGAAAAACATAACAAGGGTAACAACACGGCCTATACCCTGGGTGCGACTCTCAAACCAAAGGTTTTAACATGAGGTTGACAGGGGCACAAGAGGATGACAAGGGCACGAGACATTACCCCGCGTCTCTCATCATTCTCTCCTTCCTCTTCTTCCCCCACCTCTTCAATGTCATTTCACCACAAGGGAAGGGGAAAGCGAGAAGGGTGTGGGGAGGGGGGAGGCCGAATATTGGACAAAGAACACTAGTAGTGAAGGAAGGAAAGAATAGTGTCAATGATTACCATGCTCCTGCCTGTGTTAGTGTTTGTATGATAGGGTGAGTGAAAGATAAACAAGAACCGAGAGAATGAGGAGACAAACTCTTAAATAACATAGTAGTCATGAGACAGAGAGAGACAGACAGACGGAGCAATGTGTATGTAAGCGAGAGAGAGAGAGAGAGTGAGAAAGAGAGAGAGAAAGATAGAGAGTGAACTCTTAAATAATACAAGCAGGCAATAGAGAGAGAGAGCAATGTGTGAGAGAGAGAGAGAGAGAGAGAGAAAGAGAGAGAGAGAGAGCAATATGTGAGAGAGAGAGTGAGAGAGAGAACTCTTAAATAATACAACGAAAGAACAAATTTTATTTTCAAAGGGTTAAGAATTGGGCACGCAGGCCCGTCTGACATTCTGCCCTTCATCATACAGCTGTCACAAGTCAGTCATTCATCATTTGTTAATGAGCATAATAATCATGAAGAGAGGAAAAGTGAGAGAGAAAACTCTTTAATAATACAAGTACGCAGGAGAGAGAGCAATATGTGTCTAAGAGAAAGAGAGAGAGAGAAAACTCTTAAATAATACAAGTATTATTGTATATAATATATTGTATATATTGTTGCAAATAATACAAATAGGCAAGACAGAGAGAGAGAGAGAGAGAGAGAGAGAGCAGTGTGCGTGTGTAAGAGAGAGAGAGAGAAGATGGAAAGACATAGAGTTTCCTAATACATTTTCACCCATTTCAGTTTAAAATCAGACTGTAAAGATGAAAAGAATGACTAAATCGTAAAAAGTTTACCTTCTCAATTTTAATGATTTTATGAAAAAAGCAGCTTGTGTCTGAGTGTGAAGGGTGTGGGTTGTGTGTGAATGAGAGAGAGAGAGAGAGAGGAGAGAGGGAGAGGGCACAGGCATAACGTACCACCCAACGTTTCTGAAACGTATGCACTGAAAATACTTGACACAAGATCTTGGCAGCAAAATACAAAATGCAAAAATTTTAATTTTGTTTTGCTGATATGCTATTTTGTTACATGATTTGACATAGGCCGAAATGATGCATGAGTTGTTTTCAAACACTGTAAAACTCCAAATTTCTTTCTTTCCCCCCCCCCCCCCCCATGTTGCGAATACACATTTACAAGATTAGTCAAAGATGAATTAGCAAAGGCTACAATAACAGAACACGTTGCATGATATTATGTTAAGAAATAGCACGGTTATATGACGTTATGTTAACAAACAAATATATGCAGGAAACACAAGCTAAGAAATGACACCATAAGACAGATGGTAAGAGCTACTCGTACATCATATCTATGACACAGAGAAGCAAAGAATTTAGTGCTTCAGCCAGTTAATGAGAATGACTAACATACAGCCAGCCGCGAGAGCTTTGAATCAAAGAACTATCGGACACAATTCACTAGGAAGACCCAGAAAGAGATAGATAGATGGTATCAGAGAGAGGCTCGCTAATTATGGCATGAGCATCACTGAGGCCGCCCATCTCGCCCATTAACGCCAACTACATTTTCCCTCTACACCTCGCAGTACATCTTGAGGATATATATATATATAGATATATATATATATATATATATATATATATATATATATATATATATATATATATATATATATATATATTACATTAACTTATAACACGGCTATATAACATATTAACAAACAACACATTCATATGACATGTTAACAAACTGCATGGTTAATGGTTATATGGCATGTTAATACGACATGTTAATGTAATTATTAACAAACAGCATTGTTATATTATGGTAACAAACACCACGGTTATGTGACATTATGTTAACAAGCAGAACGGCTATAAGACATTATGCTAACAAATAAGACTTGACACAGCGAATAACGAGCTTGTCGGCCGCTAGTGACGCACGTGCCGAGCGACAAGGACTCAGTTTACAGCTGTTTATTTTGATTGACACCTCTCCCGGGCTGGAGCACGACACGGTTCTCAACCAAGTTTCGCTCCCATTTCAGTCACCTCGGACGTTCGCGTGCACCTTTATTAGTTTATTATCACCCGACCATTCAAACCCGGGGGTCTTTTCAACATCCTCCTTTCAAAAAAAAAAAAAAAGAGCCCTTCTGCGGGTGTCTCGCTACCCCTAATTCTACACACTTTTTGTAACACAACTTTAGGGAGGCGCGTGTTCAAAACATGCCCGCGAGGCTTAGCTGAGTTCTTTATGTTGTGTGAGGGATCCGAGGTTTGTGTAGAGCCTTTGGGAGCTGATGCTTCTCAGGGAGATAGTTGGCCAGGAAGCCACTTCTAATGAAGGGAAAGTTTGATCTGTATCAACTTTCAAGGAGTTTATTCAGTTGCTATGGCGTCTGTCTTGCCGAGTCCTGGTCTAAGGGTTCAAATCTCACCAGATGCTGGAAAATTTTTTCTTCGGAGCCAGCTCTTCACTTGGCGTCATTACACCTTCTTAAACTCACCACTCCCAACCCGAACCGCTTTCACAATAATATCAAACGCCTTATTTGAAAGCACAAGGAAGACACAATATACTGAAAAGGCCTCATGCTAGCTGGGAGCACAAGAAACAAGCAATGAGAACTTTAATAATTTCAGACTCAAATCTAATACCGGCCCCTCCTTAACTGATTGGCTAGGATGCACTTCCAAGTGCTGTGTCAATTTGAAGATTTGTAAGCTCAATTTTGTATTATAATACAAAATTATAATAATAAAAAATAAACAACTCACAAGACCTCTGGGAGTCATTACCCAATCACCCCCCGCCCCGCCCCCCCCCGACTGTTAGGAGTTTAAGGTGGCCGAAACACTTGTCGGGGGTGGGTGATATTTCCTCTGATGCTGTTGTTTCACGCTCTACAGTTGACAGTTTCATGCACGCGCTGTGCACATGCTTGTTTTTCAAAAATCTAGAAGAGTGCAGTTCTGAAGTTCTGAGGTTAACATTAACATAGACAGGACACATACAAAAGCTGATTAAAGAAGGTGCAATAGAAAAAAATATATTCATGGCCTGTCCTTCCTCAAAACTCTGCTCTCTTGATAGCCAAGTTATAGCATATATATATATATATATATATATATATATATACAGGAGGTGAGAAACGTTAACGAGGAGTAGGAATAATATTTGACGAACAAACAGCAAGGACAACTGTAGGATACTTGAACATCTCGGACCGAGTCCTGCTAGCCCAACAGAAAGGACAACCAATAAACATAAATATTATACAAGTGTACGCTCCAACATCTGAAAATTCTAAAGAAGATGTACAGCTATTTTATAATGACATAGAGAAAGCCCTAAAACACACAAAGTCACATGAAGTTACTATAGTCATGGGAGATTTTAATGTCAAAGTTGGTATGACAGAGGAATGATAGAGGTAGTAAATTAATTGAATGGGCAAGAATTCATAGCATGGTTGTAGGAAACACCTGGTTTAAACAACATCCCCGAAAACTAGCAACGTGGTGCAGCCCAGACAAAAAGACTTTTAACCAGATAGACTACATATTAATCAATAAACGGAATGCATTGCCGACAACAAAAACCATGCCAGGAGCTGACTGCAATAGTGACCACGACCCACTCTATGGAAAAATTAGAATAAAGCTCAAGAAAACATGCAGAAAAGTGAGAAACATCAAACTGAATACAGAACTCCTTAAAAATGACCAAGAACTGCGAGAATAATACAAAGTTATTATAACAAATAGATACAATGCAATAGCAAAGATAAATAGTATAGATGAACAATGGGCAGTGTTAAGAGAGTCTATCCACCAAACTGTTAAGGAGATAATATCACCGAAAAAAGAAGCCTCTAAAAATAAATGGATGACAGACGACATCTTAGGACTGATGGACAAGAGGAGGAGGAGTAAAAATAACCATGAAAAATATAGCAAGATAAATACAGAAATAAGACGCAAATGCAGAGACGCAAAGGAAGTGTGGTTAAATGAACAGTGCAGACAAATAGAGGACTCTCAATAATAAAGACAACTTGAACGAACGAATTAGTGAACTCACAGGTAGAAAAACAAAATATACCACAGGGTGCCTGAAATCAAAAGAAGGTAAAATGTTAATGGGAAAAGAAGACATTGTGGACAGGTGGACAGAGCACATCGGTGAGCTATATGGAGGAGAAAGACCAGAATTAACACCAGATACTGAAAACTGTGATGGACCACCAATACTTGAAGATGAAATCATAGATGCCATCAAATACATGAAGAACGAAAAAACCGACTGGGCCTGATAATATAACAATAGAAGAAATAGAGGCGCTAGAGGAGATAGGAATAAAAATAATAACCAAGTTACTGAATGACATTTATATCAGTGGTTATATGCCCAGTAACTTGCTTAAATCCACGTTTATAGCATTACCAAAGAAACCAGGTGCAAAGGAATGTGGTGCCCACATGACTATCAGCCTCTCATGTCACATAACGAAGCTACTTCTGAGAATCATTATGAGAAGAACAAGGAAAAAGATAAAAATGGAAATAGCAGATGAAAAGTTTTGATTACACCACGGCATTCAACAAGGTGAAACATAATGAAATTATTAAAATGCTTGAAGACATCAATATAGACGGCAAAGACCTGAGGATTGTAACACATCTATACTGGCACCAAGAAGCAGCAATTCGAGTTGAAAATAGAATTGGAAAATATCAACCTATAAAACATGGGGTGCGAAAAGGATGTGTACTATCCCTAGACTTGTTTCTCTGTACAGCGAGAATATTCTAAGAACGATCATCACAGAACCAGGCATAAAAATTGGAGGATACAATATTAACAACCTTCGGTATGCTGACGACATAGTACTGATAGCTGAGAACGAACAAGACCTGCAAAATCTCTTGGATAAAGTCACCAAAGAAAGTGAACAGAAAGGCCTTACTTTGAACATCAAAAAGACAGAGACTATGGTTATATCTAAGAAACAGAATTCACCAGCATGCAGTATAAAATTAAACGGAACAATTCTAATACACTGGAGCAGTAACAACTTCAGATAGGAAATGCAGAACACAAATTAGGAACAGAATAGGCCAAGCAAGACTGCATTTCAGAGAATGAGAAACATATTAACCAACACATCCTTATCAATGAATGTCAGAAAACGAGTTCTAAAATGTTACACTGAAACTATCTTGTTATATGGAAGTGAATCATGGACAACAGGCAGGTCTGCACAAAAATCATTGGAAGCAGCAGAAATGTGGTTTATTGGACGAATGTTGCGAATCCCCTGGCAGCAAAAATAACTAGTGAAAAATGTATGAGAAGAGATGGAGAGACAAAAAAATATTGTCAATAAAAATAAAAGAGAGACAATGTACTTTCATAGGACAAGCAATGAGAAGAGGGGGCAGTGAAAATATTATAACAACAGGAAAAATAGAGGGAAGAAGAGCCAGGGGAAGACCAAGAGAAATGATACTGGACAGTCTGACGGGATGGTGTGAGAGGAGATCACCAACTGAGCTGATGGCCTGCATGAAGGATCGTGTAATCTGGAGAAGCATAATAGCCAACGCCAGTCGGAACGGCACCTGATGATGATGATGATGAGTGATTAATATATTCACATGGTCTGTCCTTCCTCAAAACTCTGCTCTCTTGATAGCCAAGCTATTAGCAGACGTCTAGTGATTAATATATTCACATGGTCTGTCTTTCCTCAAAACTCTGCTCTCTTGATAGCCAAGCTATAGCAGACGTCTAGTAATTATTAATATATTCACATGGCCTGTCCTTCCTGAAAACTCTGCTCTCTTGATAGCCAAGCTATTAGCAGACGTCTAGTGATTAATATATTCACATGGCCTATCCTTTCTCAAAACCCTCCTCTCTTGACAGCCAAGCTATTAGCAGATGTCTGGTGATTAACATATTCACATGGTCTGTCAGCCAAGCTATTAGCAGACGTCTAGTAATTATATATTCACATGGTCTGTCCTTCCTCTAAACTCTGCTCTCTTGACAGCAGACGTCTAGTGATTAATATATTCACTGGTCTGTCCTCCAGAACGCTAGTCTCCTGAGTTGTTGTCTAGCCGGGATCAATGTTTTAGTGACTGTACCAGGATTACTCCTGAGATTTTTCTTTTAATTTCTATATTATTTTTACACTGTCTGCGTATTCTTTTTTGTGGGAAATTTATGAAAGATAATTCAAAACATACACTAATAACTAATTACAATAAATTATTCTTATCCCACACCTGAGCCAGCTGTCTGAAAAAAACCACACGCATACATACAGAGAGAGAGAGAGAGAGAGAGAGAGAGAGATTTTTGACGAAGACGAATGACTGCGACTCCAAAACTAGTCTGTCTTCCAACTGTTTAACACACAACTGGAAAATGTCACGAGGACCAATGTTTCTACTTTAAAAAAAAAATGGCAATGTTAAAGAAAGCAGGAAAGAGAGTATTGTGTTCTAACGCAGGCCTTTTGGAAGACAACTGAAGTTAAAAATGGAGGAGGGGGGGTTAACACTCAGAATACTTACTATTTTCGGAGTCTTTCTCTCCGGCTCCCACCCATTCAGCCCGCTACTCCCATTTTTCTCTCTCAATATTAAAGACTGCTTGGTGAGCAAGAGACGACGAACAAATTACCCCCATAATCCACGAGAACCCGCCGAGGGTCACGCCGAGGAGGATCACCTAACTCGCCCCAGTGCTTGCTTGGACTGAACAAAAATACTAGCACGGGCATCGGTGACCGTACAGGACTGTCGTAGTAAAGATATTTTACAGAGTATCAGTGTCAGTTATCCTGGGATAATGTTCTGGAATAAAGTCAAATTAGAAAGTGAAAACCTACTGTATACTGCTTGACTGTGTCCTTGTCAATGAGCAGAAATTCACAGGCGCATCTAAAACTGCTGGAGTTAGAAAGTACGTCAGACTATGACGATTACAGCGGTATAAGATGCCTTGCGCTCAACATTTGTTGTTTTAACCCTGCAGTGAGTTTTGACAGTTGTTAATAGAGAACGTGTATGAAAGGAGTGGATCGTGAAAATTTAAATGTCATCGTGGCAAAACGTTCCAAATGTAATATTTCATCTTTTTTTCCAATTTCATGCAGCAGAAAGTTCGGACATAATGAATACTGTACTGCTTTAATGTGTCCACCAACCCTATATTTGTAAACTCTTCTACCCCCCCCCCCCCCGGCTCTCTCTTCTTCTTCTTCTTCGTATTCCTGCAATATTGCTACAAGAAGGCAACATGTTATTAGTTTACCAGACTTCATTCTACATTACATATAACACGTGAGAGAAAGAAGAATCACAAGAAAATTACCAAACGACAATCATCTAGCCATGAATGTACAACGCACTAATAAACTATGCTATCTCGCACCCCCCCCCCCCCCAACCACCGGCGTTCAATAACGAAGCCATCAATGTCTGTCTGATCGAAAATCGTGACACCCGAAAAGGGAACGAAGTCATGACACAGAAATTCCGTCGATTAGACTCAGTCTCTCGCAGGTGCACACATGCTCTCCTGCAAATTTCCAGTGCAAAGTGGACAAAAATAACAAGAAATTAACGAATACTGTGTTCTATTACTCTATTGTGTGACTGTTTCGTTGTTTCGCGAAAAAAAAAATTATATCCTAAACTATAAACTGGAACTAACTTCGTGTAAAAGTATGTGTTAACAAATTTTGTCAAGGAAAGTTGTAAATGGAAGATTATGGCAGTTTTCTAGAAGAAAAGTGAAGAGAATTAAGAATAAGGAGAAACAGCAACAGAAGACAAGAGAAACATCCCAATGATTTGGACTAAACGCCTTTATTAGAACACATTTTCCACCTCTCTTTTGGTAAAAGTGTTTTTGTCGAAGGAATAGATTGTCTATGCTGTATTTTGCTTGTCTATGATTGTCTGTGCTGTATTTTACTTGTTTATGATTGTCTGTGCTGTATTTTACTTGTCTATGATTGTCTATGCTGTATTTTGATTGTCTATGCTGTATTTTACTTGTCTATGATTATCTATACTGTATTTTACTTGTCTATGATGTATTTTACTTGTTTATGATCGTCTATGCTGTATTTTACTTGTCTATGATTGTCTATGCTGTATTTTGCTTGTCTATGATTGTCTATGCTGTATTTTGCTGCTACTCTCCCCTCTTTTCATCCTTTTCTTTATTTAACTGTACCAAACCGTTTATCTCTGCCCACTAGTACAGGCATTACCAGTTATCTTTGCATTCATCTCCAGACGAAAAACATTTGAATTTTGCTGTAGTCGTGGGTGTCTGAGTGGCGAAGTGGTTAGTGCACTGGTCTCTCATGGCAAAGGTCGGGGGTTCGAATCCGGCCGGAGGCATCCCAGTCACCCAGCTGTAGAAATGAGTACCCGACTTCTTCTGAAATTGGGGAAGGAAAGGCGGCCAGGCGTGATACTGACCACATCACTGACCTTTAGTGTGCTGACAGGTCAAGAAAAATATTGGCACTAACACTATACCCCTATGTACCTCGAAGGCATGACAGGATTATCTTTACCTTACCTTTACGTGACATTAGCACCTGCAGAAAGTATGGCTCTTAAAATAAGTTCTAGTCAAAATAATGGTCAAGGACAAAATAATCACAGAAAGTGTTTTTAAAAGTTTCTAACTATTTATAATTCAATCAATGACTTTAAGCAGATGCCGGTAATGAACTGGCATTGATCTATGACTCTTAACAGAGTAACGCTAACAAAAATATGACGGAGGAAACTTTTTGAAAAGATTATCAGACAAAAACAAGCGACATGTCTTCCCTGGCACTCACTACAACAGATCACTTTCAGAACAAAAGGTACGGCATTAAATGGAATCTGAAACGCAGTCATGGACGACAGCTTTTACTGTGTTTCTAAATTCCTACAGAATATTCAAACGAGCTCTCCAAGCACAGGCACATGTAGTCCAGACTACAGATCCGAGGGCTGCTCCAAATGAAAACACTGAAGTCCTTAACCCTTAAGTTCGTGACTGAAATAGCAAATGATGGGCGTTGCGTGTCATGAAAGCTGATTTGCTGAACCATCTGGGATGACATGTTTGAAATCTAGGTCGTTCTGATCACCTCACCGCTTCAATAACAAAACTGCTCAAAGTTATTATTATTACTATTATGAGCAAGACCGTCTTTTAGGCTGCTCATTTTGCAGGAGAGCTTGCAGAGGTCACTGTGATGGTGCTTTATGTCAAAACTGAGCTCTGGTGTAAGAATCCGGACCTACATACTTGTATAGGAGATACACGGCAGCTTTACTGGTCTCTCAGTACAGTATGTCAGAGAGTTCACAGAGGACTGAACGCAGGCAAAGATATTACACAAAGGCAATATCATCATATAAAAGGAATGAACTACACGACCTGACAAGCGGGTCAATGCAGTAAAACATGAGTTTCGAGGAGAGGATCTCCGAGAACGATGTTTGTGTCAGCACTCTTCTTAATGTCAGAGAGACATGATTCTTCTCTATCCTCTCCTTTTTCATCTCCTTCGCCCCCTCTTCTTCTTCTTCTTCTTCTTCGTTCGCTTCTACCACCAAAACCGCACTATGATCCTACTGAATTTACGCCTGTGGTCCTCGTTAGGTCATGTGGTCTCCTGTGTGGACCACACAAGATCCCCGAGAGGACCACAAGAGGTTCAGAGTATAGCAGGGCTTTAGCCTGTATTCTTGGTGGGTCTCTGAAGCGGATTGCGTGACACCATGGTTTTCGTTGCACCAGTCTCCCCCCTCCCCCAAATGATGGGAGCCTCGTTAGAGCAGTGGATTAGGAACTCGCTTACCGACGATCTCCACCCACCCGGGGGAGGGGGAGGCGGTCAGACCGTGGCTCTCAAAAAAACTCCCAGGGTTCACCTAGCCTCAAGAAAGCATGGGTGACAGCGTTAACGCTCTGGGACGGAAGAGGAATGATGCCGCCAGCTACGGAGTTGGTGCTGATGGTAACACTAGTCGGCAGTTTCTGGGCAACTGCTGAGCTGAGCCCTTATGGTTTGACCGTATGCATTGACGCTGGTCCAGAACTCATACCTTTCATACCTTTGTCTTTTTCATTTTATGTCTTTGGTATCAGGCTGTTCTGATAATACAACGTGGTCAAAGTGATTCAAATCTGTGTTGTTTAGTTGGGTGTTGTCTAGCTGGGTGCTGTCTAGCTGCGTGTTGTCTAGTTGGGTGTTGTCTAGTTGGGTGCTGTCTAGTTGGGTACTGTCTAGCTGCGTATTGTCTAGCTGGGTGCTGTCTAGCTGCGTGTTGTCTAGTTGGGTGCTGTCTAGCTGCTTGTTGTCTAGTTGGGTGCTGTCTAGCTGCATGTTGTCTAGTTGGGTGCTGTCTAGCTGAAGCTTTTCTGTGAAGCTCAACTGTAGGTCAACTTAAGAAAAATATAGAAAGCTAATTACAGTACACTCCTCTTTTGATGTAATGTCTGTGCAACACTAGGGCATTTCATGCCTAGTGGTGAGTATGTTCTACATTGCAGTTAAAAGAAAAATAGCAAATGAATGAAATGAAACGAACAAGTGCATGTTTTATTCCGAAAGAAAAAAAAGGAAAACAACGAGACAAAAGGTTTTGATTTTTCTCTTTGCACTGTTCATTTGTTGTCCATGAAGAAGACATATGATGACATTTTTTCTTTTCTTTTTTTTCCATTTCTTTTCTCTCTCTTCTTACCTAATATACTTTACCTCTGTTAAATCTGCACTATGCACCTCCTTCCATCTTCGAACACAACGCCAGTTCTATCAGTCACCTTTTCATTCAACCAAAGTCACCTTTTCACAATATCAAAATCATATTTTCACAAACCCAAAGTCACCTCCTCATTGATTATGGAACACTGCGTTAAAGAAGAACTTGATACTAAGTGTGAGCCGTCACTCATTAATGATCTGTGAGTTTTAAAAACCTGACTGGCAAATCCGGAACCTGCAGTTCTGAAAACCTGAACGTCAATAGACACTTCTGGTAGTATTCAGGATCTCCCATGGAGACAGACGTGGCAGTCACGTGACCACTGATCATCGCCGGCACCTGAAAGTGGCAGAGCTCGTGAAGTCAGAGGTTCTCTTCCATGCGGGTGACTTTTTTCTACCTGATGTGGCCTGTGACAAGCTGTCTTTGTTTGCTCCTGAACGCGTAACATCACCAGAACAAATACCCCCCCCCCCAAAAAAAAAAATGGCGCAATACAAAATTCAAAGCATTATTTCATTCAGTTAAGTCCGCGCATTCTTTTTTAAGGCGCATAAAGGAGCCAGCGACAAGTGGAGCTCTCTGTAATTATTATTCATTAACAGCCTCGTGTACCCCTATGAAGTAGGAAAAAAAGTGTTAAAATCTCGAGACCGCCTCTTAGCACGTTACAATGTATGAACCCAAGCCATCCACTGCGGAGAATATGATATCTGGCATCCAGATGTGGGTGACGAGTGCCACAGAGGTTAGACACGATTCAAGAAACGAAATTGAAAACGTTGGCAACGAACACAAATGACAGGGGTGGGAGCTTGCGGAGGGGGTGAGAGAAGGACATTTCTGAATGAAGAATGAATGAGGAAATAATGAAGGGAAGATCGTTTGTGTGAATAACGACATTTTGCAACAGGAATTAGATTATTAAATGAAATGATAATTTATATTTTTTTTAAAAAAAAAAAAACAACAACAACGACTGAGTGGATAGTTTCCTCTCGCGGCCAAGCGTTTGTTCGTTCTACCCGAGTCCGTGTTTCTACTGTCATCATTCTCTTACCATCATCATTCTCTTACCATATTATCTTTCTGTCGCGTCTTAAGTGCTCTGTATTTCTCGAGTCTAATCATACATCACTCTGCTCTATCACTCTCAATTTCTAAGAGCTGAATCATAAGATTCTAATGACCGCCTTCAGTTTACAGGCGTTATTTGTCCGGAAAGTCAAATATGGACGTACTTACCCGTCCGGAAACAACAACCAACAGAGTAAAAGCTGGATGCATTTTGAAGATTCAGTACTCAAATGACAAGCGAAATGACAATGTACTGCTATACTTTTAGAGAACCTACGTGCACGTAAAGAAGAACGGACACTTTTTTGTTTAAATAAAAAATCCCTTTGCAAGCCCCGATCTTGCTAATAATGACCCGCCCGTAGCTCCAAGTAATAAAACCACAGGTTTTTCTCTACTGCTCAGTGATGACGAGAGCCGCGACACATCACAATGATGGAAAACTGACGAGACCTTCTTCATGTCCTGGGGCGCGGACCGGCCCATGGAATAACGAACTCCTAACGAGCTGCAGCGGCTGGGTTCTATATAAAATCCACTGCGACGTGAACAATGTCAATCCCTTACAAGTTCGCGAGACTGTTTTGACGAGTCCGCTATTTCGGGAACACTGGCAGCAAGTGTGATTTGTTCAGGTACTCGTGTTAGTTTTTAATAATAAATAGTGGATATAGATCCCCAGTTATGGAAACTTTTGTGTCGAATATGCCAATTCCCAGGGTCTCATACGGGCAAGAGCGGAAAAAAAGGCGAAGGACAGGCATCTGTGGAAAACCATTGCGGAAGCCCCATGTGCCCTGGGCACTTAAGGTTCAGAAAGAGAAAGAGAGAGAGAGAGAGAGAGATACGAATTTCGCCTTGATTCAAACAACAGCGCATTGTAGGAATAGTCATTATGGACGAGACGTCACTTCTGCCAGATCATTCTCATCGACTCATAGATCATGTCCTGCGCGAATGATCAGAATTGTGGCAAACCTATCATTTCTGGAGAATGATTTTCATAAGATACCCAATATAGCCAATATTATTTTGTGTGGTTCAGCAAATCCAAAAAAAAAAAAAAAGTTTTTTTTTTTCTGGAAGCTTACATCTGTGGCGTCCTATTAAGAGTCTTGGCGTCAGGTTAAGAGGTGTGGAGTCATGTTAAGAGTCGTGACGACGTGTTAATATAACAATGTACAGGTGTGAACTATCATATTATTGATGAAGATTGAAGATGATTAAGTTTTTCTTTTGATCATAACACATCGAGGTCTCACACGCATTATCACATTCATTAGATCAGAGTAAGTCCGATGAAAAGTTCCCTGCATTATTTAATTCTGACTAATAAGATCAAGTTGTACTGTCTACAACATCGCTTGGATTGAATCACTTAATTATTTGTTCACAATATCAAACTATCATATTCTACATGCTGCATTTCGTCAGTGTTTTCAACTTCAAAATACTCTGAACATGATACGAGGACAATTCTAAACTCTGTACTATATTAGATCCGTCGCACGTGTTCGACTAATTCCTCGTCTGAATCAATTTACTTGAAGTTTCAAAGTAACAAATCGTCATAAACACTTGAACCACTTGAACACATCTTCAGTCTAATACTACTTCTGATTCTACAGCGTCTCGTTCTTTTTTTTTTTTTTTTCTTCTGTGTTTGTGTCCTCTCCGCTCTACTCTTCTTCCGATCTTTTTCCTGATCTGTGTTCCCCTTCTGCTGTTCTTATCTGATTCTCCTCTTGTCTGTCTGATCCTCTCTGACAGTCTTCCTCTGCCGTATCAACCGGCCTTCGCTTACTGACCGTCTTTGGTTGGACGATTCCCCACTCGTTCGTCCCTCTCTCTCTCTCTCTCTCTCTCTCTCTCTCTCTCTCTCTGAAGTTCCTCTCTGATTCTCTGATTGTCCGTCATTCAAACTGCCCCGTGACTTATATGTCGTAAGTCATTTGCCCAATAGGCCACGCCTCTAAATATTTAATTGGTCAGCTGGCCTACTTGGTCACTCCTTTATTTAAAAACCGTGTGCAATAGCGTCCTAATATAGTCCTAACGCTAATATGTGTCATGCGTATCTGTCGCGTCAATTCCGTCTATACATCTGTCATTTACTTAAGTCATTATCTTGTTCTTTCATGTCGGAGGTTTTATTGTGTCCTCACTTTTCACTGTGTCTGCCTTTTCTATTCGTCTTTTCTATTCTGTTTACTTGTGTCAGCGTCCAGTCATACTAATGTCATAGAAGTTTGTTTTTCTACCTTGCTCTAAGTTTCCTATTTACTTTTTCTGTTGCTATTAGATGTTACTATTATGCCTACAGTACATTCATAATATTTACAGTATATTTTCATTATATTCATTAATAATAATAACAATCACTAGTTACAAGACCATGCTACATTAGGAGTCGTGGCGTCATGTTACGAGTCGTGGCGTCGTGTTAACAGTATGGTGTCATGTTAAGAGTCGGAGTTTTAAGTAAAACCATATTTCTATATTCCTTCCCCCGTGGTTTCACAATCCTGTTTTTTTTTTTTTTTTTTTGGTACTCAGCTCTTCGTTTCTTTACAATCGATATCTGCAATATTTTACCAGGTATTTTTACCCTCTTTTTTTGCCCTTACTTAATTATTTCCCACGCCTGCCTATCTCTCTATCTCCCCCCCCCCCCCAAACACGTACTACATCAGCGAATTTCGCTCAGCCATCTCTGACATTTTGTTATGCACAGCTTCCCATTCATCCCACGTTGTCGACAATATCAACGCAGTAGTGGTTTTTTTTTATGACGGATTTGGTTGTTTTCTGCTAAGGGTCCATTTCATGACGGTCACGACCCGTTGTGTTTCATTTCCTTTCCCGTCATTTTTAAACAGGTTACGGCTAATTTTGTTAATAAACGGCAAAATCGCAAAGTAAACTAGACCTGGCGACGCATAACAAGCAGAAATAGACAAATCTTGGGAGCTGCGTCACGTCAAAGTAGGAAACTCTACTGTAGAGACTCCTTCAGATCATCAGAGGTAGTACCCCCCCCCCCCAGACAAGTGTTTCGGCCCTAATAAACTCCTGACACTCTAAGGGGGGTGGGCCCCTCTGGGTCATGACTCTTTGTGTCGTGTTAAGCGCCTTCAGATTTACTGAAACTTATTAGCAGTGACATTCTATGAATTTCAATCAAAAAAAGAAAGTGTGTGTATATGTGCACACAGTGGCCACCACAAAACGAACAGCTATTCTGTATCCCCGTGTGGTTTCAAAATATGGAAGAAAAATACAGAAAATGACAGTGCCTGAACGATGGGTGGCTATATCTGAGGATTTCCCAATTTAAAGACAAAAAAAGTGATTAATGTATGAAACCCTAAACATTATTACACAGAGAAGAGAAATAAAGATTTCCATAATGAATCTAAGGAGGAGCATAAAAATGGCTGGAGAATATTCCACAATATGCAGGGACAGCGTCTTGTCTCATCATGACTTGTATTTCCGTCTTGCGGAATCTTTTTTTTTTTTTCAGAACATGTACGCTATTACAAGAATGTCAAGTCTGGATAGATTTACGTGGCAACATCTGACGTAGTAGCTACGAGGCACTAGCTCGCTGAAAACTCTCAGCTGTGACTGGGGCGTAAAGCTCTACAATCTTCATAAACTCAAGTCTGAATAGCTCCCTTGACCCCGGCATCCCCGCCCCATAATACACGTCTGCAGAGAGATGTTCTAACTTACTTTCAAGCAAGCACTAACAACTACGCAAATGGCAATCTGGACTTACAACATGTGACAAAGGATGCTTTAGGCAATGTTATAATAGACAGAACTCCAACATCTGATACTGTTGAAATATTTATTTATCTTTCCTGGACCTTCTTGAGTTGCTGTTGACTGTTTACTCTTAGTGACGATTTCTTCTTCTTCTCTGGCGTTCGCCCCCATGAGAGCGTTGGCTCCTTTGTGTCGTGTAAAGCGCCTTCAGACCCAACACATCTACCTGCAGCTTGGGCGTTGTTTTTAGAACCGGGCCCGCCTTCTCTTGCGACCACTATCCACTTGAACAGACTACTGTCTGTTAACAGGGGCACCACTTGTCAGGTTGAGCAGGGTCTTGGCCGGATATGGTTTGCCAACCATGACGCAAGCTACAGGCCTATAACCGCTATTTCATTTCTGTATGATGATTTTACTAAGCAAACCCAGCAGCGGCTAAAGAAGAAATAACCCAAGTAAAGATTAAAACAAAATCATCAAGACCCGCCCTTTTTTAGAAGGTGACGTGGTCAGCACCACAGCTTGGCCCATTTTCCTTCCCTAGCTCCAGAAGAAGCCAGGTACCAATTTCTACAGCTGGGTGACCGGAGCGTATGCGGCCGGAATCGACCTTTTCACGAGAGACTAATGCATTAATCACTTCGCTACCCAGACGCACAAGTAAAGTAACTGTAGCATAGCCTTGTAAGTAATGATTATAGTTGTTATTATTATTATCACTAATGAATATGCTTATGAACATTTACTGTAAAGAAAATAGTAACATCAAATAGCGACAGAGAAAAGGAAGAGAAAGGTATAAAACTTCCATGACACTAGAACAAGACGCGGACAAAGGTAAACAGTGGAAACAAGTAAACAGAAAAAGACGAGGTTCAGTGACGCTAAGATTTAGGTAATACAAAGGAAGGACGCCAGAAAGTAGGATGATTCAATGATAACAAAGCTGTGACTGGACGCTGACACGTGTAAACAATAAGAAAAGACGAACTGAAAAGGCAGACACAATGAAAAGTGAGGACACAATAAAAACTCCGACATGAAATAGCAAGATAAGGACTTAGATAAATAACAATTGTATAGACGGAGTTGACACTGTGATACCTGTTAGCTGACGCGCGTTAGGACGCGAATGCAAATGGTTTTTAAATAAAGGAGCGACCAACTCGGCCAGCTGACCAGTTAAATATTTAGAGGAGTGCCCTATTGGACAATTGACTTACGACATATAAGTCACGGGGTAGTTTGAATGACGGACAATCAGAATGCTCATGGGAACCAGTGGATATCTGAAGGGTGGAGCCAAAATACATGTTGGTTAATCCATCAAGCTGGACTGGAAGATAAAAAGGTAAGCGGAGAGAAGGAAGAAGAACCAAGAAGAAAGGATGAAGAACCAAGAATGAAGAAGAAGTAGAGGAGAGAAGACAGAGGACGGAGTCCCGAAAACAGAGGAACAAGGACGGTCAATGAACTGAGACCGGTCCGACAAGAGAAGAAGGACAATCAGAGAAGAACAGCAGAAGAAGAACACACTCCAGAGAAGACTCGAGAGAGAAATAAGACGTATGTAACGACAGATGGACACCAATAGATACTCAGGTAAAGCAGTTTTGAAGTAGTTTTAGGACAGATTGAAGCTGTGTTTCAAGTGATTCAAGTGATTATGAATATGTGTTACTTTGAAACTTCGAGCACAGTGATTTTAGAAGAGAAACTAGTTGACCATGTGTTTCAGATGGAATATAGTACAGAGTTTAGAATTATCCTCGTATCATGTGTAGAGTATTTTGAAGTTGAAAACTTGCAACATGTAGAATATGATAGAGTGTAATATTGTGAACAAATGATTAAGTGTTTCAACGACGAAACTAATGAAGATTATGTCATATTTCATCTTAGTACAAGTGAGGTTGTCAACAATAAATCTGTTACCTAATAGAAAGAATGAAATGAATTCTGTAGAGAACATACCAGATTTGCTCTGCTCTAACGAATGTTGTAATATTTGTGAAACATCGATGTGCTTCATCAAAGAACAAAGAACTTCGACTTTATCAATAATATGATAGTGCACAACATGTCAACATTATAATGGTGCCGTGTCTTCTTTAGTAAGAAATAAAGGATTCACAATTGGAAATATTATACTGGTGCCGCCAATAATATGATTCACTCAAGTACAATGTTATATAACAAGCAGAATATAAATTAGTCAGTCACCAAGACTTAATCACACGCTGATATTGGTCCAACAAATTAGCAACAAATTAACACAGAATGCAACTTATCAACAAAAAAGATGAACAAATATGCACATGAATAAAGTGCAAATAAGTTTGTTTTTTTTAAACTGAGCAAAGCAGAAAAACAGAGACAGAACAAACACAGTAAAATAAATAGTACACAGATTCCAGACACCCCGAAGATCTCTTAGAAAACTTCCTCCAAGAAATCTCCCATCTGCCGCTTACTCAGGCAACTACGACTTCAAGGACAGCTTCGAGTTGCAAGGAGAAGCGGCCACTCCATTAAGTAATCTTCAGACAAAGAAATCAATTCAGACAATATCCAAATAATACATGCAACCCGTTATTTATGTCAGTGACCTCAAGGGTCACACGGTCTGCTGACGGTCAAATGTACAGCTGCTTCTGGGTGGACAAGTCCAGGCAAAGACCGTTGATTACAGAGGGGGACAAATCGGACGGACCGCTTGAGAGTGGAAAATTAAACAGATTCTGGCCAGTGGTCACTCCCTTGTGTCTGAGAAGATGACCAGATGTGACCACACTTAGGACCTGGGGAACAATTTCGATGAGTCATCCGGAGATTGAGAAAGCAAGGGGAAACAAATGTGTACTTCATAACTGGTGTGATTTAGCCACAAGTCAGATATTGCTGCATGTACCTTGTCAAAAGGAAGCAAGAAAGTGCATTATAAGAGAGAGAGAGAGAGAGAGAGAGAGAGGAGAAAAAACGAAAGAAAGAAATGGGAGCAAACACGGCAATAGTAGAGCAAGTAGAAATGAAAATCAAACACTACCGATCCTATATTTCGACACTACGTCTTTGTCAAAAAAAAACAACAACAACACAGAAACGAAAAAAAAATGCAGAAAAACAAATTGTGTCAGAGTTTTATAACAGAAGAATCTCTACATGTTTTCATCTGTGTGTGTGTCTGTGTGTTCCACCGTTCTTGAAAAAGGCATATGCTACTGTCATAATACTGGACCGTTAATATTTGTCATTTCTACGTGTTTTCATCTTATTATCTACTGCTGCGGACTGTCCCCGCGTTATTTCTCTGTTTCTATAATGGCATCTCTGTCAACTTACACTTAACTAGCGCAGTACTAGTTTTACTGCAGTCTTACGCTCTTTAATGCGGTCCCGATAATTTAGTCCGGCCAGGCTCTAACAATGGGTACCTGAGAAATCTGGGAAGGTAAATGCGACCATACTCACCGCATCACACTTTCGTGTTCCTAAGGTCGTGGAAATACGGGTCTAACACTGAATCCCCAATATGCCTTAATGGCATGGAAACGAGGATTTCTTCTTTACCTAATTATTTTCACTGCCTCCCTCTCTCCTCTCTCGCATTCTCTCTCTCTATCTCTCTCGCATTCTCTCTCTCAGACGGGCCTGCGTGCCCAATTCTTAACCCTTTTGAAATGAAGATCAATCAATCAATCAATCTCTCTCTTTCTCTCTCTCTCTCTCTCTCTCTCTCTCTCTCTCTCTCTCTCTTCTCTCTCGTACATTTCAAGTACAATAGCTTTATTTCAATTATCCAATACTTTCTTCCGACAACTAAAACAACGACTGAACAAAAAAAATGTTTTTTATTTTTAAATGATGTATAAATAACAAGATAAATGAAAATGCATATATTACCTACCTACAACAATACAACTGTTTTCTTTTGTTACAACCATCATCATCATTATTACCGTCAACGCCAAGTACAAAGTACAACAAGAAGTTATTTCTGCGCTTATTGTTATCTGGAATCAGAACTTTGGAAGTGGTGCACCCAACCAGCAACCTCTATTTTTGTACTCCCCGAATCCAAGTCTCACTACTTCATAAACCCTACATCTGTATCGACTCCACCAAAAACTGATTCCGATTCCATACTATCGTTTCGATGTGT
Organism: Achatina immaculata; assembly: GCA_009760885.1. Taxonomy (NCBI): domain Eukaryota; kingdom Metazoa; phylum Mollusca; class Gastropoda; order Stylommatophora; family Achatinidae; genus Lissachatina; species Lissachatina immaculata. The sequence goes on from CM019694.1 coordinate 22,617,579, forward strand.
AGTTTCCTATGTAAGAGTTATTTCCAGTAGAGACTTCAATTACTGGCATTTTAAAAGATATCTATATGATATACCTACAATGAAATCTAAAGATATGATATGTGAATTACAGCACATATTTACTGTTCATCTTTGGGGTTCGTATAAAATTGGTAAAAAGTAAATCAATGAAAGGCTGGCACTTAAAAGGTGTTGATTTATTCTATTCTTTCTTTCTCTACGTAAGTCAGGCTGCCCTGCCAATCACAGACACATTTGCACCGCAAGTGCTGGCTTCCTGCTTCTCTTCCACCTTTCCTTTCACAAAGCAAAGCTGTCATCTGATTCTCCCATTTTTCTACTCTGTCCATCCTGGCATTTGATTTTCCCAGCTTTCTATTCTGTCCAGGATGGCATCTGATTCTCCCAGCTTTCTACTCTGTCCAGCTGACATCTGATTCTCTCAGCTTTCTAATCTGTCCAGGCTGCCATCTTATTCTCCCAGCTTTCTACTCTGTCCAGCTGACATCTGATTCTCCCAGCTTTCTACTCTGTCCAGCTGACATCTGATTCTCTCAGCTTTCTACTCTGTCCAGCTGACATCTGATTCTCTCAGCTTTCTACTCTGTCCAGCTGACATCTGATTCTCCCAGCTTTCTACTCTGTCCAGCTGACATCTGATTCTCCAATTTTTCTACTCTGTCCATCCTGGCATTTGATTTTCCCAGCTTTCTAATCTGTCCAGGCTGCCATCTTATTCTCCCAGCTTTCTACTCTGTCCAGCTGACATCTGATTCTCTCAGCTTTCTACTCTGTCCAGGCTGCCATCTTATTCTCCCAGCTTTCTACTCTGTCCAGCTGACATCTGATTCTCCCAGCTTTCTACTCTGTCCAGGCTGCCATCTGATTCTCCCAGCTTTCTACTCTGTCCAGCTGACATCTGATTCTCTCAGCTTTCTACTCTGTCCAGCTGACATCTGATTCTCTCAGCTTTCTACTCTGTCCAGGCTGGCATCTTATTCTCCCAGCTTTCTACTCTGTCCAGGATGGCATCTGATTCTCCCAGCTTTCTATTCTGTCCAGGATGGCATCTGATTCTCCCAGCTTTCTACTCTGTCCAGACTGGCATCTGATTCTCTCAGCTTTCTACTCTGTCCAGGCTGGCATCTTATTCTCCCAGCTTTCTACTCTGTCCAGGTTGGCATCTGATTCTCCCAGCTTTCTACTCTGTCCAGACTGGCATCTTATTCTCCCAGCTTTCTACTCTGTCCAGGTTGGCATCTGATTCTCCCAGCTTTCTACTGTCCAGGCTGGCATCTGATTCTCTCAGTTTTCTACTCTGTCCAGGTTGGCATCTTATTCTCCCAGCTTTCTACTCTGTCCAGCTATCATCTCACCACTGCCCTTAAATCTGCATTCAGCTGTCACAATTCGTCCCCCCCCCCCTCTTCCTCCTAGTCCTTTCTTCACTCCATTTAGTTCCTCTCCTTCACCTACAGCTTGCTTCACCTCTCAACTGACATGCCTCCTCTCTTTCACCTATCATTCCCACACCTGTAATTACTCTAGAAGAGGCAATTGCCCGTGAAAGGAGAGCACTCACCAGGCTGGTCCTTATTAAGCAAGATGTCCTTGCTGGGGTGGGCGATTATCTCCTGCTTTATCACCAAACAACGAGTGACAGTCCCTGATATAAATTACAGTAAAACATTGCTCGTTCTAAATACGTGGATACCAGATACCGTGGATCCCGAGGGTTATTTTTTTTTTCTTGAATGTATCTGTGCGTTACTCAACAACCAGGTTTAACAATGGAATGTGTGGCAAAAGTTTTCTTTCTTGTATTTTTCTCTCATGTAAAACTCTACTCATTTCCATCTTGCCACAGTGGCCAATGTTTGAATGTTCCTATACCGGACAATCTCATCACACTACTGAGGTATTTTGCAGTATTTATTATGAAGTATTTTGAAGTATTTATAACTCACATAGTCTTACCTCTCTCTCTCTCTCTCTCTGTCTCTCTCTCTCTCTCTCTCTCTCTCTCTCTCTGATCCTTCCAGTGGCCAAGACTCATGGGGTTAATGGTAGCTAAAGGTTTCCAGTTTTGTTGTTCTTTCGTTGTCTTCTTGGCTGTCATTCATGTCAGTCTTTGCTTACCAGCAGTCTCTCTGCTGTGCGTCCTCATGCCCCTTTAGATCGTTTCCTTCTTTTGCCCCGTGGAGTTCGCATCAAAGCTGTTCGTGGTAAGGATTTGTCAGTCATTCTTATACTGTGGTCAATCCACTGCTACCTTCTATACTCAATCCCTGGGGAAAGTTTAAGGATGGAAAGTGTAGAAAGTCAGAAAAGATGCTATCAGGCACCACTGCAAGGATAAATGGTCTGACAACGCGACCGGTGAAACCAGAAAAAAAAGTGGAGAAGTGTAGTGAATCAAACAAAGAGTGGCAGAAGAAAACAAAAACTGTCAAACCATTAGCAGATTTGTAGAGTTAAACCATGTGCTCGAGTTTTTTTTTTTTTTAATAAAAGGAAAATAATTATGCAAGACGCGAGGAGGAAAACAAAGAAAAGTTAGCGTATCTTGTTGAAGTTTTTGACTGAATGATATCTGCAATCTTAACAGATAGCATAATAACCTTTATCTCCATAGAAATGATATTTTCCCATACTCCAGTTAACAAAGATTTATGTTCATACTTCGCAGATATTACATTCAAAATATGACAAACAAGTTGCACTCGAGAGAACAAGACTATTTCAAAAGAAAAATGTCAAGAAGCTGATAGCTTTCTACGACTTACTGAGGAAATACTTCCTTTATGAATGTTAAAGGAAATGGACTTAAAGAGTAAAAGAAGACAAGTCTTACAGTAAGTGCGGCACGTGAAATAAAAGACGAAGATAAGGAACCACTCACTCTGAATGCGCGTGTGCGCATCTGAACGAGGGTGACCTGCACCAGGTGAGTACTTTAGTCACTCGCAGTAGCTGCCACCCACGGCACTAACTCATCGTTAAAGCAGTGGCCACAACAGAAGCTGACACTGCAATTAGGAATGAGGACACGGACTGGACAGAAAGTGACAGGGGAGATAACGAGTGGTCATCATCTGTGATTACAGAACTAAATAAGGAAAACGAACAGAAGGAACACGACGTGTTGTCTCATTCTTCGTTTTAAACTGGAAAAAGTGAATCTGCAGAAACATCTCGGAGCTAATGTGTTAACCTGTGTGAGATCCTGCCACCCTCTGAAACGAAGGAAAAAAAAAAACACCGGCTTTGTCTAAAAGTTCTTTGCTCTCTTGTTTAAAGCATTATGCAAAGGAAATTCTGAGTAAAACTTTCAATCTAAAAAATGCCATCAAATGACATATATTTCAAGTGAAATCAAGATCCCTTATTACCAGGGTCATTAACCCTCCCAGAAGTGCTCATTTCTTTATTTGGAGAGGTCTTCTAGCTACACAACCGCCAGACTAGACTTTTCTTTATAGCACTCACATCACATGCCAAAATACAAACAGCACGCGATATGTCTTTTACGAGTTCTCTAACTGGTCTAGACTTCAGCCCTATCAAGCTTTTCTCTCTCTCTCTCTCTCTCTCTCTGTTCACACCCTGCTCTCGCTTTCCACCTCTTGAAGATTTCCCACAGAGTCCAGCTGTCTCAGAATTATGGTACAGACAGAAAATGGCATGGTTAGATGAGTGGTGGGGCGCTCGGCACCGGGTTCAAGTCTCAACGGTGGCATTTTTTCCTGCTACACACCAAAAAGGCCCCGGAGTCCACCCAGCCACTAAAAATGGGTAGCAGAGAAATCTGGGGAGGTAAATGCAAACGTGATACTGACCACATCAGACTTGCATGTGCTGAAGGTACTGAAAGATACGGACCTAACACCGTAACCCCAATATGCCTTAATGGCATGGAAACGGAAATTTTACTTTACCTTACAAGCAGAAAATACTATTTGTATTACAGAGTGGTCAATACGACTAATGAAGTATTCTCTTACACAAATGAGTGCCTTTAAAAGTACACTAACTGACAAACAGCGTTTTCACATTTGCAGACTTTTACAACTTGATCTGGCCACAATGTCTGGACCTGATATAGAAACTTTGCAACTGCCATGAGAGACCTGGAGAAAACAATGGACTTCACCACAGAGAGAGGTTTCAAACTTAGTGTGACCCAACAAATAAACGAAGAAGAAGAAGATGATGATGACGACGACGACGATGATGATGATGATGATGATGGGGGGGGGGAGGTGGATAGGTTACTTTGTTAGACAGTGAGAGCTTATGGATATAGATTACTGTTACACTGGTGAGAGTTTCTTGATGTAGGTTACTCTGTTGGACTGGTGAGAGCTTCTTGGTATAGGTTACTCTGTTACATTGGTGAGAGTTTCTTGATATAGGTTACTCTGTTGGACTGGTGAGAGTTTCTTGATATAGGTTACTCTGTTACACTGGTGAGAGTTTCTTGATGTAGGTTACTCTGTTGGACTGGTGAGAGCTTCTTGATATAGGTTACTCTGTTAGATGGTGAGAGCTTTTTGATATGTATAGTATGTATAATTTTGGAGCACATGAGCAAACTATGGTTGCCTGCTCACACACGCTGTGATTTGTTGTTCAGCAGAGTCGATTGTCCTGTGACATGAAAGAAAAATGACTGTTCCTACCTACTGAAAGATTTCACATTAGTCTGAATCTTTGCAAAGATTCAAATGCAAAATCCAGTTTGCTTGCTCTCCCCCACCCCCACCCCACCCAAACCCCTTCACCTGAACAGTAAATACATTGTTATATTCTTTCTTTCTTTCTTTCTTGGAGGCTCGTCAGTGTACGCTCTGAGACCATGGATAACGAAAAAATAAATAAATGAATAACAAGTACACGTGTGCTCCTCATACGTGTAAAGTGTGATCTAGTGGTGAGTGAGTGTATGTGTGATGACACATGTTGTAAGTAATGATAGTTCACAACATAACAACATCCAAAGGGGAAAAAAAACCGCTTCAGGTTGACTCTAACCTGAGACTCAGGAACTGAAGAGCAGGTACTATACAAACCCAAGTCCAACTCACATAAATACTAATTGTTTAATCACATTTTCAGCACTCAGACAGACAGATAGATAAAGACCTCACTTAGTTCCATATACTTCTTGCTGCTAAACAGATCTACCCCTCCCATCCCAACCCACCCCGCCCCCCAAATCAAAAAGTCCCCGCCAAAAACCGTTCTCTCGTGACCAAGTTCAATAACAACTCAGTTAAGTGACCAGACCAACGTTCACATCGCCATTTTGCGTAACTTTTTCACTCCTGAATGCTCTGCCAGAAAAAAAAAAAAAAACACACACACACACAAAGAGAACTGTCTGTAGACAGAAACCAGAAGTTACTCTGTAACTTACAAATAATATTAGCTGGATAACGCGTTATTTTTAATGTTATTGAAATGAGCTAAATATCGCTCTTAGCATAGACTCTCATAGATGTACAAGATCTAGCAGCACCGCCAGTGTTGTTTTGGAGTGAAAGATGCCAGTTCTGTAGTAACGCCTGAACAGCCACGATACTCATATACAGCTACAGAGAGAAGAAAGTTAACATACAGAGAGGAAAGTTAACACACAGACAGGAAAGTTAACACAGAGACAGGAAAGTTAACACAGAGAGAGGAAAGTTAACACAGAGATAGGAAAGTTAACACAAGGAGAGGAAAGTCAACACAAAGACAAGAAAAGACCAAATGAAAGACTGAAGGCAACTTTCCTGAAATAATCACCGCAATCAATGAACGCGCGTCATAATGAAGGAGTAACCATAAGCCAGGTTATAGCTGAAGCAACCTACCTGGTGAAGAAAGAAAACCCCGCCTATCATGTTTCTGGCGTGCGAGAGGCGGGAATAAATCAGAAGACCAAGCACACCTGGTTCTTAGGGATCAATAATACACCTGAACGGACCAATGAGAGAGGGAGCTGGCGTTGCCCGAGTCTCACACAATAAAGACATTTCTCACCTGTAACTTCAGAGCAGCAGAGCAGTTTGCTGGGACGTCTAATAGCTTGCTATTTGATTTCTCGTTCCGGGATCTGATTGGCTGGTACAATTTCTTCTAAGTTCTGTGACAATGCATCCTCGTAGTCAAATAAATGGCATGAGAACGGCATATTAATATCTGGGTTACTAGAGACATTGCTGTAAAAAAAAATTGTGTTCCCAGTGACGGATACTCTTCTGTTGAGAGCGGAACAACAACACAACTCCCTAGATCATCGTACCTCCTCTGATGATCCAAGGAGTTGTGTCTCTACAGAAGAGAATTTCCTGCACTGGGTTACTAGGTAAAGGTAAATGTAAAGATAGTCCCATAGCAAATGCCGTAGGGGATGAAGCGTTAGAGATCTCATTATGCTGGGCCATCATCGTATGAGGTAGGGTGGCCAGTTCCTTTTTCCTCGTTGCCTTTTCTTCCCAAATTTTTTTCTGGTACCCATTTTACAAGGCTGGGTCGACCTCGGGGTCATACTGGTCGGGGAAAAAAAAATCTCCGCTTAGGTGGTGGATTCGAACCCTCGACCATTCGGTTGCTAGACGAGTTCTCTAACCACTGCGCTAGATAAAACAAAACAAAACACACAATAAACGGGAATGGAGCCTTATGTGAGCGTGAAAGAGAAAAGTGTGTGCATAAAAAAAAGAGAAAACATGGAGCAATATTGGACAATTACATGGAAACGGCGTCTGGTGTGAGTGAAGTAGTGATATACACACAGGTACAGAGTAAACCTGGAGGCAAAAGATGTCAGCTTTAAGGCCACTTTAGACACTGGGACGGAAGCACCCGTAGGCAAGACCGGTGAAAACAATGAAAAGATGCGGAGCGCACTCTGAAAAACAGCTAGTATGTGCAAATGTATTTATAAATTTAATATCATATATACTTATACCAAAAACAAAAACCCAACTATTGCTGACTGGGAAATTTCACAATAAATATGTACATCTGGTGGCGTTGTTGTTAGTGGTGGTAATGAAGATGTCTTCTGATGATGTTTTCTGTTCAAACTTCCTGCAAAGCGCGCACACACATACACACAAACACTGACATACAAACACACAAACTAAACTCTGCCTACAAAACTACAAAGAGATGATGACTGAATGACCTACTTGATGTTTTCACTTTGCCTATAGCAATGCTTCTCAAACCTACACTACTGCCCCTCTTGATCTCACAACACGCTATTAGCGTCCCCTCACTGCTCATGCGCAAAACCTTAAGAAAATCAATTTAGGTTACACTTCTAACTTTACAACAGGAACTCAGAAACTGGATCCACTCATTCAGTTGTCAAAAATGGCGCTATATTTTTGTCCACACTAGAACGAAATTAACATGAATGTAACCGATGTCAGATTATAAACACCATCAACAATTACCACAAAAACACCTCAGATTATGAACATCATCAACAATTATCACGAAAAAAACACGTCAGATTATGAACACCATCAACAATTACCACAAAAAAACACGTCAGATTATGAACACCGTCAACAATTACCACGAAAAAAACATCAGATTATGAACACCATCAACAATTACCACACAAAAAAAACATGTCAGATTATGAACACCATCAACAATTACCACAAAAAAAAACATGTCAGATTATGAACACCATCAACAATTACCACAAAAAAACATGTCAGATTATGAACACCATCAACAATTACCACAAAAAAAAACATGTCAGATTATGAACACCATCAACAATTACCACAAAAGGACTCTCTTTTTTCCTGTTTTGAAAATGCTGTTGCACACCGCCCCTCCCTCTTTTTTTCTCTTCCATTTGAACTCTATCATGCATTTTGAAAAGGAAATGGGACATGGCGCCTAGTATCAGAACCGTTGGTCTATACCGTTGGCGAATATGAGTACAACGAAGTACCTACCACGTCAAGTGTCACCGACACGTGAGCTGCGCTTTCACCTCGTTACAGGAAACAGTGACACTTGACACAACCCAGGGGACGAACGACCAGGCAAAATGCCTTGATGCCTACAACACAGCCAATACAGGCCGGGCTATAATTAGTAAACTGTAGGTTCTGCTGGATGTACATCGCTGATGAGAGGTCTGAAAGGGAGAACCTGTGTAGTGATGTTTGGAGATGTGTGTATATGGTGGTTATCAGAAGGAGAGAAATGAGGCGAACTTTTCCTGCTTATCTTGTGAACAAATGTCAAGGCTTTTTTTTTTTTCTGCAGATGTCGTCCACTATAGCTTTATACAGTGCATACATGGAGCATTGGTGAACTAAACATGAAGAACATCATGTACAAATAATATATATATATATATATTATAACAGGAAACCCAAAAAAATCATTCGTATATTTTTGTGAAGAAGAAAGATGTAATAAGAAAATATGCGGTAGAACAATAAGAGATAAATCGAAATGAGAACTGACAGAACGTCGTTGAAACTTAAAAAGTAATTATCTCTGGCAGTGTTCGTTTGGAGTGGGGGGGGGGGGGGGGAGGGAAAGAGAGAGAAAGAGTCATAGTGTGTGTGTCTGTCTGTCTGTCTGTCTGTCTGTCTGTCTGTCTCTCGGGTTGGTGACAGCACACAAATGGTTGAAACTTATAAACTGTAAGCAATTTTTGTTGCTTCTGGCTAAAAGTTCCGGCATAAAAAAAAAGTAGAAAACATGGGGGCCATATTGGACAGTTACATGGAAACAATGTCTGGTATGAGTGAAGCAGGAGTGAATGCGAAGATCTGGGGTAATAAAGACTGATGGGGGGGGGGGGACACTAAACTAAAAAACAAAGAAAATCCCAGTGAAAGTGCACACGAAACAAAGGAGAAATGTGCCCCTTATTCTCTTTCGAGAATGGATTCTCTGGGGCACAGGGAAACAAAGACTGCTCAATACTGTATCTCACATCGGCCATCCCTCTCCCCTCTCCGCGCCACCTCTACTCGTGCCACTTTTGGGAAAATGAGATGTCCCCTTCGTCCTCTTCTCCATCTTTCGTTAACAACGACAGCTTCCAAGACGAAGAGAAGTGACGTGAGCTGTGATACAGGCCATGTCATGCTCACGAGAAAGTGGAAGAGTTCGTTCGTGAATTGTGCCACGGTTTTGGCTCGAGTCAGCTGAGAGCAGAAGGCGGTTATTTAAAAACCACGATTTAAACCAAAAAAAAAAAAAAACGTCAGTGGGGGAAAATGAAACAAACAAAAATAATATTTTAAGCAGTGTTTTCCCTTCCATGTCAATCCTTGATGTGGAGAAGGTCTTACAGTACAGCTATGAACGGCTGGGAAAGAAAAAATAAACATTTGCCCTTGTGAACTTACACTATCGCCTTCATGACGGTCATAGCAAGACCACAGTCCAGCCTAGAGAGAAAAAGTTCTTAAGTCGGGACACAGGTCAGAAATACGCCTGGCAACGGAAAACTACATAATACGGTATCAAGCGGCCGTAGTGCGCGCATGAAGCTTACACGTTTAATGGACTGAAAGTAATGCCAACTACTGGGTTAGGGGTTAAAAAAAAAAACAGGGGCGTTAAATGCTGCGTGTTTTGATATTTACAAAACATAAGGTAAAAATGCCTGGATGATGGAAGTTATCCCGCTTTGCCACGTCACCAGGAGTATGGTAAATAGAGAGGGAAATTTCGGTATGGTGAAACGTGTGATCCGTGACCTTTTGAAAACAGCACACAGAAATGGCATTCTCCGAGTGAAACATTCACTCACGCACACACACACACACACACGCTGACACATACACAAGCAGTGATACACGAAGCTCACTAAATGATAATTTCCCCTGCCCCGTATCAAATTTTCTGATCGTTTAGAGCAGCGAAGAAATGTCGTAAATGGGACTTAAGGTCCTCGTTCAACACTCCAAACTTTGCACGAGGGGAATGCTTTTTTCTTTCTCATGCGTAGAGGCATGAATGTGCGCTTTATAACGTTTTAAGTACAATCATATAAAGTGCACACTGGCACTGACTTCGCGTGTTTTGTTTTTTTTTTGGGGGGGGGGACTGTAAAACTGTCCTTTACAAATTTATATAATTTATATAGCGGAATTATTGTAATTCCTCCGAAATGGATTTACTGCTTATAAACAAGTCCCATATAGGAATTATTGTCCTATGTTATTATATTTGTATATAATCTATTTTACTATAGATGCTTTTCTCTTATTGTTGTTACATAAGAGTCTATGTATTCCCTGGCACTTCACCACTCCCTCACTCACTCACTCACTCACTCCGTGCTAATAACAGGTAGTCAGACTTTCACGCAGACGTGATATTTGTCCGCTGGTTCGGTTAGGCGCCTGATGATATCAATCAACAGAACAAGGAAGGCGGTAGGACACTGGCTTTCCTGCAAACTCTACACGCTGACAGGGAACTGAGAGGAAATCATATTCTGATGATCATGCTAAAAAAGAGAGGTATTCGTGAACTTTTGTTGACATTCTCAAGTTTCCACGTGCAATGTTTACTTTTACACTCCCACGACAAAATTAAGCAGATATTTAGAAATATTAGGCAGGACGGACGCCGATAATATAGGACGGATTAAGGAAACACACCAAGGATTTGAACTAGGAGGATTTACTCAGATAACAATAGTACAAATTTAGACAGGCAGACGGACACTGTAAATAGATCTGGACTAATCCCTCATAGGCGTCGCAAACACCTGATACTGAATAAGAAGAGTTTACCCACGCGAAGAAACTGAACAGACAGATTTGACACAACAGACTTACTGGCAGGTGAGGCATATCTGATAATCTTAGGACGCAATCTGCACACATGAATAGTATAGCGGACCAATAAGACGATCACAGGGAGTGGACCGGCTATCCCGAAGTCCAATCAGTATGTAGTCAACCAGATGACCAATAGAAAGAGTTAGAGGTGTGTCCTATTGGACAAATGATTTACGATATATAAGCCAGGCGTGCAGTTTTGAAGAGGGAAGACAGAGAAGAGGGAGAGGAAAGAAAAGAAGAATAGAAAGATAGATAGGAGAGCAACGACAGAATAGGACAGATGAACAGGTAGAGCAATAGATAATCAGAAGATAGAGAACCAGAAGTAGTTTAGGACAGAGAGAAGACAGCACTTCTAGTTAGAAAGTGTTATTACTATTGCGTTAGAAATGCAGAAGATTTGATATTCTTGGAACTTCATGTAAAATGCTTTCAGAGATGCTTCAATCTGATATTTGTGAATTTCGTTTGGTGAACATTAAAGATGAACTATAATTTGATTCAGGAACGAACCATCTGAATTTAAGATGAACTATAATTTGATTCAGGAACGAACCATCTGAATTTTATAGTGACTCCCAATATGCCTTAATGGCATGGAAATAGGAATTTTACATTTTATGTGTGTTAAGATTTCAGTCTTTTGGTAAACCATATAGAATCACATGTAGTGACATTCTGAAATGTTGAAGTGAACAAAATGAAGACGTAGTAACGTGTATTAATAATATTTTTTAAAAAGTGACAGTAACACACAATGCTGTGGCGGCCACAGCCTAAAATAGAAGTGAGAGAACGTCAACTTAACGATCATATAAAAGAACAATAAAGATTATAGTAATCTCAACAGAGAACACTTCGTCATCAATACAGCAGTAATTCTAAACCATTAAACAATATAGTTCTTCAGGAGTACTAAAATCTAGGAAAAGTAACCAATTCTAGTAAAGAGAAAAACATCTCTCCCCCCCCCCCCCACAACCCCTTTCTGTTCTTTTCTCTCGCGTCATTTCTTTAAGAGCTAAAACTTGTATGATCACGACTTTAGATAGCTCGACTTATAACGACAATATCAAACAGCTTTTAGCACTTCTATTATACCGCATCGAATCACAAATCCTTTTTAGTCACTGTGATATAAATATACCCACTACTGTCTGCCGATACTGCTACCCAACCAAATCCAACCCCCTCCCCAACCACGAAGAAGAAGAAGAAAACGTGAGGGCTAAGTGTGAGGCGTTTTAGGGCAATATAGCAAACGCTGTCCGAGGAGCAAAACGAGTTTAACAAGTTGTACAAATCCAAGCCGAACGCTGTGAGCGAAGGCCTGCGTGAGTGGTGCTACAACACACCAGAGATATTCGTCATGTGCTCTCTTCAGCTGATGACTGTGCCCAAGTCTGATGATGCCTCTGTGCTTTGTAAAACAGCGCTGGGACAACTTTTACTGTGAACATCAATCCAATGGGGACAGCTGTACAGTTACATTAATCCAAATGGGGCAGCTTTACAGTTAACATTAATCCATTGGCATAACCAGAGACATTATGAAGATGGCTGTTAGATATCCCTGTGTCTTATGTTCGTACTACGGGCCGTGAAAGGATGAGAGAAAACTGGTTTTATAAACAATTCTGAATTCTGAGTACATTAAACCGGAATATTCATATGCTCCCTTTTAGATCTCACAGTCATTCTGGTGCGCCACATGGACATGAGGCGTCTCAGTTACACAGCCTTAGAAACAAGCTCGTGAAGATGAGAAAGAAAGACTGCATCACTCTCTTGCATGCCAGCAGATGAAGGAAAATATGGCCACTAGATATCCCTCAGATGCTTATATGGCATTACAGGACCAGAATTACCTAGTTTTTTTTTGTTGTTTTTTTTTCTAGCTCTGATAACTGTGAGATTTCTCGGTCTTTTGTGAACAGAACGAATGACATTATTAGAGTAGTAAACGAAACTGTTCAACCTCCTTCACTGTAAAACAGCTACTGTATCGGAGAGATGATTGGCAGGATAGCCGGTTTAGAAACACCAGAACAAATGCTCCGTGTAGAGGGACCATGGGCACTGCGCCGACACATTATCTGTAAGGCAACACACGCGCGACACGTGCACGAGTCTAAGATCAATGCTTCCTTTGACTGAATCAATACAGAAGACGAGCTGCCCACGTCTTGTTGTGATCTAAAGAAAAATTTAGGTCGTCCTCAATTATATGCTCTGTTCTGTGCGACCAATCAGGGCAGCGATAACAGAACTTCCTTACATTCCATTTTCTTCGGGTGCGATATTCAGACTTTAAACGCGCAGAAGTCTTTTACTGGTCCAATAATTATTCACATCTTTTCATGTGTAATTTAGTTTTCTCTCTTGCTTGTAGCATTTTATTGTTACTTTACTGCTATCTTCTTCCCTTATGTTTGAAAAACACTATCCTTTGACGCTTCTTTTTTTATGTTTGCTTCTCTCCCTATTATTTTCTTTACATATTTTCATTGTTTACAACTATATTTTCTTCATACTGTGTGTTTAACATTAATGTTCTTGTCCTCCCTAATAAATATATTTACCAACATGTCTGCTTTCTCTTTATAATTTTTTAAAACTTTTTTTTTCAGTCTTCCTTTCTACTTCTGTTTTATTACCAAGACTCTTTGAAATCATTACTATTATCTTCTGTCCATGTTTTTAGTATTTATGTTTTTTTTCCTTGTGTCTTTCACTGTATTTTTTTAAAATCATAATCTCCTCATCATAGTTTTTCTGTCTTTGCTTTCTATTATCGTTTTGCCAAGCTTCTTGCATCTCTATTCTTTTCTGTGTTGTTGTGTTAGCACTGAAGTCAGAGAATGAGAGTGAGGGAGAGAGAGAGTCATCAAGCTGAAATCAGAGAATGGGAAGAAGGGGGAGAGTGAGAGAGAGAGAGTCATTAAGCCGAAATCAGAGAATGGGAGAGGGTGAGAGGGAGAAAGAGAGAGTCATTAAGCTGAAATCAGAGAATGGGAGAGGGTGAGAGGGAGAAAGAGTCACCAAGCTGAAATCAGGGAATGGGAGAGGGTGAGAGGGAGAAAGTATCATTAAGCTGCAATCAGAAAATGGGAGAGGGTGAGAGGAAGAAAGAGTCATCAAGCTGAAATCAGAGAATGGGAAAAAGGGAGAGAAAGTGAGACATTAAGCTGAAATCAGAGAATGGGAGTAAGGGAGAGAAAGAGAGACATCAAGCTGAAATCAGAGAATGGGAGAGGGTGAGAGGGAGAAAGAGAGACAGATATCGAGCTGAAATCAGAGAATGGAAGTGATAGTGAGAGGAAGAGGAAGAGACATCAAGCTGAAATCAGAGAATGGGAGTGAGGGAGGGAGAGAGAGAGTCATCAAGCTGAAATCAGAGAATCGGAGTGAGGGAGGGAGAGAGAGAGTCATCAAGCAGAAATCAGAGAATGGGAGTAAGGAAGAGAAAGAGAGACATCAAGCTGAAATCAGAGAATGGGAGAGGGTGAGAGGGAGAAAGAGACAGACATAGATCTGAAATCAGAGAATGGAAGCGAGAGTGAGAGGGAGAGAAAGAGACATCAAGATGAAATCAGAGAACGGGAGTGAGGGGGGGAGAGAGAGTCATCAAGCTGAAATCAGAGAATGGGAGTAAAGGAGAGAGAGTCATTAAGCTGAAATCAGAGAATGGGAGAGGGTGAGAAGTAGAAAGAGTCATCAAGCTGAAATCAGAGAACTGGAGAGGGTGAGAGGGAGAGAAAAAAAGAGAGAGATCGAGCTGATATCAGAGAATGGGAGTGAGGTAGAAAGAGAGAGAGTCATCAAGCTGAAATCAGAGAATGGAAGTGAAAGTGAGAGGGAGAGAAAGAGACATCAAGCTGAAATCAGAAAATGGGAGTGTGAGAGGGAGAGAAAGAGACATCAAACTGAAATCAGAGAATAGGAGTGAGGGGGGGGGAGAGAGTCATTAAGCTGGAATCAGAGAATGGGAGTGAGAGAGAAAAAGAGAGATATCAAGCTGAAATCATAGAATGGGAGAGAGTGAGAGGGAGAAAGAGACATCAAGCTGATATCATAGAATGGGAGTGAGGGGGAGAGAGAGAGAGTCATCAAGCTGAAATCAGAGAGTGGAAGTGAGGATGAGTGGGAGGGCAAAAAGAGACATCAAGCTGATATCAGAGAATGGGATTGAGGAAGAGAAAGAGAGACATCAAGCTGAAATAAGAGAATGGGAGTGAGAGTGAAAAAGACATCAAGTTGAAATCAGAGAATGGGAATGAGGGAGAGAGAGAGTCATCAAGTTGAAATCAGATAATGGAGCGAGGGTGAGAGGGAGAGAAAGAGAGAGAGACATCAAGTTGATATCAGAGAATGGGAGTGAAAGTGAGAGGGAGTGAAAGAGAGACATCAAGCTGAAAACAGAGAATGGGAGTGAGAGGGAGAGAAAGAGACATCAAGCTGAAATCAGAGAATGGGAGTGAGAGTGAGAAGGAGAGAAAGAGAGACATCAAGCTGAAATCAGAGAATGGAAGTAAGAGTGAGAGGGAGAGAAAGAGACATCAAGCTGAAATCAGAGAATGGGAGCGAGGGAGAGAGAAAGTCATCAAGCTGAAATAAGACAATGGGAGTGAGGGTTAGAGGGAGAGAAAGAGACAGAGAGACATTAATCTGAAATCAGAGAATCAGAAAATACTGTATTTAGTGTTTACAGATACTGAAAACAGTTACTAAACCACATATCCTTGACAGCAAGTTAGTTCTTGAGAAGTTTCAAGACGATATTGAATAACAGTGTCCAGGTAGAGTGCAGGTCAAATGATTCTGAGATGTGAGAATGAGAATGTGACAGGTTTTGATGGAGGTGGGATGGGGGGGGGGAGTGTCACGACATGAGTTCTGGGACATTAGGTAAAGTAATGTAACATAGTGAATTTCTGTGTCAGTGTGTGTGATTATGTATGATGTGCATGTTTATTTAACTGCAGAAATAAAGTGATGATAATAAATCTACCTATCTTACTGATAACAAGCAGGCAAAGGGAAAAAGTTCCTGGTTGCGCAACTGTTTTTTTTAAAATATGTAATAATCTAGCAAAAGGAAAAAAAAAAACTGTTAAGAGATTGTGAAGCACCTTCTATTTCTACAAACACAAGCAGTTTCTGGTAATACCAACTTTGTTTCTGGCAATGTCAATTTTGTTTATGATAATACAAGTTAATGTTTCTAGCACTGTAAATTTTGTTTCTGGTAATACACATTTTGTTTTTTGTTATACAAATTTTGTTTCTGGTTACAGAAATTCTGCTTGTAGCAAAACATATTTTGTTTCCACCAATACAAATTTTCTTTCTACCAATACAAGCTTTGTTTCTGCTTATGCAAACTTCTTTAATGGCAACATTAATTTTGTTTCTGTTAAAATAAGGTTGGTTTCTGCTAATGTAAGTTTTTTGTTTCTGGAAATATAAATTTTATTTCTGTTAATGCAAGTTTTATTTCTAGTAATACAAATTTTGTTTCTAATAATATAAATTTTGTTCATAATAATACAAATTTTGCTTATGGTACTTCAAGATTTTTCTTATCAGTTTTGATTCTACTAAAGGCAGAATAGTAGTCTAGTCAAACAAACTTTGCTCCTGCAAATTACTAGTTTTTGTTTCTGCTAACATAAATTTTGTTACTGTTAATATATGTAAACTTGGGACTGCTAAGATAAATGTTGTTACTGTTAATATATATTTAGGAGTGTTAACATGAATTTTGTTACTGTTAATATAAACTTGGGACTGTTAACGTAATTTTGTTACTGTTAATATAAATTTGGGACTGTTGACATAAATTTTGTTACTGTTAATATGAAATTGGTACTGCTAACATAAATTTGGTACTGTTAATATAAAATTGGGACTGCTAACATAAATTTGTTACTGTTAATATATATTTCAGACTGCTAATATAAATTTTTTACTGTTAATATAAACTTGAGACTGCTAATATAAATTCTGTTACTGCTAACAAAGTGTTCATTTATGGTAATACGAGCTCTGTTGTTTTTTGGTATTACATTTTTTTCTTCCCTTAGAAATACTGGTTTGTTTCTGGATGGATAAAAAAAAAAAAGTTAAAAAATGTATAACAAATTCTGGCTTCATTTTCCTTGCCACAATCTTCCTTATGATAACACAGGATACTTTTTTTTAACACAAGCTCTTGTTTCTGATGGGATTACTGATAACAAGCGGGCAAAGGGAAAAAGATTCATATAATAATGATATAGGGAAAAAAATAAATGAAAAGAAAAAAAACCTATTTGTAGATCCAGGAAAACTGAAGAACAATGTATGAATTATTCAAAATTCAATTGTGTGGTTTGTTTTTTTTTTTAATGTCTGAGAAAAAGGATATTACAACAAGAACACCATATACAGAAATCTCTCCCTTCTTTCTCTCTCTCTCTCCCCCCCCCCAAAAAAAAAAATCCCATATGATCTGGGATGCGCGCTAGAATGTCTTTCATGTCTCCCAGCATCTGACAGCAGTAACAGAAAGAAGGACACGCCCACTAGAAAAATGTGTGAGAAAGATTTACGAGATTTCCTGCCATCTTTGATGATTAAATAGGAGATTAATGTGGTTTCCACGCGTTATGTAGTTATGTATGAGGAAAGAGAGGGTGGGGGGGGGAGAGGCTGATGGATGCAAAATGAACGGACGGCAGCGAAGAAATTGCTTTGATGTCTATGATATAAGCTGTTAGTTTTTATTTCGCCATATTTGTGAACGCCTGAAATATATAAATAAACAAATAAACAGAACTGCCACACATGATCACAAAGATAAAGACCGTAATTAAGGACCTTTTTTTTTCCCTAAGAATGTAAAAAAACCGATTCACATGATTTCAAACAATATTTGTATGCGCCCATAAACCTGATAAATAATGCGCGTCGGGGCAGGGCTCACGCATAATGTGACGTACGCTCTGAACCTCATTATGGAATGGCCTTTCCGAAGCCATATTTGGGTTCAATTTTTCTCGCACGTACTCACCTTTCTGTCTACCTAATCTAATCCTTACAATGTCGAAATACTAGAGGAAAAAACAGATTATAAAGAAGCTGGTTGGTAGAAAATGGTAATATATAAGCAGCTTCTGTGAAATATGCCAGAAACCAAGGATTTCGTGCGACAGTTACTGGGATGTATGTTCGGTGAGTGAGCAGGTATGGTTGAGGTGGGTCCCAGCAGGAAGACATTCTGGTCCCGGCGAATTTAAACGCGACAAACGAAATGTCAACATAAGCCGTGATAAGTATACGAACAATTAAACAAATATAAGCTAGAGAGAAGACAGAGAGAGGTTTTAAACTTACCATTTTTCTTTCTTGGATTGCTCTGTTTTCTTCGTCCCCACCTGCTGACTACCTCGGCCATGTTTTCATTTGAAGTAAGGAGGACGTAGTTGGGTCCCGTTTGCGCATGTACGTTGACAGCATCCGTTTTGTGACCTACAATAGCAGACGTACCAATCACAAATACAGGCGTTGCTGCTGAACCAATGAAACGAAACAAACCATTAGTCTTCTCAGTAATCCGGTTTAACGGTTTTCTAACAGGATTTTTTTAACTGCAGGCGCGCAGAACTCACAGCCTGGTCCAACCGTCCGTCCCAGCCGGTGCATGGTCTAAAATCGAGCGTTTGTAGCCACTTTCAGTGTCGAAGCAGTGACAAGCGCAGGTGCCGTTGTTACACTCTTTCCCAACCACTTTCTCCCACCAGAAAAACGTTGCATAGGTCAAGCTCACAGAGTTCCAACGCCTACCTTCCTGCGGTGTTGGCGCCGTTCTTTCAGACTGTGTGTTTTCCTTTATTTTTACCTACATTTAGAAAAACACGTGTCTTCCATAAAATATATCAAAAGAAACGACGAATGCTTGGAAAGTTTTTTTGGTTTTTTTTTTTTTTAGTTCGGAGGAATGCAGCGAGGCAGTTTGCACGAACGTGGGAAAGTCCTGGTTGGCTCTGTGAATGCATGCATGTTTATGTACCTTCCTACCTGCTTTACGCATTATTATGAGTTCACAAACCATGGATTTCGCAGATTAGTAAGATTAAATACAAAGGTTATTTTGTTTCCTTTCTGTCAGCATCACTATCATGAGCCCACTGTGTATATAAGATTTGTTCCTTACAGATAGATCTTCAGCATGCACTGGGCTTTACATATGAAAACTTCAGTGAGCTTTATGTGTTACACTTTTGATGTTTAAGTGGCATGTATACGTTGCCGTTTGTTGTAGTCATTCTTTCTGGAGGCGCCTAAGGGATGTGACGTTTGTGTTCATATTTTCCTTGACTTGACTGCACGCATTTAGTCAGCATTAAGCATGTTTACCTTTCCTTCCCCAGCCTTAGATAAAACCAGGTGCCTTTTTCTACAGCTGAATAATTGGGGCGTATCCAGCTGGATGTGAACCACAGACCCTCGCCATGAGAGGCTAGTGCACTAACCACTTAGCCACTTTATTCTTCCTGAGTACTTTCCTGGTATGAAAAATGTCGTTGTTGGTTTCGGTGTTATTTCCCGGGAATTTAAAAACAGGATTTTCTTTGCAGCTGACACCGTGTGGCTGTTAGAGCACATCGTATAGGGTTGGGTATGGGTTACTGTGGTTAGCTTCAGTGTCAAATTTAGCCTCGGGGAAGCCCTAAGAATTAACAGCTGGGAGCCCCCCCCCCCCTTGTTTAAAACTTACACTAGAAGGGTTGTGAAACACCTTAGTTGTAGCTTGTTTTGCTTATGTCTACATACGGCAATGGTTAGCTTGAAGGTCAGGACCGTACCCAGAAGCCAGACAGATTCCAACAACATGAGGACCATGTTAGCCTGGCTAAATCTGGTAATAAGAGCCACCACAATAAAGTGGAAAACTAGGACCATCACTAATAACAAGTCTAGACCGAAATGAAGGGGGGGGGGGGGTGGGATGTCACCAGCCTAAGATATGTTCTTTAAAGATATCCAGCTTGACGTCTGAGAATGAAAACATGATTTCTGAAGGACTGCACAGTTTATTCGGACAATAAATATAGATTTTTTTATAAATAGGAAACAACGAGGCTTTCTTACGGTAAAGTAAGAGAACACAGTTTTGTAGGATTAGACCTTGAAAAAATCGTAGACAAAGCACTTTAGTGAGACGTGAGAGAAGGAAAAATCACAAGAGAATTACCTGGGATTCGAACACGGACTCCGGTAGGACGAGCAGCCGTCTAGCCACGAGAGAACAGCGTACTAACCAACTTTGCCAACTACCACCCCCCCCCCCCCCAAAGTGTTTATTGGCATAGTAACTGTTCAGTAGACATGGGGGATCGTGACACCCCGAAAGAAACGAGGTCGTGATACAGGAATACCGTAGCTTAGATTCAGTCTCTCTAGCAGAGGTCTAATCCTACAAAATTGTGTTCTCATACTTTACCGTACGAAAGCCCCGTTGTTTCCTATTTATAAAAAAATTGTTCCTGAAACTATACATGAAACTAATTTCATGTAATAAGTATTCGTTCGTCTGTTATTGTTGTTCAAGTATGCATCAGACATGGCAGGAGACCGTGTGTATGTCTGTCTAAAAGTTGGTACCTGCTAGAGAGACTGAATCTAAGCTACGGATTTTATGTGCTACGACCTCGTTTCTTTCCGGGTATCATGATCCCTCGTGTCTACTGAACAGTTACTAATGACTATGCCAATAAACACCTTTGTTGTGGTGGGGGGGGGGGAGTAAATGGCAAAATTGATTAGTACGCTGTTCTCTCGTGGCTAGACGTCTGCTAGTCCTACCGGAGTCCGTGTTCGAATCCCAGGTAATTCTCTTGTGATTTTTTTTCCTCTCACGTCTCACTAAAGTGCTTTGTCTACGATTTTTTTCGAGGTCTAATCATATAAAAGGGTATTCTCTTACTTTACAATAAATATAGATGTCTGTGGCTAGTACCATGGAGTGCAGCAGCAGCAGAAGTAGAAGTAGAGGAAGAAGAAAGGGTCTTGGCCAGCTAATGTTCTCTAGCTTTGGTAACCGACCATCACTTTGGCATAGTCATTTTTGCTTCCAAACGAAACACTCGACTGGTGTGGCATTCCCGTGTTATTCATCTCTGGAAATAGACTAGTCATATACTTCAAAATGATCCGAACATCGTTCTAAGCAGCCATGGTACCCGAGTGAGAGAACAAGATCGGCCAGATAAAAAAAGAACTTGTAAAAGGCAAGATGGTCAGCATGCTTCATAGCTAGCGCACCAGACAAAGGCGATGCAGAATCGTCAGAAGTGCAGAGAATATGTTGCTGTTTTGGGCAGTGATTGCTTAATCTATCATTGCCCGAAGTCACGGAGTCACCTTTTCTGACGTTTGGATGGAGCCTCTCCTCTGATACCCACAATAACAGGTCTAGCTTGGCTAACGGAGCAGTGGTCGCCATAGCCCCCATGGCGGTGGATTCTGCTAAAGAACTTTAGCACGCCCGCTTATCTTTTAGCTGCACTCCGGGACTGAAAAAAAAAATCTGCAATTACCCGCTCCCAAACCGACACGATGCTATGCCTCAATATCTTCACAGCATCGGTTGCAAATAACAGTAGCTTGAAATTCCAGGGAGATAGAACACAAAACAAGACGAAAGACAAAATCATTCTCCATGTATATTAAACGGTTCCCTGCCATATACGTCTTGTATATTTTTTTAAATAATATATACCGTAAGCAGGAACTAGGAAAACAAATAATTTACCTAAGAGATAGAACTGCAGATATGGACAGTAAATGCGGAAGAAGAAGACTGGTATTGTTTACGTTCACATCTCTAAAACGTGCATTTCTTTTCTGTTTTCTTGCTCCTGTCTACGTTCAGCAAGAGCACTTTATGACTTAAGGTTAAAAAAATGTATAGCTTGCTTCTGTGAAGTTGTTACGGGTGGTCCCCGAGTTACGAACGAGTTTCTTTCCTAAGTCTGTTCGTAAGTTGAAACAGAGAGGTACCGGTCATATCTAACATCATTAACATAGTATATAATGTGTACCTTTCAGTGATCCGTTGCAGACGCAAAATGTTTTCGACACAAAGTAGCCACCGTTTCTTATTACGAACCGCTGCATGTTTTTAACATGCGGACGAGGAGTCGTTCGTAACTGCGGCTGTTCGTAACTGCGGCTGTTCGTAACTCGGAGGCTGGCTATATCAGTTCCAGGTCTACAGATATTCTTATTTCACTGCTGGAGAATTTCTACTTAGTGATTCTTTCTCGGATATTTTCTTTGACGCAACATGGGATTTTTACATTATGACCTGTTTTGTTTCAGTTTTTACCTACAAGCCATTTTCTGCACAGAGGTGCTCTAGGATCACACTCGTCTATAGAACTTTTTTTTTTTTTTTCCTTTTTCTTTTACAGCTCCACAGAGGCGCTTGGATTTGGAAAGTAGAGTCTGAAGCAGTGTTTCCCGAGATGTTGAGTATGCCTCACATGGGGTGGGGGTGGAGGGAGGTAGGGGGTGGGAGGCAATTAAAATATATTTATACTTTACTTTTTCAAAACTTGGCTGATTAGTATGCTGCTTTTTTTGGTGGCGGGGGGGGGGGGGGTCAAAATCTTTTGAGGCGCTGAAACAAGAGGTTGGCACTGCTCTAAGGTGTCGTATTTTATAGATGTTAAGTCACATGTTTACCGACTACGTTTAGTTAACTGTATACGTTGCTGTTGTTCTTGTCTCCCTGTAACTGCAAACAGGATGTTCTTGGCAGACCAAGCAATGACGGCGTCGACGAACAAGCGTCATGTCGAATCTGGTGAGAGTTACTGTGGCTAGCTTGAAGATATGGAGTGAGTTACTGTGGCTAGCTTAAAGATCCGGAGTGAGTTATTGTGACTAGCTTAAAGATCCGGAGTGAGTTACTATGGCTAGCTTAAAGATCTGGAGCGAGTTACTGTGGCTACCTTAAAGATCTGGAGTGTCTTACTGTGGCTAGCTTAAAGATCCGGAGTGAGTTACTGTGGTTAGCTTGAAGATCTGGAGTGATTTACTGTGGCTAGCTTGAAGATCCGGAGTGAGTTATTGTGACTAGCTTAAAGATCCGGAGTGAGTTACTATGGCTAGCTTAAAGATCTGGAGCGAGTTACTGTGGCTACCTTAAAGATCTGGAGTGAGTTACTGTGGCTAGCTTAAAGATCCGGAGTGAGTTACTGTGGTTAGCTTGAAGATCTGGAGTTTGTTACTGTGGCTAGCTTGAAGATCCGGAGTGAGTTATTGTGACTAGCTTAAAGATCCGGAGTGAGTTACTATGGCTAGCTTAAAGATCTGGAGCGAGTTACTGTGGCTACCTTAAAGATCTGGAGTGAGTTACTGTGGCTAGCTTAAAGATCCGGAGTGAGTTACTGTGGTTAGCTTGAAGATCTGGAGTTTGTTACTGTGGCTAGCTTGAAGATCCAGAGTGAGTTATTGTGGCTAGCTTAAAGATCCGGAGTGAGTTACTGTGGCTAGCTTGAAGACCTGGAGTGAGTTATTGTGGCTAGCGTAAAGATCTGGAGTGAGTTACTGTGGCTAGCTTGAAGATCTGGAGTGAGTTACTGTGGCTAACTTAAAGATCTGGAGTGAGTTACTGTGGCTAGCTTAAAGATCCAGAGTGAGCTACTGTAGCTAGCTTAAAAATCTGGAGTGAGTTACTGTGTCTAGCTTGAAGATCCGGAGTGAGTTACTGTGGCTAGCTTAAAGATCTGGAGTGAGTTATTGTGGCTAGCTTAAAGATCTGGAGTGTCTTACTGTGGCTAGCTTAAAGATCCAGAGTGAGTTACTGTGGCTAGCTTGAAGATCCAGAGTGAGTTACTGTGGCTAGCTTGAAGATCCAGAGTGAGTTACTGTGGCTAGCTTGAAGATCCAGAGTGAACATAAAAAGTAAAGCTACCCAGCAGAGTTCATCACTATGGATGATGATGATGATGATGATGATGATGATGACCACTGCCCTGTTATCGAGGTTGAATCTGGAGGACTAGGATCACCTACATAGACATGTCGTGTTGATAAAATTTATCCCATACCTGCAGGCTAAAGGTAAAATTCCAGTTCATATGCTATTAAAGCATGTTGTGGATACGTTGTAAGACTGTATTTTGAAGACCTTCGGCTCATAAAAGTATGATGTGGTCAGTATCACGCCTGGCAGCATTTACCTTCCCAGATTTCCATGGTACCAATTTTTAGAGGCTGGGTGGACCCCTGGGCCTTTCTGGTGTGGTGCTACCAGAAAAAAATCCCCAAGGCTGGGGCTTGAACCTGGTACCATCAGACGTGTACACTGAGCGCGTAACCGCTCACCCAGCCAGGCCGTCTACACCTGCAGGTGGACTGCATATTTTTTTTCATTTCATTTATTCTAGTGCCAGTCCATCCAGGTATGTCCCAAGACTGATGTCACTTACTGGTGAGCACGTAACCCCAATATCTAGAATAGGTGAAGTATTTCTCTGCAGTATTCGTCCCAGTCATTTTTAGCGGTGTTGATGTTGATGTTGATGCATGTTAGAGAAAATGCTGCTGGATGTTTGATTTTGAGCAGTGCATCTCTAGAGCTAAACCATGTCCAAGGTCTTCTGTCAGTTTTATTCTGAACTCGTTATGGATCTGTATATCTACAGTTAACGTCTGTTCTAAACTCATATGGATCTGTATATCCACAGTTAACGTCTGTTCTAAACTCATATGGATCTGTATATCCACAGTTAACGTCTGTTGTGAACTCATATGAATATCTACAGTTAACGTCTATTGTGAACTCATATGAATCTGTATATCCACAGTTAGCGTCTATTCTGAACTCATATGGATCCGTTTAACCACAGTTAACATTTATTCTGAACTCATATGGACCTGTA
This sequence comes from Achatina immaculata, assembly GCA_009760885.1. NCBI lineage: Eukaryota > Metazoa > Mollusca > Gastropoda > Stylommatophora > Achatinidae > Lissachatina > Lissachatina immaculata. The sequence continues at coordinate 22,642,354 of CM019694.1, forward strand.
TATCCACAGTTAACGTCTATTCTGAACTCATATGCATTTGCATATACACAGTAAATGGCGGAGAAGTATAATAGAATTATCGTTAAAGAATCCACCTGCAGCATGTGAAAGATGTTCTTCCCATTGACAGTGTCCTCCTTGAGTATCTCTCACCTTGGATTCCGACACCAAAATTCATGGATGTCGTTGAAAAATGATAACTTTAAAGGAAACCAAAGTTGTCCACCATGTATCCTTCTCGATAACAAAGTTTGAAAAATCTTCCCACTGCATTTCTTGTTAGGAACTTAGGCTTGTAGATACAAGGGAGATTAGCAACCAAAAAGTGAACTTGTTAAACTTAGTCTTTATAGGCCAGTAATTAAATGCTCTTGTCCTGGTTGCCACGAATAGCAAGGTTTTGCAATATGTGGTGAATTTGTGTCAGAAGAAATATGAGCCACAAGTGGAGAATGGGTGCGTGATGATATTTGAAGGGTAGTCAAGTGAAAGAGAAGGTCCGTCTGTCTGTCTGTATGTCTGTCTGTCCGTCCGTTCGTCTGCCTGTCTGTCCGTCCGTCTGTCCGTCCGTCCGTCTGTCTGTCCGTTCGTCCGTCTGTCCGTCCGTCTGTCTGTCTGTCTGTCCGTCTGTCTGCCTGTCTGTCTGTTTGTCCGTCCGTCCGTCTGTCTGTCTGTCTGTCTGTCTGTCTGTTTGCCTGCCTGTCTGCATGCCATCTATCTATCTGTCTCTCTACCTGTCTGTCTGACTGCCATCTGTCTGTCTGTCTGCCTGTCTGTCTGTCTGCCTGCTTGCAATCTGCCTGTCTGCCCATTCTTCTGTCTGCCTGCCATCTGCCTGTCTGTCTGCCTGCCATCTGCCTGTCTGTCTGCTTGCCATCTGTTTGTCTGTCTGTCTGCCTGCCTGCCTGCCCGTCTGTCTTTCTTATCATTTGCAGAAAATGTGGTTACAGTCCAGTGTTTTTCAAAGTATGGACCACTAGTGGTACATAGGGAGTCTTCAGGTGGTAAGCAGAGACAAAACCATTGTTGAACAGGTGTTGGGGAACTACTCGTTTTCACCAGCATTTCTCTGAAACAAAAGACCAAATTTAAACCGCTGGACATTTCTGAACATTCTGCACAACAGTATTTACCAAAACCTTGTGAACGTATGCTAATACTAACTACTGAACAATTCAGTTTCTAATACATCTTCTATAATTATAAACCAAACTATTGTATTCATGCGTTTTTCACGTTTATCTTATGGGGACTTGATTTTTCTGTAAATAAAAACTAAACTTTTATTCTATCACGTCTCACAGTTAAATCTTCAGATGCATGGAGACTGGACGACGTTTGAGAGACAGAGGAAACAGCTCCTTTCTCTTTTGCCACATGTCAGAGGAATTGTTTTCTCTGAGATAGGTTAAAGTCTCAGCACTGCCAGTTTTGGACGGGAAAGAGTTGATTAAACTTCACGGACACTGACGGAACTTAGCAAGACCTACTTATAAAACACACACAACTCATTGTTCATCTAATTAGATGCTGGAGCATGTGGCATTATGATCACAAGAGCCATTTGATTAGATTCAGTTTTTGGTTTATAATTTCTTATCTATCCATCCATCCATCCATCCATCCATCCATCCATCCATCCATCCATCCATCCATCCATCCATCCATCCATCCATCCATCCATCCATCCATCCATCTATCTATCTATCTATCTATCTATCTATCTATCTATCTATCTATCTATCTATCTATCTATCTATCTATCTATCTATCTATCTATCTATCTGTGTTCACTGTGACTGAGTGAAAGCTGTATGATGAAGGGCTGAGTGTCAGACGGGCCTCCGTGCCCAATTCTTAATCCTTGAAAATAAAATATGTTCGTTCGTTCGTTCCTATGTTCGTTCTGTCTGTCTGTCTGTCACACACAATAACAACTAACAACAGCAGCAACACAGACATCCACAATCCCCTTCATTTACTCCCCAGCACAAATATTCCCCACTTGCCGAGGGTTGGCCGTAAATCAAAGTTCACTAAATTTCTTTCAAAGCTCCTTCATCAAATTTCATCCCAAATTTTCTCAGCTCGTTGCCTTTTACGATAAAATCTGCAAATTGTGGGACAGGTGTTGGGGCACTGCTCATTTTCACCAGCATCTCCCTGAAACAAAGGACCTTTCCCCCGCCGTTTATGGTTCTGCCCATGGAAGCAATATGAACGGGTCTCAGACCATGAAGAGTCTTGTCTCTTGTAACAGGAACCCACAAGGGAGAAAACCTAAACAAAATACGGCCCCCAGATCAGGGGAAAGAATTAACGCTGAGGCGAGGACCAATCGATCTGTGGACGGATTTTTGAAAACTACATTTGGTTTGCTAGTTTGAGAAGATCTTTGGATTGTTTCGTGATCACTCATGACTTCACGTTTTAAAATTTTTGTTCTCCTAAACTGATATATTCTTATTTTATACAAGTAATTTATCCTCTGCTATATTTTGTAACACTCCATTATCGTAAAAGATTATATAACATTTTTTAAACGCCAAACGCACATCAGGAGTGGTAACACTGCTATAAATCAAGACAAATTAATAACGAAAGATATGAAATTTAACACTGTTCTTCTCTGTTCCACAGCATCTGTAAATCAGTGACAGTATTACATGGCACCATTTTGTCCGTATACAATATTGGCAAGTGCCGTTTATAACTGACTACGATGCAATAACCGAGCCAATATTTTTGACAAGAATTGCCAATATTTTTTCTGAGAGCTGGTCTCTCAAACAAAGAAATATTACTTGCTCCAGTCAACCAGAAGAAAATTGGGTACATTAATTTGTGTTGGGGAGTAAATGTGCAAGAATGCATCTCGTAGATTCTTCTTCTTCTTCTTCTAAGTAGTAATAGTAGTAGTAGTAGTAGGAGTAACAGTAGTAGTAGTAGTAGTAGTAGCAGCAGCAACCGAAGTAGTATTAGTATTAGTAGTAGTAGTATATTTGTAGTATTAGCAATAGTACTGTATTAGTAGTAGTATTAGTAGTGGTAGTATTAGTAATAGTAACAGCAGTAGTATTAGCAGTAGTAGTATTAGTAGTAGTAGTAGTAGTAGCATTAGCAGTAGTATTAGTTTAGTATTAGTAGTAATATTAGTTGTAGTAGTAGTATAGTAGTAGTAGTGGTAGTATTAGTATTATTAGTATTAGTGGTAATATTAGTAGTAGTAGTATTAGTGGTAGTATTACTATTATTAGTATTAGTAGTATTAGTAGCAGTATTACCAATGGTGGTAGTAGTAATACTAGTAGAAGTAGTAGCAGCAGCAGTAGCAGTAGTAGTAGTAGTAGTAGTAGTAGTAGTAGTAGTAGTAGTAGTAGTAGTAGTAGTAGTGTCCGATTTGGTAATCAGTAACCCACAGCTGAAAAAAACCACCATCTTATAGTAGTAGGACTCAGAGACTGAAAAAAAACACCATCTTATAGTAGTAGGACTCAGAGACTGAAAAAACCACCATCTTATAGTAGTAGGACTCAGAGACTGAAAAAAACCACCATCTTATAGTAGTAGGACTCAGAGACTGAAAAAAGCCACCATCTTATAGTAGTAGGACTCAGAGACTGAAAAAAAACCACCATCTTGTAGTAGTAGGACTGAAATAAACAGAAGCTATAATCCGCTCCCAAACCGACACGATGCTACAAGATGAAGTTTTGTCTAGTGATGCTGTAGGAGCTTAATCTAGACGAAGGATGTGCTCATTTTTGTCCCATTCTATATAAGGTAAGTAAGTTAAGAGGTTGAGGAGCAGCATCGCGTCGGTTTGGGAGTGGGTTAGGGCTTATGTTTTCTCACTCCCTGGAAGGAGCTAAAAATCATGAGGTCAGGCAATGCTTCTTTAGCAGACTCCACCGCCATGGGGACTATGGTGATCTCTGCCCCTGTTAGCCAGGCTAGGCCTGTTACTGGCAGTGCCAACGGAGATGTAGGGGCGTGGTCTTGGTCAGCTATGGTCCGCCAACCCTGACGCTGTCAGATCAGTTCTGGGGATTCATTCATTCATTTGCATGTCCCTCCAGAACTTTGCCTCTCTATCAGCACTCCTGTAGGCCTCTCGTTTGTGAGCAAGATGGCCTGCTGCTGATGCATCCATTTGCAGATTATTAACGATGTCTTGCAGCCATCTTCGCCTTGGTCTTCCTCTCTTTCTTTTTCCCATTATGTACCCCTCCAAGACGGTCTTCTCTAGATTATCATGACGTTTAATGTGTCCAAAATATTTAAGTTTTCTCTCTTTAATCCTCTTTACTAGCCAGCCTTCTTCAATATTAAGTTCTTGTAGTATGGATATATTTGTTCTTTTTTATGTCCATGACATTTGAAGAACTCTTCTGTAGCATTTACATTCAAAGGCATTTATGCGTTTCTCAGCTGTTTTGTTAATGTCCAGGTCTCACAGGCATATGTTGCGATGGGAAAGATGCATGCCCTTAAAAATCTTATTTTTGTGGTGCTGTCTGCTCCTCTCCACAGATATTTTAGTTGTTTTACTTTCTGAAGAGCGAGAGATGTCCTCCTTTTAATGGGGATAGAGAATGAGAAATGACTACACGGGGTGGATGATTACCTGTTAGACTGGGGAGACTTTAGCCTGTAGCCCAGAGAGCATGAAGTCAAAAGGGTTGGGAAAATCCGTGAAAACAGAGTAAATACTCTCTCTCTCTCTCTCTGAACCTTAAGTGCCCAGGGCACATGGGGCTTCCGCAAGGGTTTTCCACAAATGCCTGTCTTTCGCCTTTTTTTCTGCTCTTGCCCAGGTGAGCCCTCTATTGCTCAACATCCTTTCTGTTGTTCTTCTCCATGTCTCTTTTGGTCTACCCTTACTTCTGCTCCCCTGTGGTGTCCATCTTAGTGCTATTTTTGGTAGTGAGTTGTCAGTCATTCGGAGCACATGTCCCAACCATCGCCAGCGTCTTTCCTCAATAATTGTTGTCAGTGGTTTCATCTGCATTTCTGCCAATAAGATGTTATTTCTTATGGTGTTTGGCCAAAATATTTTTTTAATTCTACGTAAACATTTAGTCTGGAAAGAATTCAACTTGTTTTCTATGGTTTTGGTGATTTTCCAGCATTCACTTCCATAGAGTAGTACACTTAGAACATTACTCTTAAATATCCTGATTTTCATATTTATGCTTAGTTTATTTGATTTCCATATATTCTGTAGCATTGCAAAAGCCTGGTTTGCTTTAGTAAGTCTGCTGTTGATGTCCTCTGTGCTGTCTCCGTTTTCTACTACTCTGCTGCCAAGGTATACAAATTCGTTGACCTCCTCCACTAACTTGTTATCTACTCTGAGTACATTTCTGTTGTTCACATTTGCTTCATTAACTTTGTCTTTCCTACGTTGATCTTTAGTCCTATGTTGTTTGCATTCTGGGTTAACTTGTTTATTTTATCTTGCATATCTTTGTGACTGCTTGATAATAGACAAATGTCGTCCGCAAAGTCAAGGTCCTCCAGCACTGTGTTAAGGGTCCATTGTAATCCTCTGCGTTTGTCTGATGTTGCCTCCTTCATTAACCAGTCTACTGCCAAGATAAATAATGTTGGTGATAGTACACATCCCTGTTTCACTCCTGTTTGTACCCTAAAGCTGCTGGAGGTATGTTCTCCACAGATAACTTTGCACTGAAAACCCTCGTATAGGGCTTTGATTACATTAACTATTTTATGGGGGAGGCCATGCCATCTTAGGATTTTCCACAGTGCATCTCTGTTGACACTGTCAAAGGCTTTCTCAAAATCTATGAATAATGCATATGTTGTGCTATGCCATTCATTTGCCTGTTCTAATATTTGTCTAAGTACAAATATATGGTCTATGCATGATCTTCCTTTCCTAAATCCTGCCTGCTCTTTCCGAAGTTTTTCCTCAAGTGTTGGTACAATTCTGTTGATGATTATTCTGCAAAATACTTTACTAGTGAGTGGCAGTAGGGTAATGCCTCTCCAGTTCCCGCAATCTCTGAGGTCACCCTTCTTTGGTAGTTTTACTATAAGACCAGTTTTCCACTCCTCTGGGGCTTTTTCTAAATCCCAAATTTGTTGTAATATCCGGCAAAGTTGTTTTGGTGTTTCTGTTTCTTCTGCTTTCAACATCTCAGCAGTCACTTCATCTTCACCTGGTGCCCTGTCTGATTTTAGCATCTTTATCGCCTCTTTTACTTCATTTATTGTTATTGGTCCTGTATTGATGTTTAGTTCCGCTTTTGCTTCAGGTATATCTATTGCTTGTGCTGCTTGTGTTCTGTTTAGTAGGGTGTTAAAGTGTTCCCTCCATCTTTCAATTTTTTCTCTTTCTCCACTGACCAGTTGTCCATTTTGTGTTCTTACTGCACTTTCACATCTTGTATTGAAGTTACCTGTCATCTGCTTTGTGATTTTATATATGGTTTTATGTCATTTGTATATGCTGCTTTCTCTGCTGTCTCTGCTAAGTTGTCATAATACTGACGTTTATCTTGACGGCATGATTCCTTCACTTCTTTGTCTTTTTGTGCATAATTACTTAAAACTCGTTCTTTAAGCCGTTGTGATTTGGTGTTCAGTAATTTTTTCTTGATTTTTTTCTTTGCTCTATCTTTTCCCATGTGGTCTCACTTATCCATTCCTCTTTTCTCCTTTTCCGATATCCCAGCACCTCTTTTGCTGTTTCCTGTAGTGTTTTATTGAACTCTAATATGGACATTTCTGCTTCGTCTTGTAGGACACTGAAGTGGTTCTTAAGTATTATTGAGAATTCATTTCTTGTTTGCTGGTCTATCAGTTTTCTTGTATCAAAATGTATCTTCTGTGTTCTCCGATTCTGGCTTTCCTTAATTTTAGTTTTATTTTTGCTACCAGAAGGTTGTGATCACTTCCTATATCTGCTCCTTTCCTTGCTCGCACATCTTGTAGTGACCGTTTCCACTTGTTGTTTATTAGTATGTGATCGATTTGGTTTTCTGTGGTTTTATCTGGTGACCTCCAAGTCACCTTATGGATGTTTTTGTGTTGGAAAATTGTCCCTCCGATGATCATCATGTTTTCTTCACAGAAACTGCACAGTCTTTCTCCATTTTCATTTATTTCTCCGATTCCTTCTCTTCCCATGATTCTTCTTCTATCTTCATTTCCTTCACCTACTTTTGCATTGAAGTCGCCCAAGATGAGTAGCATATCATGCTTGGGTATTGTTTCTACTGTGGCTTGGAGGCTGTTGTAAAAATCTTCTTTTAATTCCTCTTCAGCTGCTTCTGTTGGTGCATAACAAACTATAATAGACAGCTTCGTGAATCTTGAGTTGAACCGTGCATATAATAATCTCTCATTTATTGGGGTCCATTTCAGCAATGCTCTTGATGCTTCTTTTGTTATAATCAATGCTACTCCTCCTTCATGAAGGTCTTCTTTACCTGACCATATTATTGTATCTTCTGTGTGCTGTGTTGTTAATTTCCTTCTGCCTTGTCCTGTCCATCTTGCTTCTTGTATTCCTAGTATGTCTAGTTTGTATCTGTGCATTTCCTTGATGGTTTGTGCTAGTTTTCCAGTCTGGTTTAGTGTTCTTACATTCCAGCTGCCTATATGCATCTTTTGTTTAGGTTCCAGGAGGTCTGCAGTCGGGCTGGGGACTTCCAGTGGCTGGCTTTCATCCACAACCTTCATGGGCTCAGTTTCCTGATACGCATTTCTCCTTCCACCTGCATTTGCTTTTTCCCTTGCTTCTGTTTCTGTAGCAGTCTGATAGTTTTTTACCAGATAGGGTTGCTGGCCCTATGCTGAACCCTCCTTAGTCGCCTTTTACGATCATGCATGGTAGGGTACAGTGGTCCTATTCTTTGCAGATCCCGGGTACCACACGGGTAGAGTAAATACTGTTTACGTGAAAATGATTAAGGAAATGAAGTAATAAGATGTGGTGAAAGTTAAACGGCTGATACTGGCATATCATTCGTGCTTGGTCTATGAAATACAAAGTCATGTAATAATAGCAGAGATCACAACTAGAGATACCACGCCATATTTACAGAACATAGACAGGATAGGTGGGCGGGAGCAAGGGCCTTTACTATCATCATCATCATCATCATCAGGTGCCGTGCCGACTGGCGTTGGCTATTATGCTTCTTCATAGTACACGATCCTTCATGCAAGCCATCAGCTCAGTTGGTGATTTCCTCTCACACCATCCCGTCAGACTGTCCAGCATAATTTCTCTTTGTCTTCCTCTTGATCTTCTTCCTTCTATTTTTCCTGTTGTTATAATATTTTCAATGCCCCCTCTTCTTATTGCATGTCCTATGAAAAAGTACATTGTCTCTTTACTAAAAGCAGTTAACCTGTCACAACCTTCACTTAAAATCTCATACATCCCTTCGTATCCCTTATTCTAACAGGGAGAAAAGGAACTGAACGTGATACATCCAACAGAACCTCAGTAACAGGGGAAGAACTTGTCTTCACTTCTTTATCTTGATTCTGAGCCCGAGAACAGTTGACATGTGGACCTGAACAACATGTGGACGTGAACAACATGTGGACCTTAACAACATCTGGACGTGAACAATCTTGGTCAGGTTCCTTCTTCTTTTAATAAAACAATTTTCCTTTTGTTCTCACTGATGTTATAGCCAGACTAGGTTGTTGAAAAGAAAAATGTATCCATAAGTTCTGAACATTAACAGAGCATTCATTCTCCTCTAAAGCTATGTCTTGGAAACTCCGCGACCAGTATTAATTTGAAGTTAATGAAGTAGAAACGATTCATTGCTGGGGAGATGATCGTTTATGGAGAATTCAGATCGTCTTTTGTATTAATTCTTTTGTGGAAATTTGGCTTTCTTGACGCGAGACAAAATAACACAAGACTTTTAAGAAAATGCAATTGCCCTGTAAATCAAATAAATATAGAGTATAAAACAGATCAAAAGATTGAATAAACCGACTGGCAAGTAATGATAATAATAATAGCAACAACAACAACAACAGACGATTGATAATAATGAAAAAGCATGATTAGGCCATCATTGTTCTAAACAGGTCTCGCTGATCAATTCTTATAATAACACTGGTCATTTTCTGTCATGCTGTCAAGCTGTACTGCTTTATTGTCTTAACTTTCAGCATTCATCTGCCACTCTTACCCTGTATCTTTCCCTCTGTCGTGATGTTTTAACTCTTTTGCTTGAAGCGAGGATGACTGATATGATGTGACGGCACTTTTGTTTGGGCCAGCGAGACATAAGTGATCAAGACCCTGCCTCACCTCTCTGTATGTGCTCCTAGTAACAGGGACAGTCTGGCCAATAGGGCAGGGGTCGCTATGGTCACCATGGTCACCATGGCGATGTAAACAGTCAAGAAGAATTTTACTTTTCCCTGCTTTTTTAAAGCTTCGTTTCTGTTCTGATGGAAGGTCAACTCGACCCACCCACACAACATCAGATACGACATTTGCCTTTCAACACTTTCGTTGCTTTGGCAACGAAAGACATCCTGCTCTCATTTTCACCGAGACGGAACAAACAAGCAAAAAATTCTTCCACTACCATAAGCCCTTTTAAGTGGCTTTGTAGAAAACTACAGAAATAAATGAACAAAAACAAAAAAAAAAAGTATATCTAAATGGTTTTGTTCTTTGCTTTGTGGATTCTAATTTTAAACCACTCTGTAAACCAAATATAGGCCTCTAGTCATTTCCCAGCTAACTGTACTTGTCCTAATTTTTACTGTAAATTTTTCAAGTTTTCATTTAGCGGTAAAGGATTAAAGCCTTATTTTCTTTTCACGTCCAACGAATGTTGGGTGACCTTTTCTTATAAGGTAACCCTGTTATACCTTAGAGGCATGTAGGGGATACGTTGTTAGTGTTCCTATTTCCCTTGACCTGTCAGCACACTAGAGGGCGGTGTGATCAGCGTCACGCCTGGCCGCGTTTTCTTCCCAAACTCCAGAAGAAGTCAGGTACCCATTTCTACAGATGAGTGGCCGGGGAATCTCCGACCGGGGTTGAAACCACCGATCTTCGCCGTGACAGACTAGTACATTAACCACTTGGCCACTCAGACACTGCTTTCTTATAGCCCAGTACTAATACTCTACGTGAGATAAATGTGACTAAAATTCTTATCAGTAAGCCCAGATTCATCCACAGCCACGTATAAATTCTGAACATAGTCAAATCTCCCAACAACTTTCTCAACATAACTTGTCAGAGCACTCGATAGCTTTCTTGAGGACGGCAGTAAAGATTCTGTCAACATTTCAGTTGCATTTAAATCAATATTCCAGTACTTCTCTATATTACTTTATATATGTCAACATTGATGAGGTTTGCTAATCAAAGCTATTTATTGTCGATATTATTATTATTACGTTGTTTTTTTTGTTATTGTTATTATTATTTCTATTGCTGGTGACGTCTTTTACCCAAGAATAGAAACTACAACTACATCTTTCAACACGTTTCTTCTTTCTCTCCGCGCTGTTACTGTTTGCACGTAAACACAGAATCCGAATGCAAGTATCAAAATCAAGAGAAAAACAAGTATTAGATGCAACTTAACGATATAAACAGACACATTTCCTGAGAAAAAAATGCAGAACTGAAATAAAAGAGATGTTGAACGAAACCGAGTTTTGAACGTAGAAAAAATGGAAATGATAAGAGCAGTTTGCGATAAGAACTTAAAAAACAAAAACACCGCAGAAATATAAATAAACGAAATAAATAAAAATAAGAACGGCAGTTCTGATTAAGCAGTTTATTGCTTGAACATATGAACCGCTAGTATTAAACACTGTTTGCAACAGAAGACCCTGCTGTGCTAACAGAAGGTGAAACAAAAGCCTCATTTCTCTACACTGAACCCAATGAAAAGTGCGTCAAATAATGCGATATATTTCTGTAGCGGTCCCGTTATTCGTTAATTCGTGGCCGTGATTTTATTATCTGACAAAAAAGAATGTGATTGGACACGGCTCCCCGCCATCTGTCGTCATCGTTTACGCATGCGCACGGATCTTTTGAAGGCAAAGACTACGACATTTGGCAGTCAAGGAAGAGTTTGAGCTGAACAATGGTTGCCTGGAGAGTCATTCTGCGACTCTTTAAGATGGAGTCAAAGTTTGGATAGATAATTAAAACACCGCTTTTTTTTCGACGTTGAAATTGCTAGATTTATTTCTGCGATGATCTAGGCGGGAATTGATCTTTATTAAGTGCGTTTTAGTGAGCGAGGAGAAAAGAGAATTGAATAAATAGAAATGGAATCGAGCCATTTGGTTTTTAGAATCGTGGTGTGAAATGTTCAGTTCATTTGCCGGCCGTGTGGCGCTGCGGTCTTGAACAATACGTTATCGTTTCGGGTTTGGCTTTTTTTTACAGCTTTGGGGTATGTCAGGATACAACTGTCCAAGATATTGCGAACAAATACCTGGCGGTTGGGTACAAGAAGTAGTGGGCGGAGGTAAACCGAGGTACCAGGGATAACCAACAGCCTGATCTAGGGAGATGTGTAGTTGTTTCTACGATAGAGTTTCTTGCAGACAAAGAGTTCTGTGTCTTGTTTAGTGCAATGTTAGTACCTGATGCCAACCGTTTCTTTAAGAAACGGGATCTCAGCTTCCTCTTAAATATGGAAGGCCTTGTTAGAGTACGATTCTTGTAGCAATAAAAGCAGTCAGTTTATTCACTTTCCTGGAGTCTCGATATGTCACAGACACGAGGGCGCAGACAATGTCCGTTCTGACAATCAGCGACAGATAGCTGACATGCTGGTGTCAGGGTTCGCGATCCATAGCTGACTAAGACCCTATCCCACTTCCCCGTTGGTACTCCCAGAAAAAGGCCTAGCCTGGCTAACGTCCAGGTATCGCCAGTCTCTATGGTGGTGGAGTCTGCTAAAGAAGTATTGCACACCCCCATGCTTTTTTAGCTGCACTCCGGAACTGAAAAACTAGTTGCCATAACCCGCCGACACGATGCTGTGGCTCAACATCTTCACAGCATCGGCTAAGAAGAAGAAGAAGAAGAAGAAGAAACTTTAATTTCTTATTTTATTTTTCTCTGTGTTATGTATTTACGTGTAGTGTTGGTGTCCTGGGTAATGTAACTTTTGTTATATCACCCTATGAATGCTTTCCTGTTATTTATTACTGTACCTTTTTCTCACCTGATCTAGCTTCACCTGAAGCTTAATTTCTCTAAATCTCTGGAAGCAATGAAAGAAATGTCGCTATAGATGGCCAGTACAAGGTACTGTACCTCGCAATAAATGTTGAACTTTTTAATTGTCTTCTCTGCACATTAAACAAGGTCACGCATGCTCTGATATCTTCTTCAGTGAAGGAGGGTCTCTGCACGGTGCCTGCACTCCTTAGCACCAGCGACGATCCTTGTGGATGAGCGGTGAAGGTCTTAAGTCAGAGACTGACCAACAAATCACGCCCTCTACTGATTTGGTCCAAACATCACCTGTGTGCCTTAATGTATTCGATCAGTTACTGTGACGGGTATAGAGCATTCCGCCGCTAAGTTTAGCAGGTGGTGTGATGATAACTTCAATTGTATATTGGGTGTTAGATGCAAGACCAAGCTTTCCTATACAGTATATCCACCGTTACTACTTTTAGTGCCACCTATCCCACACTAATGACCATGAATGCAGCTTAACTGGGACCGGTCTGTAGCGTGGTCTTCCAGGATGTTGTGTCGCGCTCGTCGTCTTTCAAACCCACCTCGCGGGTCTTTACCGAGCCGCAGTTCCGGTATCAAAGGTTACTAAAAATAAGAAAGCCCAGCAAATGCTAACAGCAGCTATAAAACGAAACGAAATGTCAAATGTTGCTGTTCAGAAACGTCAAAAACTGTAGGTCTTGAAGCAAACTGAACGCCATACTGGTTTTTCTAAAGAGTTATGTCCGACAATATATATATATATATACATATTTATATATATATATTAGATATGAATAGGTGTCAATATCAATGCCACGATATCGAATAATACAACTATTTCAACTCTGATAGCATCTAACTGTAGCAGACACACAAAACCTGCACGAATGTGTTCACTAAATGCCGCGAAATCTCGCGAGAGCTGAGACCACCTGGCACTAATCGGCCCTGGCACGTGCTTGCTATTGTTGTGCGATTAACGAACAAATGTCACATCCTCTCGCTTGGACTCCGGGTTTTGGTATTTGTTCTATATTGTTTCCGCGCGTCAAGTGTGCAAGACTGAAAAGGAGGTAGAGAGGTAGTGAAAGAGAGAGAGAGAGAGAGAGAGAGAGAGAGAGAGATAGAGAGAGAAAGAGGGAGAGAGAGAGATGTTTCGGAAAACTGGATTTTGGCACCCCCTCCCCCCCCCCTTTTTTTTATTTACAGTGGAGTCCATTCGGGTAAATAAAACGACAAGAAAGAGAACCTGACAATCGCTGAAAAGCTCAATGGAAAAAGAAAGAGAGGAAGACCAAGAGAAAAATATTAGAATCACTGCAGCCTTTCTCAACATTTTAAATAGATTTCTGTAGAAATACCAAGGATTGCTCAAGGTGATCGTCATGGCTGATTGCCAAAGTATCCACTGATTTTAAAACACACACACACACACACACACACACACACATGTCCTATAGTTGTGAAGTGAAGAGGGGAAAGTTCTACAAATTAGGTTAATAGAGGTCTTCTTCTTCTTCTTCTTCTTCTTCTCTTCTTCTTCTTCGTTCGCTTCTACTACCAAGATCGCCCCGTGATCCTTTTGATTTTACTCCTGTGGTCCTCGATAGGTCCCGTGGTCCCCTTGTGATCCCCGAAAGGACCACACAAGATCCCCAAAAGGACCACATGAGGTTCAGAGTATCGCAGAGCTTGAGCCTGTATTCTCGGTGGGTCGCAGAAGCGGGATTGCGTGACACCGTGGTTTTCGTTGCACCAGTTTAATCTAGAGTTGAACTTTCTCACCGGAAGACCTCGACGTCTTTTGGGATACCCGTGTATCCCCGCCGGGTGAGAAATGGTTGCCCGTCCAGTCCAGCGTTGGACTTTCTCATCGGGAAACCTCAGCGTGATTAGGATATGCATACATCCCCGCCGGGTGAGAGGTGGTTGCCTATCTAGACTGCACTTGTCCAGTGTCTCCGACTTCAGCATTTTGCGGTCGTGGCCGCTACCCTTCCTAGTTGTGACCAGGACGGAGCTTTTGTCCTGGAAGACGAATCCTCGCCGCTAGTTAAGTTTCACCCCTGGGTTAAGCCGGTTTAGGCGTATTATCCCAGTATGGGTATATATCGAACGTGGCCGGCCTCTAGAGTAGAGGTGCCGTGGTATGAGTAGATCTTGATGCGAGACTAATGGACATACCAATTGAGCTTCACTTTATCTTTTCCATCACCTTTTCACATCGGCGTCGTACGGAAACCCTAATTGCATTTTCACATTTTCTTCATTGGCCGGGAGGATTTTAACTCCACGCGCGGCATCCGAAGAATCTCGCCAGCAGTGTCTTAACCCCTGGGTTAAGCCGTTTATGCAATTCGCCCGGTACGAGTGCACAAATGACGTGGCCGACCTCCAGTGCAGAGGTGCCGTGATTTGAGCAGTCCTGACCTCGAGACTACTGATTACGTCACTTAATCCTTTCTTTCACCTTCCACAATGGCGCCGGGCGGCAACCCCATTCGCACCTTTCTTCACTGCCCGGGAGAAGCCCCACTCCACCCACGGCAGCTGAAGAATCTCGCCAGCAGCGGTAGATGAGCTACCAAACATGACTCTCATCTATCCGAAGCGTCTGGTTTTCAGGCGCCAGATATTCGCCTTCGCCCCTTCTCTTGTCAGTTTAAACAGTTCTGCCACGAGAAGGCCAGGAGCTGGACTTGACTGTCAGAGGCTGTTTGAGACGCACGCCTTGGAAACATTTCATTGGAATGAAGAACGTATCTTCCACGTTTCCAGCTATAACACTTATTAGAACCGTTAATAGAGGTGAAATGTAGAAGATGTTTCTTTTTCATTTTTAAAGGTATATGTTGACTTTTGCCACGTAGGAAGGAGAAGATATTCAATTCAATTCAAGTGCCATGCTGCGTGGCGTAGGCGATCATTTCTCTCCACAATTCCCTGTCTTAAGACTTGATTATGGGATCCGCTGGTGACTTTCTTCCTAGCCACACTGACAGCCCATCCAGTAACTTCTCTCTCTCTCTGTCTTCCTCTGTCTCTTCTTCCTTCAGTTTTTCCAGTTGCCACAGTGTGTTCCAATTTTCCTCTTCTCCGGAAATGTCCTATAAATCTCGCTTGTCTGCCTCTGATCTTTGCTATAATTTACTTTTTAACTCCAGCCTCTCTTAAGACTTCTTCATTGGTTTTCTTAACTGTCCATGGGACCTTCAACATCCTTCTTATAAACCACATCTCCATGGCCTCCATTTCTCACTGTACTCTCATATTCATCGATCATGCTTCACACCCATAAAACAAAATTGGCTCGATGTAACATTTAAGTACTCGGAATCTTGTTTCCATTGATATGGATCTGTTGCACAAGATGTATCTCATTGTCTGGAATGCTGACTTGGCTTGAGAACGTCTGCTTTTTATTTCGTTGTGACATTTCCCATCAGTTGATATAATCGTTCCTAAGTACTCGAACCTATCAACTTGTATCAGGTTTGTGCCATCGATATACAGTTCCATGTTAAATCTTCTTCAACGTTAAAGCTGTGCGCTGCGGTATGGCTCTGTGGCAAGAGCTCTTAGCTGGTGATGCCATTGTGAAGAATGGGGCCGGTTTTTTTTAAAAATTGTTTTCTCTGTTGTTGGTGAGATAGGCTAAAGACCCAGTCCTGCCAGTTTTGGAGGGGAAAGAGTTGATTAAACTTCACGGACACTGACGGAGTTGAAGGTCTAGACTTGAACTTAGCAAGATCTACTTATAAAACACACAGAGCTCTTTGTTCATCTAATTAGATGCTGGAGCAAGTGGTATGTTTAATAGTTTTTTTAATGTAGACAGTTTTTTAATAGCAGGGCGTCTTTGAAGCAGTTTAATTTGTAGTTCATTTTGTCAGTGCTAAAGTGCTAAGTCAGATTATTGTAAAACTTGTTTGGTGTAAGTTTACATTTATAATTATTGGGAGGAATATATTTTCTCAGGATGGTTACAAACCAACACTCCTTGGCAATGTACTACCGTACACGAGGTCAACCTAGCTCCCCCATCATGACCGCCAACCCAGGTTCTCCCCTCCTTGGTACATTGTATGCTAATTATACATAAATCCTGAGCATTCAACCAATACAATACATTAACATGCAGTGCAAATCACCAAATCAGAAATTAAGGACACAGCATTTTTAATCTCACTATACGCCACAACAGCACATACAGCTAACACTGACATCAACATGACATCAAGACAGGTGTCACTATAATGGTAATTAAACATAATATCATGTGATAATGACTTCTCAGGTTGCATTATTGAAAACCTGATGGGCCTCGGGTCCGGGCTCTTTGGCCCTACACGTGGCCTACACTACGAATCTAATGTGCAAGGCACTTACTCCACGCAGCTATCGCTGCCATGACACACCTCTATATCACCGCGTTGCTTGAGCACAAGTCAATCTACATGAAAGCATAAAAACGAATCAAACATGTTGCCTATCCAATATACCTATAAATCACACTGAAAATCATGCCCATATTGATACGTAAATACAGAAACCTCCATCACAGCTTACTGTACACTACATAATCTACACCACATGAGGTGGGCACAGACAGAATATAGCCAATGATCACCATAATACACAGGAATTTACAGCACATGCATAGACACAACTAAACAAGACACCGGCCGGCCATTGCCTATATCTACACTAATCCAAGCCAATGTTTATATATATATATATATATATATATATATATATATATCCGCCCAAAACCGACTACCAATCAAGTAAGTGGACGATGACGCTTTAATAATAGCTGATATACTAACATCAGGATTAGCGAACAAAAGCTGATCAAGACCTTCTCCTACCTCGCCGTGGTATCCCCAGTAACAGGCATAGCCTGGCAAACGGGGCAGGGATCGCCATAGTCCCCATGGCGGTGGAGTCTGCTAAAAAATCATTGCATACCCCCTGTTTTTTTAGCTGTACTCCTGGACTGAAAAAGTTACTGCCATAACCCGCTCCCACGCCGATACGCTGTTGTACCTCAACATCTCCACAGCATCGGCTGCAAATAACACCAGCTCGTAGTTACAGGGAGATAGCATAAGACAAGACAAGACAGCCCCTGTCTAAGACAGTGGGAAGATCGTTGTAATATCATCATCATCATCATCATCATCATCATCGGGATGCTTTGCCGACTGCCGTTGGCTATTATGTTTCTTCATAGTACACGATCTTTCATGCAGGCCATCAGTTCAGTTGATGATCTCCTGTCATACCATCTCGTCAAACTATCAAGTGTCATTTTTCTTAGTCTTCCCTTGGATCTTCTTCCCTCTATTTTTCCTTTTGTTACAATATTTTCAATGCCCCCTCTTCTCATTGCGTGCCCTATGAAACTACATTGTCTCTCTCACCCCCCCCCCCTTTTTTGTGGACAAGATTGCTTTGTCTCCACCGCTCTTCTCGATCATTCTTCGTTATTCGTTAGTAATCTTTGCTCTTCAGGGAATTCGGAACATTTTTCTGATAAATCACATGTCTACTGCTTCCAATGATCTTTGTGCGGACCTGTCTATTGTCTGTGATTCGTTTCCATGTACGACTCGATATACGAGCATTTTAGGACTCGTTTTCTAACATTCATTGATAAGGATGCGTTGCATATGTTTCTCATTCTCTGAAATGCAGTCTTTCCTTGGCCTGTTCATTTTCGTTGCAACAACAAGGGGGATATAAGTAGCATTAAAACAGAAAAGTAGCATTTTAATTCTTCAGTAACTAAAGCTATTTTCATTATTATTAGTTACGTTTCGGAACATTTTACGTCGAAATTTGAACTTACTTAGCATAAAATGTCGAAGAGGACATCTGAGTTTTCTCGAATGGCTTTCATTTTGATTAGGCATGATCAGCACGTGCAGTGCGCGTTGCCCTTATACGATGGTAAGGTCAGAGCGCATGCGTCGTCGAGATCTTCCGGTAAGCACTTGTCTTCAAGAGGAGCACGAACACCCGATCCAGTAGCTTCAGACTGGCACACGCGGGGGCGGAATGTATCAGGATTATGTTAGCTTCTTAAACATTCTGCCTACAGCCCGGCCGTGGACAATACAGCGACGTACAATAGCATGCTCGTGGTTGTAGAAGTTCATTTTGCTGGAAAACTCATCATCCAGGCAGTCAAAAGCGTGGAGAGTCACGTGGTTCGAGGACACGTTGAGAATATTCAGGTCTTCGCCTTGTGGTTGGAAAACTTGAAACTGATTCTGTTTATGTCTAAACAAAGAGAGACAAATGCCAACACAAGGCGCCATGACGACTTGATTAAGCTCTCTTTCCCTAGAGATCGGTAAACACAAATGTAATTACAGACTGTCAAAAGATGAACGTTGGTGTCATGGTTTGGGTGACGGATTTCGATACCATCTTATTCATGGACTGAAATGACGCATCGACTCACCCAGTGCGTCTTTCCACTCAATCATCATCGTGTGCCACCTCCAGAACGAAGGTTGGCGATAGTGAATCTCCAGTTTCTTATCTCCCTCGCTGTGATGGCTGTGTCCTGTTCATTCTCGTATATTATCTTCTCATTTACATCTCTGTCTACCTCTCGTTCTTTTTTTATTCCACCTTTCTTTCTAGCGTGGCCTTCAGCATACTGTTGTGTCCTTTGATTTTACCAAAGTATTTTATTTTCTTGATCATTATTTCTTTGAGAAGTTCACATTGCATTTTGAGCTGTTTCAGAACTCGTGCATTTGTTTTCATTCTCCATGCTATATAACCTAATTTTCTGTAGATCCACATTTCTGTCGCATTAATCCTTCTCTCTGAATGTTTGCTTAGAGTCCAAGCTTCTGCTCCATACTGTAGGAAAGAATAGATATAACATTTCACAAATCTCAGTCTTATTGTTAATGGGCAGATTCCTGGAGAACAGCGCCGTCTTCTTGGTGCTGAATACACTTGTTTTTGCCTTGCTTCTTCTCAGTCTCACATCTCCCATCCTCGGTTAGTAAAAGTTTGTCGTTTGTTCCAGTTTCTGGTTGTTAGTGGTAATATCCACCTGTGGTGTTTGGTCTTTCCTGCTGAACACCGTTACTTTGGTCTTCTTGACATCGATCTCTAGTCCTCATTCGTGTCTTGTGTTGTTTATCTTATGTATTAATTTCTGTAGGTATCTTATGTATTAATTTCTGTAGGTATCTTATGTATTAATTTCTGTAGGTATCTTATGTATTAATTTCTGTAGGTATCTTATGTATTAATTTCTGTAGGAGGGCAATTATTGCTACAGTTGAAAAACTATCAGACTCCAGAATTGATACATGTCCTGTAGTAATTCTCACAGATGCAAGATCAGTACTGGAAGCTCTTCAGTACAATAAACTACCAGACCTTAAGGATGCCTTGTCAAAAATTGGCTTACAACATGGAGTCACTTTGCAGTGGATTCCCTCCCACTGTGGGATACCAGGCAATGAGAAAGCTGACCATCTGGCCAAAGAGGGCACTGAAATGGAGCAACCAGACGTACCAATCACCTATAATCAGAAGAAAAGCATGATAAAAACCTACAGGAAGCCACAAACACCACCACATGATGACTATCACATGCTAAACAGAAAGGAACAAGTCACCATCTTCCGTCTCCGAACAGGACACACCCGACTCCGAAGTCATATGTATACAAAGTTTAAGGTTGGTACTACTAATCTATGTACATGTGCCCAGGTGCCCCAAACTGTGGAACATATCCTCCAGAACTGCACCAACTATGAAACACTGAGAAATAATTACTGGCCCAGTGAAACCACTAAAGAAGATAAGCTCTACGGTTCCATACATGAATTACAAAAAAACAGTGAAATTTATCCAAGAGACAGGACTGCAGGTATAGACAGACAATGCGAACGAAGAAGAAGAAGAAGAATTTCTGTAGGTATCTTATGTATTAATTTCTGTAGATATCTTATGTATTTAATTTCTGTTAAGTTCTGTGGATTTTCTGCTAGAAGAACTGTATCATCATGCCGACATTAAGTTGTTGATATTTCTTCCCTCTGTGTTCAGGCCTGGTAGTTCGTCAGAGTGTCTGAAAATAATCTCTGTGCACTCTCATGTACTCCTTCATTCGCCGTTAGTGAGTTCTCTCGCGTGCCTTAAACCACATCGAGGTAAACAAAAAATAAGTTGTTACTTTCACCTGCCACGCAGATCCACTATAAACTTCCATTTGCTAAAAGAGATTCTATGAATGAGTCAGGGCATTTCATCAAGTGGGGCCGGTGGTTCCTTGGTTATCTGCGTCCTAAATGTTTTCTGAAGGCGCTGCTGATGACAATCTTCTACGGCACGATTTGGAAGTTCCTTCCTTCCTTCCTTTCTTTGTTCTTCTATTTAATTTACTCATCTTTGAAAAAGTCTTTCTTATATGTCTAGTCAGGCCAAGATGCATGTGCTCAGAAAATGTACAAAGTTTTATATTTCCCAACTTCTAAAATCATTTCTCTTCTCTTTTCATGTGACATGTTTTAGAAAAGCAACGATACAAAAATTCTTGGTTCCAGGTACAATAAACTTAAGTGCAGTCCAAGAGGGTGGTTAAAATAGATATGAAACATATCTTCACTCTCCACACAGTCAGCACTCATGAATTCATGATATCTTTCGGAACTCTGATGTCATACCCCCTCCCCCTTTTCCACCGTCCTCAGAAGTACAAGGTAAGTCCTCACTCCTGTTCTCTTGTGTCAGGTAATCAGATATGCAGGTCTTTCTCTGTCAGTTCTTTTCATTTCATTTCTTCGGGATGTATGCGTATCCTAACCACGCTGAGGTTTTCCGGTGAGAAAGTCCAACGCTGGACTGGATGGGCAATCACCTCTCACCCGGCGGGGATACACAAGTATCTCAAAACACGACGAGGTTTTCCGGTGAGAAAGTTAGGTGAGTCAGATGAACTCTAGCCTGGATGGGCAACCACCTCTCACCCAGCGGGGATATACTGACATCCAAAATACGTCGAGGTTTTCCGATGAGAAAGTCCAACTCTAGATTAAACTGGTGCAACGGTGTCAAGCAATCCCGCTTCTGAGACCCACCGAAAATACAGGCCCAAGGCCTGCGATACTCTGAACCTCTTGTGGATCCACTCGGGGATCTCGTGTGGTCCTTTCGGGGACCACAAGGGGGACCACGGAACCTATCGAGGACCACAGGAGTAAATTCAGTATGATTATGGGGCGGTCTTGGTGGTAGAAGCGAACGAAGAAAAAGAAGATTTCATTTCTTCTTCTTTCTTGCGGTACATCGCTCCCCCCCCCCCTCTCTCTCTCTCTCTCTCTCTCACTTTTTTGTTTTTGTTTTTGGTGGTGGTGGGGGGGGGGTGAAATAGCATTCTATACATTTGTCTAGCACCAAGTTTCATTCCTAATTACTGGAACTAATTTCTCGGTCAACTCTCCACACGAGGAGGAAATTATGTGGGTTTTGTTTTCCTTCGGACATCCCAAGACGTCAACCTAAATATCAATTAAGAGCGCAGCAGTCCTCTTAGGTTGTCAACGTCACCGTCCAGTCTGGTCTGGACTGGTTATTGCTGATGGCCATGTGTGCCGTCTTTGCTCCTCATAAATAAGCCAGTTGTTGCAGCAGATGCCGGGCTGCCATTTTCCAAGTGAGTCAGGTGAACTGCTGCGACCTCTGCTCACTCTGGAGATCTTGATCTGCTCTTTTCTGTCCAGTTGCTGATAGGAGTCACTCCTCTGATAATCTATCTATCTATCTATCTATCTATCTATCTA
Source organism: Achatina immaculata (assembly GCA_009760885.1). NCBI lineage: Eukaryota > Metazoa > Mollusca > Gastropoda > Stylommatophora > Achatinidae > Lissachatina > Lissachatina immaculata. The sequence goes on from CM019694.1 coordinate 22,664,398, forward strand.
TCTATCTATCTATCTATCTATCTATCTATCTATCTATCTATCTATCTATCTATCTGAGGCTGATATCATCTTTAATTTTTAAAGTTTAGGTAAAGGTAATATCTCAGTTTCCTTGCCATTAAGGCGTATTTAGGATACGGTATTAGGTCTGCATTTACAAGACCATCAGAAAGTGTGATGTGGTCAGTATCACGCCTGGCCTGCATTTACCTTCCCAGATTTCTCTGGTACCCATTTTTAGAGGCTGGGTGAGTCCCGGTGCCTTTTTTTCTTCTTTGATGTGGTGGTAAAAAAAAAAGGGTAAAATTCCCGTTTCCATGCCATTAAGTCATATCGGGGAATATGATGTTAGGCCCGTATTTTCCAAGACCTTCGGCGCATGAAAGTGTGATGTGGTCAGTATCACGCCTGGCCGCTTCACCTTCTCAGATTTCTCTAGTACCTATTTTTAGAGCCTAGGTGAACCCAGGGCCTTTTTGGTGTGTACCAGAAAAACAATCCCACTGCTGGGACTGAACCCAGTACCTCTGGATTAGTAAACCGAGCGCCTAATCACTCAGCCAACCAATTTTTATACTTTCCCTCTAGAAATTACAAGAACTAAAAGATACTCTAAGCGAACTCACAGAATACATCCATTCTGCAGTGGATTCGAAACCACTCTGAATTACCTGAATGTGAGAAATGCCTCATTGTGCAGGCAAATACTGTAGGCCGTCTGGTCAAGGAAGACATTGAAATATTCATTCATTCATTTGCATGTCCCTTGCGGAACTTTGCCTCTCTAACAGCACTCCTGTATGCCTCTCGATTGTAAGCAAGATGACCTGCTGTTGATGCATCCATATGCAGATCATCAACGATGTCTTGTATCCATCTTCGCCTTGCATTATGTACCCTTCTAAAACGGTCTTCTCTAGATTATAATGACGTTTAATGTATTCAAAATGTTTAAGTTTTCTCTGTTTAATCCTCTTTACTAGCCAGCCTTCTTCAATATTAAGTTCTTACAGTATTGATATATGACATTGAAACACGGCAAGCAAATATACCAGTCATCTATTATTAAAGAAAAAAAAACATGATGAATAACTAAAAGAAGCCACAGACATCATCACATGTTGGGGATCATTTACTGCACATCATCATCATCATCGTCATGATCATCATCCGTGCCGACTGGCGTTGGCTATTATGCTTCTCCAGAGTACATGATCCTTCATGCAGGCCATCAGCTCAGTTGGTGATCTCCTCTCACACCATCCCGTCAGACTGTCCAGTATCATTATTACTCTGAATACGTATAATTGTTCTTGGGAGCTACAACAGTGGTTTCCCGTTGCCTTCTGTCAGTTTGTGTACGGACTCTCTGCTAGCCTTTGGACTCCCTGCCCTACCCGCAAGGCAGCGGGAGCGAGAGGTTTTAAGGCGCCTCTTACCCGCCTGGTATTCCCTTCACTGAGCACCTGAGGCACTTTAAAGGAGTAGTAGAGCCACCTACTACCCCACCTCGCTCTCTTAGTCTACCGCCAGTTGGTCCGCGCCTGCTTATCTGGATAACTCCTTATTCACAGGGATCCTCCATATCTGGAAGACTTTCACCACCCGCCACCTGTGACGCGCTAGGTTGGGGATGGTCGCCCCAGCTTTACCCCAGAATTTACTGCACAGAAATAAATAAATCATATTTTTTTTCCATCTTACAACAGGATATATCCAGCCTGGAAAAAAAAAAAAAAACTTCATGCAAAGTTTAGGGTTGCCAGTTCTCCATCTTGTGCTTTGTTATCAGGCAGAAGGAATACGATTGCTAATAAGGGGGTAATCTTGGGGGGGGGGGGAATATGACATCAAAGTCCCAAAAGATATAATGAACTCACGAGTGCTGACTTTGTGGAGAGTGAATATATATTTCATATCTGTATCTGAATGTTTTTGTTTTAACCACACTCTTGGACTGGATTTAAGTTAGTTGTACCTGAAACCAAGAATTTTTTTTGTATCGCTGCTTTTTCTAAAACGTGGCACACGAGAAGAGAAGTGATCCTAAAGGTAGGAAGATACTGTGGAAAGTGTCTCACACAAGAACCGCACCAGCACACTGAAACATAGAGACGGGCTTGCTGGTCTAGTGAAACCGCCTTAGAAGCTAAGCTGTACAGCTCTTTACAGTCGAATCCGTCCAGAAGACGGAGCTACAGATACAGGCTGCAGACTCTTAAGTCTTTCATGTACCGAAACATGAAAGCTTAACCATACAAAAAACACACAGAACGAAGAAATAACTTATATGTAACTTATACTGATGAAAATGGTCTCAGTTTAGGTGATCACATGCAGAAATATTTGCATGATGTCACCCAGCATGCTTCGAAAAAAGTCCCTAATCATTTCAATGGTCCAAACCACAGTGGCAAATCTGATTTTCTGGTAACAGCCATTAAACAATGTCACGCTGATGACAGAAGCCGCCTAGCGCTTGAGAACCGCTACATTCAGGAATATAGGACGCTTGAACCACCTTGTTTTAACGCGCAATTCATCGACACTTAACATTCCTCTCTTTCACAATCATATTCCTTCTGCACTAAGTTTCACTCCTTTCTCACTTACAACACACAATTCAGAACCTCCTCACAGCTTCAGATTATAACCCCTTTACTCCAGTTGTAATCATTTATTCCACCGTATCCTGGTCAGATTTCCATTGTATCACTCTCCCCCCCCCCCCTTTTCCCAAACCTTTACTTATACACTAATTATTCGTGTGTTACAAAACATAAAACATACTTTTACTGCATAGCCGTCAACTTTTTTTTTTAGCAAATGTCTGCCCTATTAAAACATGTTATTAGATTTCAGAGAGACAAACAGAGTGGGGGGGGGGGGGACAGACAGACAGACGGACAAAGACAGGGAGAGCCAGAGGGAAACACAAAGAAAGTGAAAGAGAATGGCAGAACAAGCAGCGCAGTAAAAAACAAAAGACGGAAGCAGTGAGAGATAAACAGAGAGATGAGCCTAAGGAAAATACTCGGCATCAAGTGGAACGAATTCAAGAACAATGCAGAGATAAGACAGATGAGCGAACAACAACCAGTCTCATGGGTGATCAGGAAAAGGAGATGGACATATGTTGGTCACGGGATGAGAAGAAACAGTCAGAGAATCGCAAAACAAGTTATAAAATGGAACACAACAGGTCGAAGAAAAGGAGTCAGACCACGTGAAACTCTAAAGAGGACATTGATAAGAGAGGCCAAATTAATGGGCATAAAATCCCTTGATGAGGTTGAAAAGCTCGCCTAAAACATCGACAGGAAAAATTGGCGAACTGCCTTGCGAGCCCAATGTGACGTTTAACGGCTTGGAATGATATAAGATAAGATTTTATATATATATATATATATATATATATATAATATATATATATATATACACACACACACATGAGAAGATAAATGGAGAGAGTAAAGAGAGAAATAGAGAGACAGAGACGGAGTGAAAGAAAGGAAGAGAGAGGGAGAGAAAGAAGAAAGAAACAAACACATACAAAATGACGGGGGTGAAAGAAAACGTGCGCGCACATACACACACTCACACTCACACAAAGACAGAAAGAAGACACAGGTAGGCTGCAGCCGGTAGAGTTTTACCTGAACATCCGTACTCACCTGAGCCGTATGAACCGGAAGTTACATCCACGTGTCCCGGTTTCACCCAATCTCATCTCCTATTAAGGTGATTGAAGACCGGTAGGCTGAGAGTTATGTCCCCTATCGTCACGGTAATAGAAAATATTCAGAAATAGCACGGAAAGTTCCAATTGATTGTATAGCCAAACTGTTCCCATACATCAGGGCCTTCATTTCGTGTACAGAGCGGAATGAAGTGATTGTGACAAGTCGTATTGTTACCTGTCTGTAGTAATTCTGATAGGGTCTATCATCACCTGGAGCTGTAATCGTGCCATGTCACCTGGTTAGAAAAAGAGATGCATCATTTTCATAAATGTGCCAGAGGATGACCTCTCTACGAGAGGTCATGCGGGATTCCGTGGAGCAAGTTTCGTTTATGGAGAAACGTGTTTTTAATTTAATACCACCTAGAGGGAAAGGGCGCGGTATGTGTGTTTGTGGGGGGGGGGGGGAGGGAGCGGTGTGTATAGTAAATTATCACTGGCGTTAGGGATCCTTCACCTTAAAGAACTTGAGAACCACTGTGTAAGAGCAATGTTAAATGAAACGCCGTGCAAAGGCTACAGTAATGCCTTTAGTTTTTTCTATCCCCAGTAGGTTTGTACAAAAAGTCTCACTCGCGTAACTAGACAACTTCGCGTCATATTCTTTTTTTCTTTCTTTCTTTATTCTTTTCTATTTTCTTTTCCTCCTTTCGCTGATCTCTGTGTACTGCTAAATTCAGTATGCCTCGCCGAACAGGTTTTCTAGGCTGCTGCAATACATTTATGTACTTCTTTCTTTTTGTTTCAGTTTTAGACTTAACACTTTTGTGATTTTAGTGGCCGAAATGACGAAAACATTTGTTATTCTCCTTTCATTTCAGCGCTTTTGTGACCGTGCAGTAATTTTTTTAAAATGGCCTAGCTATTGTTATCATTCAAAGGTGTTAACAAATGGTTCTGTTAATTTTTTTTCTAAACCAAAATGTTACCAAAAACCTCCCCTTGAACAACTGTGTTAAGAACACACTTATCTTAAGATAGTCCTTTTGAAACAGGGAACATCAGATGTAATTGCTTAAAAAAAAAAACTCTGACGTACTCCTGCAGCCCAGAAACCTGTAACAACTACCACTATTTGTTATTGCTATAAATTAGAATGTCACCCTCTTATAAGGCAGAATTTTGAGAGAAAAGAAAACTTTCTGTAAAAGAAAGAGGGAATATACAATTGAGAAATCTGCTAGTAGCCTCTTGTCTATTATAGGAGTGTCAGATAACAAAATGTTATGTACGCTAAGAAAACCCACTCGTCTGTGGGAAAAACTGCAATCACAAATACCCCTCCTAGGATAGAAGGTCCTCCAGCTTTTGACATTGCACACCCGTCAGTAGGTGGAGCTGAGATTTTGGTCTGGGGCCATGCTAGGCTGTTCGGGATGGTGGATGGATGGGGACACAGGGATCACATGCAGGGATTGGGAAAATCTGATGGAAATCGAGTAGTCAAGGACGTGACAAGCCTATGAGTATCTACAACAATGGCTATCAGAGCGAGGCAAACAATGCAGCCAGAAGACTATACGTGGCAGGGAATGGGCATCGTTGAAGCACCATCAGATCCCTCATCCTAAAGTCGGAGTGTCTCTGTGAAACTGTCGTCGGACGGGCTGGTGTTGCACTCGGGGCCTTATCTCAGCTTCTCACTGGAAAGGCCTCCTGGGTATGAAAGAAAGACTTAGGACAAAAACTCCAGTATGAAAATGTCAGAAACAAAAAAGACAACCATACGAGATCGGACGTCACCTCGAAAAAGGTCCGCGCCAGGTGGTTCGACCCCCGGCTACCCTGATCAGCTGGGGAGTGCGGGGGGGGGGGGCACACTAAACATTCTTCAAATCAACATTTCTGGACTCAGGCCAAAAGGCTCAGTATTAAGCAGGCAGTTGAAAAAAGTCAACATCCATATTGCGATCATACAAGAAACTCTTCTATATGGAAAAGATCACTCAGTGCCTAGATACACCATGTGCAAATGTGAATGTGGTAAATGCAAGGGTATTGCCACACTCTTGAGAAATGAAATGACATCCAAGGAGAAGTTAAAAGCAGAAAGTGCAATGAGAATGATATCCAAGAGATAACAGTATGGCATGATGGACTGCGCTACACTTTGTATAATGTTTATTGTCCCCCAAATTCTGAAAGCCGTATCATCACACACAGAGTAGACATACAGAAAACTATCATTGCAGGAGAGTTTAATGCACATCTACCATCACTAGGATATAAAGACCGAAACCCTATGGGAAACAACTGTGCAACACCAGCAACATGATAATATTGCAAGAATCCTCCTCCCCACCAACACTCCTCCACAGAGCCACTGGATGCACACACAGACCTGACCTCACCATTGTCTAATCAGACATCCACAACGATTGTAGAGTGCTTGATGACATAGGAAGCGACCATCGCCCCATTCTTCTACAGATTTCGCACACACGAAACCAAAGACCACACAAACCTCCTCACTGGAATTATAGAAAAGCAGATTGGGAAAAATTCAGAACACAAACAGATGAAAACTTATCAAAATTAAATGACAACACAAACATTGACACACTCTACACCAACATAATCCGAGCCATACTTGAAGTATCCTTCAAAACAATCCCCTGATGATGCAGAAAGAAATATAGCCCCTTCTGGACAAAATCTCTGGAACACTTAGTCAAAAAAAGAAGAGCAGCCAGGAAAATTGCAGAGAAAAACCCTATTCCAGAAAATAGAATAGAGTACAATAAACTAACAGCTAAAGTAAGACTCGAAACTAAAAAAGCAACGAAAGAGAAGTGGTTAAGAACCTGCAGCAATCTCAGCCTAAGAGCTGAAGGAAAGAAGGCTTGGAAACTCTTAGATAATATGTCAGGACAACGCTGTTGGCGAGATTCTTCAGCTGCCGTGAGTGGGGTGAAACTCCTCCCGGCCAATGAAGAAAAGTGCGGTTAGGGTTGCCGCGCAGCGCCATCGTGGAAAAGGTGGAGGAAATGTTTAAGTGAAGTAGCCAGTAGACTCGAGGTCAGGACTACTCAAATCACGGCACCTCTGCTCTAGAGGCCGGCCACGTCCTATAAATACCCATACTGGAGCAGATTGCCCAAACCGGCTTAACCCAGGGCTTAAGCTAAAATATTGCTGGCGAGATTTGTCGCCTGTCGCGCGTGGAGTGAAACTCCTCTCAGCCAATGAAGAAAATGCGAAAATGCAATTAGGGTTGCCGGTCGGCGTCGATGTGAAAAGATGATGGAAAGGATAAAGTGAAGTGTAATCGATATGTCCAGTAGTCTCGCGGCAAGATCTACTCATTCCACGGCACCTCTGCTCTAGAGGCCGGCCACGTCCGATATGCACCCATACTAGTGAAATATGCCTAAACCGGCTCAACTCAGGGTTGAAACTTACTAGTGGCGAGGATTCGTCCTCCTGAACAAAAGCTCCGTCCTGGTCACACCTAGAAAGGGTATAGCGGCCACGATCACAAAATGTTGAAGTCGGATACACTGGAACATTGCAATCTAGATAGGCAACCACCTTTCACCCAACGGTGATGTATGCGTGTCCTAGTCACGCTGAGGGTTTCCGGTGAAAAAGTCAAACGCTGGATTGTATGGGCAACCACTTCTCACCCGGTGGGGATATACTGATACCCCAAAACACGTCGAACTTTTCCGGTGAGAAAGTCCAACTCTAGGCTGGATGGACAACCACCTCTCACCCGACGGGGATATACTGATATCCCAAAACACGTCGAGCTTTTCCGGTGAGAAAGTCCAACTGTAGATTAAACTGATGCAACGAAAACCACGGTGTCACGCAATCTCGCTCTGCGACCCACCAAAAATACAGGCCCAAGCCCTGCGATACTCTGAACCTCTTGTGGTCCTCTAGGGGATCTCGTGTGGTCCTCTCTCTCTCTCTCCTAGAAATGTAACAGTCATCCAGATATATGCACCTACATCAGCAGCAGAAGAAGAGGAAGTATAAGACTTTTATAACACACTGCAAATGGCGATAGACGGTACGGAAAAATGATATTGTATTAATAATGGGGGATTTTAACGCAAAAATTGGTACAGAAAGAGCAGAAGACGAAGGATATATAGTGGGGAAATTTAGCATAGTACACATCCTTGTCGCACCCCTTGTCTTATAGGTTGATATTTTCCAATTCTATTTTCAACTCGAACTGCTGCTTCTTGCTGCCAGTATAGATGTTTTACAATCCTCAGGTCTTTGCCGTCTATATTGATGTCTTCAAGCATTTTAATAATTTCATTATGTTTCACCTTGTCAAATGCCTTGGTGTAATCAATGAACCATAAGTAGAGATCTTTCTGTACTTCTAAAGCTCTTTCTGTTAGTGTTCGTAAAGCATAAATGGCATTGTGTGTTCCCTTTCCTTCAACAAATCCAAACTGTTCATCTGCTATTTCCATTTTTATCTTTTTCCTTGTTCTTCTCATAATTATTCTCAGAAGTAGCTTCGTTATGTGACATGAGAGGCTGATAGTCCGGTGGTCGTCACATTCCTTTGCACCTGGTTTCTTTGGTAATGCTATAAACGTGGATTTAATCAGGTCACTGGGAATATAACCACTGTTGTAAATGTCATTCAGTAACTTGGTTATTATTTTTATTCCTGTCTCCTCTAGTGCCTCTATTTCTTCTATTGTTATATTATCAGGCCCAGTCACTTTTCCTTTCTTCATGTGTTTGATGGCATCTATGATTTCATCTTCAAGTATTGGTGGTCCCTCACAGTTTTCAGTATCTGGTGTTAACTCTGGTCTTTCTCCTCCATATAGCTCACCGATATACTCTGTCCACCTGTCCACAATGTCTTCTTTTCCCATTAACATTTTACCTTCTTTCGATTTCAGGCATCCTGTGGTATATTTTGTTTTCCTGCCTGTGAGTTCATTAATTCGTTTGTGCATGTTTTTGCTGTCTTTAATATGAGAGTCCTCTATCTGTCTGCATTGCTCATTTAACCACACTTCTTTTGCTTCTCTGCATTTGCGTCTTATTTATTTATTTATCTTGTTATATTTTTTCTCGTTATTTTTACTCCTCCTCCTCTTGTCCATCAGTCCTAAGATGTCGTCTGTCATCCATTTATTTTTAGGGGCTTCTTTTTTTGGCGGTATTATCTCCTTAACAGTTTGGTGGATAGAATCTCTTAACATTTCCCATTGTTCATCTATACTATTTATCTTAGCTATTGCATTGTATCTATTTGTTATAATAACTTTGTATTGTTCTCTCAGTTCTTGGTCATTTTTAAGAAGTTCTGTATTCAGTTTGATGCTTCTCACTTTTCTGCCTGCTTTCTTTAGTTTTATTCTAACTTTTCCACAGAGTGGATCATGGTCACTATTGCAGTCAGCTCATGGCATGGTTTTTGTTGTCAGTAATGCACTGCGGAATCGTTTGTTGATTAATATGTAGTCTATCTGGTTAAAAGTCTTTTTGTCCGGACTGCACCACGTTGCCAGTCTTTGAGGATGTTGTTTAAACCAGGTGTTTCCTACACCCATGCTGTGTATTCTTGCTCATTCAATTAATTTATAACCTCTGTCATTCCTCTCCCCCAGTCCATAGTCACCAACGATGTCTGAAGTTCTTCCTTTACCAACTTTGGCATTAAAATCTCCCATGACTATGGTAACTTCATGTGACTTTGTGTGTTTTAGTGCTGTCTCTATGTCATTATAAAATAGCTGTACATCTTCTTCAGAGCTTTCAGATGTTGGAGCGTACACTTGTATAATATTTATGTTTATTGGTTGTCCTTTCAGTTGGGCTAGCAGGACTCGGTCCGAGATGTTCAAATATCCTACAATTGTCCTTGCCGTTTGTTCATCAAATATAATTCCTACTCCTCGTTCATGTTTCTCACTTCCTGTATATTGTATATTGTATATTGTACATGGGCATCACCTGATGGAAAAATCAAATAGATCAAATTTTAGTGCAAAGAAGGTGGAGATCAAGTATAAAAAAACATCAGCAAAAACTTTACCAGGTGCTGACTGTGACACGGACCATGAGTTATTAATAGCAGAAATGAAGATAAAGATAAAAAAGACAGTTACGGGATCAAGACCACTCCGCTTTGATCTTACAAAAATACCAGAACAATACGGTATAGAAGTGAAGAACCGTTTCGAAATCCTGATGGCTGTACAGAATGAGATGACATCAGATGATTTGGCTATGCAGGACAGAGATATCTTAATAACAACAGCTAAAGACATGGTTCCAGTAAAGAAAACACAAAAGAATGGATGGATTACAGCAGGCACACTAGAACTGATAAAACAACGTAGAGAAATGAAGACGCAATGGAAAGTGACAAACAACAACAAAGAGGAATATAAATCTTTAACAAAAGAAGTACTAAGAAACATAAGAAATGACAAAAAACAATACATACAAGATTATTGTGAAAGAATAGAAGGACATCAGAAGTGTGGAAGAGATAGTGAAATATTTAAAGAAATGAAGACATTGACGAGAAATGTCACACTTAAGCTAAATGTAATTTGTGACAAGATGAGGAATACCTTGACAGAGACAGAGGAAATTCTAGTAAGATGGAAGGAATATTGCAGAGGAATGTATGAAACAACTGACTGTGAAAGCAGAAATCAACATTGTGAATTATTATTGTAGGAGAAAGAACCCGAACCAACAATGGAAGAAGTTTTATGGGCAATAAAGAATCTGAAAAATGGTAAATCACCAGGATGTGATGAGATAACAGCTGAACCTATTAAAGCAGGAGGAAAGGAAGGTGCAACAATCTATCATGCACTATGTAAAAAGATATGGCATTCAGGTATTTGGCCAAAAGAATGGAAAAGAACTGTGTTCATACCACTTCTAAAAAAAAAGGGTAACCTGAAATTATGCACAAACTACAGAACTGTTGTCCTGATTAGTCATGCCAGTAAAATTCTGTTAAAAATCATAATGGGTAGACTTCGTAAGAAAATAGAAGAAGTCAATATGGTGCATGCTGGTTTCAGGCAAGGAAGAGGACCAAGAGATCATATTTTCAATATAAGATTAATAATAGAGAAATGCAGAGAGTTTAATGTGAATCTATATTTATCTTTTATAGACTACTCAAAAGCATTTGATTGTGTACAACACCAGAAACTTTAGGAAATAATGGAAAAAATGGGATTTCCAACACATCTGATACAATTAACATCACTTCTGCATCTCGACCAACAAGCAGCAGTAAGAATAAATGGTGAAACAACAACTTGGTTTGACATAAAACAAGGGGTCCGTCAGGACTTATTTAACTTGTATACCGAAAATATAATGGGGAATGTTAGAGAAGATGTAGACAAAGAATATTACGATGCTATAACAATTGGAGGTTATGAAATGCCAGAGATAAGATATGCTGATGACACAGTGTTACTGTCAACAACACAAAAAGGAATGGAAAAACTAATTATGTCAGTCCGTAAGAACAACGAAGAGCAAAACCTCTATCTTAATGCGAAGAAAACTAAATTGATAACAACTGACAAAACAAACAAGGCAGCTGAAATATGTATCAATGAGGAAAAACAGGAAGAAGTGGAGAGTTTTGAATATCTTGGATCACTACTAACTAATAATGGAGATACAATGTGGGAAATTAAAAGGAGGACATCTATAGCTTTCCAGAAAGTAAAACAACTACAGAATCTGTGGAGAGAAACAGACAGAAGTACAAAAAATAAAAAAAAGATTTTTTAAAGGCATGCATCTTTCCCATCGCAACATATGCCTGTGAGATCTGGACACTTAACAAAACAGCTGAGAAACATATAAACCCCTTTAAATGTAACTGCTACAGAAGAGTTCTTCAAATATCATGGACACAAAAAAGAACAAATATATCCATTCTACAAGAACTTAATATTGAAGAAGGCTGGCTAGATAGAGGATTAAACAAAGAAAACTTAAATATTTTGGACACATTAAACGTCATGATAATTTAGAGAAGACCGTATTGGAAGGGTACATAATGGGAAAAAGAGAGGAAGACCAAGGCGAAAATGGCTGCAAGACATCGTTGATGATCTGCAAATGGATGCATCAGCAGCAGGGCATATTGCTCACAACCGAGAGGCCTACAGGAGTACTGTTAGGGAGGCAAAGTTCCGCAAGGGACATGCAAATGAATGAATGAATGGCAGCCACCACCACCAAATACAAAAACAGTGCCACTCACCCAAAAAAGCTTGTTACTTTCTCAGACTCCCAGTCTGCTCTCCCGTCCCTTGAAAACTGGATACCATCAACTGATCACATTGCAACTGGCACACTCAGCGCAATAAACCAACTATCCTCCTATGACATCAAGACCACCCTACAGTGGATAACAGGGCACACAGATATCAGAGGAAATGAACGTGCTGGTATTGGCAAAGAGTGAAGCCATCATGTCACAGCCCCACATCTCCACCAACATGAGAACAGCTAAACACATTATACACAAGAATGCAAGCAGCAGTGGATGGACAGCTTGGCCAGTAATCCAACTGGAAGATCTCTATATACACACCTGCCAAAGCCAAACCCCGGAGACCACATCAACAGCTTATGTCGTAGAGACCGATGCACAATTTTCAGGTTGACAACAGGACACATCACCCTCAGTAAGCACTTACACAGATTGACCGCTGACCACACACCATACTGCATGCACTGCAACAGACAAGAAGAAGAAACTGTTAAGCACCACCTGCTGAACTGCAGTGAATTGAAGGACCTTCGAAAGAACCTGATACCACCAAACTCCTCAATCACCGACATTCTTTATGGAGATGTAGAACAGCTGAAGAGGACCAGTAAGTTTCATTATCTGACACAAGGGAAAAAGAACGAAAACTCGTAAACCCGTGGGATCGGAAAAGTCAAAGTAAAAAAAGTTACCAACAGCTATCATGTTAACCTAAAATATTTTAATTGGAAAGAAATTTGTAAAAAAAAATTTCAGCGCCGGAACTCGGGAGCGGCACCAGAATGACACGGTTGAGCCTAAACTTACCTGTATACAGACCTTCGACATAGCACTGATGTCAGTTCTCAATCTCAGACTGTCCAGAGCCGTAGACAGTGACTTCCTGCACGAGAGTCGAGTCCACGACCGGCCAGAACATGCTGAAACTTCCGAGAAAGAAATCTTATTTGTAAATGTTCATTGCCATCAGGAGCGCTGGGGAAGAAATCCTCATTTATACGTACATGTGCACATGAGGGAATTATACAACGAGAGAGGACGTTATCAATGAAGATAAAATCCACTTGTTTTAGTGGAGACAGATTCCACTTGTTTGATTGAAGATAGAATCCACTTGTTTTAGTGGAGACAAATTCCACTTGTTTTATTGAAGATAGAATCCACTTGTTTTAGTGGAGACAGATTCCACTTGTTTTACAGAAGATAAAATCCACTTGTTTTAGTGGAGACAGATTCCACTTGTTTTACTGAAGATAGAATCCACCTGTTTTAGTCTTAAAACCATTTCGGTATAGATTTTTTTTTCCATTTTCATTGTATAAAAACTGTAAGAGGGAAAGAAAAAGGCAGCTTGATCTCTCTTTCTCTCTCTTTTCCTCTCCCTCCCTCCCCCTCTCTCTAGTCCGTCAGTAACCAAGACACATGGGGTTACTTGTAGCCAGAGACCTTCCACTTCTGTCGGTACTTCGCTATCTTCTTGGCTGTTCCCCATGTCAAGCCTTTGTTTACCATAATTTTCTCTGTTGCCAGTTTCCATGTCTCTTTGGGTCGTCCCATGCTTCTTCCACCCTGTGGAGTCCAGGTCGAAGCTTTTCGTGGTAAGGCCATTCTCATAATGTGACCAATCAATGGCACCTTTTCCTTTCAGTCACTGCTAACATTAGTCATCTCTGTCTCTCTTAACAAGAGGTCATTACTTAAGATACGAGAGTTCTCAGTATAAGGTACAACGAATTATTTGTGGACAACTTCTTTGGGTTACTTCTCAACATAGTCCCCTTGCAAGTTTATGCCCTTAAGTCCAGCTATCCTGGAGCATACGGATCCCTTCTTTGTAAAAGTCAGCATCTTGTGCCAGTAGAAAGTGGTCTACAGCATGAATGACGTCATCATCTGAAGCAAATTTGCGATCGCTGAGCTCCTTTTTGAGTTTGGTAAACAGGTAATAGTCCGAAGGGGCCAAATCTGGGAAATAAGGAGATGTTCAAGAAGCTGGAAGCCGCATCTATGAATAGCAGCCATTGCCGTAGCCGACTTGTGAACTGGAGCATTGTCCTGATGAAAGATGACTCCTCTCGTCAATGTCCCTTGACGCTTTTCCTTCAATTTGACCCACAGTTGCTTCACAAGATTAGCGTAATAGGCTCCAGTGACTGTTCTGCCCTTTTGAAGATAATCTACCAATAGCACACCTTCTGAATCCCAAACGATGGAAGCCATCACTTTGCCTGCAGAGAGAACCACCCTTGCTTTCTTTGGAGGTGGGGATCCATGATGTTTCCACTGTTTTGACCATTCTTTGGTTTCTGATTGAAAATGATGAACCCAAGTCTCATCCATAGTCACAAATTGCTGAAGAAACTTTTCAGGATCTGCAGAAAAGTGGCCAAGATTGTCTCTTGACATGTTGAGACAATGTCGTTTGTGATCAGCTCCAAGAAGTTTCGGGATCCATCGAGCAGAGACCTTTGTCATTTGAAGATCATCGTGAATAATGACATGAACACTTTCCTGGGAGATGCCCAATTCAGTAGCAATGTACCACTCAGTTAGTCGTCGATCCTCCATTATCATTTCATGGATTCTGCCGGTAGTTACCGTTCTTGGTGTACCAGGACGGGGATCATCTTCCAGACTCTCCCGTCCATGTTTGAATTGAACTGCCCATTTCTTCACTGTGCTGTAAGAAGGGGATCTCCTTTGATGATAAGCCCTCGATGCAGAGGTAGCGAATGACTGCTCAGTGACAAATTTTCTCAATTTCTGCCACCCCTTACCACTTTAGTAGCTTGTAAAAAAAATTAGTTGCAGCTAATTTCTTGAAACTTGGTGTTTAATCTTACATTAACCTGATCTACAAATGCACATAATATCAACTGTGCGTTTCAAGTATTTGTACCTTATTCCGAGAACTTATCAATCATCCCTCGTATTTGGAGGAAGTAACCAAAAGCATTGTGGGGAGATAACTGTGCAGAGTATCCTTCGCTCTATTCACACACAGAAACGTGATGGTAATACTATGTCCTTGTACATATGTTTTTCATGTCAAACAGAATAATGGCCCATGCGCATATAGCTGTTTTTTTTTCTAGTTTATACATTTTGGTATCGCAGCTTTAATGCAGTTGCTCTGTATATATATGTACATATTTGATCTCTTATATCCTTCCCGTGCCGTTAAACGTTACATAGGGCTCGCAAGGTAGTTCGACAAAATTTATAGTTATATACTCATACACTAATTATGTATTACTAAATTATAACTTCAAGCCAGCACCGGTAACAAAATTATTTAATAAAACACGCCTAAACACAGTAGATATACTCGCCATGAAATAAAATAATGTAGAAACGTAATTGAAAAGTTTTAAAATAACCCGTCAGTGTAAGTTTGTTAGTCGTAATAAGGTATAAGGGAGACAAACATACAAATGTTAGAAGAATTCAAGGTACTTAACCAGATTTTTTGCATTTTAGGAGAGAGAAGCAAGAGTTATCTGCGCCATACCTATCCAGTACATGGTCACTGATGTGGATGTATCTCATGTTATGTCTTACTGACACCTTTGTATCTGTATATTCCTTGCTTTCTTGACATCGGACACCTTATTTTTGAAATGTAAATGTTTAAAATAAAGCAGAAGGACTTGGTTATAGTGTTTAAGATGAATGTAATCATGAAAAAACCAGATGTTTCTGATTCAGCCGAGGGCGATAGAGAGCATTCTCAGTGTTGAAGGGACGTAAGTGTTTCATAGTGAAAGAAAGAGAAAGTCCAGTCTGATGTGAACTGAACCGACATGGGGTGTATGCCCCACTGGGACAATTAGAATATATTTATAATTATATAGGTGCTAGATGACTAAGTGGTTGGGACATGTGCTCCAAATGAGTGACAACTCACTATCAAAAATAGCACTAAGATGGACACCACAGGGGAGCAGAAGTAAGGGTAGACCAAAAGAGACATGGAGAAGAACAACAGAAAGGATGTTGAGCAATAAAGGGCTCACCCGGGCAAGAGCAGGAAGAAAAAAGGCAAAGGACAGGCATTTGTGGAAAACCCTTGCGGAAGCCGCATGTACCTGGGCACTTAAGATTCAGAGAGAGAGAGAGAGAGAGAGAGAGAGAGAGAGAGAGAGAGAGGGCTAAGTTGATTAATACGTTGTTCTCTCTTGGCTTACTTTTTGTGTATTTTGTTGCTCGTCCTGCTGGAGCACGGGGTTCGAGTCCCAGGTAATTTTCCTGCCATTTTTCTGTCTCTCATGTCTTAAAGTGCTTTGTTTACGATTTTCTCAAGGTCTAACCCTACAATACTGTACTCTCTTACTTTACTGAACTCTCTTACTTTACTGTGCTCTCTTACTTTACTGTGCCAAAGCCTTGTTTCCTACTTGTGAAAATAGTGTATAGTATATACTTTTTTTAGAACTTGGTTGACTGTGCTGTGGGTTGCGGGGGGAGGTGTCAAAATTTTAGGTGTTGAGATGATCCAAAGAAAGGTTGGGAAACACTGTTGTGCACGTAAGGGATATAATCCATGAACTTAGGCCCAGGACGCGTTCCTAAAAGAGACAGCGTAAAAAAAATTAGCGCAAAATCAAACATCGACAGAGCTGCATTCCAGGCGTCCGAAACTAATGCCCCCTCCCCCCCTCCTCAGTACAAGGTTAACATCGTGAATTTTTAGTAATAAATGTAATAGTGGTTTGTTATTTTAATATATGCAGTAACTAAAAACAAAATATTTGCTGCCGAAGTCGACGATGCAGTTGTTATAGTACAACTGTGTTGACTGTGTTCCACAGTGGCACCGGACACAACTTTAATTCTGGTTGAGGGCTGAGGGCTGAACGTCGTTCATCGATGAGGGGCCAGGCTGATGATCATCCGAATATATACGATTCATCATATGAATCCAGAGTTCCTTCCCCTGATGTTCTTTTTATAATAAGGCGTTGTATAAACTAGGGGAAAAAAAGTGGAAGTAGCTTTATCACTTAACGACTACAAAGTTGTGACGATTCGGTGTGAGTCTTAATTTGCGTAATTAAGACTCACGCCGAAACGTCACAAAATAAGGTGTTGAGGCTGCATTTTAAACTCCTCCTTACAAAGTCAGCTCGCTCCCAGTCTTGGTCTATTTCGTAGAATTCCTCGTTAAAAGATTAAGTACGCATTAGCAAGAAATTGTTTAAGGGCATCAGTTTTTGTTATCTTCACGGCACTCGCTGGTTTCTCCTTGTTCTTTTCTTCCTCTCTTTGTGCATATAAGTGTTCGCCTAAATCTACTAATTCTTCAGTAGAAAGTTCTTTTTCTTCTCTTTCCTGTCATCGTTAAGTTCCAAGATGTCATCTTCCGTTACCGTATCTAGTCTAGCCTTCTTTCGCCAAGTCAGAAACTTTTCGTATGACTGGAACACTCTTTTTTTTAAAATAATTTTTGAAGGAATAAAAAGTGTATTTCACCGAAACTATTTTTTAAAAAGTCTTTAAGAAGCGATCAGTGTGTTTCATTTTAGTAACATACAGCGAAGAAACGAGGAAAGTTTGCACTAGAATCTAAAAAAAAAAAATTTCATTGTTCGCTACAACTTCTGTAAGATGGCATGTTCATAGTTCTACTTATACGTCCGGGGCAGTCCATGACTGTTACAGTTGAAGTCAACAGAAAGGTTTGATTGGTAATAAAATGCAAAATAAAAATCGTCATATAAATAATATGTTTTTGTGTGTAAACACGGTCCGTTGTAGGGTTAAGATGTTATTTACGAAATGATGAAAGGCATTAATTTTTTTTAAAATTATGATATCTGAGTGAAACATATTTTTTTTCGCTCAGTCCTTGTTTTTAATGAACTCCAGTCGTCACTAACGGATGTACCCGTGACCGCTTGCGCATGCGCTTTGACACGGTCTCCTTCATATTCACCTCTAGGTGGGAACTTAAGAACTAGAGTAGTCATTTTAAAATCTGCTTTCTGTCGTCTGATTCTCGTGTCATCCAGTTGTATGTTTGCATTACAATTATTACACTGTTACTGAAGGAAAGTTGCATTAGAATATTACGTATGGTATAATGTGATTTGTAGCGAAATATTGATTCCTATCTTAGGTAATTTTTTTACCGGCTTCCTTTGCAGGTTCTACGCCCTAAGAAACGACGATCAACATGTATGCTTGTGCAAAATTCGTTCAGCCGTCAGCTAGATGCGCGGTAGGTTTCACATTTGCTCGTGCTGCTCGAATTCCATAATGGTAGTCTTGAAATGAGTGTGAAGTTTGTTGGTAATGCTTGCTACAGAATGCGAGTCAATACAGGTGCGCTTAGTGGGAGAGTTTTGGAGACGGGCTCACTTATGAAAGTGTGTCACATACAAACAAGTTGTCAATTGAAAAAAAAAAGTATACCAGAACTGTTAGAAAGTAAGTTTTGTTGTTGTGCATTTAAAGATCCATACATCTTTTATCAAAATCAAGTTTTACATTTGCATGACCTACAGCGACCTCATTTTGTTTGCATGTATAAAATCAGATGTTGAGTGTATGTTGATGGCGAAATTACAGCTGTATATGTGTTGTGTATTTTTTTGGTCACAGAAAGCAAACGTTTGCTAAATTTAAAAGGTTATTGAGCTAACTAAATGTTCTAGTAATGGTTAATAGTGTAAGGGTCATGAGTAAAGGTGACTTTCATATTTTGACTTTGAGATGCAACAAATACACATGTTGGTGGTGTAATTTGTGTAGGTTCAATAGTAAGAAATGATTTTACTTTAAAAACAGCCTGTATCTGATGTGTGCAGAATATTTCATAAGATTTTTGTAACAGTAGCTTTATTAACTTCTAGAAGGTCATGAGGTACATCTCAGGAAAGATGTGAGAGATACATATATAGAAAGGAAAATAAATATATTCATGAAAGATTTCTATAGCAGCCACAATAACTAGGTGGTCGTGATAGAAAGTATGTCATGTAGAAAGCAAATGTTTAGTGACATTGTATATTTTGTGGAGGAAATGAATGAGAACCATTCAGAAGAGAAACTGATGCATGGAAAGTAGATTCTACAAAACAGTCTGATTTGTTACTGTGACAGTAACATTTTAAAATTTTGGTTTAAAAATGTGCAAACAATATAACACCATGGAGGAGATGGACATACTAGAAGGAGTATGGTGCCTACTGTACCAGATGGAATGATTGGTTGTGGATCAAGGACACACACGGCATGGTCAGAAAAGGTCATATGAAGCTAGTGTTGAGGTTAAATCTGTCAGTAATTCTTGACAAATTTTGTTAAGAATTACATCCACCTACTGCAGTAGTACATGGGAAGAAAAAAAGTCATAATTATGAGGAATCTTGCTGACATTGAAATAAATTTTATTGTATTTTTACCAAAGTAGAAATGCTGTTTACATTTTTTTGTAAGTGAAATTGTATATAATTTACATGCCTCTCACTCTTTCCCTCTCCTTCTCCCCCCCCCCCCCCCCCCCCCCCCGGTTTTCTTTATTAATTCTCACTGTATGAGATAACAGAGATGAACTCTTTTGACATAGAGAGCGGTTCTAAGGACTGTTAATAGCCAGAGGTGGGGTGGGGGGATATACTCTCCCCTCCAATTAAATGTCTCCAAGGCGTGCATCTCAAATAGCCTCACAGTCCACATCCAGCTCCTGGCCTTCTCATGAGAAGGGGCGAAGGTGAGTATCTGGCGTCTGAAAACCAGACGCTTTGGGTAGATGAGAGCCATGTGTGGTAGCTCATTTAAGAGAAGGAAAACTCTGATTTAAAATCTGCTGCTGGCGAGATTCTTCAGCTGCCATGCGTGGGGTGAAACTTCTCCCGACTAAGGTTGCTGGCGTCGCTGCTGTGAAAAAGTGATGGAAAGGATAAAGTGAAGTTTAATCAGTATGTCCAGTAGTCTTGCAGCGAGGGCTACTCATACCACGGCACCTCCTCTCTAGAGGCTGGCCATGTCCAATATACGCCCATACTGCCTAAATATATGAAAATGCCTAAACCGGTTTAACCCAGGGGTGAAACTTGATGACTATGCTCATGACACTACCTCTGCTCTAGAGGTCGGTCACGCTCTAAGCATGCCCATACTGGGATAATACGCCTAAACTGGCTTAACCTAGGGGTGAAACTTACTAATGGCGAGGATTCATCCTTCTGGACAAAAGCTCCATCCCGGTCACAACTAAGAGGGGTAGCAGCTACGACCACAAACTGCTGAAGTCTGAGACACTGGACCAGTGCAGTCCAGATAGGCAACCACCTCTCACCCGACAGGGATGTATGCGTATCCTAATCACGCTGAGGTTTTCCAGTGAGAAAGTCCACCTCTGGACTGGATGGGCAACCACCTCTCACCCGGCAGAGATAAACAGATATCCCAAAACACGATGATGTTTTCCGGTGAGAAAGTCCAACTCTAGTAGATTAAACTGGTGCAATGAAAACCATGGTGTCGCGCAATCCCGCCTCTGCGACCCACCAAGAATACAGGCCCAAGCCCTGCGATACTCTGAACCTCTTGTGGTTCTCTCGGGGATCTAATGTGGTCCTTCAGGGACCACAGGATCTGTCGAGGACCACAGGTAGTAGGATCATGGGGTGGTCTTGGTGATAGAAGCGAATGAAGAAGAAGACAGAGTGAATTCATTGTTGTTCTTGTTTCTCGTCAAGACCAGAATGCAGCGTTGAAATAAAACTACTCAATTCAACATACCCAGTGTTTTGTGCCTCTCTTTTCTTATCTTTGTTGTACTTTGGAGTTCTGCACTTAACCTTTTTTTTTTTTTCTACTATCTAAATCCTCAGAGTATCGTAAGCCGATTTGCATTGCGGCCACTTGGCAGCACAGCTGTTGTGAAACAGGAGGTAATTGTCTTGTGAGGAAAGCTGATGTCTTCAGTTCTGTCACTCGCTAGCAATAAGTATAAATCATCATGAAAGTTATTCCTACATTTTTTTTTTAGTCTTATTTATGTATTGTCATGAGAGAATTCAATCCTCTGGATGCATATTTGAACCAAAATATAACTGTACCAAAGATGTATCTTATTGATATTCCTCTTTGAAGCAAAATACTGGAGAACTGAAAGGAAATGGGCAGATTATTCTCATTTCGCACGACTTGCCTGAGAAAGATTTTGAATATTTACAACCATGGACAGTAAATAACAGAGACATGCTAGCTGAATATGAACAAGAGGATAGTGCATGTCATTAATACCAGAAAAATGTGGGAGATTGTTTGGTCATGTGCTCAAAAGGTATTACAGCAACATCGCTAAAATATGTGTGAGATGGACGCCCAAGGGAAAAGGTGAAGCTGGCCAAAGACTAACCTGACAGAGATCTCTATAGCAGCAGAAATGATTAACATGCAGCACAGTTGGGACACAGTATAAAGGCTGGCCACAGACTATGGGAGGCGAAGAGGATTTGTTATTGCCCTACAAACGCCACAGGACAGCGCTTGTTTGGCTGACCAGGAACATGGATGGGTGGATGAAAGAAACTGTCAATAATTCTGAGATATTTCTAACACAAGAAACATTTCAGTTTTTAAAAAGCAAATGTTGATCACCAAAATTTGACATTAGCGAAGAAAGCCCATCTTAGAGGTTGTGTTTTGAGAAATTTCCTGCAAGGAGTATATAGGCCACAGACATAAGAACAAGTTATCAGATTGCTTATTAAATGAGTTAAGCACCTTGAGCATGTATAAATTGTTGCTTGTTGAGTTTCATGTTAACCAAACAGCAGCTGTCAAATTCAGAAATGAATCTGCAAGCATAAACTTATAATTTGTTATAAATTTTTTTTTGGTACGGATTGGAAGTGGAAATTAACAGAATAGAAGTGGTTAAAAAAAAAACCTTCAGCAGAATGAGGAAGGTCATTACATAAAAACATATCCTAGAAATTAAGATTACATATCATAAAATGCTACATATATTCAGTATTCCTTTATGGTGCAGAAA
This sequence comes from Achatina immaculata, assembly GCA_009760885.1. Lineage (NCBI taxonomy): Eukaryota > Metazoa > Mollusca > Gastropoda > Stylommatophora > Achatinidae > Lissachatina > Lissachatina immaculata. The sequence goes on from CM019694.1 coordinate 22,686,400, forward strand.
CCTGGGCCTTGAAATGTGGTTAGATAGAAGGATGGGGCGTATCCATTGACAGAAAAGAAAACAAACAACAAAGTGCTCAACCAACTAGAAGTGAAAAGAGAAATATTGAAAGTCTTGCAAACAAGACAAAGGCACAATACTATATTGAAGACCCTTCTTGAGGGCAAGATCGAAGGGAAAAGATCAAGAGAACAGCAGCGATATAGATGGGTGGACAGCATCAAGAGAGGAACAGGCTTGGCTAGTGCTGTATGAAGACAAGAAACAGATTCACTGCGGCCAACCTTCCATAGGGAAATGGCAAGAAATGATGATGATGACATATTCATTTTTAAGATTTACCATTTTAAAGTATAGCAACTGATTAAAATACACAGGAAATATTTTCAGAAGTTTGAAGTTACTGTGCTCTTGCTGTGTGCAAGAAAAGTGATATATTTTTTTTATTTGTTAACGAAAGGTCATTTTGTTGGTTGTTGTAGTTGTATAGGCTGTGCTGTCCTCTTCATTATGTAACTTATATAGCGATTTGATATGTTTCTGATAGTTATTTAACCAATGTTTACAGCCACAGATGCCACATGTTAACTTATCAAGCTATAGTGGAATTGCTTCATTAAACCTTGTATCCAGATCTAGCAGTGTTTCATCACTTCTCAGCCAGGTTGGTACAGATGATGCTTTGGCTTGTATTTTATAAATATGAGGGTCATACTGAAAGTCGTGAGCAAAAGTTTTTTAAAAATCAGAATATATATAGCTAGAGAAAATATAAATATCACCTTATCTGCATCCTTTGCACTTCATGTAGTCACATGACATCACCATCATGTCTCACTTGACCACATGAAGCGTAAACAAAATGGTGGGTGTTGGAGTTTCGTTTCGTCCACTGAATGCAACATGGAAAGGGTTGACGTCGTCATTAAAGAAGACAGACGAGTCAGTTTCTGAAATCACCGTAAATCTTGGAATAGGACACAGTGCAGTACAGGAAATAATTGAAACCCTTGGGTATAGAAAAATTTGTGCCAGCTGGGTCCCACAGGAGAGAACGTCCAGAAAGCAGTGCATCTGTGCCGCCAGTCAGCTGGAACAGAATTCTACCGGGAGGGTATTTTCAAACTTGCAGAGCGATGGGAAAAATGTGTGCATAGAGATGGAGATTATGTTGAAAAGTGAAGAAGAGATTGCAGATTAAGATGATACATTTATATTTTCTCAATAAATTCTGATTTTAAAAAATTTTGTTGATTTTCGGTATGACCCTTGTATGATGTTAAGATTGGTAGATAGTTTAATGGTGGTTCTGTTTCACATGATGAATCTCAACATCACCATCCAGATTTTAATGATGGCTGCTGTACATGGAACCACTGATGAAACAGTTTCAAGTTACTTTACTATTTGTGAGAAAAAAATTATTGTAAAAATTCTTTAGGGGTGGTTGGGGGGGGGGGGTGGAAGACAGGCACCATTAGGTGTGTAGTCATACGTGTCAATTGATGTATCACATCAGTCATGTCCCAATCATGCAAACCCAGAGCTATCTTGGGAAAAGATTTTGTTTCAGCTGTTAGCAAATGAAATAGTCTATTCCTTGTAGAAATCTAGCATTTTTGCTTCCGTACATGGGGCATCATCTTGAATTCTTGTTGCCTGTTGATATTAATTAGAGTGCAGTTAGGCTTTAGGGTACAAACAGGAGTGAAGCAGGAATGTGTACTATCACCATCATTATTTATCTTGGCAGTAGACTGCTTAATGATGGAGGCAGCATCAGACAAATGTGATTACAATGGACCCTTTACATAGTGCTGGAAGACCTTGACTTTGCAGACATTTGTCTACTATCAAGCAGCCAAGCAAAATGTGAACAACAGAAATGTACTCAGAGTAGATAGCAAGTTAGTGGAGGAGATCAACGGATTTGTATATCTTGGTAGTAGAGTAGTAGAAAATGGAGACAGCACAGAGGACATCAGCTGCAGACTTGCTAGAACAAACCAGGCTTTTGCAATGCTGCAGACTATATGGAATAAAATTTTTTAAAAAACTAAAGATGAAATCAGGATATTTAAGAGTAATGTTCTAAGTGTACTACTCTAGGAAGTGAATGCTGGAAAATCACCAAAACCGTAAAAAATAGGCTGAATTCTTTCCAGACTAAATATTTACGAAGAATTAGAAAAATATTTTGGCCAAACACCATAAGAAATATCATCTTAGCCGAAATGCAGATGCAGCCACCAACAGCAATTATTGAAGAAAGACGCCAGCGATTGTTCGGTCTTATGCTCCGAATGACTGACAACTCAGTACCAAAAATAGCACTAAGATGGACACCACAGGGGAACAGAAGTAAGGGTAGATCAAAAGAGACATAGAGAAGAACACCAGAGAGGATGTTGAGCAATAGAGGGCTCACCTGGGCAAGAGCGGAAAAAAAGGCAAAGGACAGGCATTTGTGGAAAACCCTTGCGGAAGCCCCATGTGCCCTGGGTACTTAAGGTTCAGAGAGAGAGACCGTTATTAATATTATGACCACTGTCAGAGATGAGCTAATTTCAGAAACCTTGAATTCATAGCATTTGGGATGAGAACTGCAAATTTATTTCTCCTTGATTTTTTTTTTTTTTTAAATTTTTGAAAAAATGAGAAGTAAAGTTCTACCTGAAATGTGGCATAAAATGCTAACAGAATAACAAAGGAAGTTTATGTGTATGTTCAGTTTTAATATGATTATTTGTTTTTTTCTTTCTCTTCCTTATACACATCAGATCCGAAGTTTCCAGACTAGCGCTGTTCAGCGTGATATTGATCAGGCTGCAAAATATATTGGTGCTGGAGCTGCTACTGTAGGAGTAGCTGGATCAGGTCAGGCTCCTGTGCTTTGTTTTTTCTGACACTATCAAATAATAGCAGTCTATCAGTTGATGGAATAAAACTCTTAGACCAAACCTTTAACTTAGCTTTCTTCTGCTTTTCTACATGTCTCTTCCTCCTTTACCATATGTCAGGAGTTAACTCATCGGAGTAAAAACTATTTCACACCAAGAGTCACGAGCTAACTCGGACAGTTCAACCTTTACTTACCATGTATGCCAGGTACACCCACTCTGTCAAGAAGCAGTGAAAATCTTGGCCGTTTTAGCTATTTGCAAGCAGTAGGAGGCAAATGTAATAGCAGCTGGGAGTGTGGAAATAAAGTACCTTAACTCTCTCATTTCTGAATTTATTTCTGTGTTATGCTAGAATAAATTTTGGTGAGAATTTTTGGTAGAAAGAAGCTGGAAGTATGTTACTCTGTAGTTTAAAAATATGGATTATGTTAGAAGTGTGCTACTTTTCAGTTCATTTAGACATTGCATAAATACACCGCTGAAACTTTGATTTATATAGTCATGTAAGATCTGCCAACCCTGCCAGTGTTGGTTTGTAGTAAAAGAGTTAACTCCCCTCCACATCATTTGCTGATATCTTACAGAAAAAAAAACAGCATATAGGAAACGATTTGTCTGTGGTGATTATCAAATTTTCAGAGTAAACTTTTTTTTTTTTTTAAATCGCAGTGAAACTTTCCCCGAAAGTCTTAATCTTACACCCTTCCCGTGCTGTTTAACGTCACATAGGGGTCGCATAGTTGTTTGCCAAGTTTTTATACTTATAATTTTTTAATTCCATATGTTCTCATGATTTTTGAAGGACAGTGTTGCTTTTGCAATTCTAAGTTACATGCTGCTTATATTTGTTTTTAAAGCAATTTAAAATTAAGATGTCTTGATCATAGAGCATAAACATGTGATTATTGTAAAATCTGTTTAAATGACTAGTGGTAGGTTAAAAGTTTCCAGAGTTCATTAGTGTAGTGACCAGCATTGACCAAGACCCTGCATTTTTTTTTTTACTTTAGTAGTCTGAACATTTTCAGCCTGGCAAAAGGACTGGGGCATGTTATGACCATGCAGTGACAGTCTATAGAGTAGCCTGTTTCTTGGGTCTAGTACAAGGAAGCCACTTTAATCCATTCTACATCTGCAGTTGAGGTTTATGGTAATATGGAGCTGAGCACAGAGAATTACACAAGACGGTCAAAACTATGAATCTTATTTATTTGTACTACAGTATCTATTGTAGTGAGTTTTAACATTTCATTTCTTTATGTTGGTATTTTATGGTTTGATAATGATAAAGCAGTTGCAACTTTTTTTTTTTTCTAGAAGAGTGAACATTTTTAAAAAATAACATTTCTCTTCCTCAGGAGCTGGAATTGGCAGTGTGTTTGGCAGTCTTGTCATTGGCTATGCCCGTAACCCCTCTTTGAAGGGACAGCTGTTCTCATTTGCCATTCTAGGTTTTGCCCTGTCTGAAGCTATGGGTCTCTTCTGTCTGATGATGGCTTTCTTGCTGCTGTTTGCATTTTAACATGGAACTTGCAAGACGTAGATTTCAAATTGAATGTTAACATTTTAATGTACCAAAAAATTTTGATGGTATATATCAGAAAAATAAACTGCTCTTTTTTGGAAAGTTTGAGGTGGGATGTAGACCATAGTTTTAGTTTTTTTGTCTTTAGTGTGTGGGATAAGCATACATGATGGCAGATCGTCTTTGTAGGGTGATATCTTGATGCAGAGTTGTTGTGGGTGAATCTGAGATTCATGGCTCATTTATCGTGTGTGACCTTTCTCTGATTTATTAGAAAAACTTTTAAATTCTAGAAATAAAAGAGGGGTGCCCAATAACTACTGCATCTTCCGACTGACAAAAACTGTTGACGGAGATTGTTAAGACAGACATTTTGTTTGTAAGGAAGGCAAAGAGTAGATTGGGTGTTGTGTATCCACCACCATTACAACTGTCTTTGTAACATTTTTTTTATTTGTGATAAAATTAATGCAAATAAATTGAGTATGAGAACTTGGAGATGCTGGTAGTTTGTCCCATTTTTTTGGTTTGTGTTTGTAATGTGCCATAATACTTGAGAACAAAGACTGAGATTCTTTGTAAGTTCAACACTCACATGTTTTGCAGTGTCCTCACACACTTTGCTGTCTTGTCTTTTCCTGAACATGACCATGTATTACAACGTAGCAGACAACATCATTATTACCTTTCACTCTCTTAGGAGCTTAGGCCACAGATAAAGGCTCCAGTCATCATTTATTCTCTGCTTCCTTCCATGTGTATGCCTTGTCTCTGAGCACTGTCATAATTTCTCTTCTCCAAGTATTTTTAGGTCTTCCTTGACTTCTGTCTCTCTGGGGATTCCATGTCAGTGCTTGTCTTGTAGCAGACTCGGGATGTATGGTTAAAGTGAGACAGGGTAACAAAAAGTATTCAGTTTGATGCTTTTATTACAAGTTCTTCAACTGATGTTAGTGTACTAAAGTGATACTTGCATCTTATTTTAACATTGCCAAACACTTTAGGTTGAAAATATGATATTAACATTGAACAACTCTTACTTTGGAAATACAAGGTCTTTTGAGAGAGGAAAAAGGACTTGGAGAGAAGATGGGGGTTATGGTGTTCTTCTAACATGAGTGAACAATAATTTTAGAGAAATAATTGGAAAAAAAAAGACTAGATGTCAGAAAATGAACTCATTTGTGTAAGTGTAGGTGGACTGCTAAAGGTTGGTTTGGTTTTGTTTTGTTTTGTTTTTTTTCACTGATACAAGGAAGGAAAAACTGAAACTGCTGTCCAAGAATTGAAAATATTTTTCATTGTATACACGTGAAGTGGTTGTATACCCATGCAGTAGGAAGAGGTTTAAAATAATTTGTAATAAATAACAACAATAAGAAAGTTGCCAAGTAACAAACTGCATTTGCAGGCTCCATATTTGCACACACGATGATTTATTTGACAACATATTTGCACACGAACCCGCAAGACCTCAGAGGGAGCATTGGTACACACCTGCACATCCATTTTTTTAAGATTATATCAGGACACAGAACACTTTCTGTGGCAGCCACTTCTTGCTCTACACCAACAGTCGGAGCAGAAATAACTCCAGCTGCAACAACTTTTAGGTCACTGCAACTTTCAACACTAAATGTTTGAATATTTCAGTTCTCTAAGTCACTTCCTGGCAAACAAGATAGCTTTCCTTCCCCCACTTCTGTTTCTGCAGTAAACTCTACCATAAAGAGTGAAACAGTTACACAACTCTGCAAATCATCAGACAAGTATTTTGGCCCTTCAAACTCTAAAGTGGGGGGGGGGGGAATGTACGACTCCCACTGGTCTGTAAACTCTTGGATATTCTCCCCCCCCCCCCCCAGTTTATTAAGTTTTTATCATTATCTATTTTGCAGTGCTCCGCAACCCCCACATGTTCTAGTGTTTGTGAAGGACTGTTCAGTGCTCTTGTTCTTGCTTGTCCCTCTGAGCCCAGCTGCACACAAAAAATCATAAGTTGATCCTGATTCAACTCATCCAGCTCTTACTTCCTCTGCTATCACTTATCCTCATGCCACCTGTTTTCACTTGCTTGATATATCTATATTAGCACACCTCAACTTCATCATCAAGTCCAGGAGTAGGAAAGAAATGTTTTATCAGTGTTTGGCTGAGTTTGCTTGATTGATAAGTTCTCGGCATAAGCTACAAATACTTGAAATGCAGTTGATATTAGGTGCATTTGTAGATCAGGTTAATGGAAGATTAAACACACAGTTTCAAGAAATTAACTGCAACCAATTTATTTTACAGGCTACTGAAGTGGTAAAGAGTGGCTGAAATTGAGAAAATGGATAAAATTTCTCATCGGCCAGTCGTTCGCTGCCTCTGTATCAAGGGTTTGTCATCGAAGGAGATCCATGAGGATATGGTAGAGACCTAAGGGAGAGTGCCCCTTCTTACAGCACAGTGAAGAAATGGGCAGCTGAATTCAAACATAAGAGAGAGTCTGGAAGATGATCCCCGTCCAGGAAGACCAAGAACGGTAACCACCGATGAAACCACCGGCAGAATCCATGACATGATAATGGAGGATCGACGACTAACTGAGCGGTACACTGCTATTAAGTTGGGCATCTCCCAGGAACATGTTCATGCCATTATTCACAATAATCTTCAAATGACAGGTCTCTGCTCGATGGGTCCCGAAACTTCTTGAAGCTGATCACAAAAGACGGCATCTCAACATGTCAAGAGACAGTCTTGGCCATTTTTCTGCAGATCCTGAAAAGTTTCTTCAGCAATTTGTGACTATGGATGAGTCATTTTCATCATTTTCAACCAGAAACCAAAAAACAGTCAAAGCAGTGGAAACATCATGGATCCCCACCTCCAAAGAAAGCAAGGGTGGTTCTGTCTGCAGGCAAAGTGATGGCTTCCATCTTTTGGGATTCAGAAGGTGTGCTATTGGTAGACTATCTTCAAAAGGGTAGAACGGTCATCGGGGCTTATTAACCTAATCTTGTGAAGCAACTGCGGGTCAAATTGAAGGACAAGCGTCGAGTGAAATTGACAAGAGGAGTCATCTTTCAAGACAATGCTCCAGTTCACAAGTCAGTGGTGGCAATGGCTGCCATTCATGAATGCGGCTTACTGCTTCTTGAATATCCTCCTTATTCCTCATATTTGGCCCCTTTGGACTATTACCTGTTTACCAAACTAAAAAAGGAGCTCAGCGATCGCAAATATTTGCTTCAGATGATGACGTCATTCACGCTGTAGACCACTTTCTACTGGCACAAGATGCTGACTTTTACAAAGAAGGGATCCATATCCTCCAGGATCGCTGGTCTAAGTGCATAAACTTGCAAGGGGACTATGTTGACAACCCCAAAAAGTTGTCCACAAATAAACCGTTGTATCTTATGCCGAGAACTTATCAATCACCCCTCGTATTTCTTTGACGCAAGTTCATGAACGATTTCCACATTGTGAAGACTGTTTTTTTTTTTATTATTTCTTCTGTTACGTCTTTGGCCGGCTTTCACGAATCCTCCAGACTAATCAAAGAATATTTTAATTTACAAAAAATTCTCAACAATAGAACGTCAGGCGAAGTCAGAACACGGCTTTTACAGTTATCACTGACTGTCGGGTAGGAACTCTTCTCTCTCTAAAACCTTAATAATGCCAAAAGAGAAAGTTAACAATGGACCCACTTACGTAATGCGAAGTTCGGATAATGGAAAGAAAAGATTGAACTTAAAGGTTGAACTAACAAGCTGCCTAGAGAACAATGAACATTTGTGGAAAAACCAGAAATGAAAGGGTAAACAATGTTGCCATTTTATGAAAATAAAAAAAAAGGATAAAGAATTAGCTGTCATCAATTGTCTGATTCTAAAAGCTAGACTATTAAAAGAATTTTGTTTAATTTTCTTCTGATCATAATTCTCCAGTCGTTAACTTTTTTTATGTTTTTCTTTAACTTTTGTATATTTTGGTTTTGTCAATGGTTTCTTACTGATCTACGCAGTTTTATTTATTTGTTTATTTTGCTGTCTTTTATCAAGTAAGTATTTTTAAGTTTCCTGCTTAGCTTATTTGGAGGTAGTTTTTTTTTTTTTAACTATTTTTGCAAAGTAACACAAGCATATGCTGATTATCATTTTTAATATAGTCCTGTGTGTTTATTTCTGTTTTCTGAAAACTGTTTACAGTACAGGTACTGTAAACAGTTTTCAGAAAACAGAAACAAACACACAGGACTATATTTAAAATGATTTTTACTCGTTTTAAAAACTGAGATTTGTTACGCTGTGTTGGCAAATTAATGCTTTACGTGATTCTTGCTTGTTTTGGTAATTTCTTTACTCATGTGGCCGTCTTTCAATCATCGAAGTGTTAAATGATTTATGTTGTTCTTTGTTTCCAGAGAAATGACAACAGCTATAAAACTGGTTCCAGTAATCAAGGTAATGATGGTTCAGTTTTAGAAAAAAAGATAGAAAGAGAGAGGAAAGTGGACAAGAGAATGAGTAGCAGAGAGAAAGATGAGAAAATGCAAATGAAGAACATACAACAATCCAATATTTCGGCAAAAGCCTTTTTTCAAGGATTACACTCATAAACAACACAAAAGATAACAACTGTTTTTCATCTATATTTCCATATCGGAATTATAGTTCATAAGTTCTTATTTCTTATTCGTATAATTTATTTTGTTGTTCTTTTTATTATTTCTTAAAGGGGGTGAATACGCTGTCCGATGAGGCAATCAGCGACCTATAGCTGATATGCCAGCGTCAGGGTTAGCCAACCATAGCTGACCAAGACCCTGTCCCACCTCTCCGTGGTACCCCCAGTAACAGGCCTAGCCTGGCTAACAGGGCAGGGATCTCCGTAGTCCCCATGGTAGTGGAGTCTGATAAAGACGCATTGCACACGTCCCCTGCTTTTTAGCTGTACTCCGGGACTGAAAAAGTAGCCGCCATAACCCGCTCCCATGGCGATACGATGCTGTGCCTCAAAGTCTCTACAGCATCAGCTGCAAAGAACCACAGCTCACAGTTACAGGGAGTTCGTACAAGTATAGATTATTTGTTAAAATTTTCTTTGATATTGTTTAAGAATATATATTCACTATCATTTCATGCCTACAACCGAGAGGCCTGCCTGATAGCTTTTATGGAGGCAAAGTTCCTCAAGGGGCACTCGTATGACTGACTGACTGACTGATCACTTATTCCTAACAACGTTCTTCTCTTGGCTGGCCAGGCCGTAGACTTGGATCATCTCCTGAGAAAACGTGACCAGTTCTGAATCAGTGATCGAGATCAAAGAGATCTGACCAGTTATGTCTCTGGCCGGTTCTCTCTGGTCAAAAACAGCCGACCAGCCCGATGCTTTATATAGCATCTTTGTTGGACTGGCGAGTTAACGTGCAGTAATATCAATTATCATACTCCAGTCAAACGCGTGAACTTGTGGTTCTCGATCAAAGATATTAGAGAGACTTGTGTGTCAGTCATAGAGATAGAAAGGGGGTCACGGAAACTATGATAAGGATCCACATGATCCCTTTCTGGAGGCGAAGACGGTGTCCGATTTGGCAATCAGCTATCCATAGCTAATATGCTAGCGTCAGGGCTGGCGAGCCACAGCTGACCAAGACCCTATCCTACCCCTCCGTTGACGTCGCTCAGTAACAGGCCAGGCCTGGCTAACGGGAGCAGGGATCCTCACAGTCACCAGTTCGGTGAAGCCTGACCACGAGGAACTGCACGTCCCCTCTGCTGGTTAGCCCCAGCCATTCATTCATTCATTTGCATGTCCCTTGCGGAACTTTGCCTCCACAACAGCACTCCTGTAGGCCTCTCGGTTGTGACCAAGATGGCCTGCTGCTGATACATCCATTAACCTCAGCCAGGAACTGAAAAAAAAGCCGCCATAAGCCGACACGATGCTTTGTCTCATCGTCTTCACTGCTTTGGCACGCAGTTCCAGGTAGAAGAAGAAGAGACGGAGGAGAAGGAAGAAGAAGAAGAGGCGGAGGAGAAGGAAGAAGAAGAGGCGGAGGAGAAGGAAGAAGAAGAGGCGGAGGAGAAGGAAGAAGAAGAAGAGGCGGAGGAGAAGGAAGAAGAAGAGGCGGAGGAGAAGGAAGAAGGAGAGGCGGAGGAGAAAGAAGAAGAAGAGGCGGAAGTGAAGGAAGAAGAAGAAGAGGCGGAAGTGAAGGAAGAAGAAGAAGAGGCGGAGGAGAAGGAAGAAGAGGAAAGAAGGCGACCCCCTTTTCTAATGGCACCTGCTGTAAAGTGAATGGAAAGAACGCCACCATGTTTTCTGTAACGGTGAAGGTTTGCTGGGAAACTTGTTTCTTTGGTCCGTCTGGAATTTAGCGAAAGCCACAGACGATTTAGTTGACGCTTGCCTTCTATATCTTCACCACAAACAGGAGCTGCTGTGGCTTCAAATTCATATGCAGAGATAACTCTCCAAAGCAAGCACAAGGACCTACAAAGCCAACGAATTAATCGGCCACATAATCAACCAAACAACCAATGAACTAACCAACCAGCCAACCAACCAATCAAACTCACATATCTAACAGTCATCAAGAAGATGCCAACTTTTATGTTAATAACAGGACGAAGACTTTATTTGATAATGGATCACATTTTGTTACATAACCTCTTGAAAAATCTTTAAGATACAGAATATAACACTCTGGACATGCAGTATATTACGGAGTATATCCCTATTTATAGAAGATAAAAAAAGTATAGGTAATATGTATAGTAATTTTATTTTAATCAGTATACTTTCTGCCGCAGAGTAGATTGCATCATTTGCTCTTCTATGTCTATCGAAATGGACAACAAACGAAACAATTCAATTGATATTAAAAACACAAATGCAAGTTAATCACCAGAAACGCTAACAACAACAACAAAAACAACAACAGCAACAAAATAGAAAGACCAGTAACTGCCCGAATGAAGTAAAAATGCCGTTACTTGTAGTTTAACAGTTTTTATCGCTGAGCGTTTGTGGCTTAAAGATGTCGATGTTTGTAATGTAATATCGTGAAAGAAATTTTTTTTGGCGGGATATGATGATTTGGAGCACTGTATGTGATTACGCTGGTTTTGTGAGAGGAAAAAAATGGCACTGACTGGGTAGACTAGCTACAGTGATATAATTTTTCATAAAATGTCACGTGACTGTCACAAACGATGACTGCATTAATATATTTTGACCAGTATGTAACCATAGGTAGGACAGACACGCTGCATTCTTGGCATTTCGTACAACGACTGAGAACAAAGTTGTCATGCATTTCACTTTCCCATCCTGTACATCCTATTTAGATTACGCTGGCTATCCCTTATTAGACACATCCGCTGTAAGAACGTGACTGCCTTCATTGTTTTCTTCTTCGCTGACTGTCATATGTTAGCCACATTCATTGTTTTCTTCTTCGCTGACTGTCAAATGTTAGCCACATTCATTGTTTTCTTCTTCGCTGACTGTCAAATGTTAGCCACATTCATTGCTTTCTTCTTCGCTGACTGTCAAATGTTAGCCACATTCATTGTTTTCTTCTTCGCTGACTGTCAAATGTTAGCCACATTCATTGTTTTCTTCTTCGCTGACTGTCAAATGTTAGCCACATTCATTGCTTTCTTCTTCGCTGACTGTCAAATGTTAGCCACATTCAACGTATGAAGATGGTTCCCTCCAGCGCTTCCTTCTAGGCTGGCATATGGCAAAGCGCAGATGGGAGTCTACGACTTGAAAGGAAATACGCGATGGATAAATGAAAATACGAGATTTATAAATCAGAAACTGAAAGGGCAATGGTAAATAATGCCACTAATTCCTTCCAGAGGTCGACGGGAAAGGAACTGTTTATTTCGGCAAGTTCCTGATACTTTCAAATAAGGTAAAACAAACCGATTTGTATTTTTCTAGTCAGCAGCTTCGTTCCAAGAGGTTACTTTTAGTTCTCCAGTCCCAAGTCAGAAGCCACGTGGTGTAGTTCTAATGAAACATTTAGTTTGCTATATCTTTACCAAGAATGTGATTTTGTCTGTGGAGCAGATTCAATTTTTATTAGGATTGCTTGGTGCTACTTCATCTGTGCTTTCTTTGCTCACTGCTAGGCAACTGTTTTGTCAGTTCATCAACGAGGAAGTTTTCTCGTTGTTCTGGGCAACCGAAAATGTAGATACATGTTCAAAACTTTCTTTCTAAGCCACATGCTCATACCAGTCAAGTACTGCTCATTATGTTTAAAATACAGTTACCTCCCTTGCTAGAGAAGGGTGATAACTTTAGATCTGTATATGCGGCTATATTCTGTTTCACATAGATTTCTTTAATGGCTCTGTAAGCATGATCCCCATTTTCGTTGAAAATGCCCTGCTGGTTAACTAATTTTTCTCCCAAATGTATTCATAATGTGAGATATTTCTTAGCGCCTACAACATCATTTACAATGAGTTATCTCCCTGTTTACATTTCCGTCTAAAGTGTAAATGACACTGCCCGCGTATGCAAATCAGCGTCTTCGACGTGGAAGCAAGTTCCTCCATAAACAAACGAACCGGTGTATAATTTATACATTTCCAAAAACTCATTTTTGCATAAGTGTCTTGAAAACACTTCTGATCATGTCGGGTTGTATTCTAGTTAATTAATGTGTGCTAATTTAGATCACATTAGAAAATACTTTGGACAAAATTGTATCTCAGAAATATAAAAGTGTCTTCCATATTACACAATAAGAATTGTTAAATTATGAACTATATTAATAACACAACTTTACACGTTTAGGCTGATGATTGCTGTTTCAGTGTTTCATTATGTAAGCATGAGGTACATGTGTGTGTTATGTGTGAGTATGTGGTGTATATATATATGTGTGAGTATGTGGTGTGTGTGTGTGAGAGAGAGAGAGGTAAATGTTCCTCTAATGCAGACTGAATTTTTTTATTCAATTACACATTAAAAAAAAAAAAACCAAAAACTAGGAAACGAAAAACAAAGCAAAACTAAACAATGTCCCGAATCTTTTCTTTAACAAAACGTTATCAAATATATCTACGTCCTGTTGAAGAAAAAAAAAACACATTTTTTGCTACAATTTTTTGCACAAGAGCTGATCTCCGTAGCTAATGGAGGAACAGAACAGCTGTGACATCAGCGTGTTGTAAGCGTAGACTGATGGAGTCATTGGCTTGACAGAAGTTCGTCCCATTCTGAAGTGAAAGAAACAGGGAAATATTGTTGGAAAATTTAAAACCGATAAAACAGCCGATCCAAGTTAAATAAATACATTTTAAAAATAGCCGAAAGCAGCGCTGGTCACTGTGGCAGGGGAGGCGGAGTTATTCAAGACCCTACCACAACCTACAGTTGTTTTTTTTTTTAATCCCCGGAGTCCACCCATCTTCTAAAAATGGGTACCAGAGAAGTCTGGGAAGGTAAATGGGGCCAGGCGTGATACTGACCACATCAGACTTTCATGTGCCGAAGGTCTTGGAAATAAGGGCCTAACACCGTATCCCTAAAAATTCTTTAAGGGCATGGAAACGGGGATTCTACCTTAAAAAATGTAGCTACTTGGTTTCTTTCGCTACGGACGGTCTTCTTGGTGGTGGATTTCGTCCAGAAGCTTGCTTATTCGGAGCGATTATGGAATTCAGTCAATGCACCGTATTCCACTTCCCATCCGACCTGACGGTAATGTTCGAATATCTTATCGTGTTCAGAACTACCGGAGACAGGATTAAAACAGGTGGAGAACTGAGGATTAAAACAGGTGTAGAATTAAGGATGTTCGCTAAAAATGTCGTACTGGTTAAGTGATTTCTCCCAAATGTATTCAGAACACGAGATACTTTTTAACGCCCGCAAAATCAACTATCTCCCGGTGGAGAATAAAGGTTTAAAACAAGTGGATTATTGAGGACTTAAACAGGATCATAATTAATGATTAAAACAGTTGGAAAATTAAGAATTAAAACAAGTGGAGAATTAAAGATTAAAACAGTTGGAGAACTGAGGTTTAAAACAGGTGCATAATTAAGGATTAAAACAGACGGAGAATGATACAACACTCAGCCTGGATGTCACATTATTATCCTGAATAAAAGCTGGAGATCTGCAAACTTGTCACTGGGACACGGTGACCACGGAAATGAGGTAACGTCCGTGTTGCAGTGGGAAGTCCTTCTAACCCCACAGAGTGGAGGTCTTAAAGAGTAAGTTCAGAATCGAATGGGAAGTGGACTGAGCTTTAAGTCCTGGACTCGAAATAATCTTCTCTCTAGATTTAGCAACCTGGGGGACATTAATGAGCCTCACTCTGTTAGACAGGCCGAAGGGATACAAAGGCCTTGTGTCAAGGCCCGCTAGAGGGGAAGAGGGCATGGTGCTGGTCACGTTTTGTCTGGTCACTTTATTCAGCCCCTGGTCCCTAAGACTGGTCATCTGAATTCACTGAAACATCAGTACAAGTTAGAAAAAATTTTTAAGTACATTAATTAGGGGAGGATGAAAGAAAAGAGTTATTGAGGAAAGACGCTGGCGATGGTTGGGACATGTGCTCCGAATGACTGACAACTCACTACCAAAAATAGCACTAAGATGGACACCACAGGGGAACAGAAGTAAGGGTAGACCAAAAGAGACATGGAGAAGAACAACAGAGAGGATGTTGAGCAATAGAGGGTTCACCTGGGCAAGAGCAGAAAAAAAGGCAAAGGACAGTCATTTGTGGAAAACCCTTGCGGAAGCCCCATGTGCCCTGGGCACTTAAGGTTCAGAGAGAGAGAGAGAGAGAGAGAGAGAGAGAGAGAGAGAGAAGTCCCCCATAATTCGTGGACTGTTGAAGTCACAGTATTCATCGGGCCGTGCGCCTTTGATTTCCCCACTAATTCTGTAAATCTTAGTACCCCTCAGCAGTATCGCCCAGCGCTACCCCTCAGCAGTATCGCCCAGCGCTACCCCTCGGCAGTATCGCCCAGCGCTACTTCAGCAGTATCGGCTAGCGCTATTTCCGCGAACCGCCCGCAGTCTTCAATGGATGTCGATGTGCGCCACTT
Organism: Achatina immaculata; assembly: GCA_009760885.1. NCBI lineage: Eukaryota > Metazoa > Mollusca > Gastropoda > Stylommatophora > Achatinidae > Lissachatina > Lissachatina immaculata. Next base: position 22,701,918 of record CM019694.1, read on the forward strand.
TCTAGCAGTAAGACATTTGACTACGTCACGCCGATTCATAAGTCTCTACAGGTCACATTTTTTACCTACACTTAGCAGGAGTTGACAAATGCTTCGAGCTCCTCCTCCTTCCAAATGATGAAGAGCAGGTCCTATGCAATTGCTCAAGACCTAGTACTAACTGGCCGTATCCAGTTTTATTTGGAATATACCAGAAAGAAGAAAACTTCTTAACCCTTGACTGTGTGAGCAGCAGCCCCTGCGTGTACTGACGCAGTAAGACTACAATTCTTCATGGTCACAGAGGGGCAATATTCTCTGTAGTAGGACTGTTGATAGAATAGAGTAGTACCCCCTTAGGAATGTTCCCTGGGGTCTGTTTTTTGGAGCAGTTTTGCTCATGTCAACAAAAGTGTGATGAGGGCTCCCACGGGACGTCCGAAGTGTGATTTATCAAAGTGGTTTTCCTGCTTTATTCCCAAAGAGCACGCGAGCATGTTTATGAATGTGGACTCCCCCCTCTCACGTACAAGTTATGCATACATTTATGATGGTTACTGGAAGTCTGGCAAACTGTGATTCTGAAAATTTTAAGACGTCGACAGCCCTCGATCCAGATTCTCATGGGAGCATTCATCTTCTCCTCGTTTTCCAGACTCGTGCTTGTCATGCTTCATTATCATAATTTATTCTCCTTCCGTGTTTTCCTATGGTGTCTTAGCCGAGTTTAGCACAGTTTCTCTCTCTCTCTCGCTCTCTCTCTCTCTCAATCTCTCTGCCTGCCTTTAAATTACAATTATTATTTCTTTATTTGAATAAATAATCAAGCTCTCAATCTCTCTCTCTTTCAATCTCTCTCTCTCTCTCTCAATCTCTCTCTCTCTCTCAGTCTCTGTCTCTCAATCTCTGTCTCTCAATCTCTCTCTCTCAGTCTCTCTCTCAATCTCTCTCTCAATCTCTCTCTCAATCTCTCTCAATCTCTCTCTCAATCTCTGTCTCTCAATCTCTCTCAATCTCTCTCTCAATCTCTCTCAATCTCTCTCTCTGTCTGTCTCTCTCTGTCTGTCTGTCTGTCTCTGTCTCTCTGTCTCTCTCTCTCTCTCTCTTTATTTGAATAAATAATCGAGCTGTGATCTTGTTCGTTTCTCCCTGGAACATCGCACGCTGTGGTGATGCTTAAATCATAGACGTCATTTTCGATGAAGAAAGCTAAGTTTGATGTTGGCTGCGGTGAAACTGGTAGTAGTTGAGTAGAGGTAAGCAAAGGTGTAAGCTACAGTTTCGTAAAATAAATAAATAAATAAAAGAGGAACTAAAGAAGGCAAAAATGATAAAGTAAATTTAGCTGTTTAGCTCCAGTACACCTTTGTCTACATTTACTCCACTAGCTCTACTCCACCTATGCCCACCTTTACTCCACCTCCACGTCTATTCCATCTGCTTGCTCTACTGTACCTCTTGTCTACCTTTCTTCGCCTTCATATCTCTACTCCACCTGTCCACCTTCACTCCAGTTTACCTTTGTCTACCTTTATCTCTACTCCACCTATCTTCCTCTGCTCCATTTCTATCTCTATTGCACCTCTTATCTACCTGTACCTCACCTCTTATCTACCTATGCTCCACCTCTTGTCTATCTTTCTCCAATCTCTATTCCATCTGTCTATCCCTATACCTTTACCTTCACCTCTGTCTAACCTCTATAGCTCTACCTTCACCTCTGTCTACCTCTTTACCTCTACCTTCACCTCTGTCTACCTCTTTACCTCTAACTTCACCTCTGTCTATCTCTATACCATTACCTTCACCTCTGTCTAGCCTCTATAGCTCTACCTTCACCTCTGTCTACCTTTTTACCTCTACCTTCACCTCTGTCTACCTCTTTACCTCTACCATAACCTCTGTCTATCTCTATACCTTTACCTTCATCTCTGTCTACCTCTTTAGCTCTACCTTCACCTCTGTCTACCTCTATATCTCTACCTTCACCTCTGTCTACCTCTTTAGCTTTACCTTCATCTCTGTCTACCTCTTTAGCTCTACCTTCACCTCTGTCTACCTCTATATCTCTACCTTCACCTCTGTTCAAGTTTCCTGATGAAGAGTTATTACGGTGTCTTGAGAAATGGGTCCAGGAAAAGTTTCTGAACTGACTCCATCACTAAGGGCACCAAGGCGGGCACTGACCATTAGCCCAGTTGAAGTGGCACATCAGCCTATTGTCAGGAGCACCGCAAAAAGATGCAGGATGGTTGCCTTAGCTATGGTAACTATGTCTTTACTGTTGCGGCAGCGGTTTCCAAACTATTTCTGTTTGATACTCTCTTTACTCCCAGACCACGCCCCAAATTATTTCTGTTTGATACTCTCTTTACTCCCAGACCACGCTCAAACTATTTCTGTTTGATACTCTCTTTACTCCCAGACCATGCCCCAAACTATTTCTGTTTGAGACTCTCTTTACTCCCAGACCACGCCCCCAAATTATTTCTGTTTGATACTCTCTTTACTCCCAGACCACGCTCAAACTATTTCTGTTTGATACTCTATTTACTCTCAGACCACGTCCCAAACTATTTCGGTTTGATACTCTCTTTACTACCAGACCACACCCCAAACTATTTCTGTTTGATACTCTCTTTACTCTCAGACCACGTCCCAAACTATTTCTGTTTGATACTCTCTTTACTCCCAGACCATGCCCCAAACTATTTCGGTTTGATACTCTCTTTACTCCCAGACCACGCCCCAAACTATTTCTGTTTGATACTCTCTTTACTCCCAGGCCACGCCCCAAACTATTTCTGTTTGATACTCTCTTTACTCCCAGACCACGCCCCAAACTATTTCAGTTTGATACTCTCTTTACTCCTAGACCATGCCCCAAACTATTTCGGTTTTATACTCTCTTTACTCCCAGATCATGCCCCAAAGCTTCCTCTCAAATCTTTCTTTTCATTGGGATGTAATATCCTGTTCCCTGCCACTTTCCTTTAACTGCCCTCGATCTCTTCTCCTGGGAGGATTTTCCCGTCCCCTCCAATGATGCAGTTAGATCCTCTTTACTAGCCTCTGCTTTAGCATAGTCGCCGTTGTTTCGAAAATCTGGTTTAAATAATCTTTTAATGTCTCAAGTCTGCCAGTATTATAAACAATACTTTTAATGAAATTTCTTTAAAAATCATCTTGTGGTAACCATCTCTACATGAATTAACTGTTCTTTTGCAGTCATTTCTCATAATTAAAGAAAACGAAATTAAAAGAATCAAACCTACCTACTGGTGCGGATTTGGATTGTCTTCCATGTGACCTTTATTTCTGTTGTATCTTCATTGACCAGTACTACGGAACATTTATGCTAGATGATTTTACGTCTGAATTATTTTGTCGTGGACGTAACTAGCAATAAAAGTTTCCTTTCAAATGTATTCAGTTAACGTTTGTATTTAAAAAGAAAAGAACAGTTTTAACACATGTTTAAAAACTGTCCAAAATGATTATCAAAGAATTCATTGATTTAAAAAAAAAAAAAGGGTAAGAATCTTACACGTGTTTGTGTCGAAAGTCCTGATCCTTGCACTTTTTTTTCCTCAAAATTTTATCGTTTTGCAGTAAATTATTATTATTATTATTATTATTACTATTATTATTATTACGCATGGAACTGACAGCTCAAAATATGAGCTATTTCATTTATAAATTTGAAAATGTGTTGCGCCTGCTAAAAGTTAAAAAAAGAAAAAAAAACTGACCGTTTGGACTCAGGTAGTCGGAGTATCCTGTAACACTAGTCCGCTTTCCGAATCTGAAATAAACGTAAATAAATAGAAGTACTCAATCCATAAATATATAAATATAAACGTAAATAAATACTGAATCTGTAAGCATATAAATAGTTGTGCGAGTCAGTTCAGAACGAGGCTGTAGGAGGAGAATTGTGGGTAGCGATGTCAGTTTTCACTGGTTATTCAGCTGAGATATGCAGCCCATAGAAAGACAAAGGAAGTTAACATTAACCACGCTGACACAGGCTTGTGTTCAAATTTTGTGGAAGATCTATTAGAAAAGTTCTTCTGTTTGAAACCGAAACATGAACAATTGATCACTAAACAGAAAGTATGCTCAGAAGTTTGAATCTCCGTGTATTGAGAAAGATTTTAGAGGAAAAACTTGAAAAACACAGAGAGAGAAGAACAGTGAAATACTTATGGGAGTTAATTACGTCCATGTGTCTTGAGACATAACAAACGAGAAATACATCCATGTATCTTGAGACATAACAAACGAGAAATACATCCATGTATCTTGAGACATAACAAACGAGAAATACATCCATGTATCTTGAGACATAACAAACGAGAAATACATCCATGTATCTTGAGATATAACAAACGAGAATTACGTACATGTATCTTGAGACATAACAAACAAGAATTACGTCCATGTGTCTTGAGACATAACAAACAAGCATTACGTCCATGTGTCTTGAGACATAACAAACAAGAATTACGCCCATGTGTCTTGAGACACAACAAACGAGATGGAAATAGGTTGGACGTATCGCTCGTGGAAACAGACGACCAAGCTGGTAGTGGCCTCACACAAAGCTTGAGAACGGGACACGTCCATCGGCATTTGGTATCAGAATCTTGCCAGCTAGAAAGAGTGGTTTAGGGAAAGTCAGACTCTTACTTCTGCCCTGTGGGACTCTGGCTACGACGAAGAATGCTGATGATGATGATGATGATGATGATGATGATGATGATGATGGTGATGATGAATATAGCAAGGAGGCAGATATGCCAGAAGAAGACACAATAATATGCCAGAAGAAAACAATAATATCACAGAAGAAGACAACAATAAGCCAGAAGAAGACAACAATATGCCAGAAGAAGACAACAATATGCCAGAAGAAGACAACAATATGTCAGAAGAAGACAACAATATTCCAGAAGAAGACAATAATATGCCAGCAGAAGACAACAATATGCCAGACACAACAGAAAATGACTTTGAAATGGAAAAAAAATCAACCAAGAACAGACGTATACCCTGACCAAACAGAAGGAAGAAAAGGGCAGACGCTAATGAGGATGAAGAGCACATTAAAAAATGGAACACAAAGTCAAATAGAATGTTTAATTGTTTAACGGAACAATTTTCTTAACAGTAAACAAAAACATCAGGTGCTATAAATAGTTAGATAACATCCTGCTTCAGAGATTAGTCTCCAGATAATCAGAAACTGTGTCAGGTGGACAAAAACATATAAATAAATAACATTAACAAGTAGTTAATAATGTCAACTGGAAACCAGTAACTAGGCATTTTTTTGTTTGGTGGTCAGGATCAAGAGGCTGAAATCTCTGAACAAGTAGAAAGAAGTTACATGTTCTGATTTCTTACATCTTATTTCACGACGTTATTTCTTCTCCTTCTCCTCTCTTTCTTTCTTTCTTTCTTTCTTCCTTTCTTTCTTTCTTTCTTTCTTTCTTTCTGTTGGCCATCGTTTCTACTGTCAAGAAAAATAAAGGAACATTTCCGATTCAGTTTTTCACGTACATAAACTCTGAAGCTGAACATGTTCCTAGGACGCTAATTCCTTCTTTCTTTTTCCTCTTTTCCCCCAGATTTTTTTACCAGTGTATTCTCTTACCATACAAATGACTGTGTCGCCTTCTCACAACGTATCTTGGTCTGCTGAATCTATGCCTGTTTTGTTTTTATTTACACTGTTCGACCAGAAATCCACTGACCACACAAACAACTGTATAGTAAACACGCAAACCATGTTTTATTTTATTAGCTTAACCTAGAGATAATGGCGACGGCATTGGTTAATTTATACTGTAGATTAAAATCTGAATCCATAGAAATTGGAAGAAAACCATTCAAGGGTAGATGAAAAAAAAAAACTATTTTAAAAAGTTAATAAAATTATGTATGTGGCCGATTGGTGGGAAGCGAGTTAAACAACTCTTCCATGTATTCTTTTCCAATGGTTAATTATCATTTGTTGTGTTTGAATGAAAGAAAAATGAAGATTTCTTTTTAGCCGTATGTGGCTGTGTCGCTCTTTAGATCTATAACCTGCCGTATCTTCACTCAAATACAATTTTTATTTGATTACATTTTCCCTTACAAAACAGTTAGATGTACCAGTACATGGCAATAGGATCACACATTAAACGTGTCACGGAGTTTGAAACGCAACAAACGCCTTTCGAGAGCGAGCGCTGAAGAAGAACAAGAAGAATAACAAGAACAAGAAAAAGAAGAAGAAGTAGAAGAAGAAGAAGGACAAGAAGAAGAACAAGAAGAAGGACAAGAAGAAGAACAGCAATAAGAACAAGAAGAAGGACAAGAAGAAGAACAACAACAAGAAGAACAAGAAGAAGAACAACAAGAAGAACAGCAAGAAGAACAAGAAGAAGGACAAGAAGAAGAACAAGAAGAAGAACAAGAAGAAGGACAAGAAGAAGAACAAGAAGAAGAACAAGAAGAAGAACAAAAAGAAGAACAAAAAGAAAGACAAGAAGAAGAACAATAATAATAATAAGAATAAGAAGAATAAGAACAAGAAGAAGAACAACAAGAAAGACAAGAAGAAGAACAATAATAAGAATAAGAAGAATAAGAACAACAAGAAGAAGAACAACAAGAAGAAGAACAATAATAAGAATAAGAATAAGAACAAGAACAAGAAGAAGAACAAGAAGAAGAACAAGAAGAAGAAGAACAAGAAGAAGAAGAACAAGAAGGAGAACAAGAAGAAGGACAAGAAGAAGAACAAGAATAAGAACAAGAATAACAAGAATAAGAACAAGAAGAAGAAGAAGTGCCTGTTGATAATCATCACCTCTAAATTTCCACTAACCTGGGCCGTCCCATGATTGCATAATACTCGTTAAGCTCTTTCAGATACTGGCGGAGCTCGTTCGGGTGCCTGAACTCTCTGGGTCTCTCAGGCGGCGACAACATTTGGGTCGAGCTCGCCACTTCCAGAATGGCGAATGACACGACGAGAAGGAAGACCAACACCAGCTTGTGCATACTGAAGGTTGTTCTGGTCAGAAAATATAAGTTAAATATGAGTAAGGTGAGGACAACATACCAATATGCATCTAAATGAAATGTAATCCTCAAGATTAAATGCTTCTTCTTCTTCTTCTTCTTCTTCTTCTTCTTCTGCCATTAGCGTCGCATGGAGTTTCAGACATCAGTCCAGAGTAAGGTGAGAGGTCTGGGTAGTTGTCATGTTATGTTTCCTCGGTGTGTCTTTCACTCCATCTGTCCATTTTATCCTTGGTCATTTATATGCCATGAATCCAGATGTTTTCGAATTGTAGAGTTGACTGTTCCAGATTCATGAGCATCAAATGCCCGAGCCACTTAGTTCTCAGATTTCGATGCAGTCCTTGACAGATGTTGCTTCCCACCATTTGCTGAATTATTTCATTAAGCACTTAATCCCTCCCTTGTCTTGTTTACCATTTTTCTTAAGCATTTCATCTGACATGTTGTTATCTTTCTCTCTCTTTGATATTTGATGAGTGTCAACGCTTGACGTTGATAGCCAGAATCAGGGGGGAGATTATTGTTTGAAAAAGTTGTTTTAATGTCCACCGAGATATTTGGAAGTTGTAGGATTGGTCCAAGATGATAGGTAACATTGTTTGGTTTATGTAACTCTATATTGTCGATTTCTCTATTTTTCCATCCTGTGTAAATATGCTTCCTAGATATTTGACTTCAGTAACCTGCTGGAGTCTGGTGTTATTTATATAAATGTTACATTCGCTAAGGCTTTTTATTATCACCATTGTTTCTGTCTTCTCGATATTTATTTTCATATTGTATTCTTTGCTGCCACTTTCGAGGCTTCATGTGATTTTGTAGTTCTTCGTCATTTTGGTGTATCGCTTTGGTCGTCTACTAGAATCAGTTCATTTAATTTCTTCTGTTTCGTATTTGCATTTTTGGTGATATGGTTCACATACATGATGAAAAGTAGTACTAACGAACTCCGGATGTTACCTTGAAGGAGTGGATCAGACAAATGGGTATTCTAGCGTATTATCGTGGCAAAAGGAACTGATGTTGCCATGTAACTGTCCTCTTATTCGATGTGATTCTAATATTTCACATGACTTGTTCCTGTTGTCAAATGCCTTTTCTTGAACTATAAAGGCCACCATAATCGCTTTATCGTGTTCGATAGCTTTCTCTCTAAGTTGTCTCACTCCAAAAATTGCATCTGTACACCCTCTTCCTCTCCTAAATCGGAACTGCTCTTCTCCAAGTGATGGCTCCACTGTGTTACTGTTCTATTACCTTCGCATGTTTTCCCCACATGGCTTAGACGAGAGACACTGCACTATCACAGATCTTGTCAGTCTGTTGGTACCACTCTTTCTTGCCAGTTTTTGCTGAAAATGTAAATCAGCCATTTTACTCCCAGTTCTCCACATGCCATAACTGCCTTGGTTGTTACACCATCAAGACATGCGGCTCTGTTGTTGGGGCTCTTGCTTATATCCTCTCTCACTTCTTGTTCTATTATGGGTGGCTCGATGGTGTCAGGATATTTGGGCTGGAAATGTTCTTTTCTTGATCCTTTCATTTCGGAGTTTAGTAGATCTTAAAAAAAAATTCTTCCCACTTTATTAAGATTCTCCGATCCTGAAACATCGGCTTTTCGTTTTTGTCCCGTATGTCTCGTTTTGGAATTGAACTTTCCTCTCTAAGTCTCATGGCTTTAGCATTTTTATATAATCCTCATGGTGAGTCCTTGTACAATTTATTCAAATCTTCACCATATACTCCCCACGAACCGTCTGGGGGCTTTTCTGGCTGTTCTTTTTCTATTCCTGCTAGTCGGTCTGTATGCTATATAGTCATCTTCGTCCCATGTCTGTAGCCACTTTTTATAGCTTCTTTTCTCTTTCTGCATTCCTTCTTTCACTTCTTCATTCCACCATCTGGTTTTTTTTTCACCCTGGGGGTTTCTGACACTTGCGAAAAAAAATTAAAATTTGACACTCTCTTACAGACATTCAGTAACATTTTTAAAAATTTGCTACATTCGACATAAAAGGCCCATTTCCCGTCTCTTTCTTGGTATCCCAGGTTAATCTGCCAGGGTTCTTTGTGGTCCTCATGGTGGCGGAGTCTGTTAAGAAGTTGTTTGTTTGTTTGGTCCACTCCGGGTTTCAAGCTGGACGGCGTGATCTTCTTCCACTCTGGCACGGTTATGTGCCTCATTTTCCGCAGAGAACATCACTCTCGTAGTTTAAGGCAGATGAAACAATAACATCTCTTATAACAACTTTGATTATATTATTATTGTTGTTGTTGTTACTCTGCTGCTGCTACTGTTGCTGCTGCTGCTGCTGCTGCTGCTACTACTACTACTACTACTTGCGAAACAAATTCACAGCGCCCATTTCTGTGGCAGAAAATTAATGAGAAAAATCTAGGCACTGGTTTTACTACCCTGGTAAAGAACTACAGTATTCTTTCGCCTGAACCAAACAAGTACCACATGTCACGTCCTTTAAACCATTAAAGACACTAACTCGATCGATATTTATGCCCATCCCGAACCCGGAAAATTAACCCTCACACGTCGTTAGCATCCACTCTGTAAATTAGGTTGCTCATTTTCCGGAGACGTGAGGGTCAATAGCAGAACTTCAAATTTTCCCGGCTTTACATGTGGAAGAGCACTTGTATAAGGTCCAGTCCGTGTAAATTTTGTTCAATGTTTTCTGCTTGAGGCAGAACAATTCAGCTGGGAGGATAGTCGCAAATTGTGTGATTGTTTTTTTTTTACAAGAATATATATATATATATATATTTACTGGAATTTCTGAAATTGAACTCTTAAATATATACGCCCACGGGTAGAGGGAGAGAGAGAGAGAGAGAGAGAGAGAGAGAGAGAGAGAGAGAGAGCACGGGAAGCAGATGTTTGTAGATTTAATAATATTATTTAAGAGCTCTGATGATCGTGTTCTTCCACAACCCTGAAAACGTATTGGCTCTTTGAACGTTGTTGAGATTTTTCTGTAACGCTGGTGATTGATTCTTCGAAATGTTTTGTGTGTATTGACTTCTGTTCCTCTTTCATCATCTTCGTCGCCGCCGCCGCCGCCATCATCATCATCATCATCATCATCTTCCTTCTTCTTCTTCTTCGAAACACTGGAACATATCTTCCAAGAGAACAGGCATCAGTCAGATTAGGGTCTGAAGTCATGCCCAAAGACGTACAATGGGTTTTCCTTTCTTCTACAAACAACGAAGAGGTCTTCCAGCAAGGGCGGTGGAGAAGTACTACACGTGTTTCCTCTTGCAGAATCAGTCTGGAACTTTGTAGCCCCAGTGGTGTCTCTTTGTAATGTACAGACAAACTGGCTATTTTTGCAGCGCGATGACAGTGTCAGAATTCACAAAGAAAGCCGACAGTCATAACGTATACAACACTGACTGGTCCGAGCTGTATCCTTTTGTTGCTACCTCCACGTGGTGCTCCGGTTGATAGACTTTAGTTTGGACGAATGAATAAAGATTGAAATGAGAAGGCGAACCTGGTTTCCCCCCCCCCCCCCCAAAAAAAAAAAAAATTAGCCGGCCTGAAGTAGGATGTGTCGGACTGAAAGGTAGAAATATCACAGCCTAGCTGCAAACTCCGGCACAAAGAAAACATCACCTCCGTGAGAGGGGGGGGGGGAGGGGGGTGGAAACGGGACATATAAGAAAAAGACGAAAAAAAAAGTAGAAGCACAAGAAAGCACAAGTTTGTGTCATCAGTATCAACAACATCACTAACATAACTAGGTCGCCCATTCCCAGCGAGAAGATTGATTGTGAAGGTTGAAGTGACAGAATCATGGCTTCTGAGACTGAAGGCAATGGGGTCTCCCCAAGCTACTGTCTTCCCAGTCAACAGGAGTTTGGCAGTTGAGGCAGAGTTACCCGTACCTACGCTGATTTGCTCTTTGTTAGAAGAGGATAAAAGCAATTATGCTGAAATCTTTCTTGTAAGGAGAGGACACGGATCATCTATGCTGAAATCCTTCTTGGTTCCGTTTACTTTTCATTGCTTCCATACTGATGTTAAGCACGGCCTTCCTTCTTGGTTCCGTTAACTTTTCATTGCAGTACTAACTTGTTCTGGGTTTCGATCCAGTTAATTTTCTAACATTTGTACATAGAGATTTTTTTTTTCTTTCTGAAGGGAACTGTCTCTTTAAAATTTTCTTTCAGAATATTTGGACCTTCCTTCTTATCACTGCTGGTGTTGTATATATTTTCATCTTCAATAAAAGACTAAACGTTTCTTACATTGTTTGTTTGTTTGTTTGTTGTGAATGCAGAATTAACGTTGATTTTTATTACCTCTTTTTGTTTGCTTTATAAAAAAAAAACTATAGGATATGGAAGACAAGAAGACAAGAACGCGAAGAATTTTTAAGAAATTCAGAGATGAAGAGGAAACAGAATGGCCAGGTGCATTGCGAAGACACACAATTTAAAGATACAATCAAACCTTCCTTGAAAAGAATACGATGATGATTTTCGTTGCAAACCTTTGAAGACTTTTTATGTATCATCTTCATGGTCCCACTCTGTGTTCTCTATAAACGAATGTTTCTTAAACTTAACACACAGAACTAAGTCCTGCAATCAGTCAGAAAACAAGTCATGCAGAACCTGTCAGATCTGACTCTGACTGTGTGCAGAGTTCCAAGCATATCGGAGAATATTCTCCACCTCCAACATCGAGCCCAGAGATTGATATTTGTTCTGCTTCGCTTGCCAAAAGATGGAACAGCTTTAGTTGAAAAAAAAAAAAGAATAATCGCCGAAGAAGTTCACGTACAGACCCCAGGAACATTGACAAAAACTTTACAACTGCAACCACCGACAGAAAAGACGAAATTCAATAAACAATATACAAGATTACCTGAGAAAAGATGGAAAAAAGGTTCAGAAAAAAAAGATTTGAATAGAATGAGACGTGAAGGGAAGGAGCCGGTGCGTTCGAGCAAAAAAAAAAAAAGATTTTTTTTTCTTATTCTGACTTTTACATCCTTCCCTCCCTCCCCTCTCACTATCTCTCTCTCTCTCTCTCTCTCTCTCTGAACCTTAAGTGCCCAAGCCACATGGGGCTTCCGCAAGAGTTTTGTCCTTTGTCTGACTTTACATGCTGTAGCAATAAACATTATGTACATAATGGCAAAAAAAAAGAGAGAAAGACCATCTTGGAAGGCTACAAAGTGGGAAAAAGAAAGAGAGGAAGACCAAGGCGAAGATGGCTGCAAGACATCGTTGACAATCTGCAAATGGATCCATCAGCAGCAGGCCATCTTCCTTACAACCGAGAGGCCTGCAGGAGAGCTGTTAGGGAGGGAAAGTTTCGCAAGGGACATGCAAATGACTGACTGACTGACTGAGGAATAAAGCTGGTGACGAGAGCAGATGATGACGGTGTAGATGTGCATGAGTTTACTCGTGTCCTGGAAGCTTACACCCTGGGATGATGACATTCCATGACGGTGTAGATGTGCATGAGTTCACTCGTGTCCTGGAAGCTTACACCCTGGGATGATGACATTCCATGATGTTGGAATGCCAAAGAAATGGTGTTCGATAAGAAAATGTCCACCTAAGGAACTATAATGACAGATGCCATGATGGGATTGTATTGTAACTTAAAATGACATAATGCACTACTTTGGAGTTGACCAATGAAATGATTCTCTACCAGAGAGTTATAATCTCCAATGAAATGATTTCCTACTAGAGAGTTGTACTGCCCAATGAAATAATTCCATTCCAGGAAGTTGTAACGTTCAACGAAATAATTCCATTCCAGGAAGTTGTAACGTTCAATGAAATAATTCCATTCCAGGAAGTTGCAATGTCCAATGAAGTAATTCCTTACCAGGATGCTGAAATGTCCAAAGAAGTAATTCCCTACCAGGAAGTTGTAATATCCAGTGAAATGATGCTCTTTGAAGGACTTTGTTCTCGGTAACCTCGAAAATGACGCGGGGAGACACCAAAGCAGATAATAGGCAGACACGATAACACGACTGGCAACAGCAATTAGTTATGAGTCCCCTTTTCTCCACTGTTCGCCACGGCCCAGATGGCGTATGCTGAAAGGGCTTCAGACACCGAGATTTGCTTCATAATCTCAGCATTAATCAGTGCCAGGGAGACAGAATTGGATAAGACCTTAATCCGTCTCCCCCATGGTGCTCCCAGTAAGAGCTCGTTGCCCTGTTCTTGCCTGGCTTGCGCTATTGGGCTCCATGTCGGTTAATGGGATCTTTCTGTCGGGAAGCTTGCCTTTCTGGCCTATTTTAACTTTTAAAAAAAATTAAATTAAATCAATGTAAACTGTACCTCACCCCCCCCCCCCAAAAACGTGGTTGTTTTTTAAGATCATTACTGCAGCGACTGTAAATAAAGCATATTTATAACACAAACTAAGCTACCTCTCCGTTGGTACCCCCAGTAATAGGCCTACCCTGGCTAACGTGGCAGGAATCATGGTGGTGGAGTCTGCTAAGGAAGCATTGCACACCCCCTGCTTTTTAGCTGTACTCCAGGACTGAAAAAGTGGCTGCCATAACCCGCCCACACGCCGATACGATGCTGTCCCTCAACATCTGTACAGCATCGGCTGCAAAAGAACAACATCTCGCAGTTACAGGGAATTCGTACAAGTGCAAGAACATAAAACGAAATTAAAGGACTCTTGAAACTGCCGAGCTTTATCACGACACCTTTTTGTCCCTTCAACAGCAAAAGCTGTATGAGGAAGGAGACAAAACAAGACAAGGAAATTAAAGAAGAAGGAACTGTCTGTGAAGCATCTGTACACGCGAGGTAATGTACCAGCGTTCAAACACCGAGACACATCCAATCTACTAGATCATTTGGACGAAGCAATTAATCATGACTCTTCTGAAAATAAATGCCTATGGAAAATACTTGGTATAAAGTGGAACGAATTCAAGAACAACATAAGAGATAAGACAGATGAGCAAACAACAACCGGTCTCATGGGTGATCAGAAAAAGGAGGGCATATGTCGATCACGTGATGAGAAGAAACAGAGAATCTTAAAACAAGCTATCAAGTGGAACACAACAGGGAGGACACTGTTAAGAGAGGCCAATTTATTAGGCATAAAATCCCTTGATGAGGTTGAAAAGCTAAGCGAAAACAGGAAAACTTGGCGAATTACCATGCGAGCCCTTTAACGGCACGGGAAGGATGTAAGAATGTAAGCTGTAAGAATGAATCATGAAGGAAGAGAAACCCCTAGAGAGCAACTAAACCTCCAACTTCCTGTGTGGCTCTTTCTGTCACTGAAGATGGTACTGGATCAGTTAATGGAAAGTTGCCGAGCATTGTTTTATTACTCTAATTTTGCTTCTATTAATAGTTAATTGGGGGGTAAACTAGCCAAGGTATAGACCTACTTGTTCTGTAAAAAATATCATTTTTGTATCTTGTGCGCGCATGCCAATCTTTTGCCCGCTGTGATTAATGTCTTATCTGTTATTTTATCATCTTTATTGTGCTCAGGTTGCTATGAGATATTTACAAATGATAGTTTATCGCAGAAAGCTAATGTCTTTTTAATGAGCTACTTGTCTTAAAAGAAATTTGACAAGGACAGTAATTCTTCGTTTTCTTTGTTCGCCTTAAACATGGCGGTGCCCGTGCTATTTACAAACTGGGCTGCTATATCTGCGCCTTTCGGGCTCTCACATCTGTCTTCGGCATGGTTAATTATTTGGGGGGGGGGGCGGAGGGCTAATTTGCATTCCAATTTCAGTCCCCATTTGCTCGTCCAGACACAGCTAGAATAGCGTCTTGATTAGCTACTGTCCGCTACCACACTAGCAGTCAGCTATGTTTTGCTGGATACTGTCTCATTCAGCCAGAGTGTTTATCTTCCCCCACCCCCCCCCCCCCACCCTAGCAGGACAGGAAATAATAGCTCATTAGCGGAACATTCTGGAGTAGTCCACAGATGATCCGATCTCCTGGCCAGAAAGGTCTGAGAGCAGCTGCAAGTAATCTATGTCGGGCTGACGAGAATCCTTATCAACTGGAGGGCAGCGACAGAGGACAGAGCCCGTTGTTTTCAGTTCGAGAGGACGCACCGTTTTGACTCGGCCACTTCCACTCACACCACATGTGGCCATTTCGAGGCGGAGCTGTTCAGTCACTCGGGGCTTCTTGTCACCATCTACAGCCACCTGTACCCAGCTCAAGTTGGTAGAGACATCATCAAAATATAGCAGACAACGAGCCACTAAACCTACTGACAGGTTGCGAGATTGGCCTGGTAGCCTACGCTTAATGAAGTCCTTCACAGTTACCATGACCCTTCAGAAGCGGAATAGCTGTCAGGTTCTCCTCTACTTCAACGTTTTTTTTTTTTTGTGAAAACACGGGGAGGACCTATCAAGAAAGCTTATTAAGTCAAGGATGTAAAATAGAGCAACAGCTGGCGTCCCGTGGGACTGAGGCCATGAGATTAATGAAGGAGCTAGAGTAAATTTTCAGTCCCAAGTATGAATTTTTTTTCCTCTGTGAGCGTATTAGCCTGACAATGACTGTTTAGTGTGTGAAGTTTTCCAGAAATAAAGGGAATTGTTTCCGCTTCCAATTCAGCAGAGAATGACGTGCGTCAAAAATGTGAAATGAAAACTGAACAAATATGACGAAACAAACAAACAAAATTTCGTTTACATTCTCTCAAAGATAGACCCGAATCTTGTCCATTAAAAAGTACAGACATAACATTAGGTTTCGGATTTGGCTAGAAAACAAAATATGCAATCTTTTTCTCATATCGTATATAATGGGTAATAATAAGCGAGGAGATTAAAAGCAGAGGACAGATAAGGAATAAAATATACTTCGTCTTGCAACACCTATTAAAATTCAAAATCCTGTCCCAAAGACACCAAAATAAGAATCTACAAAACTATAATAAGACCAGCCGTCATTTATGGATCAGAAACGTGGAGTACAACAAAGAAGGATGAACAACAATTGCAGATCTTTGAGAACAAGATCCTAAGAAGAATCTTCGGGCCCACAAAAGATATCAACAGTGGAGAATGGAGCGCTAGAAAGAACACTGAACTGAACAGCTTATTTAAATCGCAACGAATTATAAATGTTTTGGAACAGAACAGACTACCCTGGCTGGGCCATGTAGAAAGAATGGAAGAGAACAGACAAACGAAAATTATGTTTGCACAAGAGATGGAAACATGACCAAGGGGTAGACTAAGACATAGATGGAAAGACATAGAAGAGGATATAAAAGAAATTGATGTCTCCAACTGGAAAGAGAAGGTTCGAAATAGAGAGGAATGGAGGCGAACTTTATCTGCAGCAATGAGCCTTAATGGCTCGGAAAGTTGAAGAAGAAGATATAATGTGTCCAAGATATGAATAAAAGTGTTATAATTACTGTTAAAAACTGAGGTTAAACAGCTGCAGTAATAGATCACTGAAATCAGGAAATGTAACTCATATCAGCTTGTAACAAGTCACAGAAGAGTAACATTAAGTCATTACACGGAGCGGTTTCTTCCTGGAACAGCAAGTTACCACAAACAACAGTTCCTTACTTACTGATACTATAAATTATATCACAAATAACAGTTCTTTACTTACTGATACTATAAATTATATCACAAACAACAGTTCCTTACTTACTGATACTATAAATTATATCACAAATAACAGTTCTTTACTTACTGATACTATATGATTGCATTTTATCATAAACAACAGCTCCCTACAAATACAACAAATTATATCACAAATAACAGCTCCCTATAGATGTAACAAATTATATCACAAACAACAGCTCCCTACAAGTACAACAAATTATATCACAAATAACAGCTCCCTATAGATGCAACAAATTATATCACAAGCAACAGCTCCCTACAAGTACAACAAATTATAGTCCGAAGCTACAACTCCCTACTAGTACAACATATTATTACAAAGAAAACATCCTGACTGACAATGGCATTCCATTTTGTCACCTGCAACAACATTCTGCTTTGATGAGTTAAGTTCTTCCTCTACCTCTTCATACTATTTTTTTTTCTAAATTGTATAGTAATCTAGAGAAAACCGTCTTGGAAGGGTACATAATGGGAAAAAGAAAGAGAGGACGACCAAGGTGAAGATGGCTGCAATACATCGTTGATGATCTGCAAATGGATGCATCAGCAGCAGGCCATCTTGCTCACAATCGAGAGGCCTACAGGAGTGCTGTTAGGGAGGCAAAGTTCCGCAAGGGACATGCAAATGAATGAATGAATTAATTAATAGTTAGCATAAAACGGATTACTTTCCTTTGTTACAGTTTCCATTCATCTTCATTTTTAAAGAAAGAAAGGCTAAGATCTTTCTTTACCCTTACTGTAACTTTCCAATCTGCCACCCAGCGGCCCACAACTGACATGCTGGGGACAGGACCATAGCTGGTCAAGATGCTGGCCCGAACCTCTCCGCTGGTGCCCCCAGTAAAGGGCCCAGCCTGACTAACGAGGCAGGGGGTCGTTATAGTCCACAGGGGGGGGGGGCCGCTGAAGAAGCATTGCACACGCCTTGCTTTTTAGCACACCTCAGATAACACGCTTCCAGAGTGACACGACGTTGTGGCTCAACATCCTCTTCTCATCAACTGCAAAGAACACAAGCTCGCAGTTTCAGGGAGGAAGAAGAAGAAAGAAAGAAAGAATGAAAGAAAGAAAGAATGAAAGAATGAAAGAAGAAGGTTTGGTAAAAATGTTTTGCCTGAATTTTCTCTCTTTCCGAGGCAGAATTCAGCTTGTCACTAAACGAGTGGCTACGTATAATATGCTAGCCCATGCGTGCGTCCAATTACATCCACAAAACTTGACAGGTTTTAAAGAAAAATAAAAAAAAATAAACTTGACGAACGTTTACAACAGAACCGGACATTTAAAAAAAAAATGTACTTGAATTCACGTATAACAAGGGACAGTGGTATGATGGCTGTTTTCCTTCTATCGTCGATGGTTCCTTTCGAAGCCAGTCGGATTAAGTGAGCATACGAAGATAGCAAACAGCGTTTACGAAGTGTTCTGGGGGCGTTTGCAAATTATCGTTTGGAGGCGAATCTAAGAGCGCAAATTGTGTTTTCTAAAAACAACAGCAAAGAAGAGTTTGGTTGTGTTTCATTAATAATGAGGGCAAAAAAAAAAAAAAAATCAATCAACATCTTTTGCCCTCACAAATAATGTGGAAGACTATTTTGTTCATTGTGTGAGACGCGGTGACATGCAGTCGGCGTGGGAAAAGATTGCAAATGTAAGGGCATAGACAGCGCAGGTTATTGCTGCAATCGCTTTAAAAAAAATACGTAGGAATTAGCAGCAAATTTTGCCAGTTTTGTGTACGTTAGCTGACAAATCAAATTGACATATGTCAATCAAAATAGATTGTATGACCTCCTCCTCCTCCTCCTCCTTCTTATTCTTCTTCGATAATTCTCGTGTGATAATAAATGTTTGCCCCTGAAAATCTGACGGCCTCATAGTTCTCCCACAAAACTGACGAGGCTTGATTAGATCTTTACGTCCTCGATGACTCATTTCCGGAAAGTCTTAGCGCTCTTGGGCCGAGGATTCTGGAAGAGATTATTTGTAACGAGCTTCTTGTGGTCACTTTCCCTCCCGGACAAGATGTGTCTTCATTCTGCAGTGTTCTCTTCTCAGACAAAACATCCTTACAGACTCTTCCCTCAAGAAGTCGTTCATAGTTTGTCCCTTGAAGTAATTACGAGTATTTTTCTAAACGCTGATCTAGAGTACTGTGGCTTAAGGTCTTCAGTTTTTGGATATTAATTACGAAAATAGAAAAGAAAATCAAGGCCCTAGAAATGCGGGTGTACAGGAAAAACAATGGCGTGAAGTCTAAAGATAGAAAAGAAAATAATAGGTAACTCTTGATTTAGTTGAAAGTGAAAAGAGAAATAATTTAAAACTTTAGAGCCAGACATTTTAAAATATTTCAGTTACACCAGGGGAAGTAATGCAAAAAATGAAAACCATACTCGAGGGAAAAGTTGAAAGAAAAGTAGCAAGAGAACAGTAGTGATGTGGAGGAGTGGACAGCATAAAGAGGACAACAGCGATATAGAAGAGAGGATAACAGCGGTATAGAAGAGTGGACATCATAAAGGGGACAGTAGGGATATATAAGAGTGGACAGCATAGAGGACAATACAGATATAGAAGACTGGACAACATAAAGAGGACACTAGCGAAATAGAAGAGGAGACAGCATAAAGAGGACAATATCGATATAGAAAATTAGACATCATAAAGAGGACAATAGCGATGTAGAAAAGTAGACACCATAAAGAGGACAATAGCGATATAGAAAAGTAGACATCATAAAGAGGACAATAGAGACGTAAATGAATGGACGGCGTAAAGAGATATGTTGAATTCAAAGTGTGAAAACAAGTATATTGAAGGGTCAAAGCAGCCACTCTGCTGTGGGTGATGGCACATGATGATGATGATGAAGATGATGATGATGATGATGATGATGTAACAACTTTTTTTTAAAGGTACAGAGCCTGTGCAAAACAAACTTAAACGTAGCCCTATCCCTCCAGTGGTTTTGGTTTGTTTTTTTTTTCCTTTTTGTTTTGACTAATGTGACCCACACCACGCCTAGTTTAGTTCCCTTCTCCAGAGGGTGTCAGGCACCCATTTCTACAGCTGATTGAAACGCTCCGGTCGGATTCGAGCCACCAACTTTAACCTGAGAGGCGAATGAACTGACAACCTTTCTGCTCGTGCGCACGGAGTCTGTGGACAGACCATGTTTAGCTCTGGACTGATTGGCTTTACTTTTCCGGGAATCTAATCTGTAGACAGTATAGTTCTACAAATCAGTAGACTGAGGCAATGAGCCGCTACAAATTAGCACAATCCGTGCTCTGTAACTTGTTTTTTTTTTGTGTTCAGACATTAAGTCTACGAGTTCAAACCATTACAGGATTCTTCAGACAATTTTCCTTTCACTTCTGAAAATTAGTCTTAAACAGCGGCTTGTAGTAATCGAGTAAGTGAGAGATGTTGCTACAGCAGCATAAGCAGGAGTAGTAGTAATAGTGATAGTAGTAATAGTAATATTGTTAGCAGAAGTGGTAATAGTAGTAATTGGGATAGTACTAGTAGTAGTGGTGATAGCAGTGGTATTAGTTGCAGCAATCGAGATAGCAGAAGTAATAGTAGTAGTAATAATCGTGATAGTAGTAGTATTAGTAATAGTAATCGTGATAGTAGTAGTAGTAGTAGTAGTAGTAGCAGTAGTAGTAGTAGTAGTGGAAATTAGAGATTATCACATCGAAAGTTGATGCCGCAAGGACCGGTGCGTAGTTGCCTGCGTGTGTATGTGTGTGTGTAAATTTACTACTTTATGTCCATCTTCCATCTCCCCCCCCCCCCTCAACGTGACTATGATAACAACCAATAATACCTGAAGGTCAAAGCTTTCTTCGCTGTCCATGACATACAACATATACATACATGTTAGCCTCACAGCCAAGCTGCTACGTAGACTTCACCTTAGTAAAGGCCAGTCTACGCCGATTATCGCTCATTATCCTGGGCTTCAGTGGCTCAGGTCTGCTGTCGGCGAGTTGAACTTGAAGAACGGTCATGCTCTGCTGCCGGCCTTAGAGATGGGCCTCCTTGCACTCAAGACACTCCCGTACGTGCTCAGCCTTTAACATCAGTGTTGTTCGTAGCGTGTGTTGGATGATAGTGCCAATGGCACATTGACTGAATATAGCTCGATCTTTTCCGAAAAGCTCTGAATGTCTGCCACTTCCTTTAGTTATTTATCTTTCTATGATGGTCTTCGGTGATAGGTACTACTTTAAAAATTCTTTTGTTCATCTCTCTCCTAATTTTGATAGGGTGGCTTTTAAAGTGTCTGCTTTGTCCATTTGTAGGATGCACATGGTTGTTGCTTTGTTTGCCAGCTGATCCGCCATTTTATTACCTTTGATACCGCCATGTCCTGGGCAATATATCCATATTAGGGAGCAGATCTGTGACTCTTTTAGTTTGGCCAACCGCTCGCGACGCATCACCTGGTTTTCGATTGTGTTTTTTCTTTTTTTTTTTTTTAGCAAGCATTGTGAGTCTGATAATTCTATGGCTTGTGATGCTTGCTGGTTTGCTAGCCAGTTTATGGCTCGACTGGTTGTCGGATAGTACTTTGTGGAAGTGCAACAGTTTCTCCACTAGCTTTACTTTGGTAGTTATACTGTCAGAGATAAACACTTCTGTTCTGTAGCAACTCCTAGTATAGCTTTTTCACTCGCTAGTTTGGCTTATTGATTGCATATTTTCTTAAAACCCGATCGGTTGTTCTGAGAACTTTATAATTACCTTTTTTTTTTAAGCACTAGAGGGTTTATAGTGGTTTTGTTCTTTTCAGTGAATTTTCGGCCTCGGGTTCTGTTCTATAGAACATTCTAAAACTCAGCTTATCAATATTTATGGCCTCGGTAATAACTAGTCTGCGGCGTGGAGTCTGCCTGGCAAATAATCTGGAAAAACTTGGAGAAGGGAGTGTGGCAAGAAGTGAAACAAACTTGGAGAAGGGAGTGTGGCAAGAAGTGAAACAAACTGCCAAAAGTAGCTTGGTTAACGTGACCTCTGATGCTCATATACACAGCTCTTCTGTCAGTTTAATTTTTCTGTCCATTGATTCATCTCTCTCTCTCTTTCTCTCCCTCTCTCTCTCGCTCTCTCTTTTCTTCTGGAAGCAGAAATACGAGGCAAATAACAAGGCCCGCAGAAAGGCACCAGCAAGGCAAGCTAGAAGGCAAACAGACAGTCAAGACCCTGTCTCACTTTCGTTCAAATTTTCTGTCTACTTATAGGCTCCCAGTACCTTCATCGAAAAGTAGCAACAACTGGCGCTATCTCATAATCATCATCACTGGTCTTAAGCACAATAGACAACGGACTACAACTGTATACTTTTGAACAACAACAGCAACATCTCGTTTCTTAATGTGTGTATGTTTAGACAATGGCATCAGGCAAGAAATTTCTATCATGCTTTTGACTTGGCACCGTCCTGTGCTGTATCAACAATAGAGAATTAACTTCAACAATCTGCAAGCTCCATGTCTTTCTTGGCGTGCTTGTACAATGGACGCTCTCTCTTTCTCCTAATCATATCTTCTTATTTATTCATCATTTTCTTACGTTTATCGTTCTAATGTAGTCTGGAGATAGATTTGTCTCTCGAATATGATTTTCTATACATTTTAATGCCTTGTGTCCGAGGCTGTTTTACTGTAATTATTTTGTTTCGTTTCGTGTAGCTCGCCTTAGTTTTTCCAATATTCTTTCACGTGTCGTCTTTTGCTATACGAGAAATACATCTCATTATCTCCCCTAAATACATTCGGGGATCATTTATTTTTTGTCTATTATGTTCCTGTTATTGCGTATAGCCTACCTTTACAAGGTTGACAAAACGTTTCCATCTACTTCCAGTTCATTTTCAATCACCCTTTCAGCCATTATTATATTATCGATTAATTGTCAAACGTCATATTCTCTTACTCCTCTCTCTCTCTCTCTCTCTCTCTCTCTCTCTCTCTCTCTGTGTGTGGTGTGTGTGTGTGTGCGCGCACATACAAGTAGACATTGTATGATTTCGGCGGCACTGTTCTTTGACGTTTCATTAAAATGATGGCATTTCCATTAAAATAAAACGGAAACCGGTTAATGAAAGAAAAGATGTAAATATTTTAACACTTCTGTTTTATGAACACATACATTTATTCCAAATTCACGAACACATAACTTTCTTGTAAGTACATGAACACATAACTTTCTTGTAAGTACATGAACACATAACTTTCATGTAAGTACATGAACACATGACTTTCTTGTAAGTACATGAACACATAACTTTCTTATAAGTACATGAACACATAACTTTCTTATAAGTACATGAACACATAACTTTCTTATAAGTACATGAACACATAACTTTCTTATAAATACACGAACACATAACTTTCTTATAAGTACATGAACACATAACTTTCTTATAAATACACGAACACATAACTTTCTTATAAGTACATGAACACATAACTTTCTTATAAATACACGAACACATAACTTTCTTATAAGTACATGAACACATAACTTTCTTATAAATACACGAACACATAACTTTCTTATAAATACACGAACACATAACTTTCTTGTAAATACACGAACACATAACTTTCTTGTAAATACACGAACACATAACTTTCTTGTAAATACACGAACACATAACTTTCTTGTAAATACACGAACACATAACTTTCTTGTAAATACACGAACACATAACTTTCTTGTAAATACACGAACACATAATTTTCTTGTAAGTACACGAACACATAATTTTCTTGTAAGTACATGAACAAATAATTTTCTTGTAAGTACACGAACACATAACTTTCCTGTAAGTACATGAACTCGTAAATTCATTTGTTAAATATTGTAGTTTACTACGTTTGGTACGCGTACAATGTGTATGTATGTGCGTAAATTATGTAAACTGACTATCACTTTTCCTTTATTAAAAAAAAAAAAGGAAAACAGAAAAAAAAAATGAAGAGCTCACGGCTTTTAAGATCTGAAAATCGGAAAAAAAGAAAACTGCCTGCGGACATGTGCTCCACATCTCCTTCCTTGCGAGTCAGATGTGAAGGGAGGAAGAATATAAAACTGTGTGACCGTGAATTTAGACCGCAGCTAAAACAACGCTGCTGTATTCTCCAATGTTGATGATCTCCCCTGGTAGATCCAGAGCATGGCTTCATTTTATGGGTGAATTGCAAGTATTGATGACTTTCTTTGCAGACCCAGGGTACGGGATCAAGGATGAGGTTTGAGGGGTTGGGGGGGGGGGGATTGCAACCAAGCAGAAAATTTTAATGCGAAAAAAGGGAGAGGAAAAAAATCACAAGCAAGTAAAGGTCGATGTTTTTCATGGACAGAAAGAAAAAATATCGGTGGATTCCCTCCGTCGCACCCCCCCCCCCCCCCACACACACAAAAACCCTTTTTTGAACAATATCCGCCCCTGATTCTGTGCTATCAATGCTAAAGAGGGACACTCACCAAATACCATGACAGAAAGATTACAACATGAGAAATGAAATGCTTAAGAAAATATGGTGGATAAGGCTAGAAGGGATCAGATGCCTGGTGAAATAATTCAGCAACTCCTGGGAACAACTCCTGTCTAGGACTGCATCGAGAATAAGAGAATTAAGTGGCTCGGGCATTTGATGCGCATGAATCCAGAACATGAATCTACGCGCGTACAACTTGAAAACATCTGGACTCGTGCCACGTGGACGACCAAGAAGAAAGCGGATAGAAGACACACTGAGGAAACGTAACATGACAGCTACCCAGACCTCTCACCTCTGCCCTGGAGCGATGTCTGAAACTTCCTGCGGCGCTAATGGCAGAAGAAGAAGAAGAAGAAGAAGAAGAAGAAGAATTAAATAAGTTCAGAGACAACTAAAACCGAAAAGACAAATAATGATACAAGTTTTGGAACAATGACACAGGTTTTGAAGCCCAAAGCTAAAGCATTCCGACTGTCATAAAATGCATAATATGTTACCGAAAGCCCCAGGACGCGGGAAATTACATGGCAGGAGGCAAGAAGATCAGTAATGGTTCCGATCTGCGAATAACAAAACATTTTTAAAAAATGAGTAGGAGAGGCCAGCTCAATGTAAACTATCATGGCAAGAGATGGGAAGCTGAAGATTGCGTCACAACCAGCTTTTACCGTGGGAGGAGAGGGCGCGTATAAAGTCAGCTGCCCAATCTGCTCTGTCAGACGTCTTGGCCATCCAGTTAATTTCTCTGTTTCCAATCCCCACAAAGAGATGCCAACAACCGGGGAGATGTCCACGTCTTGTTCAAGGCTAATCGCACCAAACAGACAAACCACAGAAGACGCTAAAGTGGCAAATGTTTACCGCAGTAAAGCTTCTTGTAACTTCGGTGCTGGCCTACTCACATCTCGCCGAGCTGAACCAAGTGTGGCATCTTGTTTTAAGGACGCAGGTGAACTTTACCTAGAGCCGATTACAACGGCCCGTTATGTAATTATCTCAGAACCAGAAAGCTGATTAGTCGGCCAGAAAGGATGAAAAATGCCCGCGAGGTGACACTGATCAAGAAATAATTTGAATCGATTAGTTTCACTGATAATGGACATCATTTTTTTGTTTGTTTGTTATTGTTTTCACTGATTAGGTTAAAAGAAAGAAAAAGGAATTTACACGAAGAGCCCAGATGTAGGCAAGTCACTAATGAAAGTGCAATATGTATAGGCAGTTACGAATGTCCGATTTACGAACAACCCGTAGTTGCGAACGATTTCCGTAAAGTCTATTCGAGCTGCATACAATGGCTCGTAAAAAGAAACTTTGCCGTGCCCATCGAAATATTATATGTCTACAGCGGTTCGTCAGTTCTCTCTCTCTGTGTGTGTGTGTGTGTGTGTGTGTGTGTTTTAAACTTTCTTTTAAGCACAGAAAAGTACACTGCACAATATGTAACGCATAACTAACACGAACCGTACCTAACTGCTCCGACTCAGAGACAAACCAGTGTTATGAACAAATTTAAGAGCGGAGCCAATTTGTAAATCGAGTACTGTCTGTATATATGACAGACTGCGAGAGGTCAGCTTAGTTCTACAATGTTCACAGGTGTATGATTTGACTACACTTCAACGGAAAATATATTACATTTCTCTTCATTAATTAGAGTGCCTTTTTTTTTGCTTGGAGAAAAAGGATGTTATCTATGCATCAAGGACATTTAGCCCTTCTTGCATTACTGTTCATTTCTAATTTTCGTTTTCATTCTTCTTTTATCACATTTTAAAAAAAAATAAAGACTATGGTAATCCAGACTCTCATACTGAAGTCTCACTAACGTTTGATAATCACGAAGAGGATAAAGAGACCAAAGTTTTTCAAAGACAGAATGGATAAAGGGGAGAGAAAGCCAGTTTGCTCTACAGATAACGGCTGCCATTCTTGGCCATGAATTTCTGAATAAAAATGGCCCCCCCACTTTAGCCTTCATCGTAAACAGAGTAAACGAGATGTCAAATGAGAGACTTTAAGTCGGGTCTCGCTCCAGATTTCCGCACCCTGGCATCAACCGTGCTTCCTGTTGAACATCTTCAGCAACTTCCTGGCACCGGCGTCTGTCCTTTTTGAGAGCAGTTGATGAAAGGTGACGCGTCAACATCTTTTAGAACTGTCTGATGAACCCCGAGCTAGAAATCCCCATGGTAAACATCAAACAGTTGTGGTCGTTAATGACGAGGCATTTTTTTTTCTTCCACGCCGAGTCGTTAAACAGGAGAGCCAGTAGTACAGAAGTTGTTAAACAGGAGAGTCACTGTTACAGACGTCGTTGAACAGTGGAGACACTGAAGACAAGAGTCGTTAAATCCAAGAGTCGTTAGTTCAGGTTATAAAAATTTGGTACAAACTCTGTTAATTTTTGTTTCACGTCTTTACCGTTTTCTTTTAGTTTTGTTCCTATCTATCTATCTATCTATCTATCTATCTATCTATCTATCTATCTATCTATCTATCTATCTATCTATCTATCTATCTATCTATCTATCTATCTATCCTTGTCTGTCTGTCTGTCTGTCTGTCTGTCTGTCTGTCTGTCTGTCTGCCTACCTGCCTGTCTGTCTGTATGTATGTATGTCTGTCTGTCTTTGAAAGAGAGCGAATGTCTGATAATGACACGGAAAACGAATAGGAATGTGTGTAACTTCTGTGTCTTGTTTAAATTCTCCAAGAACCAGGACTCCACAGCCACACTAAACACCTAGATTTCTTGTTCCAAACAACCCATTCCCACGAATACCACGAAGAAGAAGGATAGGGTCTTAGTAAGCTCTAGTTCGCTGGTCCAGATAACTGGCCCCGGACAACTAGCTCAAATAAACAGCCCAGATAACTGGCCCCGAACAACTAGCTCAAATAAACAGCCCAGATAACTGGCCCCGGACAACTAGCTCAAATAAACGGCCCAGATAACTGGCCCCGGATAACTAGCTCAAATAAACGGCCCAGATAACTGGCCCCGGATAACTAGCTCAAATAAACGGCCCAGATAACTGTTCAGGCATCGTCTTGGAGCTTGTGGTCAGGTCGAAGTGTGTAGAACAGCACGCAGATCTCAAATTCGACACGAATTCATCATAGAAAGAACAGATACATTTGGCTGCTTCCCTCCATTAAGTTCTAGGAAGACCTCAGCATCCATTATCCTATTTATTGCGGGCCACCTCTAAGACATCAGATAATGGTCGTGGTGAACTATAGCGCATATGCCCAAATGGCAATGCCATAAAATTCCTCGAAGTTTGAAAAACATGGCTGTACGGCAAAGGAATCTACCGATTACATCGGGGAGATTCCAAATATTATATCATTCATAAGTCGCATTAGGTAGAGCAGGTTTTATAAGACGTTCGTTATAATCTCAGAAATTATCTGATGATATTTCTCTGACATTTTTATGAAGGATCTAGCTACAGGCATGCACGTTTATTAACAGCGGATACACGACCTGACAGTTCTTCTAATAGAAGTTTGCCTACACCAGAAAAACACGTCAATGGTTGTGCTGATGCCTCAACTGAGCTGCGAAATGGGCAATACAAATAAGCTGCCAGTAATGAAAAATGGGTTTTGTGTCTTGAAATCTGAGCATGGGTTTCTCTATTTTTCCCCTTTCTTATATCGTGACATCTATTTCTTTCATCATAATGACAACAGGTGTCAGTTCTCTCTTTTCTCAGTAGTAACTCCCTCATATAAAATAAATATTAAATGGTTATATTACTGTACTCTGGAAAAGTCAGAGGGCTATATTATTGTATTCTGTAAAAGTTAAAGGGTTATATTATTGTTCTCTAGAAAGGTTAAAGAGTTATATCATTGTACTCTGGAGCAGTTAAAGGGTTATATCATTGTACTCTGGAGCAGTTAAAGGGTTATTTCACTGTACTCTTGAGCAGTTAAAGGGTTATATTATTGTATTCTGGAAAAGTTAAGGAGTTATATTATTGTACTCTGGAAAAGTTAAGGAGTTATATTATTGTACTCTGGAAAAGTTAAGGAGTTGTATTATTGTATTCTGGAAAAGTTAAGGAGTTATATTATTGTACTCTGGAAAAGTTAAGGAGTTATATTATTGTACTCTGGAAAAGTTAAGGAGTTGTATTATTGTATTCTGGAAAAGTTAAGGAGTTATATTATTGTACTCTGGAAAAGTTAAGGAGTTATATTATTGTACTCTGGAAAAGTTAAGGTGTTATATTATTGTACTCTGGAAAAGTTAAGGAGTTATATTACTCTGGAAAAGTTCACGGGTGTTCCCATCTATTCTTTGAATCTTTGAATATTGTTTCTTTTTTTTTAAAAATCATTAACACTTGGGAGAATCGTGATCGAATAGAAGCCGCTGCTTAATATATATTGCTGAATATCCATGTTTGTCTAAGTTTCCTGTTGAATATCCATGTTTGTCTAAATTTATTGTTGAATATCCATGTTTGTCTAAGTCTCTTGTTGAATATCCATGTTTGTGGGTCACAGAATAGCTCAGAGTAGACTTACATGTAACAATCAACTCCAGTTTAGATTTCATTATTTGTTTGGAAGTGTAGATACCTATTGCTCAGATGAATGCACGAAGGAGACATTTAATGTTTCTTATTGATTTCGATTTGTTATTTTTCTAATATTCTCTGATAAATATCCGAGATATATGACATATTTTTTTTTACTTGCTAGATCTCTCGCCAATTATTTTATATATTTAGATTTATAAACGCCGTGTTTTTGTAGTGAGTATGGCGTATAACAGAGCTTCCATATTTAGTTCCTGTAGTAAGGCTACGCCTACTGTTGCGTAAGACTGGGCCTACTGCTACGTAAATTTGCACCTATTGTTACATAAGACTGGACATATTGTTACGCAAGACTACGCCTATTGTAACTGTAAATAGTGTCGTGGTAGCATAGTCGGAAGCAAGCTGCAGTCCATTTCTTTTCCTCACGAGCAAAGACTGTTTCTACCTTGCTCCTACTTTCTTTATCATTTCACTAGTCCTTTTCGGTGGCTTTACTGCAGCGACGATGAAGTATTGGCAGGAAAACAACCCAAAAAAATGCTATTTTGAAGAAAGATTTGGTTCCTAGAACGACAAAGGGGGGGGGGAACAAATGAAAAGTTTCGAGAGAGTCAGCAAAGTAACAAAAAAACGAAGTAAAGCCTCTCTTTGGTCCGTGTCAGTCAGGCGTTGGTTGTCATTGGTTTCTATAACCACTTGGCCGTTGCTCTTTCCGTGAGATGTGTGTTGGACCCTGCTCTGTACCATTCTTTTAGTCCGTCATGTGTCTTCCTCTGTCCTCTTGCCCCTCCAGTTTTCCTGTTGTCACTACGTGTTCCAGTCTGCTTCGTCTCAGAGCTCGTCCTACAAGTCTGGATTGTTGTGTTCTGAATTTCTCTCGTCTGCCCAGCCCCACCTAAAGTCTCTTCATTTGTTTTCCTGACTGTCTTAGGAGCCACATCTCCTTCCCTTGCAGCAGACTGTGAGTGCTACTGGTCAAATGAAATGAATTAAAATAATTAAAATCAAGATGAAATAAAATTTAAAAATATTCCCCGACACATCTTGAGATGAAATAAATTAGAAAACACGAGAACCACTCCCAACACATCTTGAGATGAAATAAATTAGAAAACACGAGAACCACTCCCGACACATCTTGAGATGAAATAAATTAGAAAACATGAGAACCACTCCCGACACATCTTGAGATGAAATAAATTAGAAAACACGAGAACCACTCCCGACACATCTTGAGATGAAATAAATTAGAAAACACGAGAACCACTCCCGACACATCTTGAGATGAAATAAATTAGAAAACACGAGAACCACTGAAAGTCTTAAGGCGAAAAGGAAACGGATGGAGGTGTATAACCTCTGAAATAAAAATAATTAAAAAAAGAAATCTGAATGGGCTGGTCAGTTGGTACCAGAAAGGAAAAGCAACTGATCTAATTAGAAATGCTAAGGACAGTACAAAAAGGACAGAAGTTTATCTCCGTAGTTCCTTGTAACGGCATCTAAATGAGCTGTACACGTCTAAGGAAGACTAATGATTCTGATGTCGTCTTGGACTATATAGCTGAAAAAGATGATGATCTGCAGTTTCAGATGAAAATTCACATAATGGGCATGCAGGAGAATCACGTGATCGGAATCTACTGAAGTGAATGTAAAGGTGCGTGTGTGTGTGTAGTTGCTTGAACAGTTAAGCTTGATTTATGAATTCTTGTTCATTTTATTTGGTTAGTTTTGGTTTACAGCTGGAAATCCCCTGGGCCAGAAGTGAGAAAGGGCTCACGAAAGTAATGAAAACGATAGTTCAAAATCAGTTAATATACAGTACAGAATCAATGCACAAACAGTACAGAGTCAATGTAAATCCCAAATCAGCAAAAAACACTACAGAATCATCGTAAAGGTCTCTTACTTCTAGGCTTAAGGACTTAGACCGTATTTTATGAAAACAATTTCATACAAAAGGTGCAAGAAATTCAGCTTAAACACAAGTAGGGGAGACTATACAGGAAACTCACCTACAAGGAGAACGAAACAGCTCCACAACTCCCTGGATCACCGGTGAATATCACTATCTCCCATCCCCTCTCTGACAGACAGGCGTTTCAACACTTTAAACCCCTTTCATTCCAACGATACTACACCCCTCCTCCCCCTCTCCCCCCCCCTCCACCAGGGGTCATAACTCCCCAGAGTTGGTGTTTTCATTACTCCTAAAATATGACTTCTGAGAAGCAAATCAGTGATCCCATGGCCGAACTATGTCTGCTCCATGGAGAGGGGGAAAAAAAAAACTATTTACAAGCAAAATGTAATTACATTTTCCTTCAAAGGGATCAGATTAAATATTAATGAGAAACCAGTACTTGGCCACACCATGTTTCCCGGCTGTGTATGCGAGAAATAGCTTGGGTGTATAGAAGACAGACAGACAGCATGCTGTGATGTAGGGAGGACAGACAGATAGCATACTGTGATGTTTGGAGGACAGATAGATTGTACGCTGTCATGACAAACAGATAATATGCTATGAAATAAGAGCTGAGTGTAGTTTTATTTTGGGGATGTGTATTAAAATTTCTGGTTGAAGATAACTGCTTATATTCAGACAGTTTTCGAAATGTACTATTCTCTCTCTGCCTTCTTTTATCCCAACACATATCCCATTAAGACTTATCATTCCAAAGTCTATCACTGTTTTTTTTTCAATCCAGATTCAATCAGTTTCTGTGTTTGCGTTTAAGATCAGTCACTTTGTCTGTTCAAGTTCCATCAGTTTCCGTCTTCACATTTAAGACCAGTCACTTTGTCTGTTCAGATTAAAACCCAATCACTTTTTATGTTCAAATCTAATCACTATCTCTATTCAAATCCAGTCACTTTCTATATTCAAATACAGATTCAGTTATTATTTCTTTACTCAAATTCAGCTTCTTTCTTTTTAAATTTAAATCCAGTTTCAGTCACTTTCTAATCAAATCCAGATTTAGTCATTTTCTTCGTTTTAATCCAGTAATAGTCACATTCTTAACTCAGATGTAGGTAGTTCCAGTCACCTTCTACAGTCATGTGGGTAAACCTCTTATGCCAGGGAGGCACGGAGGGCATAAGGTGCTAGTGCCCTTCTTTTCCTTGACCTGTCGACGGTCAGCATCAGGCTTGGCCGCACCTCCTTCCTCAGCTTCAGACGTCACGTGCCCATTTCTACATCTCTATGGCTGAGGCGCTTTCGGCCGAATTCGAGCCACCCGCCCTCGTCGTGACAGGCTGGTGCCCTAGCCAGGTGAGCACTCAGGTAATGTTTCGGCTATTCCTCATACCCCCCCCCCCCCTTCCAACCCCCAGACCGGGTACAATGTTCTAGAAGTATGACGGGTTTTCTTGTATTTAAACCACAGCGCATTACACGTGCGAGTAAACTGTTAAACTTGTGTTGATAAACCATTTATAAGATGAGCGATAAGGGAAAGAAAAAAAGGGACGCTAACCGATGACCATTTAGGAAAGATGTGGAGCAGCTAAAACAACAGTACGGGACATAGTTGGGCGGTTTGACAAAACCTGGCTGGGGACAGTGAGAAAAGAAGAGGGAACTGTTGCTGCTTTGCTAGGCAGTGACTGCTGGGTCAATCACCATCCGTGGATGGATGGATGGATGGATGGATGGATGGATGGATGCATAGATGGATAACAATATATGTTTGCACTTGTTGTTTCTATATACTGATAGACTGAAGTGTTCTCTGACTATAACAAATAGATGTTCTGGTATAAATATTGATCTATGAAGAAATTCAAATTGATACTGTCTTATAATTCTTCTGGTTAATATAGTCTCTTGATTCCGTCACTTGTCTCAGTGATATTGCTGCATTATAACGCAGAATATTTCCGAATGATTATAGTACTGAAGGTTTGGAGATGTTCTTTGTTCTATGCGGAGGTTATCTTCACACACAACCTGATTTCTGCGCGCGATTATAGGTTTCACAGATGTTACAACATTCACTTGACCAAGTCCGCTGAAAGGTTCCCTGAATCCATTTAATTCTGACAAATAAGGTCACAGATGTATTGTTGACAACATCGCTTGGAATAAGATGCAATAAGACATAGAGTTCATTGGCTTCGTTGTTGAATCACTATACACAAAGTGTGGGTTCCCGTTTTCTTTCAACTGCTTTCTCGGTAATCCTGATCTGCCATTCGAAACTCGTCTTATGAGTCCTAGCCCGACAGCTTAGTGGTGTCGAATGTCCACCCCTTCAACGTCCAGTCCAAATGGTCTATCACTAGGGTCGTGGGAATCAGTCTTCTACCTTGTTCTCTAAGCTTCTTACTTAACTTCTCTCTTCTTATTTAATGTTAACCTTTATAACTAACATACATGCATAATTATATTCATAATTCTAAGTTACAATGGATGGATGGATGGATGGATGGATGGATGGATGGATGGATGGATGGATGGATGGATGGATGGATGGATGGATCTAAGGACTGTTATTTCCGGCGGTGGAGTGGAAGATACGCTCTCCACTCCAATGGCGTGCGTCTCAAATAGCCTCTGACAGTCAAGTCCAGCTCCTGGCCTTCTCGTGGCAGAACTGTTCAAACTGACAGGAGACGGGGCGAAGGCGAATATCTGGCACCTGAAAGCCAGACGCTTCGGGTAGATGAGAGTCATGTTTGGTAGCTCATTTACCGCTGCTGGCGAGATTCTTCAGCTGCCGTGCGTGGAGTGGGGCTCCTCCCGGCTAGTGAAGAAAGGTGCAGATGGGGTTGCCGTGCGGCACCACTGTGGAAAAGGTGAAAGAAAGGAATAAGCGAAGTAAACAGTAGTCAAATCACGGAACCTCTGGTCTGTTGTCGGCCAAGTCATAAGTGCACTCATATCGGCAAAATGCCTGAACCATCTTAACCCAGAGGTTAAGACACTGCTGATGAGATTTTCGGATGCCGCGCGTGGAGTGAATCTCCTCCCGGCCAAGGAAGAAAATGTTGAAAAGCAATCAGGGTTGCTGTGTGGCGCCGATGTGAAAAGCTGACGGAAAGGATAAAGTGAAGCTTAATCGGTATGTCCAGTAGTATCGTCGCGAGAGTTACTCATACCACGGCGCCTCTGCTCTAGAGGTCTGCCACGTCCGAAATACACCCACACTGGTGAAATATGCCTAAACCGGCTTACACCAGGGGTGAATCTTGATGGCTACGCATGTCACGGTACCTCTGCTCTAGAGGTCGGTCACGTCCTAAACACGCCCACACTGGGATAATATGCCTAAACCAGCTCAACACAGGGGTGGAAGTCACTAGTGGTAAAGATTCATCCTCCTGGACAAAAGCTCCATCCTGCTCACAGCTAGAAAAGGTAGCGGCCACGACCAAAAAATACTGAAGTCGGAGACACTGGACCAGGGCAGTCTAGATAGGCAACCATCTCTCACTCGGCGAGGATGTATGCGTATCCTAATCACGCTGAGGTTTTCCGGTGAGAAAATCCAACACTGGACTGGATGGGCAACCACCTCTAACCCAGCGGGAAAATGCTGATATCCAAAACACGTCGAGGTTTTCCGGTGAGAAAGTCCAACTCTAGATTAAACTGATGCAACGAAAACCACGGTGTCACGCAATCCCGCTTCTGAGACCCACCAAGAATACAGGCTCAAGCCCTGCGATACTCTGAACCTCTTGTGGTCCTCTCGGGGATCTCGTGTGGTCCTTTTGGGGACCACAGGGGAATCATGGGACCTATCGAAGACCACAGGTGTAAATTCAGTAGGATCACAGGGCGGTCTTGGTGGTAGAAGCGAACGAAGAAGAAGAAGAAGATGGATGGATGGATGGATGGATGGATGGATGGATGGATGGATGGATGGATGGATGGACAAATATAAAGTGAAGCAAAATGAAAACGTTTCACTGCCTTCTTTATTTCAACAATAAAAAACAAACCGCCAAACTTTAATTGTAGTGCAGATAATGTTTTTACTAACATTTATAATATTCAACAAAAATCTTAACATACCCACGCGGCCATAACTCAGGACCCAGGGACGTATTCCACTCCTGCGGCTTGGACGTCCAGCCAACAGATCACCCTGCCACCGAGCGGCAGGATAATTAATTAGTTCCCCATCCCAGATTCCCCCGGGGTGTATAGGTCAGTCAGCGGAAGCTGACCTCGTTCTCACATCACCACTCCCTGCAATCCACATTCCCAAGCGCCAACTTCAGCGCGCTTTCACTTCCTGTCACGGAGCTTCTGCTATATGTACATCCCCGGCTTTTCATTTCTTTCACCGTTTTTTTTTTTTTGTCGTTTTCCCCCCTCTGTGATGGCTTTCAGGCAAGTATTTCTAGATCTATCTGTCCGTATGTCGGTCTGTCCTGTCTGCTCATTAGAAACCCAGACGTGTAAATGAAATTACCTGCATCCTGGTATAATGAAAGGATGATTTCACTTCATGATCTCGGAAAGTCTGCACTTAAAGGTTATAACTCTTTATTTTATTTACCTTTTATTTACAGATTTACGTCCATTTCTTATTACACAATGTCTGTTACACAAAGATCTTTGAAGATGAAATGCGCTAACATTTAATGGCAAAAACCATAAAATGAAATCAGAAAATCGTTTTGTTAAATGAAGCATTGAAGCGTTTGCTGTAATAATTCTAAAAGAATTTTCAGTGAAATGTCAGAAATGTAATCGGGCCAGTACGATACTTCTGCCGCGGCAGACCGTATAGGTATTGAATTAACCCAGAGAATGACATCGCAGAATTGTGAGACAATGGTGCTGGTTATTTCACCAAGGAGTAATCGGTCTGTACCACTGAGGGTTAATTATGCCCTGACATGGTAACTTCGTGAAATTGTGAAATAGTTTCAGGAAGTACAAACTTCCCTTGAGAATGAAGATATTAAAAAATCAGAAAGCAGGAACTGTACTGAGTGAACTAATGGATGAATGACTGAATGTTTGTATTGCAGAGAAGAAGAGGAAGGTACTGGAAGACCGAGAGAGGAGAAAAAGAGAGAGAGAGAGAGAGAAGGAGCTAGCTAGACGTCTTGACCAGATTTTGCGTGAAAAGAGAAAAAAGGACTGATCTGGTTGGACAAGGCGGAGGCGGCTAGACTGAGAAGTAAGAAACAGAAATGACAGAGTAAGAACGAGGTAAACACATACATACACACACAGAGGGAAAGAGAGAGCGTGAAAGAGAAAAAAATAGACACAGAGGGAAGGAGAAAGTGAGAGACAAAATAGAGCGAGGCATACAGTAGGAAATAGAAAGAGAACGAAAGTGAGACATAGGGAGAAAATAAAAGATAAGGAAAGAAAGTGAGAGAGAGAGAGAGACAGACAGACAGACAGACAGACAGATCGAAAAATAGACTAAAAAAGACAAAGAAAGAGAGACTGACAGACAGACATTCAAAGAATGAATGAA
Organism: Achatina immaculata; assembly: GCA_009760885.1. Classification (NCBI taxonomy): domain Eukaryota; kingdom Metazoa; phylum Mollusca; class Gastropoda; order Stylommatophora; family Achatinidae; genus Lissachatina; species Lissachatina immaculata. The sequence goes on from CM019694.1 coordinate 22,738,196, forward strand.
TGAATAATCTTTATTTTTCAAGGGTAAAGAATTGGGCACGCAGGCCCGTCTTACATTCTGCCCTTCATCACTCCATCTTTCATTCTTCCCACAAACTTGATTTAGTACAAATATACAAATTAAATTATGAAAAAACATATCAAAAGAATGTAAGATTTAACTAACACATTCAAAGTAAAAGAGAAGAAGTAATTAACCTAATAAAATAGCACTCACGCACACATACATACGCAGACATATACATAAACAAAAATACATTGTAAATACAGATCTTCTAACATATGTTTTTTTTAACAGACATTAAAATAATTTCTAACAATATCTAACAAGTTGCTTTTCTAACTATGTCATTTTAGTACTTGATGGTTGGCGAGTCACGTGTTGAGAGAGTGCTGGTTATTTTATGGAGCCATATAATTACAAGCAAGTAAATAATGAAACAGGTTTGAGTTAAAGGATGAAGTATTACCAATGGATTTTAAATGGTAGGGGAGGGTGTTCCAGGGCTATACTGCAGAGTATGCAAGGCTTTTCTTGTACAGATCAATCCTGGGTTTAGGAAGAAGAGAGTTTTTTAAACGCTGGTTATGTTTAGTATTATATGTAAACAGTGACCACAAGTAAGGCGGAGCATTGTGCGACAGAATTCTGTGAACAAACTTAACTTTGTTAAAAATGATTCTATTTTTGAGGGGTAGAATTTTGAGTTGTTTGTGTTGATCTACAGTCTGTACTGGGTGTTTGTCACAAATCAGATTTAATGCTCGCTTGTGAAGTGAGTGGAGCCTTTTTGTGTTTGAGACTGAGCATCCATCCCAGATTGTGGAACAGTAATCTAAGTGTGTTTGTATGTGTAATATGTAGTATATCTTTCTTGTGTCTTTGTCGATAAAGTGTTTAATTTTGGCTAATTGATAAACTTTCTGTGCAATCAAGTTTGATAGGTTATGTATGTGAGAATTCCAAGTTAAATGCTGATCAATGATGAGTTCAAGGGTTTTATGTTCATGAACATTTTCTATTGCCTTAGTCCCAGCACAAAGCTGTAGTGAAGTTTTATTTGCATTTTGCAACAAGAGAGAGAGAGAGAGAGAGAGAGAGAGAGAGAGATGGGGTGGGGGGGGGCGGGGGTGGAAGGTCCACAGAGTATAAACAACTAGAAATGGCATTTGTAAGAACTGCTATATTTTGTGACTGATTTAGAAGCACCAAAGCACTGACTTAGCATATCATGTTGAGAGATTTCATTACCCTAGATAGGCACTGAAACAAATAATTTACCAAGCATTTCTTACCTACGAGCCTAAAGTAGCCTCATTTATTACACTAGATATAAAGTGCTATGATATTTATATGATGCGCAAGCTGTCAACGAGGAACTTTTTTTGTTGTTCAAATGGGAGTGTCATCGCCTTGTGTTGTGTGTGCAGCTCTCTCGTGACCTTGTGTTGCGTGTGCAGCTCTCTCGTGACCTTGTGTTGTGTGTGCAGCTCTCTCGTGACCTTGTGTTTTGTGTTCAGCTCTCTCGTGACCTTGTGTTGTGTGTGCAGCTCTCTCGTGACCTTCCTAGTTACTCGTTCCAATAAAAGATTCGGTTTTGCAGTCTTTGTCATTTCTAGACGCTTTTTAAACAATCTTGTTTAACCTCCTATGATGCGGAAAGGTTCTCGAAGTTTCATTAACTTCTTTATTTTTGTTCCTAAAGTAGTCTGTCTTATATAATGTTCTTGTATTTTTCCTTCTGTTCTGTTGCACAAACATGTACTTGTAGTGTTGTAGAGTAATTTATCCTTGGCAATTTTTCTCTTCGGTTTTTTTCTTTCAATTTGCTTCTTCTATAAGTAATTTATTTGCTTCTGTACACTGTAAGTATAGCCAAGCCTGCTAGATTAATCTAAAGCGGAATCTTTCTGTGCCTTGTAATCTTTCTGTTTTACCAAGTAAAAGAGTGTGAACAGTTGCCTTTTCTAACGTTCCATGATCCTATAATAATGGTGGTACGTTAGAAAGGGCAACTGTTCACACTCTTTTACTTGGTAAAACAAACTCTACGGAAATCCACATCCAGCACTACAAGGCAAGCCCTAACATGGAACCCACAGGGTAAAAGGAGGAGAGGGAGACCAAGGAACTCCTGGCGCCGAAGTCTGGACACGGACATCAAAATAATGAACCAGACATGGAGACAGTTGGAAAGAGTGGCCCAGGACCGAACTGCCTGGCGAGCTCTTGTTGGTGGCCTATGCTCCAAGAGGGGTCAGAGGCATAGATAGATAGATAGATAGATAGATAGATAGATAGATAGATAGATAGATAGATTAGATAGATAGATAGATAGATAGATAGATAGATAGATAGATAGATAGATAGATAGATAGATAGATAGATAGATAGATAGATAGATAGATAGATAGATAGATAGATAGATAGATAGATAGATGCCTTTTACAGTTACGGTATAACTAAATGTAATTGATAAGTAACACGAGTAACAAATACTTGACGGCAAAACGTTACTTTGTTAAACATTTATTAACAACGTTCAACCCAGGTGAGGGGGGGGGACAACAACAACAAAAGGGAGGTAACATGAATGACTGAACAGTCACATGGGTTCAGCAGTCTAATCAGTCAAACAACAGCACTAACAGTGAAACGTTGGTGTACACAAATAGCCAAAGTCAGCAGTTACCAAAATTCTTCAGCAAATTTAATATGAGAAACAATGAGGACGAAATCCTGATGAATGAGAGAAGATGAATTATCAATGCACGGCATGAGAAATCAACAATACAGTAATACACAAAGCATTCCACGAATTTGCCTTCGCGACAAGAATGTACACTTACACCCCCACCCCCACACTCCCCCCCCCCAAATGACTTACAAACCTCACATTGAGAATTTATCCAAAACCGATAAAAACTTCATGCAACAGAACATCTAACAATCTATCATCTGTGTCCTAAAAAGGACAAGCTAACAACTATTCTTACATTCTAATAATGCTACAGTTCCAAACACCATAAGCTGACACACGCCTAGACGAACGACTAACACGTCTGCTCTCTCGCACGGGTCCCGAAGTTCTGCTTTCAAATTCCAAAATTCTCGTGAAGCACACACGAGCAACGAATCACAATGCGGACTTTCTGTAAGTCCGAGGCTAGTCGAACATTGACATTCACTCTGTCATGAAGAATGACACATTTCAAAACCTTTTTATGTCCCTTATACTGGAACAAATCGGACCTATGAAAGATGCATCTTACCAAAAACAACCATCATTAGAATTACACCGATTCTCTATTTCGTGGTGAGTCTCTTTCTAATAGCATCACAAGACACGAAATATAAAAATTCAATGGTTTTATTATCTGTCACGCTGCAATCGTTGCTCCAGCAGACTTCTGTAACAAAACAACTGGAGGGCAAAGTGCACTACCAAAGCCAACTGTACTCTTACTCTATACAAAGATAAATAAGACCAAACCCGGGCCGCGGATAAAGAGTACTAAAGGAGATCTGTGCGGCCCGAATGAAGAACTGTTGACGATGAGATTCATGAAGGCAACTCGTCTCTTTGTTTAGATGGGTGAATATATGAACGTGAAGAAGAAGAAGAAGAAGGAGAAGGAGGAAGAAGAAGAAGAAAGGAGAAGAAGATAACAGAATATCGCGAAGAAACATATTGTAAGTTCATATATAAATACTAGTTTTAAAAAGTGAAAAATGGACTCATAAAATTCCTCTGTGAGAAGACGAGTATGCTCTCTGATTTGAAAATGTAAACGAAAGAAATACAAAGCTCTGCCACAAAGCAACAATTAATAAAAATGTAATATACCCGCCAGACTTGGACCCGAACACTCGCTGACGTCCATGAAGATTTTTCTTCTCCTTTCTTATAAAGCTGCCACATGGTGCTGGTGCATTGTCGTGGCGTGGCAGACCATTTGGCAGCTTGCGTACCCTGACCGCCCCCATAACTATACTAGCAGGAGTTCTGCTCCTGGCAGGTTCAACCAAGCTATGATGGTCTGCGAGGGTAGGGGTCTGACAAAACTAGCACTCCGGTCCTCCACGATGGGGGATGGGAGCATGGGCCCAGCGACCCTATCCCTTGTAAAAAGACTAGTGTTATGAAACAAGAAAGCTTCGAAATCGGACAGTAAAGCTCTCGGAGTGGACAACTGGCAAGAGAAGACTAAGAGCAGAGAGGAATGGAGACAAGTCTTGTCTGTAGCAGTGAGCCACAAAGGCTGGGGAAGCTGAATGAAGGATTTTTATGAGGAAAACAAGATGGCGACATATAAAGATATATCTGAAGCGACGAAAGAAAAAAAAAATCAAGCAATGTCTCCCCTTAAAACCACAATATTTCTTATAATTTGTATTACAAGAAGAATGGAATTTTAAAAAAATTGTTGTTGACAAAATTATAACATTGAACAAAATATTCTATGAAACTTCTGTAATGACATTCAGATAGGCTTCCACGCAGGTTTATCCTCCCTTCTTGCGTTCAGCACAACACACCCCGGCTAGGATTTCCCGCAGCTGTTTTCACGTAAGCGCTGTTTTATCTGTTTCTGTTGCCATTTATTCGTAGGACGACTAAAGGAAGATAATGTGGCTGACATAATGTGGCTGACATAATGTGGCTGACATAATGTGGCTGACATAATGTGGCTGACATTACTTTAAACGACTCCCTCACCAGGACTCTGAAAACGGTTGCCGGAGGTACTCAACAACGACAAATATTTCTTTCCTCTCCGTCTGTTCTACAAGCCAATTAATGACAACAGTTTCGTTATACGGCACCGGCAGAAATATTTTCTGACAAAGAAACAGCAGGATAAAGGATATTTTCCGAATAATGAAGCTATTCATGAAAATAATGAAGCTTAAAGGATGTAAGCTAACGAGAACCAGTCAGCAGAAAACAAGCACAAATACAAAGTGATTATGAAATGAGAAAACGGGTTTTTTTTTTTCAAATTCACCGTTACATAACACAAACTGCCGGAGGCGTCTCATTATTTAGGTTGCTCTAGGCATCGCTTATTATTATTATTATTATTATTTTGGAGATAGAGGACAATTGGGAGGGAGGTGGATAGCGAAAATAAAATGGAGAAGACAGTAAGAGCGAATGTGACTATGAGTGAGATGGAACAGTTAACAAACCTAGCGGGTCAATGAAGTGTTCTTGCAAACTGAGCCTTGCTATTCTTCAGCCTAGAAAACATGAGACGGGATCCACAGGGTTCCAAGTGGTGGCGAAGCTTCATGAGAAGCGTGGTTCTTGGGTTCTCTCTGGGAATTTTAAGGAAGGAAAGACGATTCTTAGGTTCTCTCTGGGAATTTTAAGGAAGGAAAGACGATTCTTGGGTTCTCTCTGGGAATTTTAAGGAAGGAAAGACGATTCTTGGGTTCTCTCTGGGAATTTTAAGGAAGGAAAGACGATTCTTAGGTTCTCTCTAGGAATATTAAGGAAGGAAAGGCGATTCCTGGTTTCTCTCTACGAATTTTAACGAAGGAAGGGCGATTCTTAGGTTCTCTCTAGAAATTTTAAGGAAGGAAAGGCGATTCTTATGTTCTCTTTAGGAATTTTAAGGAAGGAAATGCGATTCTTATATGTTCTCTTTAGGAATTTTAAGGAAGGAAATGCGATTCTTATGTTCTCTTTAGGAATTTTAAGGAAGGAAAGGCGATTCTTATGTTCTCTTTAAGAATTTTAACGAAGGAAAGGCGATTCTTAGGTTCTCTTCAGGAATTTTAAAGAAGGAAAGGCGATTTTTATGTTCTCTTTAAGAATTTTAACGAAGGAAAGGCGATTCTTAGGTTCTCTCTAGGAAATTTAAAGAAGGAAAGGCGATTCTTAGGTTCTCTCTAGGAAATTTAAAGAAGGAAAGGCGATTCTTAGGTTCTCTCTAGGAAATTTAAAGAAGGAAAGGCGATTCTTAGGTTCTCTCTAGGAAATTTAAAGAAGGAAAGGCGATTCTTAGGTTCTCTTTAGGCATTTTAACGAAGAAAAGACGATTAATCCGTATCACACTTGACGGTTTTTTTTTTTAAATTTAAGATCTCCACAACGGTTCTCGGTTGCCTAACAATGGCTCTTCTCGCTTGTGTGTTTCTATGTTACACTCTGGAAGAAGAAGAAGAAGAGGATGAACCAGGGTGAGAGAATGTTTACCAGGGCTAACGAACCAGGACTGAGCAAGACTCAGTCTCAACCCATCCACCTGGGGCAGGTGCTCCCGACAGAATGTCTAGCCCTGGGTAACGGGGTAGAGATCAGTCTGATCCCTGGGGTAGCAGAGTCAATTGAACATCTCAGAGTTATGGTCTTTGCAAGTCATCGTAATCCACTCTGAATCCCGTGTTCCACTCTCATTTCTGTGTTCCACTCTCAATCCTGTGTTCCGCTCTTAACCCTGTGTTCTACTCTCAGTCCTGTGTTCCGCTTTCAATCCTATGTTCCACTCTCAATCCTGTGTTCCGCTCTTAACCGTGTTTTCTACTCTCAGTCCTGTGTTCCGCTTTCAATCCTATGTTCCACTCTCAATCCTGTGTTCCGCTCTTAACCGTGTTTTCTACTCTCAGTCCTGTGTTCCGCTTTCAATCCTATGTTCCACTCTCAATCCTGCGTTCCGCTCTTAACCCTGTGCTCTACTCTCAGTCCTGTGTTCCATTCTCAATCCCGTGTTTCATTCTCAACCCCATGTTCCACTCTCAATCCTGTTTTCCATTCTCAATCATGTGTTCCATTCTCAGTCATGTGTTCTCTCAATCCTGTGTTCCATTCTCAATCCTGTTTTCCACTCTCAGTCATGTGTTCTCTCAATCCTGTGTTCCATTCTCAATCCTGTTTTCCACTCTCAATCCTGTGCTCCACTCTTATTCCGCTGTAAAGAACAATCTGCTGTCAGTTCAAGAGAGATTAAAGAGAAAAAAAACCTACAAGAACATGCTGATCAACATGTCGCTGTTTCCTGTATTGTGGTCATCAAAATGATACCTTATAGTATATATGTGACAAAAAAGGGTTAAATTTTGAACACATATACGATATTGGTGTCATTATAGTATAACATCGTGATCGTAGTAATGGTATGTCCTAGCTAATTTAGACCTTAGGTACCAGCTACCACTGGGAAGAATGGACATTTCTTTATTGACGTCAATGCTGAGGAGTCAGGGCCAGGCAAGATTCTGTCGAGGGCCTTCCTAGACACAAGAAACAGGCTGGGATCGATGGTGTTCCTGGCTATGGTACGGCCTTTCATGAAGTCAGACAATGGCAGTTGTTTCTCACAACCAATACCAGTCCTCCGTAGCTAAATCACTAAAGACGCACTTCAAAGTTCAGTGCCAAATCAATCCCGGGACGAAAAAAGCAACAACTCACAAGACCTCTGGGAGTCATGACCCAGAGGGGCCCACCTCCCCCCCCCCCCTCCTTAGAGTGTCAGGAGTTTAATAGGGCCGAAACACTTGCCTGAGAAGGGGGGAGGGGAGGTACTTTCTCTGATGATCTAAAGGAGTTGTGTTGTTGTTCCGCTCTCTATAGTAGAGAGTTTCCTGCATGAAGTCAGACAATGCAGCTCGCTAGAAGGGCAACTGTTCATCTTTTCCGCACGACCATAGATGTATAAAGAGAGTTAAAGCGCCCGGTTATGGCAACTATTTTTCGCTAGAGCGGCAACCATTTTCGCCGCTAGAAAGAAAAGTCAACAAATTTTGAAAAACAAAAACATGGATTTGAGTCAGCACACACAATCAGTCAGTTTAGTGCACACAACCAGTCAGTCACTAGTACACACAACCAGTCAGTCACATGTACACGCTATCACAACCAGTCACAAGTACACACTTTCACAACCAGTCACAAGTACGCACTTTCACAAGCAGTCACAAGTACACACTACCACAAGCAGTCACAAGTACACACTACCACAAGCAGTCACAAGTACACACTATCAAAGCCAGTCATAAGTACACACTCTCACAACCAGTCACAAGTACACACTCTCACAACCAGTCACAAGTACACACTATCACAACCAGTTACAAGTACACACTATCACAACCAGTTACAAGTACACACTATCACAACCAGTTACAAGTACACACTATCACAGGCAGATGCAGTGTCAGTCTGTTCTACCCCCTAGACAAGGGTAAACTACCTGCATGGCGTTTAACAAAGAAACTAATGTAAACAGAACACCGTACCCCTCAATTTTTTTTTTATAAACAGGAAACAACGAAGCCTTCGTACGGCAAAGTAAGAGAACACAGTTTTGTAGGATTAGACCTCGAAAAAATCGTAGATAAAACACTTTAGTGAGATGTGAGAGAAAGAAAAATCAGAAGAGAAATACCTGGGATTCGAACACGGACGGGTAGCCGGCAAAGTTGGTCTCGTACGCCTGTTCTTTCGTGGCTAGATGGCTGCTCGTCCTATCGGAGTCCGTGTTCGAACCCCGGGTATTTCCCTTGTGGGTTTTTCTTTCTTCCTCTCACGTCTCACTAAAGTGTTCTGTCTATGATTTTTTTCGAGGTCTAATCCTACAAAACTGTGCTCTCTTATTTTACCGTGCCCCCTCAGTGATCACTACAGCGTCACTCTTAAGTTCTGTGCTATAGGCGCTGTCTGGTTAGTCAGTCTGTGGCATAGGTTCTGATGACACCACATCACTTAGTTCCCACACTTCTCCATTTTCAAGCAACAACTACGGAGAGAGCTATCAGACTAAACTTTAATGTGGAATTTTTTTTGAACGTCGTCCATTTTTTTCCCCCTGAAACTGGTAACAGTTTAACCGAATTCTTATCCATGAATTCAGCTGAAAGCAGACTAAATAACTATTTATAACCAGACATATAAACTATTTAAAGAAAAAAAATAGACTCCTATTTGCAGTGTCAGCAGTGATCAAGAAATCGAGAAAACACACACAAACTTCGGTATAGTGAAGTACCGCCTTCTTAGGAAGTCTTTAAGTGTTTTTCATTAGTATAAACTGCCTGCTTCAGGTTTGGAGAACGGTGGAAAGATTAAGCCCCAGTATTTCATGGCTGAAAGGCAAGGGGCAAGTAACCGCACTTCAGACGCGTCACTTTAGGGCACAATTACGGCGTTTTGCTCCGGCACGCATTACGTGTTTAGGCAATAATTAGAGGCCATTTGGTAATGCTATAGCTGGACATTTAGGTATATTTGTCTGTCTGTTCATCCATGTCGTATCGGAGATCTGAACTATGAGGGGAGGGGGGAGGGCATCGAGGAGGGAGGGGAGGGGAAGGAGAATGGTAAGGGGTGGGGGAAGCCAAGGTCGAATACGGTCTAAGTCTCCACCTGGATATTCCCAGCATCGCGTCTGACCTCTAGGATTATGCAAGGATATAGCCACTGTAACTAAGTTCTCACAAACAGGAAGATTAACAAGTGTTAAAATAACTAGCAAAGAACTAAGGTAAAGGTAAAGGTAATCCTGTCATGCCTTAGAGGCACATAGGGATATGGTGTTAGTGCCCATATTTTCCTTAACCTGTCAGCACACTATAGGGTGATATGGTCAATATCACGCCTGGCCGCCTTTCCTTCCCCAACTCAAGAAGTCGGGTACCCATTTCTACAGCTGGGTGACTGGGGTGCCCCCGGCCGGATTCGAACCCCCGACCTTAGCCATGAGAGACCAGTGCACTAACCACTTCGCCACTCAGACACCCAGCAAAGAACTAAGCTGTAAGCAAAATGTCAAAAACTGTGTAAAACAAAACAAATAGAAACAACTTTATTTGCCTAACTTAAACTAAGTTAAAAGTTAACTCATAAAACTGTTCCTACTTTTGTCTTAAACAATTGTAACATTGTGTGTGTGTGTGCGTGCGTGCGTGTGTGTGTGTGTGTTTGTCACAGCTTTCCTGAGGTGGCTCAATGTATATTCATATATTTATTCTTATATATACTTATACACATAAACTATTCGTAAGCTCTATTCGGAATTCTGAAACAAATGGTTTTCAAACTTTTTTTTTTGTAGCTCATTGCAAAGATTCAAAACAAATATTGTGAATGTTTATCACACTTTGCTGAACCCTCACATAATATAGTTTCTACTTTCTAAATTATTTTATCCTGTTTCATAATTTCAGAGCATATTTTTTTTAAGAGAGCTTATAACAAGTGAATCGTTTTAAGTACCCAGTTCATATTTTGTGAGTTATTTTTAAAGACGTCTATGGGACAGACTTCAGATATGAGTTTACTCTGAAGCTTTCTATGGGACAGACTTCAGATATGAGTTTACTCTGAAGCTTTCTATGGGACAGACTTCAGATATGAGTTTACTCTGAAGCTTTCTATGGGACAGACTTCAGATATGAGTTTACTCTGAAGCTTTCTATGGGACAGACTTCAGATTCTGACTTATTCTAAAGGCGTCTATGGGACATTCTTCAGATCTGAGTTACTCTGAAGGCTTCTATGGGACAGACTTCAGATTTCAAAAACAAACTTTCAAAACTAAATAAAATTTAATATAATTAGGTATCAGAGATTATTCATTCCGTATCAAGCAATGACATCGTCATACACTTTGTACAGTACATTTCTAACAAATGGGGCCAACATAAACATAAATATAGAAGAAAAAAACAAACCTCTTTTTTATCATGGGGGAAGTGAATAACGTTACAAAGAGACTTATCTTATCTTATATCTTATATCCTTCCCGTGCCGTTAAACGTCACATAGGGCTCGCAAAAGTAGTTCGCCAATTTTTGCTGTCTTCGGCGAGTATATACAGACTACGGTAGTGGAAATATCAGGGAATATGAAAATACAAGAAGTGATATATATATATAGATTCTGCAAACGAAACAAACAAAAGATGCTGAAATTTTGGACAATCTTCCCTTGCGTGACTTATTTGCCAAAGTCGAAATATTTACTCCAGCCTCAGATGACTACCTGCCATGCAATAAGAGTGTGGGAGGATGCGGAGCGAACAGAATTTGGGGGAAAGAGGGAGGGAGGGGGCACAAAAAAGATGGTGGTTAAATAAAATTTTGGAATTTAAAAAACACCAAAAAAAAAGATTCTTTCAGGGCACCCTCCAGACGTCAAGAAAAATACACATAAATTGCGCAGTAATAAAATTATTTAGCACCACTAGGTCTAAGCTGAGAGAAATGGAAGTAAAATGTTACTCTCCGGTGACTTAACAGAATTACACATTTGTAAGTAGTCCCCTAGAAATAGTATTAATGCGCGACTGACGGTTGTGCTTCCCCAAGCAGAAGAGAGGCTAATGTAGCGGAAATGTTTGCGCGAATTTAAACTTTAAAATTTAGCCCTGGCAGTTATAAATTAAATCGAAATAGTTCATGACACAAACCAAAAGTGTCTTAAATCCACCACCTCCAACTCCCAGCCGTCCTCCCCTGTCTGTAGGGAAATTGGGCTGAGCGTTTAGTTCTATATTGATGAAACAGGCGACTAACTTTATCCAGATTACCGTGAGATGAAATCTTTAGGAAGAACATGAGAGAGAGAGAGAGAGAGAGAGAGAGAGAGAGAAAGAGAGAGAGAGAGAGAGAGACTCTCGGAAGTTTCTGCACTAGAGGCCAACAGAATATTAAAGGAAAACAGATAGACTGTTTTCTATCACTGACAGAAGTACAGCATATTTAAATGCCATTCCTCGCTGTCAGTTCACTTTTACTGCCGAAGCATGGCGCAATATGGTTTACGGAACGCCGAGTTGATCATGTTTAGTGGTTTTGTACTTCACGTACGAGTTGTGTGTGGGCACGTGTGTGTGTGTGGGGGTGTGTGTGTATGTGTGCGCGCGCGTGTGTGTGTAGCACTAAATTTTATTAAGAAAATCGGCTTTTATGAGAAACGATTTATTCCAAAGTGAAGGCTTTATTTTTTTAAAAATCAATCACATGTCACAAAAGAGAAATCAAGCTATAAGTTTAGCTTTTCATATTTCATGAAAATAAATGAAGACATATCTTTGTTTGTATGTATGTATGTATGTATGTATGTATGTATGTATGTATGTATGTATGTATGTATGTATGTATGTATGTATGTATGTATGTATGTATGTATGTATGCATATATGTATTATATAACACCAATCATGACTGTTGATTAAAGTCACGACAGAGCGGGAGAATCAGCTAAATAAAATCCTACGCCACCTGGCCATTGATGACCCTAACATCACATCAGGTTTCATCTGACTAATGGAACAGGGATACCCGTAATCCCATTGGTTGTGGAGCCTGTCCAGAAACTGTCATTTTGGGATCACTCTAGATCTTCAAGCAAAGATGTCGTACTCTACTCCCAATCCGACACGAAACCTGCGTTCCAACATCATCACGGCACTGACTTCTAAGTGCATCCTTCTGGCAACTTCAGGGAGGTAGCGTAATATGTGCATATGCGTATGTACGTACATGCAATTATTATATAAATGTGTACGTACACCTATCTATCCAGTGTCATACCGACAGGTGCATCTATTCCAGGTGTTAATTATGAGCTGGGCCGGTGTTCTTTCTCCATGGCACTTCCTCAGTCCATCTATCATCTTCTCTCTTTGTCTACCTCAGTCTCTTTTGCCCTCTATCTTCCCTGTTGTCATCAAACATTCCAATCCCCTTGCTCTCTTGGCGTGCACTATGGATGCTGGATTGTTTCTTCCTGAATTTTGTTATTGCTTGTCTCTTTTCTTCTGCCTCTTTCAAGACCTATTCGTTTAATCTATTTGTTGTTCATGGTGCCTTTAGCATTCTCCTAAGGAACCACATCTCCGCGGTCTCCAGGTGGCGCTATACTTCCCTAGTGTCTGTCCATCTGTTACATCCATAAAATACTGGAGCATTCTTTCTATACGTACATGCATGTATTATATAAGTATATATGTACATGCATGTGCTATACAAGTATGTATGTACATGCATGTGTTATGTATGTAAGTATGTACATGCATGTGCTATGTACGTAAGTATGTACATGCATGTGCTATGTACGTAAGTATGTACATGCATGTGCTATATAAGTATATATGAACATGCATGTGCTATATAAATATGTACGTGCATAAGCATCATATAAACCAGAAGTATATAACTTCGTTGAGGCAGAGAAGGAGGTCGACCACCCAAGAGGTGGAGGGGAGGAAACACAGAATCCTTTTAAATATCTCACTGTATGAAGCTCATGGTCAAGCCCTACCAGGGTGTCTGTCTGATTATATATATATATATATATATATTATATATATATATATATATGAACCTTAAGTGCCCAGGGCACATGGGGCTTCCGCAAGGGTTTTCCACAAATGCCTGTCCTTCGCCTTTCTTTCTGCTCTTGCCCAGGTGAGCCCTCTATTGCTCAACATCCTTTCTGTTGTTCTTCTCCATGTCTCTTTTGGTCTACCCTTACATCTGCTCCCCTGTGGTGTCCATCTTAGTGCTATTTTTGGTAGTGAGTTGTCAGTCATTCGGAGCACATGTCCCAACCATCGCCAGCATCTTTCCTCAATAATTGTATATATATATATATATATATATATATATATATATATATATATATACATTCTGGTCATTACATTCTGCCTCAAACATTATTTAAAAAACACTTTCTCTGCCATAATTTTTCTACTTTCTCGATATTTTTCTAGCTTTTATTTCTATATATTAAAAAAAATGTTTTGTGAATTCACCATCATCATGTGCCGTTTTCGGTAGGAAGGCTGGCAGTAATGAATCCTCCAGCATCTTCTCTCTCACGCCTTGATGGTGCACTCTGCCAAAACTGCAGTCTCGTCCACCTTCTTATGTTATCTCCCCATTCACATCCCTGTTCACTTGTAGCTCTTTTTTTCCTTCCACTTTTTTTCTTCTAGTATTGTCTTCGGTATGTTACTATGTCTTTTGATGTGGCCAAAGTATTTCTTTTTAAAATCCTTTATAGGAATGAAAGTCTTACCTTTGCAAGTATTATGACCTGACTAGTCAGATATTGGTTAGCGGGGTAGGGATATCCTGGACACTTAACAAAACAGCCGAGAAACACATAAATGCCTTTAAATGTAAATGCTACAGAAGAGTTCTCCAAATATCGTGGACACAAAAAAGAACAAATATATCTATACTACAAGAGCTTAATATTGAGGAGGGCTGGCTGGTGAAGAGGATTAAAGAGAGAAAATTGAAATATTTTGGACACATTAAACGTCATGATAATTTAGAGAAGACCGTATTGGAAGGATACATAATGGGAAAAAGAAAAAGAGGAAGACCAAGACGAAGATGGCTGCAAGACATCGTTGACGATCTGGAAATGGATGCAACAGCAGCAGGCCATCTTGCTCACAACCGAGAGGCCTACAGGAGTGCTGTTTGGGAGGCAAAGTTCCGCAAGGGACATGCAAATGAATGATGATGATGAGTCAGATATTCTTATTATTTTGTCATTGAGTCATAAGCATCACTTCAGTTTGATAATAAAAAAAAAACGAAACAACTGACGAAAGTGATGATTATATAGTATTTACTTGGGCGGTACTGACTTGTATTCTATTAAGAAGCCATATAGACTATATCAGTGAAGTTCCTCGCAGTCGATGTTTGCAGTTCTTTCCTGTCAGTGTTTGAAGTTCTTCGTTGTCAAATTTGAAGTTCCTCATTGTCAGGTAAGTGTTCGTAGCTCTTCCCTGTCAGTGTCTGAAGTTCCTCACAGTCAATATTTGAAGTTCCTTATTGTCAGTGTTCGCAGTTCTTCCCTGTCAAGTGTTAGAAGTTCCTCAGTGTCAGTATTCAAAGTTCCTCAGTGTCAGTATTCAAAGTTCCTCAGTGTCAGTATTCAAAGTTCCTCTCTGCCAATGTTACGATTCCCCACTGACAATGCTCCACACAAAATGTCGAAGTAAAATACAGCAAGT